>CM060113.1:39557371-40757371 GCA_030522415.1 Channallabes apus
TTTGGCCTAAAGATGCAGGAGAGCCAGATTTCACTCCTATATTTGGAATCACACTCACACCCAAATATTACAAGATGGGAATTAGGCTGAGACAGCCAGCTAGGGAAATCTATAAATAGTCACCCATATTACTACTACTGTACTGTATATACTGACAAATTCTTTATGATAAATGAAATGGTCTAATATCACAATAACTGAAAAAAAAAATGTCAGCGCAATAGACTAAGAAGAAGAAGAAGAATGTTGATGAATGATGAGCTCAGGTGAATGTTGTTTTGAACATTTGGAGTAGAGAATTAAAGCTTCTGTATTCTGGTTGTATTGTCGATTTTAAGTGGCTCTTTGCAATACTTGCCTCAAGTCTAAAATTCATGAAACCACAATTCAATATTTTATAAATAGATTCTTATACAGAGTATGTATCATATATAACCAACAAACCAAATGCATGTCAAAAAAATCATACTGTATGTATTTCATACTGTAATACCGAAGATGACAGTTTAGCCTTGTCTACCTTAAACAGTCTTAGAACACATTATACATTGTATTTTCTTTAATAATGTAATTAAAATGAAAAACTAAATGGTTGTATTGGTATGCACCATTAATGGTATGGACCATTAATGTGTAATGTTGGGAGGAGTGGTATGATACATATAATTCTCAAGTGGACAGTGACCGCTTCATAAATGGTAACTTGCTTTTGCGGCCGTTCATGTAATTAACCTTTTCTTTACTTTGTAGTTATTGCTTCCTTTTCCGTTATTGCTTCCTTTTTTGCTTTATTAGATTTTGTACCCCTGTAATTGTGTGACAATAAATAGCAACAACAACTAACCACAAATGGAAAGTTGTGTGCACTGGTGATAGATTTGGAACAACAGCTAGAACCAACACCTAAAAGCAACACTAAAAAAGGGTTAACAGTTACAAGATAGTAACTGTTCAACTGACCAATTGCATGAGTCAAAAGACAGATATAAACAAATTGTCCCCTTTGTGGTGCAGTTTGTGTAAAGACAAAGTAGTTACTTATATTACTTGCCTCAATAGCAATCAAGTCTTTTAATTATATTATGCTTATAGAAGAAGAATATTCAATTATTAGTCACATGTATTTCACAGCACAGTGAAATTCCTTCTTCGCATATGCCTGGGGTCAGAGCGCAGGGTCAGCCAGCTTACAGCACCCCTGGAGCAGATAGGGTTAAGGGCCTTTCTCAAGGGCTCAACAGTGCCCTTATAAGTATATCTCAGATTTGCTAATCTTATGTTTATCATGTTCTCTGTGAACTTTTGTTTAAACTAGAATAAGGTGGATATTGTCATACATTGTTTCATCTTCCTATGTGGGAAACATTGTCAATTAATCTTGGCATGCGAAGTAAGCTTCCTTGACCTTGCATTCAGTATTCATAAATATAAACATTTACCCTCCATCTTAGGGTGTGATCACACGTATTTTTGTTGTGCTCTTGGAGTAATTTTGGTAGGCTGGACACTCATGCAAGGTTCACCATTGTTCCAAGTTTTCTCTATTTGTGGATAATGGCATTCATCATAGATCGCTGGAGTCACAAAGCCTTAGATATTGCTTTGTAATCCTTTCCCAACTACTGTAATACAAATACTGTATTTTTTTTCTCTAGAATTTCTTTAGATCGTGGCATGATGTGTTGCTTTTTGAGATCTTTTAGCATGCTTCACATTGTCAGACAAGTTCTTTTTAGGTGTTTTCTTGATTCCACAGGTCTGCCAGTAATCAGAGTGTGACAAGTGGAATTTAATGTCGTTAATCACAAATGATACTCTAGTTTTGGTCTGCTAGTATAAAGTCATGGTTTGCTTAGCGAAAACATTGGCATTTTCAACATCAGACCAAATGACACAATTGAAGGCATGTGGAATTTATATGTGGTGGCATCTGAAAACTCATTAAGAGTTAATAAAATGTAACATTAAACATTGAAAAGAGCACAGTCATGGCTCCAAAAAGCAAGCAAAAATAGCTTCCAGTGTGCATAATGTTTTTTATTAATCACTGCTTGATCCCCCTACCACCCCATTGGCCCAACCATCTCTGAGGGAGCGAGGAAGACATGCATCGAGACTGTTTTCTGTCCTGACATCTAAGTGGTAGAATGAACCTCCTCTAGGTATCTGTATAGCCAAAAAAATTCAAACACCAATTAAATAAAATAAGGTAAATTTATAGTTTAATCTCTTAAGACTATGGAAAAATGAAATTTAAAACTTCTCAAAGGACAAACAGGACATATCCCTCAGCCACTGGGTGGGGGTGGGTGAGGAGGTGGCATACTTCCACTTAAATTAAAGAGATGCCTGGCCAGGAGGTATGCAAAGGACAAAAATCAACCTTTAGCTGGGATAAATGTTGCCACAAATGGTGACCATGGGGTTTATTTCAGGATTGCAATTCAAATTCAATATGTGAGTGTCACGTCACGTCAAACCACAGCCTCGCCATGATCACCACTCCCGTTCCTTTCTCCCAACCACTCCTTCCAACTCACCACCTCACCTCCAGCTCTCTACACACGTACGTCAGTAATTACCTCTCTGCGCGATTCCGCGTTCCTGCGAGCCAAGCATCATACTGTAACGCTTGGATTTATAAAACCGCTTGGTTACAAAAAAACGGATTCGGGAATCTAAACAGGGGCTTGATAACAACACTTCCGGTATTGCGCAACCGCAGCTGGACAAAACACGACGCGACACAAAACAATTATAATAAATTAAACCAAGTGTATTAACCAGGACAGACAGATAAATAAACAAACACGGTGCACCACAAACCAATATATACAAAATATATACAAATATATTACAAATAGAAAAGAGTGTGTGCGTGATGTATGCGGGTGTGTGTGTGTGTGTGTGTGAAAGTCCAGTGTCTGAAATATGGCAAAAGTTATGAAAATGGTGAGTTGGAGAGATGGATCGATCTCACCAAATGACGATGGTAGGTCTGGGAGATCGATAAACGGAATGAGCTGGGTACTGAATGAAATTAACAAATAGTAATCCTCAAACAGGCCCTCAGTCTCAAAAACCATGCAGCGCGCTGTCTTCATCTCTCCGTGCCGGCCTCAATGCCGGTTCCGGCTTTATGCTGGATCATGTGACCCACGTCACTTCCGGGTTCCCTTGCGACGCGATCGCGCATGCGCGGGAACTTGCCCGGTGACCAAACCACTGTCAATGGGGAACCAGAAACCGCTAGGGCACGCCTTCGGCCACAGGTGAGCAGCATTAGCTCCACAACCAATTCCCTGCGTATGAAAACGCCCCTTTTGTGTGGCTGTGCTACATAGACCCCCCCCCCAAGCCTCCGGCGTCTGAGGAGAACGTCCGCACAAGCACTTTAAATTCGCCACACCGTACCGATCGGCTTTTTGTGGGTATCCCCAAGACCTTGTGTATCTTTTCGGTCTTCTTTGTACTTCTGCTGGACCCTCCCACTGGGGCGCTCGCCTTGCAGAATCTCTTTTTGTTGTGGAGGAGGGAGGTTGAGTTTTGACCCAAACCAGTTCCCCCGGGTGAAAGTGCGCTGCTTCCCCCCGGGTATTGTGACATCTGGCTTGTCTGGATCTGCGGTGTTCTGCTCTTTGTTGGCCCTCCTCCATGATGAGTCTTTGTCGGGGTGTTGATGAAAGTCCTGTCTTGTGTCGGTGGCACCTGCTGCAAGCTCTAGTGTAATGCCAGACGTCCTTCCGCACCGTCAGCCACCACGCCACCTCTAGTAACCTCAGCAGGGTCTTCAGTTGTCCCCAGTGTCCTCCCAGTGGATTGTCGTGATAATAACTTAGAAAGTTTTTTGTAAGCGACTGGGGGACTACTAGCTGAAGTTTCTCTCCTTTCCTCACTGGTACCCGGCGATATAACATGCCCTGATGACGTTGGAAGGTGACCCTCTGATCTGGTATGCTCCTTGGATGGTCGTTGGAGAGCAGCTTTAAAACCGTAGGGTCCTTCTGTTGGGCTTTGATGATCTCGCTCAGGTCGCTCGGAAAGTTGGAGGCCTCTTTAGTGGACGTGGTGGGTAGACGTGGGGTGTCAGCTCCTTTCAGCGGCGGGGGTGCTCGGGGTATGGCATCTGGACCTGGAAGAAAGCGGTCCTCGCGATCTTTCTCTCCCCTATCACCTCTCTCCACCTGCTTTTCCACGGTGCTCGCCACTCCTCTTAACGCCACTCTCGCGTTGCTGTTCTCCCGGGTTCGCCCCACTAGTTCTTCCTCGGAGATATCAGGTTTCCCCATGAGACAGAGGGCGGGGTGATCATTGGCGGAGTCTCCCAGGCGTTGCTGTGGCCGCTGTACCGGAGACCTCAGGTTGTCTTCCTCTTCGTCGAGGTCGTCATCCAGTATGAATGCTGCCGTGAATGCCTGTTTAAAAGATTGCCAGTCCTTTACCTTGCCTTTCTCCGTCTTCCACCAACTGAGAGCTGGCCCTCGGAGAACTGTGCCGAGGGTTCCCAGCAGCTCTGGTCGGGTCAGGGGTCTGATCTCCATATACTTCTCCGCTTGTTCGATGAAGTTCCTCACCTCAGCTGTCTCTGACGCGTCGCAGAAGGCTGGGAACTCCACACAGATGGATGGATGAGCATTAAGAGAAGAAGAAGAAGAAGAAGAAAGTGGGGAGGAGAGCAGAGCCGAGGAGTGTGCTGGAACACCAGGAGGAACGTCGGCGATGGCATGAGTGCTTGGTAGCTTCACCTTGGCTGTCGCTGTAGTGGTTGGAGTGCTGGGACGAAGTTGTGTAGGAGATGGTGTAGGGGTGTAGGCCTGTAACCTGTGGGCGGTGGGCGTACAAGTGGGACGCAGTCTCTTCATCCGGTTTTCCCAGATGACATCCCATCGCAGAAAACAGTCAACGATGGCTCTCTCCATTTTTTCGAGAGCCTCCTGGCAGTAGCGCTGCAGCCCTTCCAGGCTCGCGTCCACTGCGTCACGAAAACTGATTTCCCCGTTGAGACTGCTGTCCAGGGATTGTCTATAATCCTGCTCCATGGAGCTCACTTTATCAGAAAGCGCCCCCAAGTCCATCTTACATTGATACAGTTCAGTCTGTAGTGTGTGCACTACCCCAATATCAGACCCATGAACAATAAAATCATCATCATCATCATTATTGTCATTATCATGGCTATCTGATATATATAAAGAACTAATCAATGACGTTAATTCAGTTGTAGGGTTACGGCGTGTATAAAATGCATCCTCTACATCAACCGGCATGTTATTATCCACTACACAGTCGGCCTTAGCAACACTACTAGCATTAGCCTTAGCATTAGCTTTAGCACTAGCATTAGCATCCATCTTGTTCAGCCACATCACACAAAACCGGAAAATATCCCAAAATACAGATTCCCCGTGCGTACGGGCCACCACTATGTAACGCTTGGATTTATAAAACCGCTTGGTTACAAAAAAACGGATTCGGGAATCTAAACAGGGGCTTGATAACAACACTTCCGGTATTGCGCAACCGCAGCTGGACAAAACACGACGCGACACAAAACAATTATAATAAATTAAACCAAGTGTATTAACCAGGACAGACAGATAAATAAACAAACACGGTGCACCACAAACCAATATATACAAAATATATACAAATATATTACAAATAGAAAAGAGTGTGTGCGTGATGTATGCGGGTGTGTGTGTGTGTGTGTGTCTGAAAGTCCAGTGTCTGAAATATGGCAAAAGTTATGAAAATGGTGAGTTGGAGAGATGGATCGATCTCACCAAATGACGATGGTAGGTCTGGGAGATCGATAAACGGAATGAGCTGGGTACTGAATGAAATTAACAAATAGTAATCCTCAAACAGGCTCTCAGTCTCAAAAACCATGCAGCGCGCTGTCTTCATCTCTCCGTGCCGGCCTCAATGCCGGTTCCGGCTTTATGCCGGATCATGTGACCCACGTCACTTCCGGGTTCCCTTGCGACGCGATCGCGCATGCGCGGGAACTTGCCCGGTGACCAAACCATTGTCAATGGGGAACCAGAAACCGCTAGGGCACGCCTTCGGCCACAGGTGAGCAGCATTAGCTCCACAACCAATTCCCTGCGTATGAAAACGCCCCTTTTGTGTGGCTGTGCTACAATACGTCATCGGTGCCCTCGTGCCGGCATTCCGCGATTCCGCATTCCAGCGGGCTTATCCCCAATCATGTCTCTACGTGGAATTAACGTCAAAGCACTAAACTACCACGTTGTCGATTCAGTCACAAACACTCAAACTCCAACTTCACTCAAACTCAAACTTCTATCCGTAATCGACTGTCTCATCTGCACTTGGATCCACCACGCCACCTATCGCCCCTGACAGAATAAACTGGCCAAAGGAATGGATCCAGCAGAAGCAACTCGTCTGAGGGGGGCACAAGAGAACCAAGGAGCCCTCTTAGGCACTCACCAGCAGGAAATCACTCAGATCACTAATACTCTTCAGACTATCACAGAAACTCTGCAATCTCTTTCCACTCAGATTCAGGATCGCCCACCTCCTGCACCCACTCCTCGCCCCCCCCACTCAGATACTTCCTCCCGCCCAGGAGCCACGCCTCCCTGCTCCACCTACCTACGATGGGAACCCAGGAACGTGTCGCTCTTTTTTATCTTAATGCTCACTCGTTCTAGAACTTCAGGCTATGTCTTTTCCCACAGAACGTTCCAAGGTCGCTTACATCATCACCCTCCTCACTGGAAGGGCGAGAGAGTGGGGGATGGCATTATGGGATGCCCACGTCCCATGCTGTTTCACTTATAGAACCATTACTGATGAAATGAATAGAGTTTTTGATCGCTCATTTACAGGGCACCAGGCGGCAAGCCAAACACTTCAACTTCGTCAAGGAACACGTTCTGTCTCAGACTACGACATAGATTTCTGGACTCTGGCTCCCTCCTGTGATTAGGATGAAAAGGCCCTTTTTGACTGCTTCCTCCATGTACTCTCTGACTCAATCAAAGATGAGCTGCCGGCTCGAGAGCTCCCCTTGGATCTGCAGGGGCTCATCGACCTAGCGACCCGCGTTGACGCCCGGAGACGGATTCGGCGAAGTGAACGACAGCCATTTCTCGCTCGTCACACCCCAGCACCTCTCCTAGTCACCCTCAAGACACCCCCTGAACCCATGCAGATAGGACGTACACGCATTTCGACAAAGGAGCGTCAGCGCCGCAGAGATGACGGCGCCTGCTTCGACTGCGACCAGACAGGCCATGTCGTGCGATCCTGCCCACTAAAAGGGCAGGTCCCCCCGTAATTCTGGGGATGCAGGGGGGCCCAACTTCTAGTTCTTCCCCGGACCAGCGATCATTTTTTTCAGTGACTGTGACCCATGGTGATCGATCTTATGCCACCCAGGCTTTAGTGGACTCCGGGGTGGACCAGAATCTAATTTCCTCGTCTACTGCCTCCGACTTCCAAATCCCTCTCACTCCCCTGTGCCAGCCTTTTTCTGTTCAGGCCCTTGATGGTAGCAGACTCACTCCCATCACCCATCGCACTGCCCCCATCACCCTACAGTTTTCAGGCAACCACACGGAGACTATTTCCCTCCTGACCGTACGAAATGCCCATGCACCCATCGTTCTGGGGCTCCCTTGGCTCAGATTACATAACCCCACATTGACTGGATTAAAAGGAGCATCCTTGATTGGAGCCCCACCTGCCTCTCCTCATGTCTATGCTCAGCCCCTGTGGACTGGACCTTGCCTGCATCACGAGAGGAGATCCCCGACCTAACCAAGGTTCCTGTTGAATATCACGATTTACAACAGGTGTTCAGTAAGTCACGGGCTATCTCCTTACCTCCTCACCGCCCCTATGACTGCGTTATTGACCTGCTTCCCGGCACCTCTCCACCCAAGGGGTGACTCTACTCACTCTCTCGCCCCAAGAGAGATAGGCCATGAACCATTACATTAATGAGTCACTCGCAGCAGGCATTATCCCTCCATCGTCTTCCCCGGCGGGAGCTGGGTTTTTCTTTTTTTAGAAAAGAAGGACAAGTCCCTCAAACCTTGTATTGATTACAGGGGCTTAAATAAGATCACAGTAAAAAACTGTTACCCTCTCCTGCTGATGACGTCCGCCTTCAAACTTCTTCAGAATGCCCATATATTTACCAAGCTTGACTTAAGAAACGCCTAGCACCTTGTCAGGATACGGGAAGGCAATGAGTGGAAAACTGCCTTTAACACCCCCACGGGCCATTACGAATATCTTGTAGTCCCATTCGGTCTGACCAATGCACCGGCCGGTTTCCAGGCCCTCATAAACGACGTCCTTAGGGACTTCCTCAATGTTTTTGTTTTTGCTTATTTAGATGACATCCTAATCTTTTCACGCTCTGTAAGGGAACACAAACGCCATGTACGCCAGGTCTTGCAATGGCTATTAGAAAACAAGCTCGATGTTAAGGCAGAAAAATGTGAGTTCCACTGGACCTCCACTTCCTTTTTGGGTCACTCCATCTCCCCGGTAGGCATCCAGATGGACCCCGCTAAGGTCAAAGCAGTCACTGACTGGCCATCACCCGCCTCGAGACGCGAACTTCAATGGTTCCTGGGGTTCACCAACTTTTATCGTTGCTTCATCCGAAGTTATAGCACAGTGGCGGCGCCACTTACAGCATTAACCTCTTCCAAAATGCCTTTCCATTGGAACTCACGGCCCGAAGAAGCCCTTAAGGAACTCAAGCGCCGCTTCACCACGGCACCCGTCCTCATTTTTCCACCCCCTGAACGAAATTATGGGATTGGGGATCGTGAACTTCTGGCAGTCAAGCTGGCACTCGAGGAATGGAGACATTGGTTGGAAGGGGCGGAACACCCTTTTCTCGTATGGACGGATCATCGAAACCTTGAGTATCTAAAAACAGCTAAATGATTAAACTCACGCCAGGCACGTTGGTCACTGTTTTTTTCTCATTTACAGTTTACATTGTCTTACCGTCCTGTGTCCAAGAATGTAAAACCCAATGCCCTCTCCATACAGTTCTCTACCCCTCAAGACATGTCCACGCCAGAGACAATCCTACCCCCTCACTGCCTCATTGCAATCACCCAACTTGTCGTGGAGCACCTGGGTCAACAGACCCTGGAACAAGAACCAGGCCCAAGCGTCATTCTCCCATATAACTCTTTGTTCCAGCCTCCGTGCGCCCTTGGGTATTGGACTGGCCCCACGGTTCCAGATTGGCTTGCCAACCGGGAGCGGCACGCACTCTTTTCCTCCTGCACCAATGCTTCTGGTGGCCCACCATCAAAGAGGATGTAAAGGACTTTGTGGCTTCCTGTGATATCTATTCCAGGCCTACGTAGTCACCGGCCTACCACCATCACAGAATAACACCTGCATCCTGACCATTGTGGACCGTTTCTCTAAATCAGCCCACTTTATCCCACTTTGTGCCGGCATTCCGCGCTTCCGCAATTTTTTATTATTATGCCATGTCCAATACATATGAATAAGGGAAGCCTCTCCACTTTTACATTTATCACAGTAAGGATCAACATCTGGGTTGAATGTGCCCTATCTGGTGGAAAAATGTGCCCTATGTACAACCTTAAACTGTAATAAAGGAGGGCAATCACCTAAGATGAATTGACAAGCTTGAGAATTGAGTTCCATGTACAGTATCATCTGACAATGTTAGTCTAAGAATTATTTGATATAAAATTAGTTATTTCTAATCTCTTGCTCTCTTCCTCATAGATCTGATATAAATGTTTTAAATCTTCCCTGCGGCTATCTTCTCTTGCATCTGCTCTTGAAGGTGCAAACGCTCCCACACTCCGTCTAATTCTCTCTTTATGTCTCTCTCTCTCTATCTCTCTTTGTCTCCATCCCCCTCTCCCCCTAACTCGAGCCAACATCTTGTGATTCATCTCTGGATGGACATCTCTCTGTCATCCTCTCCTTTGATTCTTTAGGATCTCACCAGGACATTTATAGTGGGTTCTGATCTTTGTTGTAACATATGTCGAAGGCACAGGTGTTTGCTCAAACATATAAAAACCCCATCTTTTGCTGTTAATAAACAGAGACCTTTCTGACAGACTGTGTGTGTGTGTGTGTTTGACTGAGTATCTCCTGGCGCCAGAAAAGCTTAGCGAAACAGACCAAGCAACTCGCTTCTTCTACTACGCAACTTTAAAAACTTTACAGTTAGATTTAGATTTTTTCTCAAGCAGTTTTAATTTTACTCAAAGTGGTATGAGTCAGACCCACTGATCCACCACAAATATCACATTCTAGACCTTTATGCAGCGGGGATGCAAGGGTCTCAGGGAAATTTGGTTTCAACTAGCTTGTAGATGCGGTCATATTATTTCACTAGTTTTGACGCGTAGCTTTGGTTTAAAGTTTCACTCACACAGCAGAAGTCCGATCTCTTTGTCTCTTGTAGTTTATTTTGTTAGCATCAAAGAATCAACACTTCATACAGTCGTCTTGAGTAAATCCACTGTGGTTACAGACACCAGTTGCTGCATCTTGCAAATCTCTGACTTTTACAACAACCTATTTGCTCTATCTTATAAATTACAGTCTTAGCTTACGTATATAACAACACTCTTGTTGTATATCTCTACTTACGGGAGCTTACGGTCAAAAGCTTGTGTTTCCGTAGCCTTCCGCATCTAAACTGACTTTTCTATCATGCGATAGTCATACTAATGCATGTCATAGTGGAATGACATCACAGACCAACTTACGATTGTCAACATGGATGCATAACTAAGAAATTTAAAGCTTCTGGCTTATGTAACAAACTTAATGCTTAATGCTTTACTAATGAATAGAACAAGGTAGAACAAATGAAATAACAACAAATAAAATAAACAAAACAACAAATTCACAACAAGTACGACATGGCTCTTACATAGCTAATGAAGTGTCTAACTTGCAAATATCTGAAAAAGTGAGATTTAAATAGACTAAACCTTGAAGACAGCTGTTCAAATGATGAAAACTAGTAATTAATAAGAAGATCTTTGCAAAGCTGGATACCCATACTGTAACATTCCTGAAATACTGAATCATGTACAGTAAAGACCCATAAAAACAACTGTACTTTCTAAACTGAGTCCATACTCTCAGTATGCCTGATAACTGGATTATTGATTGATTTATTTGAGTGGACGGTGAGTGCAGATCCGAGGAGGGCAGAAACCGAGAGGTTTTTGACAGAGTTTATCTGCTGATTAGGTTGGTTATAAAAATGTGTCCAAAAGATAGAAAATTCTCAACTGAACTATGATCCTCTGGGAATACAGAGGTATACAATCGAGAACAAAAATTCCTAAATGCATCCTTCACATTAGAGTGACCAATAGTAGAGAATAGTGACCATTCTCTATTCTGATTTTTACACACCATGGTAAAGCAATTTGAACCCTGATCCTAAGCTTCTAGCCTTGCTACCTTTCCACCTGGTCTCCTGGACACACAGTATATCTACCTTCCTTCTCTGCATCATACAGTATCAACTCTCTTGCCCTCCCTGTCATGGTCCCAACATTCAAAGTCCCTACTTTAACTCCTAAATTCTTACCTTTCCTTTTCTCTCTCTGCTTTCGAACACGCCTTCATCCTCTCCTTTTTCGACCAACAGTAGGCCAATTTCCACCGGTAGGTCAACAGCACCGGTGGCGGTCGTTGTTAACCCGGGCCGCGACCGATCCGGTATGGGAATTATATTTCTAATTCGCATCATTGATTTGGCAAATGTTTTACATCGGATGCCCTTCCTGACAGAATCCTCTGCATTTATCCAGACTTGGGACTGGCACAAGAAGACACTGGATTGCGCGCCCCCATGGTTGCATTTGTAAGTGGTTCTTTGTAATAATACAAAGGTTAATATTGTATTGTGTTTACATGATTTTTATGTTTGCAGCAAGTAAAGTGGGTCTTTGTAATACTTGCTGCAAACATAAAAATCATGTAAACACAATACAATATTAATAGATTCTTATAATTTTTATAATATTAATACCTATAAAACTGACCATCATATTAAATGTAATACTGTACTGTATGTATATCAAACATACATACATGCAGTGGTGGCTCAGTGTGTTAAGGCTCTGAGTTACGGATCGGAAGATCGGCGGTTCGAGCCCCAGCTCCGACAGGTTGCCACTGTAGGGCCATTGAGCAAGGCCCTTAACCCTGTCTGCTCCAGGGGCACGGTAAAATGGCTGACCCTGTGCTCTGACCCCTGCCTACTAACAAGAAGCTGTGATATGCGAAGAATTAAGCATTTCACTGCATATCGTACTGTGTATGACTGTTGTATGTGACAAATAAAATTTAAATGTATTTAATTTTAATACAGTACCAACATGATAGATGACAACTTCGCCTAACCTATTTTAAACAGGTTTAGAACACTTTTATTAGCCCACAGGTGGGCAAAATAGTAAAACACAAAGACTCCTTATTAATAAAGTGTAAATTTGTCAAGAACTAACCCGATGATGACCAGAAAGACGTAGCTTAGCAGTTAGCCCTGTAGCGTGAATGGTAAACCCAAACGCGGATGGACACGAGCGGGCATGATAATCTGCTATGATTTGCTATAAGGACTCTCAAAGTGAATGAGTAAAGGAAAGACACAATCTAACCCTCGTCCTATAAACACACACTCAGTCTGAAAGCAAACCCAAGAAAGTGAGTACTCATGTGAACCGGAACGATACCAAAATAGCATGGGCAAAACGCAATGACAGAGCGATGTGCGGCGCCATCTTGTTTCCTTTTATGCTTTCTGGTTCGCGACCGTCTTACTTCCGGGTCCTAGTGCCGGTCGCGGCTGAGTGCGCATGACAAAATTATTGAGTAACATAGTAAAAATATTTATTATCTTGGTGTGAGATAATGCTTGTGTGGACAGTGACTACTTCATTAAAGGGAACTTGCCCTATGTGCCGATGTAAATTTTTTTTTGTAGCTACCTGTTTCTTTACTTCTTACATGTTTAAGTTATTGCTTCTTTTTTGTTGGATTTTGTACCCCTGTAATTAAATGCCAATACATAGCCACAACAGCTATCCATAAATGCGCTATATAAAAAAAAAATGGAAATAGGTTATTTTGCACTGCTGTTAATCTGTATGTGTGTACTGGTGATAGATTTGAACAGCTACTGTACAAGCAACACAACCAACACCTAAGCCACTTACTACTGTATATGGGAAACATTGTCAATCAGTCCTGACATGTACATCATGCAAGTGAGCTTCTATGGCCTTACATTCCGTCATCATAACATTTACATTCCATCTTAGGGTGTGGTCACTCTTGTAGTTCTCTTGGTTCGGACCAAAGCATAAAGCAATCTATTAGTTTTGGTTCGCTAGTATAAAGTCCTGGTTCACATAGTGGCATTTTTAACATAGGACCAAAAGACACAACAGAAGATGTGGATTTTATGGTGTTACCAAGAAATTGAAGGGTCAGGAGTATCTCAGTGGTTAAGGCAATGGACTATAGTTCAGAAGGTGACATCTGCCAAATGCCTAAATGAAGGGTTAATAAAAAGCAAAAAAAAAAAAAAAAAAAAAAAAAAAAAAAACACATGCATAGCTTCAGATGGCAAGTAAATTGGGGTTGCAAGTGCACCTAACGTTTTTATTTTTTAACTTTTTTTTTAATCTTCTGCAAGAGATTGTACTGTACCCTTTCGTTGTACTGAATTCAAACCTCAGCTTTCTTTGTGAAATCTACAACAACATGGAATGCCCTAGCAGAAGATACGGTATAAAGAGTTGCAGTTCTTTTAATTGTTTTAAAGTCAATCTATTAGAAGTTTAAGAAAAATCGAGGAGACTTAACTTTGGAACCTTTGGCTGCATTTTATTAATTATAAGCCATTTAACTATTCTGGCTTTCAATAGTGGGTATGTCTTTAATTGGAATTATTCTGTCATTGTGACTATCTTTTAATGTGTCCTGCCAAGGGACTGCAGAAGAAAATTAGCTCTATGCTAACTCTGGTACAATATATCAAATAGCAATATTTTATTTAATATTGTACATGGATCCGTAGAAATTAAAAATAAAGAAATGCCACAATTGTCATGTCTGTAATGTCTTCCATACGAAGGGAGAGAGAGAACGCAAATGCAGGGTAATTGAACTCTTGTTTTAATTGAGATTTCAATGTCAATGAAATAAACAAAAAAAACACAATACAAAAAAACCCCACAGGCCGGGTCTGCAGATGGGCTATCTAAAATCAAAGAAAATAAACAAACCGGACTTGTCCGTAACAGGAGACAAAAGGAGAGCTGCTAGTCCGTCAGCCCCGAACTTGACCTTGACAATGGTCTTCTACAAAAAAGAGCCTCGCCTGCAGATACAGCTCAGTCCTGAGAGGGAGAAATAAACACAGACAGTGTTATTGGAACCACACACACGTGAAGGTGGACAACAGTGAACAGACGAGGTGCTACGGGTTCGGCTGGAATAAATAGTGAGACACATGGGGTAGACACAGGTGAACTTGATCTCTAATCAAGTGGTGTTGCATGGGGGGAACAGTACACACGTAGACACACTAGGGGGAGACAAAGCGGCAGCTCAGTAATCCGGCGAGCCCGACCTTCCTCCCCAGGGGGGTATTCCAGGAAGCAGGTTATGTGACATACCCGGATAAGTTTGAGGGTAAGTTAGTGGATAACCTCAACTTCCGGTTCCAAAAACGGAGTTACTTTCTGGGTATGTATGTAACCATAGCAACTTACTCTCTGAAGATAACCTGCTCGGCAGCAGGTTATGTTCCAGGGTAAGTTTGTTCCAGAAGGTTATTCAGCATGGCGCCGCCCCTTTGAAGAGGATCCTGTGGACGTGGAGGCACAAATTATACAAGGTTTTTTTCGCCGGGAGAGAGTTATAAGACCTTGTATTGATGTTTTTTTTTTTTTCTAATGATTATTTGAAAGAGCGTTATTGGTTTTCAATGGAATTAAATTATTTAACACATCTCTTGAAAGCGCATATTGCAAATGTCACACACGGCGGGTCTGCGCTTAGTAAACATTCCGTGTACAGTATATCACTTCGTTTTTTTCCAGGGCATTTTTTGTACAACGTGGGTGATGCAGAGCATGTGGGAAAGGCAACTGTATGTCTGGCACTTAAACACTTCTTACACACATGTGTACAGCAGGTCCCTGGACATAAACCTCTGTGTGGTATTAAAGAGGAATTCCACAGAGTGGCAGGTTTGTCCTTTGTAGTAAAATTGATGATGCATATTTAATATGTAGATATACTATTTATATACATGTATTCATCCTGCACACACACACACACACACACACTTGATCCTGCCATAGCTATATGACTTGGTATTTTAGGTTTTTCAAATGTAATTGGGTGCATTGATAGCTATAACAAGCTATAGCTTCAATAAATGAGGGAGACGATGTTAATAGGAAATCTATTCATAGTATCAGTGTACAGGTAACAACTTAATTTTGCGTTCTTAATTTTTTGCCTTGTTAAAATCATTAAACTCATTACTTTTTTCACACATATGTGAGGCAACCCACATCATTACTAATGATAAGACAAAATGGCCAGGATCTGTGTCATCATGATGCCAGACATTTCAGCAGGGTATGTTTTTCTTCATACAATGTTTTTTTTTCTTTTTACTATATTTGTATTGTACACTTGAATCATTACAGGACAGTACAGTAGTTACTTGCTGGGGGACAGGGGATACCCTTGTCTGCCCTATTTAATGCCACCCTAACCTGATCCTGGACCATAGACACACTATAACCTGACTCACAGTCGAACACGGGCCAAGGTGGAGATGACCATAGGGATCCTCAAGTCTAGGTTTCAGTGTAGCTCAGTGTGGGCTCCGGGTCAGTCCAGAGAGGGCATGTGACATCATAATGGCTTGTGTTGTGCTTCACAACATTGCCACTATAAGAGGAGAGAGCCACCTTCCTTATATTGAAGAAGATGCCCAGAGGAACCTCTACAGATTTTTGCACACAACAGAGATGGAAGACTTTTGAGAGACAGGATTTGTCAAAATTACTTTTATTAAATAGTTTGCACTGGTCTGCTGTATAGTTCATGTCTTTTTTTCCTGAAAAACAATGAAAGTAAAATGAAATAAAATGTGTGGTTTTTTATGATATAGCTTTATATACACACACAACACTTTTAACACGCAACAGATTAATATACGCACAAGTTCTCACCTTAAGGCGATGCTCCAGTAATTAAATTTCTAGTGTTGCTTTTTTAATGGATAGCCTTTTCTCTTCCATTTGAAGCTGTATAAGGTCCATCTCCATGTCACTTTTTCTTATTTGATTTTGAAGATGGACCTTATACAGCTCCTGGCAACTATAGTAGGAAGGAAACTATGAATTATTATTCAAAAATAATTAAATAAATTCTGAGATTCTGTCAGAAAATAAAATGTAAATATGGACAACTGCACACAAATTCTTACACCGCTTAGATCGTGCATTGAGGTTGAAGGACCTTCATCCGTGAAGAAATCCCCAGGTATGTACTGTGAAAGAACAATGACAGTTTGTTACTCTAATGTAAAAAGGGGGCGCTGCATTATAATGGTATGCATCCCACCTCGGTGGATCTACCGGCATTGTCCACTTCTGTCACAGCAGATGTGGTCTCTTCATCTTCATCCTTCAGTGAAAATATGCAAGTATACGTTATCTGGCAAAAAGAAAAAAAAAAATACCTAAAAGCAAACTAAAGGTACCTGACAACAAAACACTTGCAACTGTGACAGACTGTGTTCTTTCTGTAGCGTCCAATAATATAATCCCTTTATCTAATCAACCCAGTATCTATAAGAAAATACAACCCAGCATCAAATTCTCAATATTATCAAAGAAAAAACCACTAATGCAGGAAAAAACATGTCAAAGTAATACAGCTAAGATCACAATAGCCTACAGTATACATCATGGGCAGTTAAATACTGTAAGCCTGCATAAAAACGTTAAGCATGTTCAAAAGCCTTTAAGTGATAGAGATAGTAATTTATTAATTCACATAATGAAAACAAACCATAGTGGTAAACTTACATTTCACCATGTTAGTGTCACTGGTGGCCCTTTATTAAGGGACAGAGCCGCTCCTCAGATGGGGTGAGGGGGGGGTGGGTCTCCGCCAGTTAGACGGGCTTCAGCCTTCTTTCTATTAGCTACATGACAGAACGAATATACTAAACCGTGTTTAATAAATAGTTCAGTGATCGTGTAATAAGATATTACCTTTTTGCAGAGCGTTTTTGTGTTTCATGTTCACTTGGCTTCTGCCTCCAGAAGGATTAAACCTTATTAAATAAGAAACCATACAGTCAGTATACACTGGTATTTTAACCTAAAGAAATTAATGGCAGGAAAAGTAAATGCTTTCATTTAACAGCCAAAAGGATGCGAAGGGGTGTTTAATTATTTTTGCATTATAATAAAAGGAGAGGCGATGTAAAATTTGCAATTTAATACACTCACACATTTACTCTGTCTTTAATTTTTTTGCCAAGTCAACTCTCTTTCTTTACCCGATGCAGCCGTATTGCTTTTCATTTATTTATTATTATTATTGGCTTAAATTCCTCATATGCGCGTATTAAAACCTCTGTGAAGTAATGCACTCTCTTTTTTCACTTTGATGTTCCATTTTGACTCGTGAAATCGTTGATCCATTGAAAATGTCTTTATGTACGCACCGTGCACGCGCACTAACTCCGGGTAACCAGTAGGGGGTTGATTAAACTTAATCTTATCAGGTGTTTTGGAACCGACATACTCTCGGTATGCGTGTTTGGGGTTAATCAACCCAGAGGTTAAGATTAACCAAATGGTAAGTTAACCAAGCTTTCTGGAACACCCCCCTGGACTGAGGTGGTTCGGATGTGACAACAATATTGTTGTTTGGGTTGATTACCTTACCTTTACTCTTCTAAACATATCTCTCGTCTAAACTTTCCTTCAGAAGGTTTTTTTTTTGTCCTTGTGGTCACCTTCAAACATGACTTGTGTAAATCTTAAATCCTCTTCCTTGGACAATTAATACAGTTCAGATTTATTTTATGTTATATAAGAGCGATAGAGCGAATTCTGAGATGAACTCAACAACAGTCTTTCTGTTAATGTGTGTGTGTGTTTAATTCAGACGAAAGGAGAAAGTTTTACTGTGTAAGATGAGAAAGGGGGAGACAGGGGAGGCTGAAAGCACAAGTCTCCACTTACTCTACTACTACTACTCACACACACGCACACAGCGCCTGCTCGCACAAACGGAAACACTTATCTGTCGGGATTTATTTTTTACTTTTTTGAAAGGTAAAGTGCAGGTTAATTTGTTTTATTTTTACTTTATTGTTTTTATTAATTATTGTTATGTATTTATTTTTTGGGCTGTAGAACGAATAATTTAAGTTACCATTATTTCTTATAGGAAAATTTCATTTGGTTTACGAGTGTTTTGGAATACGAGCCAGCTTCCGGAACGAATTATGTTCATAATCTGAGATTCCACTGTATGTTACTTCAAGCTCAACCAAATACACCTGTGAAAACCCCATTAAAATATGTTCAGTAGTTTTTATGTGGTGTGTGCACAAATAGTTAAAACAAACAGACAAAAATTCCAAAAAACATCTTACATCTCCACAAATTATTTTTTCACAAATATCTTCAATGTACAGACCCGTCAACTTTACAGTTTATGTATGTATAGATGATAGATGGGAAAATCAATACATGCCATGCTATAACTGAAACCCTGGCAAAATCTTTTGGACTCTTGGTCCTGAGTTCTTGACTAAATGGGGTGGTGATCCCTTATGTAAATGATTAACAGGATTCACAGTTTGAGTCAGTGAAAGATCTTCGTGTATCAGCCAAATTAACACAGTGTGTAAAGCAACAGTACTGTACATCAGGCATCATGTTGTGCTCCTTAATTTTTGTTGGGTTTTGCATCTTCCTCTTTTTCTTCTTAATCAGGATCCAGAAGCCAAAGAACTTCCCCCCTGGGCCAAGACCCTTACCCATATTTGGCAACCTTCTTCATTTTAACATCAACAATCCTTTGAAAGACTTTGAATTGGTATGTAATTATATTGTTGTTATGCTATTTTTTTAATATATAATATAAATATATATTTTTATAATTTTTCACCAAAAAATGTCTAAGCTTATGACTTAACTGCAGTGTTGGATGTAACTTGGATTACTTTTGATGTAACAAATTATGTCCGCATTATATCCGCCATTTAAGTACTCAGTTATTTAATGTTAAGCCTTTATTTGTCTCATATACATTACAGCAAAGTGAAACTCCTTCTTCACATATCCCAGCATAACTGGGGTCAGAGCACAATTCAATTCAATTCAATTTTATTTGTATAGTGCTTTTAACAATTGACATTGTCTCAAAACAGCTTTACACAATCAAAAGAATTATTTAAGTTTGTATGGAATGTGAATGTGTATGAATCAAAATGTTCAGATAGTCCCTGGTGAGCAAGCCGAGGGCGACAGTGGCAAGGAAAAACTCCCTGAGATGGTGATAGGAAGAAACCTTGAGAGGAACCAGACTCAACAGGGAACCTAATCTGGGTGAAACAGATAGCAGGAAATGATCTGCATTTATACAGTGTGTTAGGTGGCAGGCAGTTCAGCTATAATAGTTGATGTTAATTGATGTTAAAATGGAGTCCAGGTAGTTATTGGAGACTCAGATAGACTTGTAGAAAGTTCCAGTCCTGAACTATCGAATTGTCAAGTCCTCAGAGAAACAGCTGCTAACACCAGTCGAGGCCAGAACCGTCTTCTAAGTAGAGAGAATTATTCCCAGACACCAGACGCATCCCAAAGAGACACACGGGGCATCCATGCGACGAGACCTCCAACCAGAAGCGGGGCACCAGGATGGATCAGAGGAGGTCTGGATCACTGGCAGCTCAGGGATGACATGTGTAGCTCAACAGAAAAGCTGTTATTATCATGCTTATCATTGGGAACATACTAGGGAACCAACACACAAGAGGCTAAGTAGAGGCTAAACCTACTAGAGGCTAAAGCCACTAGCAGCCAATCCTACTAGAGGCTAAACATACAGTACTGGA
The DNA here is from genome assembly GCA_030522415.1 of Channallabes apus. Classification (NCBI taxonomy): domain Eukaryota; kingdom Metazoa; phylum Chordata; class Actinopteri; order Siluriformes; family Clariidae; genus Channallabes; species Channallabes apus. Next base: position 39,577,566 of record CM060113.1, read on the forward strand.
GGCTAAGCCTACTAGCGGCTAAACCTAGTAGCAGCTAAACCCTACTAGTGGATAATCACTCAAGTGGCTAAACAAACAAGTGACTAAACAAACAAAAGGCAAACAAACACTGAAGACACAGAACAGTACTTACACAAGACAAGAGACAAACTAACTATTACATTTAACAAAAACAGCTCCATAAATCAAAAGCAAAACGAACATAAACATAACAAAAACTAGAGACTACTTAAAACAGATGTAACAAAACAAATGAAAATAAAACAATGCCCACATGGCATAATTAATGCTCGACCCAGTTTCCCAGAACAACCAACTATTTATAGAGGGTCTAATGAGCTCCCTCGTTTCAGGTGAGCACTCTCATCGCCTGAACGAGGTGAATTCTGGGAAACTGAGAATACCAACAAAAATCTACACAAACACATATACATCACTTTTTTGGGGCGCACAGCGCCCTCTATGAGTGGTCCCTTACAATATTAAAATTCTCCTAATACTTAAACTTAATACCAAATGTAACCTGACTTTGTTTACAGCCATTTCTTTTCCTGAAGAGTAAAATAAAAGTATGTTGTTGTAAAAAAAAAAAGAAAAAAAAAAGTCAAATTGTTTGTAAGTCCAGGAAACATTGTATTCATACTAGAATACTAACACAACTGGCTACACACAATTTATTACAGTACAGTGTTTAGAATCGTGGATCAATGTCTGCCATCTTTTCACCTTGCTCCATTCTCTCAATGATTTTTACTTTTCTCTCCATTTTTATTGGTTGGTGCTTCTTAGCAGTACCAGCTTCATCGCCACTACTTTTATGCACATATGTGTGTGTGTGTGTGTGTGTGTGTGAGTGTGTGAGTGTGTGTGTATCCCTCTCTTGTATCTGGAGAGATTTACTGACTTACACCAATAACCTAAAATACAAGCAAAACAATTCTAATAAAGAGCCTGAAATGCATGTCTCATTCTTTAGAGTACCATTGACAGAAAGATGACAGAGGTGCTTGGCCTTCTTATTTTTGCACTCAGCGGAGTAGTCTCAGTGGGCTATGGACCCATCAGTCATGGATTATTTTGCAGATAGGCGATTAGCCTTTACATTTTTGTGATTTTGCTCTGTAGTGTCTTTCAGTACTTGAGGTGCTGCTTGTGGGACTTTCTGTTTACAATGTATTTTCCAATATAATGTTAATGCCCATGAGCAACTTTTCGTGGTACCACATTTTCAACAATGTAAAACTCTTGGCAATAGCGTGTATCAGTGTCCTTTTATTGTGATGACATGCAGTATAGATCTTTGTCCTTAGTGATGTCATTAGTGTATCTCAACCTTCGTTCTTCCATATTTACCATTTCACAAGTATAGCATTTATTTAATAATAATAATAATAATAATAATAATAATTATTATTATTATTATTATTATCATAATTACACTTCCCAAGCTGGATTTAAAAAGAGTGTTTTAAAATAGTTGAATGGAAATTGATGACCCTTTGAATATGCATTGTCTATTTGTAGTTGGCTGAGCGTTATGGGAATGTTTATAGCCTCTATCTTGGGAGAAGCCCAGCTGTTGTACTTAATGGTTTGAAAGCTATAAAAGAAGCTCTGGTGACCAAATCTGCAGATTTTTCTGGACGCCCACAAAATTTACTAATCAGCCATATGACTGAAGGAAAAGGTAAGATTGAAAATTATTAAATTCACAACTATCATGAACAAAATTTTAAAAGAATTAGACATAAAGGTCTATTTTCCATACACATTTCTGTGACATGGATACTTTATGTACTGACTCCGAAGTAAAGATTTTAATATGAGTAAAATGAAACAGGAGTCATACTAGCTGATTATGGTCCTGCATGGAAGGAGCATCGGCGTTTTGCTCTCATGACCTTAAGGAACTTTGGTTTGGGAAAACGGTCTATGGAGAAAAGGATTCTGGGAGAAATTGGACATCTTGTTGCAAAACTTGAGAAGCATGCAGGTATCAACTTTATCTATCAAGTTTTTGTTGATGGTAGCGGACAAAGGATTTTTTTTTCTTTTGAGTCAACAAAGAAAAGGCATGTTGATGAACACTGATTTTCTATTTGTAGGAAGTGTCTTAAATCCTCAGACTTTGTTCCATGATGCAGCTTCAAATATCATTAACCTGGTGTTGTCTGGCACTCGATATGAATATGATGATGAAACCCTTAATAAATCTGTTAAATGGATTACTGAAATTACCAAGATTCTTAATGGACCTTGGTCAATGGTGAGACATTATATCATCACCTGATTACTGACTGCATTATGACTGTTGCTAATTCTAAGTACATGTTTAAGAAATAAATAAAAATAATAATTTGTCACTAATTAATAAAGAACAATACGTAGATATATTTTACAATACGTAGACAAAAAGTAGATATATTTTTCTTATAGATCTATGATACTCTTCCCTGGGTGCGATCTCTGCCTCTTCCCTTTATGAAATTGTTTAAAAACAACCATTTACTTAAAGAAATGACAATGACCATGATCAAAACCCACAAGACAACAAGAGTCCGCGGAGAGCCGAGAGACTTTGTCGACTGCTATCTGGATGAGCTTGATATGGTATGTGTTTGTGTGAGTATAAGGGTTATTCTGGCAATTTATTAAATGTCCAAAATTTCAGGTCCAATTCAGTGGTAACTCAGCTCAAAAATCTCAACAAATCACGTGCTCAAGGGTGTTACACATCGGCAGTTGTGGCAAATTTTTTGAACAACAAAATACAGTATTAAACGATCACCATAATATTTAAATTTAGAATTACATGGAAAAAAACTACCGAACTAAAGTAAAATACATTTAAATTAAATTGTCATTATTGATTTTCCAAAAGTCACAGGGAGCTGCAGCAAAGGGATGAAAGAGACACATGCGGCTCCAGAGCCACGGGTTGCTGACCCCTGAGCTAGTAGAATACAATTAAACTAAATATAGAATTTTCCAAAAAAAGAAAGGAAAAAAAAAAAAATATTGGGATGGAATGTACAAATCTCCAAATTTACAGATTTACAAAAGTTACAATGAAATATAATTAAAAAAGACATGTATCAAATCTATAAATTGTGCATAAAATGTGCATACTGAGAATCATAAAAAACCTACAGTAGAAATATAAAACTATAGAAGGATAATAATAATAATAATAATAATAATAATAAAATTATTATATATTATTATTTTATAAAATATAATATAGTAATTATAATATAATATAATATAATATAATATAATATAATATAATATAATACATGGTTTTTATTAAGAACTGAACTAACTGGGCTGTCTATTTTAACAGGGAAAAACAGGGTCCACATTTAATGAAGACCAATTGGTAATGTACATTTTAAACCTGCATATGGCTGGAACTGATACCACGTCCAACACCCTCCTTACAGCTATCCTCTACCTCATGGCTTATCCAGACATTCAGGGTTCAACCTTTACTTCATTGCACTTTATTATTAAGTCTTGTTGCATAAACATTAAAATGTTTAATTAATAGATTTAATTTGATTTGTAACCGAGCCAAGCATATTGTTTCTAGAGAGATGTCAGCAGGAGATTGATGAGGTTCTACAGGGAAAATCTCACGTGTCTTTTGAGGACAGACACAACATGCCGTACACACAGGCTGTAATCCATGAGTCTCAGCGCATTGCCAACATCACCCCTCTGAGTGTGTTCCACTCAACCACAAGAGATACTGAACTGATGGGCTACAGCATCCCAAAGGTGGTGACTTCAAACAGTGGGTTAATATATCTTTTGCTACTCATGTTGATGTATTTCATTCACTGTTTCCAGGGAACTATTATCATCCCAAACCTCTCATCAGTGCTGAGTGAAGAAGGCCAATGGAAGTTTCCTCATGAGTTCAACCCATCAAACTTCCTCAATAAACAAGGACAGTTTGAGAAACCTGAGGCATTTATGCCCTTTTCTGCTGGTGAGAGCTCACATTGTTGTAAGAATGGTACAAAGATTACCCAAATCTGACCTAGTCAAGTGCTGTCAACATATGTTTTGGATCTGACTCCGTAGAAAATTTATCAAACAGTGAAGGAAGAAGTCACTCATGAATAATCATGGTAAACTAATGTGTGTCTGTGTGTGCAGGGCCACGTTTATGTCTGGGTGAAGGTCTGGCTCGCATGGAGCTCTTCCTCATCTTGGTGACCCTGTTGCGCCGCTTTCAGTTCATTTGGCCTGAAGACAGCGAAGAACCAGATTTCACTCCTGTATTTGGAATCACACTCACACCCAAACCATACAAGATGGGCATTAAGCTGAGACAGCCAGCTAGAGAAATCTAGAAATACTATATATACTATATGCTTACAACTTCTTCATGGTAAATGAAATTGTATTATATCATAATAACTGAACAAACAACCCAGCAATAGACTAATAAGATAAAGAATATTGAGAATGTTAAGAAGAACTAAAGGAGATGCTGTGTTTTAAAAAAATTTTTTTTTTTAGCATTTGGAGTAAAGAATTAAAGGCTGTTCTTCTAACCATTATCTGTATTCTGGTTCTGTTGTTGATTTTGTGCATGATTGATTTGATTTGGTTCTTTGCAATACTTATCACAAGATTAAACATTGTGAACATACAGTAAATCTCCTGGGCCCGTATTCACAAAGCTTCTTAAGCATAAAAGTGGCTCCTAGTGACGAAATTCTAAGAAAATTCTTAGAATTATGACATTTTCTTAGAATTTTCCTTTAAATTTACGATTAAATCTTAGCTAAGATAAAAATGATTCATGAAACATCTTAGCCCTAAAACCAGCTCCTATGGTATAAAAAAAGAGTAGAGAGGAGGACTTTTAAGAGGCTTAAGAGTTTCTATAGCAGAGGACAAAATGGTGGAAAGAACAAATATTCTCCAAACACTGAACGTAAAGCTAAAAGGAACATGCTCTAATGTCCAATCTGGTTTTCTTGTTGTTTTACTTCCTTCCATCTCTCTTGGACTGCTGGATACAGACCATGCAAAAGTGCAGCTTAAATAGACTGTCCTACAATCATGTAAATTGGTAGAAGTTGAGCCATTTTGCTTCCATCAATCTGAAATGGATTACAAGTAATAAAATCAGTATAATAAATAAATGTAAGAACTTTAATGTACAAACCGGATTCCAAAAAAGTTGGGACACTAAACAAATTGTGAATAAAAACAGAATGCAATGATGTGGAGATGGCAAATGTCAATATTTTATTCAGAACAGAACATAGATGACAGATCAAAAGTTTAATCCGAGAAAATTTATCATTTTAAAGGAAAAATATGTTGATTACAAACTTCACAGTGTCAACAAATCCCAAAAAAGTTGGGACAAGTAGCAATAAGAGGCTGGAAAAAGTAAATTTGAGCATAACGAAGAGCTGGAAGACCAATTAACAGTAATTAGGTTAATTGGCAACATGACTGGGTATTAAAAGAGCTTCTCAGAGTGGCAGTGTCTCTCAGAAGCCAAAATGGGTAGAGGATCACCAATTCCCACAATGTTGCGCAGAAAGATAGTGGAGCAATATCAGAAAGGTGTTACCCAGTGAAAAATTGCAAAGACTTTGCAGTTATCATCATGAACTGTGCATAATATCATCCGAAGATTCAGAGAATCTGGAACAATCTCTGTGCGTAAGGGTCAAGGGCGTAAAACCATACTGGATGCCCGTGATCTCCGGGCCCTTAAAGGACACAGCACCACAAACAGGAATGCTACTGTAAAGGAAATCACAGAATGGGCTCAGGAATACTTCCAGAAACCATTGTCAGTGAACACAATCCACCATGCCATCCGCCGTTGCCAGCTGAAACTCTACAGTGCAAAGAAGAAGCCATTTCTAAGCAAGATCCACAAGCACAGGCGTTTTGATTGGGCCAGGGATCATTTAAAATGGAGTGTGGCAAAATGGAAGACTGTTCTGTGGTCAGACGAGTCACGATTCGAAGTTCTTGTTGGAAATGTGGGACGCCATGTCATCCAGACCAAAGAGGACAAGGACAATCCAAGTTGTTATCAACGCTCAGTTCAGAAGCCTGCATCTCTGATGGTATGGGGTTGCATGAGTGCGTGTGGCATGGGCAGCTTGCATGTCTGCAAAGGCACCATCAATGCAGAAAAATATATTCAGGTTCTAGAACAACATATGCTCCCATCCAGACGTCATCTCTTTCAGGGAAGACCCTGCATTTTTCAACAAGATAATGCCAGACCACATTCTGCATCAATCACAACATCATGGCTGCGTAGGAGAAGGATCCGGGTACTGAAATGGCCAGTCTGCAGTCCAGATCTTTCCCCTTTAGAGAACATTTGGCGCATCATAAAGAGAAAGTTGCGACAAAGAAGGCCCAAGACGATTGAACAGTTAGATGCCTGTATTAGGCAAGAATGTTATATAAGAATGTAATATATGTTATATATTATATTAGCGCGCTCAGTTACTGTACTGTAATCCCACTTCTCACCTTTCATGTAGGTCTGCTCGGACTTATTAATTCGTTTTAAACTGCTCAAAATGGGGTTTTATACGCGATTTATCGATAAAAATGCAGACATTCTCGGCCAGAAATGCACCAAAGAAAAATACATGTACTGTCTATACTGTAGGCTACTCGCGTTGTTTTCGCGCGGAGAGATTGTGTGTGTGCGCGCGTCTCATATTTGACATTCATATGGACATTCATATGAATTGCACATTCTTGCACAAGCTCAGACATGGATCAATGAAGAGGAAAAATTTCACGACGTCATTTTCACTGATGGAACTATGGTGGCTTTGGATCGCTTTGCCACAATGTCCTTTCGTAAAACAGGGAGACAAGTGTTCAAACCCAAGCCGAAACATCCTGTTAAAATTCATGTTTGGGGAGCCATTTCTAGACGTGGCCCAGGACCTATTGTCAACTTTGAAGGAATAATGGACAGGTCTTTCTTCGAAGAGGAGATTATAAAAGGAACCGCTGCCCCATACATTAAGGAAAGCTTCGGTATTCGTCACCGTTTTTTCCAGGACAATGACCCAAAGCGCACTGCTGCAAGAAAAGTGATCGCTGAAGAGGGAATTAACTGGGTGAAGACACCCGCCGAGTTTCCCGACATGAACCCGATTGAAATGGTGTGGCATGCTCTGAAAGACTATATTCGAAAAGAAGCTAAACCGACTACAAAATCCGATTTAATTACTGCCATTGAAAAATTCTGGTTTGAGATACTTACATATGAGGCATGTAATAAATACATAAATAGGTTGTTTAAAGTCCTTCCAGCAGTGGTTAAAAATCAGGGTGGACACACAGGAATGTAACTGAATACTGCATTTATGAGCCAAAAAAATAAAAGCTTTGAGATGATATATTTCCCTTATGTTGTGTTTATTTGATTAAACTTAAGCGTAAAGTGAAAGTGCAAGCCACGGGTTTAAGCATGCCGGTTTTAAATGAATTTTAGAAAATGTTTAATGCACTGTAAACCCGAATAAGTTGGCAAAACTCAAAAATATATATAAAATACTCACCACGATCTATTAATTTGAACTAATTGTAATTATTCAAGTTATCAGTACTTCATATGTTTAATGACTTTGAGCACTAGGGTTTACAGTGTGGTACAAAAGGTCTAGGAAGGAAACAGGTTTAGTTACTTTACACAATCTGCACATATTCAGTAAATTTGTGAATTACACTCAAAGTATCAAATCCAACTATGAAGTCTGATTTAATTGTTACCATTAAATATTTTATATCTACTCATGTTTTTTTCTGTTTCTGTTTTGCTGGCGAAATACATTTTAGTCTTGTTAATTTGTTTTAAAACCCAATTCTGCGAAGTCCCCCAGCAGCGAAACCGGTTTGATAACTTCACACCTACAGTACAATGTTGTGAATGAAAGGTGAGATGGGGGATTACAGTAACTGTGGGTGCGCTTCACCTCGGAGCGCACTGTCGCGTTGTATTCAAAGAATAGACTAAAAATCATGTTTGCTTCAGCATTGGAAACAATATTGTATTAGGCCAACTTTATTAAAGATTATACACTTTTGTATTCTTTGTTCACACAGGGCATTTTTAAATTTGAACAGAAAATAATAGTGGGCTGGTAGGCATGTTATTTTTAATATAACTTAAACGGCTGAATGAAGTTAAATATACACAATAAATTAATAATTGCATTTGCTTTACATTTGAGCACTCATGTGTAAATAGCTTTTTCATTGCATATACTACCATGTCATATATTTGTGTCTAATACTGTTTTATTCATATTTTAAAATGTAACCTACATATCCTACAATATAAACATATTTTACTACTTCAGCAGTGAATGAGAAATTTGGTTGGTCTGGCTTTTAGATAAAGTTCTTATTTGATACAATTTTATTATTTAATTAATTATCTTATTATAAACATGATTATTGTTCTTCGAGTATAGTCCTTCATGGCTGTATTTTTTCGCACGCATTTATAATTTTTTTGATCAAAATGCTGCATTTTGTTAAGGCTTTTTGTTTAATTTTAAGATTCTCCACAAAATTTACCCGGTAAACTCAGTTTTATCTAAATACTTGGAGGTAGAGGATAAATGTTTTTTTTTGAGATACATTAAATGAATCTATTATTCATTTGTTTGTTGAGTGTGAGAAAACAAAAAAATTCTTAACTCTTTTAAAAGACCACCTCTTGAACCACCTTAATGTATCTCACTCCTTTACTATTAAAGATATAATCTTTTATTATGAGAATGTGGAAAATAAACCCCTTGAATTTGCTGTTAATTATTTTATTTTACATGCAAAATACTTACTTATTTAGTATAAAATACTTACTTAGTATAAAAATATAACAATACAAAAATGTAAAACCAAGTTTCACTGAACATATATTGGGTAATATTTGTAAAACAAAGGAAAGAATAATAAGACAAACAACATATAAGACTAAATTTTTTTCAGTGTCCAGTAGCACCAGTCTCCGCGGGGGTCAGTCGTGAATAGCTGACACTCAAGAGACACAACACATTTTCGGCTTCAGTAGACACACAATACTTCAGACTGAAACACGACTGCCCCCTACAGGTAATGAAGGGCATTTTCACAGCGGGAACCCTTTTCTGAAAACGGGCCTCATGTATCAACGCTGCGTACACACAAAAACGCTCACGGTCGGATTTACTAACAGTGAAATTAACGTGAGAATGTGTGTTCTTCCACGCCAACTTCCTGTCTGGCGTACGTGTATTTCTTGTGTGTGTTTGTTTTATTTCCGTTGGCGACTCCTAGAGGCAATTATGTTAAATTGCACACTACAAAGTATCGCACCAGCACATGTGAAAAACATTGCTATTCATTTATAATTGATAAAATGGGTTAATTGACAATATTTTTCTACCAATTATGTGCTTTAGAACATATAAAAGCATTTTGAAATGTATACAACCCTTGGCAGTCTATGGCAATGGCAGTGTTGGCCTTATTAGAGGACATTGTCAATGGCCAAATCCGAAGGGAATGCGTTTTTAGGGATCACAGTGATTTCTGGCCCATGATGATGACTGGCTTATTAGCCATTTCAGATTTCCAAGAGCTATCCTCTTGGAGCTCTGTGCTGAGTTGGGTCCAAATTTGCACCTTACAGGTGCTGACAACGCTTGGTTTCCTGGCAACTGGTTCTTTCCAAAGGGAACTAGCAGACAGCTGTATGGGATGGGATCACCCGCATGTCTAGCAGTTATATACGGTTTCCATACCATGCAGTTGACCAGCCAAACATTAATGCGCAATTTGCAGCGATCGCCGGTTTTCCTAATGTAATCGGTGAGATCGAATGCACGTACATTGCTTTAAAGGCGCAATCTGAAGACGAATTTGCATACGTGAATGGGAAACATTTCCATTCAATAAATGGGCAAATAATATGTGATGCTCAAACAGGTTGCATGATCTGACCGCGCGCACCCCCCCATTGCATGATCTGACTGGGATTCCACGTACGTAGTGTTTCATACATCAGATTTTTTTTAGTGCATAGGCACATTTACAGCTTTGTCCGTACGCAATGTTTTAGTATGAATTCAACGCAAGTCTTTGTACATGAGGCCCCAGATCTGTACAGTATAAGTGTCATTGTAGAAGTACATAAAAAATAACACTGATGTAGTATGTTTTATTTCTAAAATGTCAGATGTCAAAATTTAATTATTTAAAGTTGATGTATGATGGGTTTCCCTTTGAGTTTAGTTCATCTTAAGATGTCTTTATAATGTTGACTTATGTTTTTGCCCTTGACCTTAACAGGTCATGCTTATTTGGATCAAAGTCTACAAATTTACTGGATTTCTGTCAATTTTCTTTGTGATGTCTATTATCAAAAGTGTTATACAAATGAAATAAAACATAATATAGTCTACCATTGCCGAAATTATATTACCAGTGAGATGATATTTGACCCTTTTTTATGGCATTTAATATTTTATTTCCTGTATATATAGACATGTTGTGTTTTACATTCTAAAATAGTAAGAAGATTTTTTCCGGTCAGCTATAATCAACAGAAACATTATTAATAACGCACGAGAAGCAACATAAATCAGAGCATACAGTAAGTCCCAACACACTCACACCCACCATTATGAAATGCTTTGATAAACTCTTCATGAGACACATCAACACTGGATCCCCTGGCAGTAATTTGTTTCATTTAATGCTGTGTTTAGCTCATGTCCAGTTATCAGTCTGCCCTGATAATGCTAGCACTACGCTAATGCTATACCTCTGAGTTTCTGCCAAAGTTCCGGTTTGTACATCATGTTATATTTGCCTGCACATCTATCCTCAACACCCACAAATCATGACAATGTCAGCAATGTAAAAAAACTAAATTAAAAGGTAATGTAAATTACGCATGTTTTAATGTGAGTCTGATTTGATGCATTGAGTCTGATTCTGATTTATCTGTTGTCATATTTAGAGTACTGTTCATAATATTAATTTGTAAAATAAATGAAACTAAAGAGAAGTTTCACTCACAATCCTGAAAATCAAATGACTCCACGTTGGGAAACCTAAAGTACAAATGGCAGTTATGATTCCTCAAACCCAAATATATTTCTATTCTTGTTTTATTAGTGGTTTGTGATGTTTACATAACCCTAACCTGGACAGTAGCACCGAGAGATAAGTAATTGAAAAGTGGTGTATTATTTTTTATAGATTTACTTTTAGATTTCTGGCATTTATAGGTAAAACTTTAACATGTTATTTGGCATTATTGAACAATGGTAAAGCTAGAACAATGTTCACAAGGACAAGCTCATTCCTTAATAAGTCATAAACGAAGTCTTAGTAGGCAGACATATACTGATTCTACATTTCTTTGAATGTCTGCCTCAACCTGACTTCCATCCTGTATGGTTTAGGTGTAAGTGTTGTTCCAAACACAGGTGTGAAATCAGGTTCTCCAGCATCTTCAGGCCAAACAAACTGAAAGTGGTGCAGAAGAGTAACCAAGAAGAGGAAGAGCTCCATGCGAGCCAGACCTTCTCCAAGACACACTCGAGGGCCTGCACACACAGACAGATACGTGAAATTAGATTTGCCTTTTGACATTCTAATGAATGTCAGGGTTGGATAAACAACTTTTCAATTAAGTTTGCGGGATCTTTTCACTCCTGATTTCTCACCAGCAGAAAAGGGTAAGAAGGCCTCGGGCTTCTCAAACTGTCCCTGATCATTCAGGAAGTTTTCTGGGTTGAAATCATGAGGAAACTTCCACTGGCCTTCTTCACTCAACACTGAGGACAGGTTGGGGATTATCATAGTTCCCTATGGATATACAAAGAAATAAAAGGAGATTAACCTAGTAAAACAGTGAACCCAAAGCAGTTAAAATAATCACCTTTGGGATGGTGTAGTTCATCAGTTCAGTATCTCTTGTGGTACAGTGGAGCGCACTGGGGACAGTGTTGGCAATGCGCTGACACTCGTGAATCACAGCCTGTGTGTATGGCATGTTGTTCCTGTCCTCGAAAGTTGCCTGAGATTTTCCCTCCATAACCTGATCAATCTCATTCTGGCATCTCTCTAGAAACAAAGCATGCATGACTCTATTAATAGACCTGACAATTTGACCTTGCCACAAATATGTGAATTTTTAACATATATTTATTCATAACATATATTTTTAACAGACTTAGAATACAATATAAAGAACAATTGTAAGGTTCAGACTCTGGATGTCTGGATAGGCCATGAGGTAGAGAATCGCTGTAAGCAGTGTGTTCGATGTTGTATCTGTTCCAGCTATATGCAGATCCAAAATATATGCCACAAGCTGTTCTTCACTGAAAGTCGATTCATTGCCTCTCTATTAAACACAGTACAAATAAATACAGATTTTAGCAAGATGTCTTATTAAGCAAAACGTCTCGGGTTACTTTGCTGTAACCCTGTTCCCTGAAAAGGCGGGAACGAGATGCTGCGTGAAAACGCTATGGGAAACATCTTGTCATGTTGCCGGTAGTGAAGCATGTGTGTATTAAACACGCCAAATTTTGGCTTATATAACCTCAGTCAGGTGACATCATCTTGATGAGACGCACCTGCAGATTATAAATAGGAGTGAGCCGGAAACATTCCTCAGATTGATTTGTCTGAACAGACGTCCGGTCACGTAGGCAGTGCAGCATTGGGACGCAGCATCTCGTTTTCAGGGAACACGGTTACAGCAAAGTAACCAGAGACGTTCCCTTTCAAAGGCTACACTTGATGCTGCATGAAAACGCTATGGGAACGAGAATACCAACGCTGCCGCACTGCAAGTGTCTGGACCCCAAGGTTGTGTAGCGTGTGTGCACAAAGTCGAGAAGGTCTCAGAACTATGCCTGAGCAGCTAACTCGGGGACCTGTGAGCCCGGAGTAGCATAAACCCCAGTGTAGTGGCGGCCGCCCCACGTCCCCAAAACATGTAAGACTGCTCTGACCTGCGCCACTGGCTGACGCAGGGGAACGTAAATCTGAAGAGCACGTACTGGACAAAGTAAGTGAAGTTTCTCCTGCTCCGAAGCTGTAAGACAATTTGCATTTGGGTTTATGGAACTTTCAGAAGAAAGTTCATAGTTCTAGGGCACAAGCCAGAGGACAACTTTTCTTGCAGAAACTCCAGCACTGAAACAATTCGGCAGTGGACTGGGTCTATCTGCTTCGTCATGCACCGATTTTCAAATACATTCATTTTGAGGGCATAAGTTCTTCTTGGGGAGGGAGCCCTAGCACTAAGAATAGTCTTAATTACGCTGGCTGGAAGACCAGCTTGACTTAGACTCCCGGGAGCAAAGCCATCAGGAAAAACGCATAAAAGCGTAACCTGGGCCACGTACGGGCCAAGGTGTCCAGAAAATGAAAATGGGGGCTGGAAGAGTCAGAGAGTAGCAAAGGGGACATTTATTGATCTTACGAGGCAAAGAGGTCCACCTCTGCTAGCTGTGCTCTCCCAGACTGACTAATTACTTCGAGGTGGGGTTTCCAATCCCCGTGTGTCAGAGATTGACTGGACAGTGCAACTGCTCCCACATTTATCTGCCCTGGAATGTAAATCGCGCTGAGGGAGAGGAACCTGGTGCGCTAGCTGTTTAGCGGCGCGAGCACAGTCCGCCCTGGCGATAATATACGAGACTGCCATAGTGTTGTCCATCCGCACTAGGACATGGTAGCCTCTCAACTGCTGAAGGAAGTGCTTTAGGGCCAGAAATAGAGCCATCATTTCAGGGCAATTGATGTGCCACGCGAGAAGGCGGCCTCTCCAGCTTCCTTGGGCTGGACGGTCATCTAAGACCGCACCCCAGCCCGTGAGGGAGGTGTCTGTCGTTAGCATCTGCGATGACAAGACGAACTTAGAGTGGAACCCAGAGTCAGAAACCGGGCTCTGAACCACATAGGAAGGGTACGAAGCACCTGGCGCGTAACCCTTATTGGGGATTGGCCCTAGAGTGAAATCCCCTGTCTTAGCCACAACTAAAATGCTCTCATGTGCAGAAGGCCCAAAGGTGTCACCGTGGATACAGCTGCCATGAGAACTAAGATTTCTGAAATTGATGGTCACTTTCTGGTCTAGCTTGATTCCCTTTTTAGAATGGATTCATTTTAATTTGGGTCTCCGTTTCCTAGAACCAACGATGAGCTAGGACGACATGCTGATGTCGAAGCGCTAGCTACTGAGACTGGGTCAGCCAGTCGTCTATGTAATTCAAAACATCCATGCATTTTATATATATGCGGGTGTAGAGAGCTAGACCAAATGGAAGGATACTGGTAAGCCTCGCCCCCGAAAGCGAACCTCACGTCTTTCCCTGTGTTGTGGCAATGTAGGATTTGAGAGCAATCACTTTGACATTTCCAATTTTTGAAACTGTATTTATTATTTTAGATAGCGGTACAACCCACGAAATCTAAAAAATTGGACGCAATCCACCCCGTTCCTCTAGGAACTAAGCAATACCGACTATAGTAGCCTGACTCACTGTCTGGTAGCGGAACATGTTCCATGGCCCCATTCCCCCAGCAGCTTCTGTCAGGAGATGCGCACCTTCCGGTTTCATGGAAGTGGAGACCACGCTGCCAGTTTCTCTGAAAGGGGTATGAGTACTTCGATTGGGCGGGTGGGGGTGTGTTAGAGGTTCGGCATCCTGGAATGTAGCAGGATCTGACCGAAGAACTAACGTGTCGTTGAGGACCGGCGTCGTCCGAAACACCAAAGGCAGCGGAAACTAAACACCGATCCCCTGGGGTGCCCGGGAGGGCATGCTCTTATAGGAAAGATGCTCTTATGCTCTTATCGATCCCTATCCTTGATGCCCGTCAAAGTTAGCCATACAGATGTCGCCTTTAAGACCGCGCGTTTTCCCGCGAGAGGCCGCAATTTAGCGCGCGGCATGCCGCGACTTGCCGGAGGCAACATTCGGTAGTTTAAAATAAATGTGTTGTGCTTCTATGAATATCCGCCAGATGGCGCATGGAAGGACTTTATCTAAAAGCCGGACCAAGTACAACGATGAATGTAATGACGCGGATGAACACTGCTGAAGCGAACATGAATTTTATTTTGTTTTATAATAGATCTTTCATAATGAATGAGTGTATATGTGCTTCATACAAACCGGATTCCAAAAAAGTTGGGACACTAAACAAATTGTGAATAAAAACTGAATGCAATGATGTGGAGATGGCAAATGTCAATATTTTATTCAGAATAGAACATAAATCACGGAAGAAAAGTTTAAACTGAGAAAATTTAACATTTTAAGGGAAAAATCTGGTGAATCAAAATGTCGTGGTGTCAACAAATCCCAAAAAAGTTGGGACAAGGCCATTTTCACCACTGTGTGGCATCTCCCCTTCTTCTTACAACACTCAACAGACGTCTGGAGACCGAGGAGACCAGTTTCTCAAGTTTAGAAATAGGAATGCTCTCCCATTCTTGTGTAATACAGGCCTCTAACTGTTCAATCGTCTTGGGCCTTCTTTGTCGCACCTTCCTCTTTATGATGCGCCAAATGTTCTCTATAGGGGAAAGATCTGGACTGCAGACTGGCCGTTTCAGTACCCGGATCCTTCTCCTACACAGCCATGATGTTGTGATTGATGCAGAATGTGGTCTGGTATTATCTTGTTGAAAAATGCAGGGTCTTCCCTGAAAAAGATGACTAGATGTTGTTCTAGAACCTGAATATATTTTTCTGCATTGATGGTGCCTTTCCAGACATGCAAGCTGCCCATGCCACACGCACTCATGCAACCCCATACCATCAGAGATGCAGGCTTCTGAACTGAGCGTTGATAACAACTTGGGTTGTTCTTGTCCTCTTTGGTCCGGATGACATGGCGTCCCACATTTCCAACAAGAACTTCGAATCGTGACTCGTCTGACCACAGAACAGTCTTCCATTTTACCACACTCCATTTTAAATGATCCCTGGCCCAATGAAAAAGCCTGTGCTTGTGGATCTTGCTTAGAAATGGCTTCTCCTTTGCACTGTAGAGTTTCAGCTGGCAACGGCGGATTGTGTTCACTGACAATGGTTTCTGGAAGTATTCCTGAGCCCATACTGTGATTTCCTTTACAGTAGCATTCCTGTTTGTGGTGCAGTGTCGTTTAAGGGCCTGGAGATCACGGGCATCCAGTATGGTTTTACGCCCTTGACCCTTACGCACAGAGATTGTTCCAGATTCTCTGAATCTTCGGATGATATCATGCACAGTTGATGATGATAACTGCAAAGTCTTTGCAATTTTTCGCTGGGTAACACCTTTCTGATATTGCTCCACTATCTTTCTGCGCAACATTGTGGGAATTGGTGATCCTCTACCCATCTTGGCTTCTGAGAGACACTGCCACTCTGAGAAGCTTTTTTATACCCAATCATGTTGCCAATTAACCTAATTACTGTTAATTGGTCTTCCAGCACTTCGTTATGCTCAAATGTACTTTTTCCAGCCTCTTATTGCTACTTGTCGAAACTTTTTTGGGATTTGTTGACACTGTGAAATTTGGAATCAACATATTTTTCCTTTTAAATGACACATTTTCTCGGATTAAACATTTGATCTGTCATTTATGTTCTATTCTGAATATAGAATATAGGGGATCTGGCAACCCTTGTACGAGGACGCTGAGACGCTGCTTTTTTTCCGAGTTCCGCCATACTGACCAATTTTTAAACTTTTTCGTCCCCTTACGAAGAGTGTACATAAAACGGATAAGTATCTTATAATATATTTATTCGAAATGCGTGTTATATCGTTAAGTTTTAATTGTTTTGCAGCACACCGCTTTTAGCCGGCATTAGCATCGCTAGCCCGTTAGCCCGGCTATCACGTTTGTTTGTAAAGTTTGAATACGCTTCTTCACACCGATTATTTTCCGTGTTTAGACACCATGTCGGTTGTGATTCTGCCTCTGAGTGCAGGTGAGGAGACATTGGAGCTGCACTCGGTGGATTTGGAGCTGGAGGCTGTGGAGAAGCTGATCCGTGAGCTACAGGTGAAGCTGGCCCGGCTACAGCAGCGGAAAGCCACGCTGGAATCGTCGCGGACAGACGCTCACCTGTCCCAGGTAAATTCTCGGCGAGAGAATTCTCCTACAACCTCAACCCCACGTGTTTCTCTGCCAAGGTCCAACACACCAAGGACGCAGCCCGCCCAGTTTTCCTACACCCCGGCGCCGGGATACCATGGACCCTGGATACAGCAGCAGCGGAAGACGCACGCCAAGCCCCGGGCGAGGACCTCTCCCCCTCCACCACCACCCGTCTTCGACATCTCGACCCGAAACCGCTTCGCTCCTCTCCGTGAGACGGCACACGACACGCTGGTCATCGGAGACTCCATCGTCCGGCACGTGCGTGCTACCACGGCTAAAGGTAAGGTGCATACACGCTGTTTACCTGGTGCACGTGTTCTTGATGTTGCTGCACAGGTGCCTGCTGCCCTGAGGAAGAACATTGGAGCTGTGGTTCTTCATGCCGGCACGAACGACACCAGGCTGAGGCAGACGGAGATCCTAAAGAAGGACTTCAGAAGCCTGGTCGAGAAGGTCCGCAGCACATCACCCACGACAAGGATCATCGTATCTGGACCGCTTCCCACATTTCAGCGAGGAATCGAGAAGTTCAGTAGATTATTTGCCTTTAATGAATGGTTACAATCTTGGTGTCGACAACAGAAATTACGCTTTGTTGATAACTGGAATGTTTTCTGGGAGCGTCCTAGGCTCTATCACACCGATGGCCTACACCCTAGCAGAGCTGGAGCAGTGGTCCTCTCTGACATCTCCAGGACACTACGAACCATCTGACTGGCGGTAAGTCATACTGTAGATTCCAAACATATTAGCCACATCACAACTCACCGTAGTGATAGACGCACACACATAGCTTGTCCTATAGAAACTGTGTCTGTTCCCCGAATAGCGAGAAAAAAGAATAAATTTGTTACATTTGCCTGAAACAATCTGATAACCATAAAACCAGAAAAAGGCAAAATAAGTAGTCAAAATCCACCTCTAAAGTTTGGACTACTCAACATTAGATCCCTTGCGCCTAAACCACTTATTGTTAATGAAATTATCTCAGATTATTGCCTTGACGCACTCTGTCTCACCGAAACCTGGCTTAAACCAAATGAATATTTTGGTCTGAATGAGTCTACTCCGTCAGGATATTTCTATAAGCACGAGCCCCGTCTAATTGGTCGCGGTGGTGGTGTTGCCACTATCTACAATGATGTACTCACTGTTACCCAGAAAATAAGGCCCAGGTTTAATTCATTTGAAGTGCTTATCATTAATGTTGCACTCAATGAAATGCGTAATAAACCCTTGCTATATTTTACCCTGGCCACCGTGTACAGACCCCCGGGGCCGTATGTCGATTTTCTTAAAGAATTTGGACATCTGCTATCAGACCTATTGGTTAACTCTGACAAAGTGTTGATAGTAGGAGATTTTAACATTCATGTAGATGATGCTAACGACGCTTTAGCACTCACATTTATGGATTTACTAAGTTCCTTTGGGGTTAAACAAAATATAATTGGAGCAACTCACCGCTTTAATCATACGCTAGATTTAATTATATCCCATGGTATAGATGTCTCTAATATAGAGATCATACCTCAAAGTGATGATATCACAGATCATCACCTCCTGACATATACTCTACCCGTAGAACAGATTAGCTGTGTCTCCCCACGTTATCAATTTGTTAGAAATATGAATCCCACTACTAAAGACAGATTCACAAGTAATCTGCCGGATCTGTCCCAATTTCTTATTAGACCCCTAAATGCGAGTTTCCTCGTCTAAAAACAACAAACGGAATTCATCTCCAAACAACTAAAACTCCGACACAGAGGGTACGTTATAATGTCTACCGTTCAGCTTGTTCAGTGTGTAGAGTGCAGGATGTTTAGACATTCTTCCTCCGTCATTAGTGATAATTTTATTTGTGATAGGTGTGTGTTAGTGAGCACTCTGACGGAGAAGATATCAGCATTAGAGGAGCGCATCCAGACTTTAGAGAGGGTTAGACAGTGTGAGAGCAGCGTTATTCCTGTAGCGGACAGTCTGGGTGCCACAGGCGGAGATAAACAGCCCCCGACTCCGGCATTAGAGCCCTCACAGCGGGGCGAGTGGGTGACGACTCGGCGGCATACTCGTTCAGCCAAAGCTAACGCTAAGGCTAGCCCACCGGAGCACACCTCCTCTGCGCCTCACGTGTCCAACAGGTTTGCTCTCCTCATTGCTGCACCCGCTGAGAAACCTGAAAGAGCTCTGGTTATAGGAGACTCTATACTGAGACACGTGACATTAGCTAGACCTTTAGGGGCGCCAGCGGCAGTGGTTAGGTGTATCCCGGGAGCCAGAGCACCGGACATAGCAGGTAATCTCAGGGCTCTAGGACAGCATAGGTTCTCTAAGATAGTGGTACATGCTGGAGCTAATGATATACGCCTTCGTCAGTCAGAGGTTAGTAAGAATAACTTTACAGAGGTGTTTAAATTAGCGAAGGCGATGTCCGATGAAGTAGTATGCTCTGGTCCCATCCCAATGAGACGTGGCGACATAGCTTACAGCAGGTTATGGTCGCTGAACCGCTGGATGTCCAGGTGGTGCTCCGAAAATAATGTGGGCTACATAGATAATTGGAAGACCTCTGAGGGCAGAGCTGGCCTGTTAGGGCGGGACGGTGTCCATCCCACTCGGGAAGGTGCTGCTCTCATTTCCTGTAGTATAGCTCATAGTCTCAGTAGAGGTCTAGTTAATCGGTGACAATCCAGAGCCCAGGCCAGGGAGCAGACAGACAGGCTAAACCAACCGTCTGCTAGCTGCATAGAGTCGTCACTCAGGGTTCACCATATTGAGACTGTGTCTGTTCCCCGATCTAAGCAAAAATGTAGAAAGACCCAGAAAGTCTGTTTCAATAACCTAATTAACATAAAGACCACAAACTCAGATCATACTGAATGCGCAGCCGGCACCTCTGATCTGAAGCTAGGATTGTTAAATATTAGATCTCTCACATCAAAAGCAGTTATTGTTAATGAAATTATCACAGATCAGGCGTTTGATATACTCTGTTTAACTGAAACATGGGTTAAACAGGACGAGTATGTAGCTCTAAATGAAGCTAGTCCTCCTGGATACAGCTACATACACCAGCCTCGGTTAACTGGTAGAGGAGGAGGCGTCGCAGTTATTCATAATGATAATCTGTCTATCGTACAAAAACACGGACACAAATTTAACTCATTTGAAATTCTCTATAGTAACATAAGTGTATTTAAGTATATTAAATCAGCTCAGTCGATTCCACTAATTATAATTTACAGACCTCCAGGGCCGTATTCTGAATTTCTTAGTGAATTTGCAGATTTCATCTCAGACCTGGTCATTTCTGTAGACAAAGTGTTAATTGCTGGAGATTTTAACATTCATTTTGAGAATCCAGAAGACCCTCTGAGAACAGCATTTATATCCATACTGGACTCCGTAGGTGTAAATCAGTGTGTAGTAGGACCCACTCATAAAGCAGGTCACACTTTAGATTTAGTAATATTCTTCGGATTAATTATAAGAAATGTATTCACAATTCCACTGTCTGAAATTATCTCAGATCACTATCTTGTCTCCATTCAAGTGTGTCACAGTGATAATGTACGCACAGCACCGCGCTACCGTATTAAACGTACATTCACATCACCTACCACACAGAGTTTTATCAGTAATCTCCCAGAGTTACCAACTTCGATTAGGCCACCGTCTGACCCCACAGAACTTGATCAGGCGACTGAATATTTAGAGTCGACACTTCGTTGTACCTTAGATAATGTAGCTCCAGCTAGAAGAAAAATTATTAGAGATAAGAAACTCGCTCCCTGGTATAACGATCACACGCGCACTTTAAAACAGACTGCTCGGAAATTAGAGTGTAAATGGCGTCAAACTAAATTGTTGGTATTTCAAATAGCATGGAAAGAGAGCATCCTGAACTATAGGAAAGCTCTTAGTGTAGCTAGATCAACGTATCTCTCCACTCTTATAGAAGAAAATAAAAATAATCCTAGATTTTTATTTAATACCGTAGCCAAATTAACCAGAAATAAGACCACTACAGAAATCTCCACAACAACATCATGCAATAGTGAGGACTTCATGAACTTTTTTAATAATAAAATTGTAAATATCAGGCATAAAATTGAGGCTTTGAAACCAAACAATGTAATTGATACTGATGTTAACCTAGCCATGTCAGATTCAAACCTAGAATACTTTACTCCTCTTGAAGAGAATTAACTAATTTCACTCATCTCTTCTGCAAATTCATCAACCTGTATATTAGATCCTATACCTACACATTTTCTTAAACAGATAGTACCAGTAATAACAGAACCGATGTTGAGAATAATTAATTCCTCACTCAGCATTGGTTATGTTCCAAAATCTTTTAAAGTAGCAGTTATTAAACCAATAATTAAGAAACCTGACCTCGACCCCTGTCAGCTGTCCAATTACAGGCCAATATCAAACCTCCCCTTTATCTCTAAGATTCTGGAAAAGATAGTAGCGGAGCAGCTATGCTCATATCTACATAGAAATGGCATACATGAACTGTATCAGTCAGGATTTAGGCCTCATCACAGCACAGAAACAGCACTCGTTAAAGTAGTAAATGACCTCCTATTGGCCTCTGATCAGGGTTGTGTAACTATGCTTGTATTACTCGACCTCAGTGCAGCTTTTGACACTATTGATCATGCTATTCTTCTTCACAGATTAGAAAATTTAGTAGGAATTAAGGGTACAACCCTCTCCTGGCTCAGATCCTATTTGACCGATCGTTATCAGTATGTAGACTTAAATGGTGATTATTCTTCATGTTCTCTAGTGGAGTTTGGCGTTCCGCAGGGTTCAGTTTTAGGCCCACTGCTTTTTTCCCTTTACATGCTTCCTCTGGGCAACATAATCCGTAAGCATGGTATTAGTTTTCATTGTTATGCTGACGACACACAGCTATACGTGTCAACAAAATCTGATGAGAAAAACCATCTTACTAAAGTTGAGCAATGTGTTCAGGACATAAGAAATTGGATGCTAATTAACTTCCTTCTGCTTAATCCGGATAAGACAGAAGTTCTAGTCATAGGACCGCATACAGCTAGAAGTAAAATCTTAGATCACACCGTAACTTTAGATGGCCTTTCTGTTCCGTCAAGTGCAACAGTAAAAGACCTCGGCGTGATTATAGATTCCAGCCTTTCATTTGAAGCTCATGTAGATAATATCACCAGGATAGCATTCATTCACCTTCACCAAAATAAGAAATATATTGTCGCTAAATGATGCAGAAAAACTAGTTCATGCTTTTATCACTTCTAGGTTGGACTATTGTAATGCCTTACTGTCTGGTTGTTCAGTTAGGTGCATAAACAAGCTTCAGCTAGTCCAAAATGCAGCAGCGAGAGTCCTCACTAGAACCAGAAGATATGAGCACATCACCCCTATCCTATCTTCACTGCATTGGCTCCCTGTGAAATTTCGCATTGATTTTAAAATACTACTCTTGACATATAAGGCATTAAATGGTCTCGCGACGCAGTATCTGAGCGAACTGCTAGTGTCTTACGATCCGCCACGCCTACTTCGGTCAAAGGATGCAGGCTGCTTATCAGTACCGCGTATTATGAAAACTACAGCTGGGGGCAGAGCTTTTTCTTACAAAGCCCCAAAATTATGGAATAGTCTTCCAAATAGTGTTCGGGACTCAGACACAGTCTCAGTGTTTAAGTCTAGGCTCAAAACCTATTTATTTAACCAAGCATTTTATAAATAGATTTGCCATAAGGTAAAGGAGCAGATCTGGGGGACTCATGGACGTAGAGTATTATGGTGAACTGGTATGTTTAGATGCTGTCTTCCTCAGTCTCATTTGATCACTCAGGTTTGTTGACGGTGAGGTGATTGTTTGCTTTACATCTCAGGGAGCCCTCATGTTTGTGTTTCCTTCTGGCTCTCCCTTTTAGTTATGCTGTCATAGTTAGTCCTGCCGGAGTCTCTGCTTGCACTCTACAGTAAATATACATTCACATTAGACATTGTGACTGTGACCATACCTAATTGCAATCTCTCCTCCTCTTCTCTTCCTCCCCCTCTTTCTCTTTCCTCTCTCCCCCTGTCTCCCCCTTTCACTCTTTCTCTCTCTCTCTCTGTCGAGCTACACATGTGGTTCCTGAGCTGCCAGTGATCCAGACTCCCTCTGCCCTCCGGACTTGTCTGATCCATCCTGGTGCCCGGTTTCTGGTTGGAGGTCTCATCGCATGGATGCCCCGTGTGTCTCTTTAGGATGCGTCTGGTGTCTGGGGATGATTCTCTATACTTAAAAGATGGTTCTGGCCTCGACTGGTGTGGTCAGCTGTTTCTCTGAGGACTTGACAATTCGATAGTTCAGGACTGGAACTTTCTACAAGTCTATCTGAGTCTCGAATAACTACTGGACTCCATTTTACATCAAGTATTATAACATCAATTAACATCAACTATTATAGCTGAACCTAACACTTAACACTGTATAAATGCAGATCATTTCCTGCTATCTGTTTCACCCAGATGAGGATGGGTTCCCTGTCGAGTCTGGTTCCTCTCAAGGTTTCTTCCTATTACCGTCTCAGGGAGTTTTTCCTTGCCACTGTCGCCCTCGGGCTTGCTCGCCAGGGAATATCTGAACATTTTGATTCATACACATTCACATTCCATACAAACTTAAATAATTCTTTTGATTGTGTAAAGCTGTTTTGAGACAATGTCAATTGTTAAAAGCGCTATACAAATAAAACTGAATTGAATTGAATAAATGCAGATGATCTAGATGAAGTGACTAGCAGCATGGGCACTATTTTTACCAGTACATTAGACACTGTTGCTCCCATCAGATTAAAAAACGTCAGAGATAAAACACTTGCACCGTGGTACAACAGTCATACTCGCGCCCTAAAGAGAGCAACCCGTAACCTCGAGCGAAAATGGAGGAAAACTAAATTAGAAGTTTTTCGAATTGCGTATAAAGACAGTATGTGCAGCTATAGACAGGCTCTAAAAACTGCTAGGACTGAGCATCTTAGCCAACTGATAGCAAGAAACCAAAACAATCCCAGGTTCATATTTAGTACAGTGGCTCGCCTAACAAAACCTAAGATACCCGCAGAGAGTATCCCGTCACAGTTTAGAAGTGAAGACTTTATGGACTTCTTTAATGAAAAAATCAATAATATCAGGAAGAAAATAATGGAGGTTCAACCTCTAATAGTATCTCACGATCCAGTTCAGCCTATAGCTTCACATTTAGATTTTCACTGCTTTACAGGTATAGGACAGGAAGAGCTGTATAAACTTATCACCTCGGCTAAATCAATAACGTGCCTGTTAGACCCAATCCCAACCAGATTTTTAAAAGAAGTGATGCTTACGGTTGGAGAGCCACTTCTAAACATTATTAATTCTTCATTACATCTAGGTCACGTCCCTAAACCTTTCAAGTTAGCAGTTATTAAGCCGCTTCTTAACACTAGAAGCGCCGAGCAGCGGTCATCTGACCCCAAGGGGAAAAAAAAAAAAAAAACTTCACACTCGATCAAAATCCAGGACCCTCCTTTCATGACTTTTCCTAGTTCTGTGAGCTTAATCACCCAGCATGCTTTAATTTTTTAAATCGCACCTGTAAAAGCCAGTATAAAGCTATTTTGCTCTTATTTACGTGAAATCGCTGACGGCTGCGTGACGTTTCCTGCATTTTCCAACCTGCGATTCTCATTTCTCTCAGCAGATGGCGCAAGGGATCGCGCATACTATCTATGCGTCATTCAGTGTGTATATGTAACTATCTCAGGTTTCATTCATTCCATATATGCAGTTTATATATATCAATTATATCAAAATATAATCAATTGTATCAATTTCACGGAAGCATATGCTTCTCCATATGACAATTCGCCATTCATTCCCGCATTGATAATCAGCGATATTTTATAAGGAGATTTAGGGATTTAGCTCTACTTAAATTTCTGAAACTTCTGATGTTTTTTTTTGTGGTTAGATTAGTTCTGAACTTGCTTCCGTTAAACTATCGCTAAAACAATGTACTGAGCCCTCCTGAGGATATAAAGCTTTATTATTGTGTTTGAATAAATAATCAGATCTACCACAGCAGATAATAAACTATGGTGTGTCATAACCGAAGCAAACACCACGATTATGCCTCGTGTCGTTCGACGGGAACGTGGTTCACTTGGCCGCGGTGTATTATAAACCTGTGGAATGTTTCACTGTTTATGCTCACATAAGAGTAATAAAAGCGAGTGAAATGTGGAAATGATGTGTGGCAACTCAATGAGAACTAAACCAAAGATTTCGGTAACTCCACTGAGTGTAACATCTGCATAGTGACACTGAACATCTTCACTTTTCCGTTTACCTCTGAAAAAAAAGCTGTATTTTGTTTGTTTATATTTAGAGTTTTTAGAACAGTAGAAGAAGTACGCACACGCACACACATAGACACACACACACACAGACACACACACTCCCCTGAGCCCTCGGGAAACATCCAATCACCGTCGGTATACAATTGAGTCAAGACGTAGCCTAATGTGGTGTCGGATTTCAGCGGTCACGGAGTGGGAAGACTTTGAAGAAGCTGCAGTGACAGTAAACAGCTGAACAACGTCACTTTTCCGTTTACCTCTGAGGAAAAAAAGCTGTATTTTGTTTGTTTATATTTAGGATTTTTATAGTAGTAAGAGAAAGTTACAGTTTGTGGTCTGTGTACTGTAGTTCGCACCCTTGTAGAGAATAAATAAATGAATAACACCTTCATATCCCCTCTCAAGAGAGTGCCATAGAGAGTGCGCACGTGCACACACACACACATATACACACACACACACACAGATACACACACAGACACACCTCCCTTGAGCCCTGCGTCTGTCGGATTTCAGCGGTCACGGGGTGGAAAGACTTTGAAGCAGTTTATATACTGTATGAAGCTAAGCTTGAACTTATCAGCATTGTAAATATATAATACATTTCAAATAAAATCGCTATTACTTGACCCTGAAGTTTAGTTTAGCACACACACAAAAACTGAAAAGTCATTTCTGGTAAATCAACGGCATGTGTAGTTTATTTACAGTAATTCATTAAAAATTTACAGTAATTTATAAAAAAAAATAACACCATTCAAATGCTTACAATTCGTCTAGATTTCTAGCAGATGCCATACGTTTAGTTCCCTGAACATCTGCCGACTTGATTTTCATTTGCTTACGAACACAAGTTCCATTCAACATATAATGAATGTCTGCACATGTTAATATATTCCTAAAATGTATATATTACAAGTTGATAAACTGATCTGCGGTAGCGTAAAAATCCGCTAAAAAAAGGACAGGCTGCAGCGCACGCGCACACACACACACACACAGACACACCTCCCTTGAGCCCTTCGTCAGTCGGATAGATAGATAGATGTGTGTGTGTGTGTGTGTGTATATAATCAAACACATAAATACAAAATACGTTTCAAATAAAATCGCTATTACTTGACCCTGAAGTTTAGTTTAGCACAAACACACAAAAAAAAACAGAAAAGTCATTTCTGGTAAATCAACTGCATATGTAGTTTATTTACAGTAATAAAAAATGAATATACATTGTACAGTACACGGGAAACACGGGAAAGATTACAAAAAACAGTGTCTACTTTATAAACAGCTTGCATGCGTCGAGATGCTGAAATCCCTTGCATGTTGCCGCTCCATTTTGTGCTTCCAAGTGGAGAGATATTTGACCGATAGCCTACAACAAAAGATCTATAGGTGTGATCACAACCCCCTCCGACCGACCGTGCCATCAATCACTGACCACCTCAGAAGTTCCCTCCAATGTATGGCTGCAATACTTGTTTTGCAAGTATTTTTAACACCATTCAAATGCTTACAATTCGTCTAGATTTCTAGCAGATGCCATACGTTTAGTTCCCTGAACATCTGCCGACTTGATTTTCATTTGCTTACGAACACAAGTTCCATTCAACATTGTGTATTTTGCCCATGATGCTTGCAAAATTTGACTATATTCATTTATAGCAATACTTCCACTTGGAAGCAAAAAAAATGGAGCGGTGGAGACACTGTTTGTTTTTTCATTTTGTAATCTTTCCCGTGTTTACCGTGTACTGTACAATGTATATTAATTTTTTAATGAATTACTGTAAATAAACTACATATGCAGTTGATTTATCAGAAATGACTTTTCTGTTTTTTTGTGTGTGTGTTTGTGCTAAACTAAACTTCAGGGTCAAGTAATAGCGATTTTATTTGAAAAGTATTATATATTTACAATGCTGATAAGTTCAAGCTTAGATTCATATAAACTGCTTCAAAGTCTTTCCACCCCGTGACAGCTGAAATCCGACACGCTGCTTGGATATTTACCAAGGGCTCAAGGGAGGTGTGTTTGTGTGTGTGTGTGTGTGTGTGCGCGTGCGCTGCAGCCTGTCCTTTTTTTTGCGGATTTTTCCGCTACCGCAGATCAGTTTATCAACTTGTAATATATACATTTTAGGAATATATTAACATGTGCAGACATTCATTTGAGGGTGCGCTTCCCTCTCTTGCCCCTGCGTAGAGCCTACACACACACACACATCTATCTATCTATCTATCTATCTATCTATCTATTATATAAATACACATTTGGAATCTGCATCTACATTTTCTGTTACAAGTATAGAATTAGGTTCAGCTGAGACTCATGATCAATGGTGTTAGGGTACTTATGTAGTGATAATTAGTTTCAGCCAAATCATTAAAACTAACAATGGACTATGGCACTCTCTTGAGAGGGGATATGAAGGTGTTATTCATTTATTTATTCTCTACAAGGGTGCGAACTACAGTACAGACCAAACTATAACTCTCTCTTACTACCATAAAAATCCTAAATATAAACAAACAAAATACAGCGTTTTTTCCTCAGAGGTAAACGGTAAAGTGAAGTTGTTCAGCTGTTTACTGTCACTGCAGCTTCTTCAAAGTCTTCCCACTCCGTGACCGCTGAAATCCGACACGACACCACGTTAGGCTGCGTCTTGACTCATTTGTATACCGACGGTGATTGGATGTTTCCCGAGGGCTCAGGGGAGTGTGTGTGTCTGTGTGTGTGTGTCTGTGTGTGTGTCTATGTGTGTGCGTGCGCGCGCGTACTTCTTCTACTGTTATAAAAATTCTAAATATAAACAAACAAAATACAGCTTTTTTTCAGAGGTAAACGGAAAAGTGAAGATGTTCAGTGTCACTATGCAGATGTTACACTCAGTGGAGTTACCGAAATCTTTGGTTTAGTTCTCATTGAGTTGCCACACATCATTTCCACATTTCACTCGCTTTTATTCCTCTTATGTGAGCATAAACAGTGAAACATTCCACAGGTTTATAATACACCGCGGCCAAGTGAACCACGTTCCCGTCGAACGAAACGAGGCATAATCGTGGTGTTTGCTTCGGTTATGACACACCATAGTTTATTACCTGCTGTGGTAGATCTGATTATTTATTCAAACACAATAATAAAGCTTTATATCCTCAGGAGGGCTCAGGACATTGTTTTAGCGATAGTTTCACAGAAGCGAGTTCAGAACTAATCTAACCAAAAAAAAAAAACATCCGAAGTTTCAGAAGCTTCAAATAAAATGAACGAACTAATGGGTTTTCTCAAAACGATATAAAATTAAGTACAGCTTTCCTTTTTGTTATAATATGAAGCCCTTAAATGGACAAAGGAGGAGAAAAAACGGCAGAAAAAACTAATGCCAAAAACTTTGGGTTATAATGCAAAATATGACTTGTTTTTTTTCTTCTGCCATTTTTTTCTCTTCCGTTGTCCCCTTAAAGATTCTGTAGTAGGTTTTCTCAGGTGAATATGAAAAAAATACCGCTGATTATCCACGTGGGAATGAATGGTGCATTGTCCAAGTGCAAGTTTATCTTGGAGCTAAACTATTTGCTTTGAGTGAAGGCGCCATCTAGCGATCACTGTGTGTCAGCAACAGCTTCCCATTCAAAACAATAGGCGGTCAAGCGACCGCTGAACCGCGTTATAAGTAGGTGACACTGGCGCGGCGCTTCTAGTGTTAAAAAATCTAATTTGGACGCGAATGAAATAAATTACAGACCGATTTCAAACCTTCCGTTCATATCAAAAATACTAGAAAAAGTAGTATCAGCTTAAATTTGCACATTCTTGCAGGATAACAACCTCCTTGAAGAATTTCAGTCAGGTTTCAGGCCCCATCATAGCACAGAAACTGCACTAGTTAAGATTACAAACGACTTGTTTTTAGCTTCAGACCAAGGCTGCATCTCATTGCTAGTCCTCCTCGATCTTAGTGCTGCATTCGACACTATAGATCATAATATTCTCATAGATCGCTTACAAAATTATATAGGTATTCAGGGACAGGCATTAAAATGGTTTAGATCTTACCTGTCTAATCGCTACCATTTTGTAGATCTAAATGGAGAACCGTCTGGTGTAATGCCAGTGAAATATGGGGTCCCACAAGGGTCAGTTTTAGGACCTCTGTTGTTCTCAATATACATGCTTCCCTTGGGTAACATCATTAGAAGACATGGGATTAGTTTCCATTGTTATGCTGATGATACCCAATTATATATCTCAACTAAACCAGACGAAATACCTAAGTTGTCTAGATTATCTGAGTGTGTCCAGGACAAAAAAGACTGGATGACCAATAACTTTCTTTTATTAAATTCAGATAAGACAGAGATATTACTTATCGGCCCAAAAACCAGCACACAACAGCTTTCACAATTCAGCCTGCGCTTAGAAGGATGTACTGTTACTACCAGCTCAGCGGTAAAAGACCTGGGCGTAATATTAGACAGTAACTTGTTTTTTGAAAATCACATTTCAAATATCACAAAAACAGCCTTTTTCCATCTTCGAAATATTGCTAAACTTAGGAACATCTTATCCGTATCTGAAGCAGAAAAACTAGTTCATGCATTCATGACCTCCAGACTGGACTATTGTAATGCATTACTAGGTGGTTGTCCTGCATCCTCAATAAACAAGCTTCAGTTAATCCAAAATGCAGCTGCCAGGGTTCTCACTAGATCCAGAAAATATGATCATATAACCCCAATATTATCATCCCTGCACTGGCTACCTGTTCAGTTTAGAATAAATTACAAAATAGTATTACTTACATACAAGGCCTTAAATGGTTTAGCTCCCACATACCTAACCAGTCTTCTGATACGCTACAATCCACCACGCGCCTTAAGATCACAAAGCTCCGGACTTCTGGTAGTTCCCAGAATTTCTAAATCTACAAAAGGGGGTAGGGCTTTTTCATATTTAGCTCCAAAGCTTTGGAATAGCCTTCCAGACAGTGTTCCGGGAGCAGACACGATTTCTCAGTTCAAAAGTAGACTCAAGACGCATCTTTTTAATCTGGCTTACACATAACTCATCCCATAATCTCATATTCCAGTACACCTATCCCGAATGGCAACTACGCTAATTCTCCCCATCTGTTCTGTATTTCTCTACCCATCCCGAGGCATCGGGAGATTTTGCCAGCTTCAGTAGACAAAGGCCGACCCTGCGAGGTTCCTGAGGCATCCAGAGAAGGACCAGCTCCAGCTGGATTCAGCTTTATGATGGTTGGAGCTACACATGCTGCTCCTGTGCTTCCAGTGATCCAGACCTCATCTGCCCTCTGCACCTACCGACTCGTCCCTATGCTGAACTGCTGGTCTTCATGTCAATTTAAATAATTTCTGTCATATTGAATTTTCACCTGCACAACACACAAGATGTTATATCATTTCTATCTGTTATCGCCCAAATGAGGATGGGTTCCCTGTTGAGTCTGGTTCCTCTCAAGGTTTCTTCCTAATGCCATCTCAGGGAGTTTTTCCTTGCCACCGTCGCCGTCACCCTTGGCTTGCTCATCAGAGAAATTTAATTCATTCGTCTCATTATTATTATCTGCACATTTTTCTCACACATACACACTTCCAATTATTTTCTTTTCTATAATTATTATTATTTTATTTTTTGCTAAATTTCTTTCATTTTTGTGAAGCTGCTTTGAGACAATGACCATTGTTAAAAGTGCTATATAAATAAAATTGAATTGAATAAAATATTGACATTTGCCATCTCCACATCATTGCATTCAGTTTTTATTCACAATTTGTTTAGTGTCCCAACTTTTTTGGAATCCGGTTTGTATTATTTTCATAATGATGAAATGAGATGCCCAAATTCGTGCTTTGAAATTCATAGTTTATAGTTGTCTTTGTAATGTCTTAACAGGGACAAAATAATCAAAGCGATGGCATTGCCTCGGTTTAAATGGTCTTAAATTAAATTACTAATTACCTCATAGTAGGCTAATTTATAATCTGATAGTGTTAACTGTAATCTGATATGTGTTAACTATGTGTTAACTAACGCTGCTGGCCAAATGGGTGCCCTAAGCAGACATTTTCTTTTGTGCCCCCTCCCCCAAGCATTACGGAAGTAAAAATAAAATCCAAAAAAAAAAAAAAAAAAAAAAAAATATATATATATATATATATATATATATATATATATATATATATATATATACTATAGGGGCCAAATATTTATTCAAATAAAATTAAATACATAAATAAATTGTATCATTTATAAATTACATTTATAAATGTAAGTGTAACAACTGCATTTACCAGGCCTTTGGTGCCCTTTTCAGGCATTTCTATTAAAATTATGTAAACTGTTAATTTTGTATTAGATTATGTATTTTAACACTGTTATTTAATGACACCATATGGTCATTATTAATCAATAATCATAATTGCCTCTGTGTTTTAATATAATGCATTGTAAGTCATTTTGTTTATTTAGATCTGCTTGTATTAATATTAAGAAAGATGCATTAGTCGTGAAATTATCACCGACATTAAAACGCATTATTAACGTCGACAGAATAAAGTAAACATTAAATATTTATACATCTGGGCAATTGCACGTCACTTTCACTAGTCACCTTTCATGCATATTTGCATAACCATGGCCACTTTAAATTATATATATATATATATATATATATATATATATATATATATATATATATATATATATATACACACATACACACACACACTCCCCCCCCCCCCCCTAATATTTCTATATTTTGCAATATTTTATTATGCCCTTATTGTACAGTTTATTTTACTAGTTAAATTTATTTCTTTAGTATTTCCTTTTATTGATATTTATTTTACGTACACGCTTTTATCTTATTTTTAAGGTCACTGGCGGTCGTGTAAGCATTTCACTGCATATTACACTGTGTATGACTGTGTATGTGACAAATAAAATTTGAATTTTTTGTCAAAGAATGAACAGATAAATATTTAATATTATTGGCACCCACACAGTTTATTCCATTGTCCAGCCTCCGGCGTGTTGTTTATATTGCTAATCAATGTAAGTTATATGCTGTTTTCTGGTTAAATTTTTCTGATTGTACCCGTACATAGAAAAAAGTTTATACGGAAACATACACCTCTCTCTCTCTCTCTCTCTCTCTATATATATATATATATATATATACATACAGTGGTGTGAAAAACTATTTGCCCCCTTCCTGATTTCTTATTCTTTTGCATGTTTGTCACACTTAAATGCTTCTGATCATCAAAAACCATTAACTATTAGTCAAAGATAACATAATTGAACACAAAATGCGTTTTTTAAATGAAGGTTTACGTTATTAATGGAGAAAAAAAACTCCAAATCTACATGGCCCTGTGTGAAAAAGTGATTGCCCCCCTTGTTAAAAAATAACTTAACTGTGGTTTATCACACCTGAGTTCAATTTCTGTAGTCACCCCCAGGCCTGATTACTGACACACCTGTTTCAATCAAGAAATCAATTAAATAGGAGCTACCTGACACAGAGAAGTAGACCAAAAGCACCTCAAAAGCTAGACATCATGCCAAGATCCAAAGAAATTCAGGAACAAATGAGAACAAAAGTAATTGAGATCTATCAGTCTGGTAAAGGTTATAAAGCCATTTCTAAAGCTTTGGGACTCCAGCGAACCACAGTGAGAGCCATTATCCACAAATGGTAAAAACATGGAACAATGGTGAACCTTCCCAGGAGTGGCCGGCCGACCAAAATTACCCCAAGAGCGCAGAGACAACTCATCCGAGAGGCCACAAAATACCCCAGGACAACATCTAAAGAACTACAGGCCTCACTTGCCTCAATTAAGGTCAGTGTTCACGACTCCACCATAAGAAAGAGACTGGGCAAAAATGGCCTGCATGGTAGATTTCCAAGGCGCAAACCACTTTTAAGCAAAAAGAACATTAAGGCTCGTCTCAATTTTGCTAAAAAACATCTCAATGATTGCCAAGACTTTTGGGAAAATACCTTGTGGACCGACGAGACAAAAGTTGAACTTTTTGGAAGGTGCGTGTCCCGTTACATCTGGCGTAAAAAGTAACACAGCATTTCAGAAAAAGAACATCATACCAACAGTAAAATATGGTGGTGGTAGTGTGATGGTCTGGGGTTGTTTTGCTGTTTCAGGACCTGGAAGGCTTGCTGTGATAGATGGAACCATGAATTCTACTGTCTACCAAAAAATCCTGAAGGAGAATGTCCGGCCATCTGTTTGTCAACTCAAGCTGAAGCGATCTTGGGTGCTGCTGCAGGACAATGACCCAAAACACACCAGCAAATCCACCTCTGAATGGCTGAAGTAAAACAAAATGAAGACTTTGGAGTGGCCTAGTCAAAGTCCTGACCTGAATCCTATTGAGATGTTGTGGCATGACCTTAAAAAGGCGGTTCATGCTAGAAAACCCTCAAATAAAGCTGAATTACAACAATTCTGCAAAGATGAGTGGGCCAAAATTCCTCCAGAGCGCTGTAAAAGACTCGTTGCAAGTTATCGCAAACGCTTGATTGCAGTTATTGCTGCTAAGGGTGGCCCAACCAGTTATTAGGTTCAGGGGGCAATTACTTTTTCACACAGGGCCATGTAGTTTTGGATTTTTTTTCTCCCTAAATAATAAAACCCCTCATTTAAAAACTGCATTTTGTGTTTACTTGTGTTATCTTTGACTAATAGTTAAATGTGTTTGATGATCAGAAACATTTTGTGTGACAAACATGCAAAAGAATAAGAAATCAGGAGGGGGGCAAATAGTTTTTCACACCACTGTACATACATACATATATATATACACACACACACTTGTATGCTAGGCTGGACAGTAAGGAGGGAGAGGTGGATCTGTACAGGTTGGCGAGGCAGAAAGATAGAGATGGGAAGGATGTGCAGCAGGTTAGAGTGATTAAAGATAGAGATGGAAATGTACTGACAGATGCGAGGAGGGTGATGGGAAGATGGAAGGAGTACTTTGAGGAGTTGATGAATGAGGAAAACGAAAGAGAACAGAGTAGAAGAGGTGACTGTTGTGGAGCAGGAAGTAGCAAATATTAGTAAAAGTGAGGTGAGAAGGGCGTTGAAGAGGATGAAGAGTGGAAAGGCTGTTGGTCCTGATGACATACCTGTGGAGGTATGGAAGTGCTTAGGAGAGGTGGCAGTAGAGTTTCTGACTAGTTTGTTTAATGAGATCTTGGAGAGTGAGAGGATTCCAGAGGAATGGAGGAGAAGTGTATTGGTGCCGATTTTTAAGAACAAGGGAGATGTGCAGAGCTGTGGCAATTACAGAGGCATAAAGGTAATGAGCCATACAATGAAGCTGTGGGAAAGAGTAGTGGAAGCTAGGTTAAGGGCAGAGGTGAGAATTTGTGAGCAGCAATATGGTTTTATGCCTAGAAAGAGTACATCAGATGCAGTATTTGCTTTGAGGATGCTGATGGAGAAGTACAGAGAAGGTAATAAAGAGTTGCATTGTGTCTTTGTAGATTTAGAGAAAGCGTACGACAGGGTGCCGAGAGAGGAGCTGTGGTGTTGTATGAGGAAGTCTGGAGTGGCAGAGAAGTATGTTAGAGTGGTGCAGGACATGTATGAGAGTTGTAAGACAGTGGTCAGATGTGCTGTAGGTGTGACAGAAGAGTTCAAGGTGGAGGTGGGTCTGCATCAAGGATCGGCTCTAAGCCCCTTTTTGTTTGCTCTAGTGATGGACAGGATGACAGATGAAGTTAGACAGGTGTCTCCATGGTCTATGATGTTTGCAGATGACATTGTGCTCTGAAGCGAGAGCAGGGAACAGGTGGAAGAAAATTTGGAGAGGTGGAGGTACGCTCTGGAAAGCAGAGGAATGAAGGTTAGCCGCAGCAAGACGGAATACATGTGTGTGAATGAGAGGGACCCAAGAGGAACAGTGAGGCTACAGGGAGCAGAGGTAAAGAAGGTGCAGGATTTTAAGTACTTAGGGTTAACTGTCGAGAGCAACGGAGAGTGTTCAAAGGAGGTGAAGAGACGAGTACAGGCAGGTTGGAATGGGTGGAGAAAAGTGTCAGGTGTGTTGTGCGATAAAAGAGCATCAGCGAGAATGAAAGGAAAGGTGTGCAGGATAGTGGTGAGACCAGCAATGCTCTACGGCTTAGAGACAGTGGCACTGAAGAAAAGACAGGAGGCAGAGCTAGAGGTAGCAGAGCTGAAGATGTTGAGGTTCTCTTTGGGAGTGACAAGGATGGATAGGATCAAGAATCAGTTCATCAGAGGGCCAACCCATGTGAGATGTTTTGGAGATAAAGTCAGAGAGGCCAGATTGAGGTGATTTGGACATGTTCAGAGGAGAGATGGTGAATATATCGGTAGAAGGATGCTGAGGTTGGAACTGCCAGGCAGGAGGTCTAGAGGAAGACCAAAGAGGAGATTTATGGATGCAGTGAGAGAGGACATGAAGTTAGTTGGTGTGAGAGAAGAGGATGCAGAGGATAGGGTTAGATGGAGGCAGATGATTCGCTGTGGCGACCCCTGAAACGGAACAGCCGAAAGACAAAGAAGAAGATGTACATACATATCTATACATACATATATATATATATATATATATATATATATATATATATATATATATATATATATATATATATATATTCATGCTTAATTAAATTCTTAAATCATCGTGTTCACAAAAGAACTTGTAAAATTTACTTGATAAAATCCTCTTAACAATTTGCACACATAGATTTTAAGTAAATTTTATTGCTCCAATATAAGGTAAAACTCACCCGTAATTGTCAGGTAAAATCTACTAAATCAAGTAAAAGTTACATAATTATATTTAATGGACAAATTAGATTTATTTAAAATAATCA
This sequence comes from Channallabes apus, assembly GCA_030522415.1. Classification (NCBI taxonomy): domain Eukaryota; kingdom Metazoa; phylum Chordata; class Actinopteri; order Siluriformes; family Clariidae; genus Channallabes; species Channallabes apus. Next base: position 39,614,060 of record CM060113.1, read on the forward strand.
AGTAAAGTTAATTCATTCCCTGATAGCACACACACACGTCGCGGAGATAATGCATGTTACAATGACCAAATATGATAATAAATAAATAAACCACACTCTCAACTAATAATAAAACACAGATTCGTTAATTTTTTTTATATAAAAAATACATTTAATAACAAGCAAACATTGGATTAATTTATGAAAAAAAACGAGATAACAGTACCTTACAAGTGAGGTCTCAATTTGAAAAGATGTACAAAACATAAAACACCACAAATAAGTATTAATCATAAAAACAAAATTATACACCAACAGAAACGGTTTGTACTTAACTGTACGTTATGATTTCTAAATATGACCGTTAGATATGTTGGTCAGGAAACTCCTGAACTGAGATGCAGACAGGACAATTTCAGTCACAAATTGCTGTGAAAAAATAGAGATATTAAATTAAAATTCATGATACTTAATTTAGCAAATGAACAATAATTATACTTTGTTCCTCTCGCTTCACAACTCATGAGAACAGACCAAAACCAGATCCGAACCGGAGATTAAGGAAAAAGTGAGAAGCAAGAATCATGTGTGGAAAGATTAAGCATGCAAGGTCACAGGATGACTCTACTTCTTTTTATTGTCTGCAATGCGATTTAGACAAATTAGAGCTGCTGTCAATACTGTATGAACATATGTACAGGTTCTTTACAGTTGAAATTTAACTTGTAACTTATTAATAAAATTCAGATTCAGAAAAAAACGTTTATTGCTAGTGCTCTTTTACCATTTAATGCTTTAACACACACGACTCACTGACGAGCCTTTCTCTGAACACGCCGTTTTCACGAGGGGTGGGGGTAAGAAACACATCTCGGTTTATTAATCCGCGCACTCGGTTCGTTATTATTTTATTTATTTATTTACCACAGCACCCCTGGGGGGCTCCATAGGTTCAGGTTTTTACACAAAAACGGTGTTTGTGAATCTCCACACTATTAAAAACTGAAATATTGCTAATTGTACGTCCTGAGATTAAGATGAACATTAATTGGGAGTCATGAAAGCGAGAATCACATCCAAAACAGAAAGGTAAACTTACCTCAAACACGACAAACTCTAGCTCCAGCCACGCCGTGTAGTACCTCCGTGATGATCCCCAACCGACTGATCCACAGCGCGGGCACGGCGTCTCCAAACACGCATGCGCGGTTTAAGTTTGGACACATTTTCGTCTTCAGTAGACACTCAATATTTCAGACTGAAACACGACTGCCCCCTACAGTTAATGAAGGGCATTTTCACAGCTTCCCGCACGCAGCCGCGCAAAGCCACAGCAAGTCACGGGATCCCTTTTCTCGAAACTGTGGCGACAAGTGGCGACATCTGTAGGTGTCTTTCTGCGCACACCAAAGATGCCACCCGACAGAAATCTGTCATCTAATTTTGACCATTTGGGGTGAGCTTGCTCCTGTGGCCAGTCAATGTGTAGTTGTTCGACTGCACGCGTTATGACTCATACTCCATCTTTAGAGGATCGTTCTGAGGTAGCTACTTCCATTTCCTCAGAAGCAAGGGAAGGGGTCTGTTCCATACACTCACGAGAAGCACCGGGGTGCGCTCGTGAAGTGGAGGGAGAGATTTCGTGATTGCGGGAGGGGGCGAGAGAAAGGAGGGACTCCGTCTTGGCCAGACCAACTTGTGATCCTCAAGAGTGCAACACGGCTCCTGGTTCCCTAAAGAACGCGAGGCGTTTCATCGGGAGATTATCACAGTGCTCACACTCTCCTTTAAGTCCATCGAGAGCGTGGCTCTCACCCAGACATTCAAAACAGAGGATATGTGAGTCACCTTCGGAAAGAGTTTTCGCAAGGGCATCTAGCGCTAAACTCCCCCATTTTGTCTGGTGATTTTTATGGTTTCTCTCTCTGTTTTAAATGTATTTTTAATGCTTGCTGCACACGCGCTTTCACAATGCCGGTGAAGACAAATGATCTGAGGAATGTTTCCGGCTCACTACTATTTATAACCCGCAGGTGCGTCTCATCAAGATGACGTCACCTGACCGAGGTTATATAAGCCAAATTTGGCGCTTGATACACACATGCTTCACAACCGGCAACATGACAAGATGTTTCCCATAGCGTTTTCACGCAGTATCGAGTGTAGCCTTTGAAAGGGAACAGCAGTCACTTCAACACAAATACAAACCTTATCAAGCTCATCCAGATACCAGTCAACAAAATCTCTTGGTTTTCCTGAGACTCTTGTTGTCTTGTGCTTATTGATCATGTTTGTTGTCATGATTTTTGTCGCGCTGTAATTATCAAAGGCCTTTTTAAAGGGAAGGGGCCAGGACCTCACCACAGGAAGAGCATCATAAATCTACAAAAATATGTTATACAAAAATAAGAGATTAAGCTGTTGTAGTATATGAATTGTTTTCTTCACTTCTTATCTAAAGGAATTAAATCAAAAGCTGAAAAAACTCTCATCAAACTTTTACACCTGAAGCAGTCTCAAACTACTGCAGCCAGGGACCCATTTTTATAAAATAAAAAGATCTCCATTTATCATGAGAGTACAGATTTATCAATATAAACTGAGAGATATACAAATAACTATACTTGGAAGTGTTAATTGTTTCAAGTGTGTAAATTATTACACAGCGACTTTTTTTTTTCTTTCTTTCTTCAAACATTGCACAAATATGCAGGACTGTGCAAAGAAATTGAGCCACCCTTCATTTCCCAATGCTCGAAATTAAATTAAAGGGAACAAAGGTTTTACTGCAACAGGCTTGACACCTTTGACCTCTGCTCATTAAATGTACATAACTGCATAATTTCTCTAAGACTGCTTTGTAGCAATGTCAATCTTTAACGAACGTTACATAAATTAAAGAGATCTTTACCATTGCCCAAGCTCCACTAGTGATCTTCAAATTTTCGGTGAACAGCTGAATGTACATTTTAAGGGTTTCGTCACCATAGTCATAGCGAGTGCCAAACAAAACCAGGTAGATGATATTTGATGTTGCATCATGGAACAATGTCTGAGGATACAGGGAACTTCCTACAAATAAAGAGTTGATGTGTTTTAATATGATTTGTACTAGGAAGCAGAAGTATTTTATTAAGCAGCTAGATAATCAACATGAATATTCATACTTTATTATAATTGTTTTATTAATAACAAAAAAAAAATGTGTACCAGCATATTTCTCCAATTTTGCAGCGAGGTGTTCAATTTCTCCCAGAATCCTGTTCTGCATCGACTGTTTCCCCAAGCCGAAGTTTCTTAGTGTCATAAGAGCAAAGCGTCGATGCTCTTTCCATTGAATCCCATAATCAGCCATTATGACTCCTGTTGTTTCATTTCAGTCATATCACTTTAGAGTTGCAGTAAAGATACATATACAGTATAAGTAGAGTTGGATGATACATAATTGCTTGTCATTGGGCTTACCTTTTCCTTCAGTAAAATCTTTAATGATGTTCTGTGGACGTCCTGAAAAGTCTTCAGATTTGGTTACCAGAGCTTCCTTTATGACTTTTAAACCATTAAGAACAACAGCTGGTTTTGTCCCAATATACAGACTGTAAATGTTTCCATACTGCTCAGCCAACTACAAATACAATATAGAACAAATGTTATTTATGACCAGAATAAAACACAAACATTGCAAAAGTGATATCAGGCAAAATGCCTGATGTTTTGTCATGGGCTGGCTGTACAGTATAACTGTAACTTCCATGTGATGAAAGAAAATATGATCCAGGAACCTAATGGCTAAACCTGATGAAATGCCTCCTAAAATACTTTTACAGTATGTACAGGAAAACATAAAAACTTCCTTTTATGTGAGAAAATGACATGATATGCCCTGAAGCGAGCTGCTTCTATAAACCTCGGTTAATGCCTTATGGGTGCTTCTCAAGACATTACAGTATGTATCTGCCTAGGATTATCCAAAACTTATACAAATAAGTACAAATAAGGTAGTGGCAGTTAAGAGTGCTTGTTTTCTACAAACTGAATCAAATAAGTCTAGATCAAACAGAAAATCATACATACAATGTATTATGTCATATACATAACATGCATTATCTTTTCTTATATATAGATCTATCACATTTTGTCGGTTTTCAACTAATAGTTTATTTAATGGAATAAAAATTATTAATTAAAAATTCTATTAATTTACAGATGGCTTTTACTAAGACCAAATTTAGTTTTATTATAAGTTACAAACACCTCATCAACTGTTCCCATAAATAATCACATTTTAAAAAGATCATATGAGGATTTACCTTCTCAAAGTCTTTCAGAGGATTTTTGATGTTAAAATGAAACAAGTTCCCGAATATAGGAATGGGTCGTGGTCCAGGAGGAAAGTTTTTCGGCCTCTGGAGCCTGATGAAGAAGAATAAGAGGCAGACACAAAAAACAACCAGAATCCCGGAGCCCAGCATGATGACTGTTGTAGTGCTGTTCTGTACTCAACAAACCTTTGTAATAATAATAAGTCCCAAGCAGACCTCAAGTTTGTTAATCATTCACCTTTAAAGTTCACTGACCAAACAAGGTTACAGTCCATTCAGTTTTTTTTATTTAAGATTGTCACGAACTAACCCAATGGCGACCAGAAAGAAGTAACTTTAGCAGTTAGCCCTGTAGCGTGAATGGTAAACCCAAACGCGGATAGAACACGAGCGGGCAGGATAATCACGCGATTTGCTATAAGGACTCTCAAAACAAATGAGCAAAGGAAAGACACTGAAAGCGAACCCAAGAAAGACAGTAATCACATGAACTCGAACGATACCGAGGCAGCATTGGCAAAACTCAATAGGTGCGTTCGAGCTCATACTGCGGCTGCGCAGACCGATCGACGAGATTAGCCGAAAGCAGTCGGGGTGGAGCTGAAAACGGAGCCGTCAAGTCGGACACGTTGGGGATCTCGTTGCTTCCTCAAACATGGCAGATCACGTGGTTTTTACCTACTCTATTGCAGATGAACTGGAAGCTGTAGAAATACCTTTTTTGTTGGAAGAAATGCAGCAGAATGAACAACGATGGTAAGTTTATAAACAATATATGTGCATGTGTAAATCATTTCATTTTAAAGTAACTGAACAAATACTGTTTTACAAATCAAGCTTATACTTAATCAAATGATCTTTTGTTTAGTGTTGTTATGTTAGACTTCTGTAAACAATAAATAATTAGCTGTAATTGCTGTTGGAGAGTAAGCTATTTGTTTTGTGTTTATAGTACAAATACAAATAAATTTTTATAATTCATGTTCAACAGTCGTGTAAACCTTAATTGTTGGAATCTATCCCAGTTCTACAAAAAACACTGAATGACAATACTTTTGAATTACAATACATGTGTATATAATAAGTACAATAATAATAAGTACATGTTTTTATTGTATAGATTAGTTCCAAAAGTACTACAATTTGTGGAGGAGGTCGTTCCCTATACAGTCCCTCAGAATTTTGCAATCATTTCAGGCTTTCCAAAGAACAAGTGGCGGTGCGAACTACATAATTTAACTACAATTTGGTATATTCTCCTGAACCCTTATGTTCTACCTATACAGGATGTCATTACTACCCTTGGTCCTGTTTATTAGCTTTCAGATAATTACAAAGATATTTAGAACCATGTTATCCTCCACAGACTTCCATAATATTTCTTTTCAGTACTATTGCAGTGAATGGGGGTGAGATATTTAGGTTTTCAATGACCTTTCCTTTTAAACTGATTTTCACTTCTGTAGCTTAGAAAAACCATAAATTGCATGTTACAGTACCAACATGCAATCATTTCAGTGAAAGTTTAGTCTATATATTATATTATTAATATAATTTAGTCTGTAAGACTTACTAGTAAAATTGTATGAAAGTGCAACAAATGCAATGCAAGAGCTCTTAAGTGTCACCTCAAAGTGCATTTTGAACTTGTAACTGAAAATAAGAGGCAATTTATAAAATTGGAAGGATGACAATAAAAGTACATAGACATTTGCTTGAAACAGAATAAGCTTTATTTGCCATGTTTTCAAGAAGGTTTTAGTAACTTTGCTCTTTAGTAAATTTGCTCTTGTTGTCTTCCGATTTTCTTTAGCTCCTACACAACAATTCCCAAACTGGTCAACATTTTTTTTTCCAAAAGATCGTCTGCGCCTCTCTTTCAGTTGACGCCATCTCTCCAGGTCCGGCCTTACAAGAGACTCAAGCACAGCTGTTCTTCGTTCTGCATGCGCTTCATATGTCTCAAAAAATTGTGAGGGTTGTGAGGATCTCTGCCTCCTGGACATGCTTGTAGTGGCAGAGTTCCCCGGCTGCTCGTCTACAGAAGCACCTGCTGCCTGAGCTTGAGGAAGAGAGATTGATGGAGGCCTGTTTTGAGAAGGTGGATCTTCCAAACATAGAGGAGTAGAGCAGATAGTTCCAGGTGGTGCAGTTCCTATCCCAGAGGACCCAAATAGCTCATCCATTTGCTGCAGAAAAAGCACAATGTAATACGAAAGTGACTTTGTAATAATATGCAGTATATATACAGTGCAGTCTTAGACTTATTGTGTAGTACTCCCAGGTTTGCTTTCCCTCCCCAGTTGCACGGCGGCAATCCTTAACTCTTTTGTAAGTGGTTAACATGTTGGTTAACTTTTTTCAAATCTTTTCACTTGACAAGGTGTATCTTTTTTGTGAAAAAGTAGTTTGTAGCTTTTTATAAAAAGCAGTTTTGTTACTGATAAGTTTTTGTCTTGAAATTTTAATTTTATTAAAAATTTTGCTCTATTATTTATCTATTTATTTATATTTTATATATACTTTATTTTATATTATTCATGTTTTTTTCCATATCACTATCAGCATCCTTGTAATTGTTTTGTGCATTGTAGAACAAATTAATTAGTTGTGTAGGTGTGTCTAAGTATTGTATTGTAGCCTATATGATATATCACATATTTATGATAGAACATAGATTAATTTATTATTTTACTTATCATATAAGTGAAGCAGCAACTACAGATTTCAGCATCAATCAATGTTGACCACATTACATTAAATGTCTGTGACATTTTAGTTATTCCATAAATTTTTTTACTTAAATATGCAGCTGAATACAGTGTGGTCTGTGCAGTATATGCAGTGGTCTGTATGAAAAAAGTACAATAATAAACTTATGCACAAATCCAATATGAAGAATTTAAGGGGGAAAAATGTACTGCAGTCAAAAGATCGTAAACTATTTACAAAATGGCATGCAAATTGATTTGTTATGCAATTACAACCCCTGGCAAAAATGATGGAATCACCCCTCTCAGAAGATGTTCATTCAAATGTTTAATTGTGTAGAAAAAAAAACAAGCACATACATGCCACAAAACTATTTTCACTCAACAATCCAAACTTCTGGCTGTATAAAACACTTAAAAAAAAAACAAAGAAAGATAACTATGGTCAATGACAACTGTTTTGACAACTCAAACAGAGGAAAAAAATATGGAATCACATAAATCTGAGGAAAATTATATGGAATCACCAAATAAAATATGGAATCATCATGCACTTTGCATTTCTAAAACTATATATATATATATATATATATATATATATATATATATATAAAACCTTGCTTTGTGCACTGGTGCACAGTTATGCTGGAAGACCCTTACTTCCAGTGAAAGGAACTCTCTGATTCAGCATACCAAGACATTTTAGACAATCATGCTCCCAAATTTCTTTGACCAGTTTGGGGATGGCACCTTCCTGTTCAAACATAACAGCACACTAGTGCACAAAGCCATAAAGACATGGATGAGCGAGTTTGGTGTGGAAGAACTTGACTGGCCTGAACAGAGTGTGAGGGTTGCCCACTAGAGGGCAGTGTTTTTAGTTTGTAGTTTTTGTTGTAGACCCAGTTTCCCAGAAGGCACCTCGGTCAGCTGACGCAGATGCCCAGCTGAACCGAGGATGCAATTAGTATAAGCATAAATACCTGTGTGTTCTGGGAAGCTGAGTCGAGGAAGGAGGGTCGAAGTTTCTTGGCGTCTGACGCGGTTTTTGGCAGGACGAGCGGTCGGCTAGGAGGAGGATTTCTCCTGGGCATAATTCGTGTTAAACACTTGAAAAAGACGGTTGAGCACGACTGTTCCGTGAATGGGTTGAAGGTAGGTGGATTTAATATGGAAACCGATGAAGAAAGAGATGATGAATGGGGAGAAAAGGAGAAGCAGAGGCAGGAAAAGAAAATGAAAGGAAATAAAAGAGTCAGAAAGGAACAGGAATCCAGGTCAGAAAGTGAAGATGAAGGACAAAAAATAACACAAGGAAGAAGAGATGATAGATATGTTGTCATAATAAGATTTAATGAGAAGAATCAAGGAAGTATGAAAAGCATTAACCCATTTCTACTTACAACAACATTAGCAAACAAAGTAGGGGAAATAGAATATGCAAAAATTTTGAATGATGGAAACTTACTGATAAGATGTACGGATGAAAAACAGATGGAAAGAGCTCTGAAAATCAAGGAGATCGATAAATGCAAGGTGGAAAATTCTAGTAGGGTGGGAGCTCGGAAAGGAGGGAGCTGCATGGGAGTGATAACGGGGGTGCCTATAAATATAAGCATGGAAGAGCTGAAAAAGAATATAAAAGGAGAACAAATAAATAAAGTGAAAAGATTAAAAATGAAAAGGGATGGAGAACTAAAAGATAGTGAATCAGTGGCGATAGAATTTGAAAGAGAGAATGTTCCTCAGAAGGTGTTCCTAGGGTTTATAAGCTACCCGGTGAGGGTGTTTGTTCCAAAACCAATGAGATGCTATAATTGTCAGAGGTTTGGACATACCGCACATACATGCAAAAGGCAGAGAAGATGCGCCAGATGTGGAGGAGATCATGAGTTCGGAAAGTGTGGAACAGGGGTGGAGTCAAAATGCTGTAACTGTGGAGGTCCTCACAATGTGGCTTATGGAGGATGTGAAGTTATGAAGAGGGAGATAGAGATCCAAAAAACTAGAGTGGAAAAACGAACAACATATGCTGAGGCAGTAAAAAGATCAAAGGGAAGTGAAGATGGAAGAAGTGAGAAAAGAGAAGAGGGAGCGCAAGGACAACTGCATTTAGCAAATGAGAGAATATATGTGGATAAAAAAGATCTAGTTACGTTTATAGCAGGGGTGATAAACAGCACAGCAGAGGTCAAATCAAAAAATGACAAAATCCAACTAGTGGTCAAAGCTGCAATCAATCATCTGGGACTGAAAGGACTGACATGGGAAGAAGTTAGGGAAAACCTTACCAATCAGTCAACACAAGATACATCATGCATTGGTTGATCATAATGGTAATACTGTTACAATGGAATGCTAGAAGCCTAATAGCAAATGGTCAGGAATTTAAACACTTCATCAGGGAATTGGACAAAAAACCAGATATAGTTTGTGTTCAGGAAACATGGCTGAAACCAAATCTCAAGTTTAAAATCCATGGGTATACAATAATAAGGAGAGATAGGACGGGTGGGGTAGGAGGAGGGTGTGCCACATTTATTAAGAGTGGAATACCACACAGGATATTAGAGGTGGGCGAGGATCAGGAGTACACAGTGGTGGAGGTTTGGGAAAATGGGGCACAGATAACGATAATCAACTACTATAATCCATGTAAGAGACTGACACTGGAAAAATTACTTAGGATACAAGGGCAAGATAGGCAAAAAGTAATATGGTGTGCAGACTTTAATGCACATAGCTCACTGTGGGGGGGTGATAAAACAGATGCAAATGGAAGGATAATAGAGGAGATGATGGAGGAGAAAGATCTAGTTAATCTAAATGATGGGACAAGTACAAGGATAAATTTAGCAACAGGATGTGAATCAGTGCTGGATATAACGCTAGTTACAAATACACTGGCAGGAAACAGTAATTGGGAAGTGTGGAAAACAACCACAATAGGTAGCGACCATTATCCGGTTTTAAGCAGAATAGGTGGGAGGCAAGAGGGGGAGAGAGAATATAGAATCCCAAGATGGAAAATAGGAAAAGCAAACTGGGAAAAATTTCAAGCAGTAAGTGAAGAGTTAATGAGTAAAATAGATATGCAGGGGAGTATAAATAATATTAATGACAAAGTACAAACAGCTATCATAAAGGCAGCGGAGGAAGCTATCCCCAAAGTAAAAAATAGAGGGAATAGAAAACTGGTGCCTTGGTGGAATGAGGAGTGTCAGGAAGCAGTTAGAAAAAGAAATAAAGCATACAGACTAGTTAAGAGGACACACAATATGCAGAATATGATAGAGTGTAAGAGAGCACAGGCAGAAGTGAGAAGGAAGGTAAGACAGGCTAAAAGGGACAGTTGGAGGAAATTTTGTAGTGAAATAGGAACATCCACACACGTGAGTGAAATATGGACAATGATAAAGAAAATGGGAGGAGAAAATAGACAGTGGGAATATCCAGTGATGACAGTAGATGGAGAGATTGGAGTAACTAACATAGAAAAAGCGGAGATGATGGTGAAATCCTTTTCAAAAATACACAGTTCAAATAATTTGACGGAAGAAGAGAAAAGGAGAAGGAAAGCAACATTAGGTCAATATGAACATACAATAGACAGGAAGGATGAAGAGAATGGGGAAATCATAAATGAACCATTTTCAATGGCAGAAATGGTGAGAGCAATTAAGAGAGCCCGGCTAACTACCCCAGGAAAAGATCAGATAAATTATGCTATGTTAAAACATCTTGGAAACGGAGCAGCTAAGAAGCTGCTTGAGGTATATAATAAAATATGGAGAGAGGGAATATTACCAAAGGTATGGAAAGAAGCAGTAGTGATCCCAATTAAGAAACCAGCCAAAGACCCAACAAAACCAACAAGCTATAGACCTATAGCTCTGACATCCAACTTGTGTAAAATAATGGAGCGAATGATAGCAGAAAGATTAATATATACCCTAGAGAAAAGAGAGGCATTAGCAAATTACCAGAGTGGCTTCAGGAAGGGGAGGAATACAGTGGATGCTATTGTTAGATTAGAAACTGAAATAAGAAAGGCACAAGCAAACAGGGAGTCAGTAGTGGCGGTATTTTTTGACATAGAAAAAGCGTATGATATGTTATGGAGGGAGGGGTTATTAATAAAGTTAAATAAAATAGGAATAGGCGGGAGGATGTTTAATTGGATTAAAGATTTTTTGTCTGAGAGGAGAATTCAAGTAAGGATAGGAGCAGAAATGTCAAACCAGTACACAATTGGAAATGGAACACCACAAGGTAGTGTGATTAGTCCAATACTATTCATCATTATGATAAATGACATATTTACAACACTACCAGGTGATATTAGCAGGTCTTTATTTGCAGATGATGGGGCGCTATGGAAAAGAGGCAGAAATATTGAGTACACAAAAAGGAGAATGCAAGAAGCAATAGATAAAGTAGTGGAATGGGGATTTGAGTGGGGATTTAGATTCTCCATTGAAAAGACCCAAACTGTAATTTTTACAAGAAAGAGAATTAGAAAGGGGGCGGTTAAACTAAAAATGCATGGGAGAGATTTGGAAAGGGTAGAGACCTATACATTTCTGGGAGTAACATTCGATGCGAGATTGAATTTTGCAGGACATATAAAGAAAATGGAAGACAAATGCAAAAAAGTAATAAATGTGATGAGATGTTTGGCAGGAAGAGAATGGGGAGCTAGTCACTCCTCTTTGAGAATTATATATGTGACAATGATAAGATCAGTACTAGACTATGGAAGCATAGTAATAGGGTCTGCAGCCAAGTCGTTATTAAAAAGACTGGATGTGATACAATTACAAGCCTTGAGAGTGTGCAGTGGTGCTATTAAAACTTCACCAGTAGCGGCAGTACAAGTGGAAGTCGGAGAAATGCCACTAGAATTAAGGAGGATGCAGCTAATGGCTAACTATTGGGTTGGGTTAAAAGGACATAAAGAAACACATCTTACAAAAAAAGTTTTGGAAGAATGCTGGGAGAATGGGAGAAATCGAAGAGAGAATTTTGGAAAAATAGGAAATAATATAGCAAAAGAATTAGAAATCTTTGAGTTACAAGTGACTGAAACAATAGTTATACCAGAAATGGCTCCATGGAAGATGGAATGGCCGGAAATTGACTGGTACTTAGTGGCAGAAAAAAGGAAAACGAACAATGAAGAAAACCTAAAGATACTATTCAATATACATATAAATCAAAAGTACAAAGAATTTGTAATAATTTACACGGATGGATCTAAAGATCCACAATCAGGGAAAACAGGATTTGGAATGGCAATTCCGGAAAAACAAGTAGAAGTACAAAAAAGGACATCGGATAAAATAGGAGTCTACACGACAGAGATAATGGCAATCCTATATGCAATAAAATGGGTAGAGGAAAATGAGGAAGAAAAGGTCCTGATATGCACTGACTCACTGTCAGTATTAACAAGTTTAAGATCATTTTACTCAAGGGCAAGACAAGATACTTTGTATGAGGTACTTCAAGTATACACAAGGACAATAAACAAGGGCATTAAAGTCATCTTCATGTGGGTACCAGCACATATAGGAATTAAGGGAAATGAAATAGTAGATAAATTGGCAAAGCAAACACTTACAAGAGATAATATTGAGGTACACGTTAAAATGAGTAAGACAGAAATGAAAAGTATTATATGGGAGAAAATTATCCAAAGGTGGCAGGATAGATGGGACAAAGATAGAAACGGGAGACACTTATACAAGATACAAGGAAAGGTGAACAAGGAAAGAGTGGGAGTGGGAAGAAGGAGAGAAGAGGTAGTGATGACAAGACTGAGGCTGGGGCATAGCTTATTAAATAAAACACTTAAAATGATAGGAAAACACCAAACGGGACTGTGTGACAGATGTCACGAAGAGGAGTCAGTAGAACATGTGATCATGAGATGCAGGAGTTATGAGGCACAAAGGGAGGTCATGGAGGATAGACTGAGGGAGATAGGGGTGCAGTTCACATTAGAGGAGGTGCTAGGGGCAGAGAATGGGAGGAAAAACAGGATAGTGTTAGCTTATTTACGAGAAACAGGGATAATGGATAGGATTTGAAGGGAGGAGAGGGGAACGACTGGAAGTAAGGAGACCAAGGTAGTACATAGTTGGGGAAGAGGAGGGTTTAAAAATTTATTTATTTATCCATTTATTACTATTATTATTTTTTAAAGCCTACTCTCTCTAACCCACACTCCGGAACAGAGGTGAGGAAAAGCACCATAAAGCTGGATGCCAACCGTTGGAAAGGATAGGAGAAGAGGGAAGGAGGAAGAGAGGGAAAAGGAAAGGGGGAAAGGGGAGAAAAGTTGAAAGGAAGAAAAAGGGGAAAAAGAAGAAGAAGGAAGAAAAAAAAAAAAAAAAAAAAGCGGGGGAAGGGGAGTTTATGACCAGAAGGTGGCGGTAATGCAACATAATGGATGCCAACCGCCGGAAAACATTAAGAAGAAGAAGAAGAAGAAGCTGAGTCGAGCATTAATTTCTGTTATGTGGGTTTTGTTTTGTTTTAGTTTAACAGTATGGTTGGCCTTTTGGTTTCAGGAGGACTTTAAGTTAAGTTTGTTTATATTAAGATGTCCTTGTCTCTGTGTCTCCTAGCAGGATTAGCCTCTAGGAGAATTAGCCCTTTGTGTTTACCCTTTTGTGTAAGTAACCCCCATTGCATGTTTAGTTATTAGTCTGTTTAAATACTAATGAGGGTGATACTAACATGTCTAGATCTTAGTCTGTCTAGTCTTCATGCCTGTCTAGTCTCATTGTCTGATTAGCTCTTAGTCTGTTTAGGTACTAACATCTTTAGCCACTAACCTTTAGAGTTCTTAGTCTGTTTCATACCTAGTCTGCTGTGTACCTTGTCTGTTCATTCCCTTGGGTCTCAGGCTACTGGCCTGTTGAGCCATTAGTCTGATTAGCTATGAGCTAGCTTAGCAGCTAATGTGCAGAACAGGGGGGTGTTCTTCGTATGTCGCTTGAAACATCCGGGATGAACTGACACATCTAAGATGAGATCATCGTGCTAATTACGCTCCGGCTAAGTTGGTTCTTCGAGCACACCTGTTGTTGATGATTAGTCTGGCCGGATTGAGTTGTCTAGGATTATTGCACGTTCGTGCGTTGGTTTAAAAGGCGATATGCATCGACAGTAGAAACACTGATCACAAGCCCTTTGATTGGTTGACGAAATGACAAAAAAAACGAGCTCAATTTTTTTTTGTAACACCTGTTATACGCTGAAATGCCCCCCGCCCACGTGTTATGCGCTGAAATGCTTCCCTGCCATATCCCCCCCTCCCCACCACACACACACACACACATAATCACTATCAAATATTATATTAGAACATAATATGCTCATATGTTTTACAAATTACATGAGACAATAAAATAAAATAAGAAATATGAAAATAATTATGTTGTATATGGAAAAATAGAAATATGAATATTAAAAAAAAAACATGTATACTTTTATATTGTTTACTTTATAATAAAATTAGTTTTGTCCAATTTTTCATTATAAAAAAATTATTTTTATTATACATATATCTATCTATCTCTCTCTCTCTCTCTCTCTATATATATATATATATATATATATATATATATATATATATATATGCATATTTTATAACGAACCCCTGAAAAATAAATGTGTTACAAAATAAACATTATACAAGAATTTGAATTAATGGTCTTGAGGGCTGTCTCGTGCCTAGAGTTTATTATAATAATAGAAAACCTATGAATTTATGTTCTAATATAATATTTGATATCAATTATATAATAGGTATATATAGGTATATATATATATTATGGCAAGCCGTATATATGCATGCAAGATACTTTTCTTTCCCCACGTGAGTCAGTCCTCGTCAGCGCTCTTTAACCAATCAGATGTGACCTCACCATTTCAACCAATCATAACCCGGCAGGAGCGCAGCCTTAATCCTGTTTACATGAAATAAACCTGCTACCGAGCAGGTTCAAGCTTACGGACATGTTGCTATGACAACAAGTGCGAGATGAGCATCGGAGAACGAAACAATCCAAGATCAGGACAAATCCACAACAATCAAATCCAGCTAACTGAGTTAGCGACGTACAAAGAACACCCCCCAGGTGGTAGACCTAGCCAAGCCTGTCTTGTTTGTTTATCCCTTGCATGCATAGTCCCTAATGTTTAGTCCGTTAGGCTGTTTCGTGTGTCTTGTCTTGTCCAGTTTGTATCCCATGTCTGTATTGTATCAATGTATGTAATCCCTAGTCTTATGTCTAAGTGTTTGAGTTATGTTTCTTATGCTCCATGTTTTTAGCCAACTCTTAGTTCATGTTTGCTTTTTGTTTGTTTGATCATTATTAAAGACTTTTTTTTATTTTTCCCCCCACTGCATCCCCTCTGCGTCTATGCCTCAACACCAAGCCCACAGTCCAACATCATAGCAGAATGTGACAGAGTCCTGATCTCAACCTGATAGAAAACCTGATTTCTCCTAAATCAAAGGGTGTGCCAACCACATATTAAATCTCATATTCAACCCTCCAGTTTACAATAGAACCCTGATCTTTGATCTTTTGTAGGGTTTATTTGGAATAAAGTATAGACAAGTCAGTCATGCACAAACAAAAAGCCTGTTCAACATAAAACCAAAACAAACACTGCTCAACAGCTAGCTCACCAATCTAAAATATTACAAGTACTGTATAATCATTCACTAACCAAACTGCAAGTACACACACACACAGAGAGACTCAGTGGTTGTCAAAACTGCAAAGGGCCTTGCAGAACTGCGGACACTACAGCTAGTTAAAAGGCCAGGATTTGAGACATACGCTGTGAATGAAGAACTTTTTTCTTTTGGTGGTTAGTTCCTTATTACTGTAAACTTGTAATAAGTAAGTTACATACCGTTCTTTGAGAGCTCAGTAGACCTGGAAATGCCACTTATTAAAAAAAAAATTTTTTTTTCAACACTTCTTTCATTTTTGTGAAGCTGCTTTGAGACAATGACCATTGTTAAAAGCATTATATAAATAAAATTGAATTGAATTGAATGATCAGTTTTAGCATTGTGGGGTGGTGATTTAGGGAAAACCAGAAAGGCTAGCTTAAACATCAGCTCAACCAGGGAGGGCAAAGGCTATCATGTGTCTCCTCCAAAACAGCTTGCTCATGCACCAAAGAGATCAGTCTAACACACTCAGAGGACAGGCTCACAAACACCCATGACTGGCTAGTGCCACAATTCATGTGAGAGTGCTCATGCCACCCACCCACAACTCCCCCTGAGACATCTTGGCCAATTAGATCTCTCTAGGCTGCAGGAGAATAAAGCATCATCTGGGATTCAAACTATTTATCTCTGGGTGATAGGGCAAACGTGTTACGCATCACTACACAGCAAAAATATGTTATAGTATACAGTGGAACCTCGGATTATGAGCATAATTCATTCCAGAAGCAGGCTCGTATTCCAAAACACTTGTAAACCAAATTAAATTTTCCCATAAGAAATAATGGAAACTCAAATTATTCATTCCACAGCCCAAAAAAATAAATACATAAAAATAATGAACACAAAATATAAAGTATAAATAAAACAAATTAACCTGCACTTTACTTAAAAAAAAAGTAAAAAATAAATCCTGACAGATAAGTGTTTCCATTTAAGTGTTTCGTGCTGTGTGTGTGTGTGTTGTGTGAAGCCTCTCCTGTTCGAGAGAGAGTGTGTGAACTAGCACGGTGTTAAATTACACACACATCAACGGAAAGACATCAAAGGAACATCACTAATGACACTTGTGTGAGCGCATACTAATGGAATCACTGCTGTAAAGTAAAAAACAAACAAATGAACCTGCACTTTATCTTTGAAAAGAATCGCGACAGAGCAGTGTTTCTGTATACAGCAGAGAGTGTTTGTGTGTGTGTGTGAAGCACCTCCTCTCTGCTTCACACACAAACACACACACACACACACCGAGAGAGATAGAGAGAGAGTGTGTGTGACCCGGCACACTGTCAAATTATGCACGCGCACACACATAGGCTGAAACAGAGAGGGAGAGGGCAAATGGATTTTTAACCTTCTAATGAGACATCCTTTTGCTTTACACACGCACAGACTCGTGTGTTATAGTAAACAGTACACGCACACACGGATGTTGATTATACCAGTAAGAGACGAGCACTAAGCAAGGGAAGAGGATTTAACCAGAATTCCGCAGCGCAAGAGAGAGAAAAAACGTCGGCTCAGTTGTGATCATGTGCTGCTCGGCGTCAAAACAAGAAGCGCATGTGTGATACCTGATACTCGGTACTCGTAAACCAAGACTTGTTCGTTTTGCAGAACACTCGCAAACCGCGTTACTCGCAATCTGAGGTTTCACTGTACTTTGATTGACATAAAGCTGCTCACATCGGCACGCGTTTCGCACTGCAAAATGCAGAGTTTATTTAGCGAGTATATAGTTGTGTTTGTTGCATTTCTGGGGGATTATGTCTGCATTTTTATTGATGTGTGCTCATATCGGCACACGTTCATCTGCCTTTTGATCAAAATGCTGCCTTTTGCAAAGTGAAAGTGCGCCACAGCACATTTTACATTTGCTAGTATATAGTACATTTCACATTGCTAGTCATATTCACAACCACATTTCAGCCAATCACAGACAATGTGCATTGTGCTATGTTGTTTTTTGTGCCCAAGTGAAAAAAAGTATGCTAAGTATATTAAATCCAAGCATATTTAAGTATGCTTGCAGCAGACTAATGACTCGTATACTTGAAGTTTGTTATTTTAGAACAACTAGTTTTGTACTTAAGTGTATTTAAGTTGTAATTAAATTGTACAAAAGCACAATTCTAAGTGTATTAAGTATACTTTTCTGTGCTAAAGTGGAACAACTTCAAGTATACTTATTACACTTATATTAAGTATATGTGTGTACTAAGGTACATACCTAACAGTAATTAATACAATTTAAGTATATATTTAATGTGTTATAAGTACATTACAGCTATTTTTACCGTGTTACAAATACATGATTAATATACTAAGAGTATATTCCTGTTGCAGCAGTAACATGCTGTTATACTTAGGATAATTTACAAATGCTAAATGTATATTCTACACTATAACATGTTTTTGAAAAACATTACATCAGTAATTATGAGGGAGATTCATGAATTCAACAGATTTAATTTGCACAAGGTTACAAAAAAGCACTAGTATAGTTTATTTGTGTTAAAAAAAAAACGTGTTCACAAACACACAAACTAAAATATAAACTGTTGTGTGAACACAGACAGACATTAGTAATAGAATCTACAGGTACAGTATTAGTTTAAACCTGGTGTGTTGATTCTGTTACACAGAGACTGAAAACAGGCCGAGAGCTACGGAGCCATTATACCACAAGCAAAGTACATAACACATTAACAACAACACATTAGACAATACATTCTACAGCTTAAAGTATGTACTTAATTACAAATTACCTAACAAAAACCATGAAATTTACCTTGTGCTGATGAAAATAAAATAATAACGATACGAACTAACGCACGCAATGATGCAGCTTCCAGCCGTTAATTCAAACTAGAAGCAGAGGACTGGGGAACCAATCAGGCAGTCCGAATCTGCCCGTCTCCAATTTCTGATTGGCTGATGTGTCACCAATTCTAGTCTCTGGTTGTACTGGAATAGTTGCAGAGTTATAACGCTGCTGCAGTTTGTGCAAGTGTCGTTTTATGAGCGCATAGAAGAGTGTACGACGGTGTATTAGGGCCAAGATGGGATAAAAAAAAGACTTGGAATTTCCGAGTTTAAAACTCGAAAGTTTCGAGATGAAAACTCAGGAAATTTCAAGAAAAAAAACTTAACATTTTCAAGAAAAAAACTTGAAAGTTTAGAGAAAAAAAAACACTCAACTCAAGTCTTTTCTATCAAAGAAGGATACCCATCTCTGCACAAAGTTGAAAGACCACACACCAGAGTGCAAGGGAACCATGGCTGCATCAGGTAAGTTTACATACTGTAGTAAAATAAATGAAATTGTTAGGTGACCTCGAAAGTGCAGCTCTAGTTAGATAACCTCATGGCAAAGCATATTGCTCACCTGCAAGTTAAAGCTAGCGAAACGCTTGAATGTTAACAACCCTGTAAACTTGCTCGGTTGTCAGTAGCTTTCAGTCTCAGTGAGTATGACTGATACAGTGGTATATTGGTTCTGTAACCCATGCTAAAGAACAGGTGACTTTTGAGTTCACTTTTAAGTGGGTATTTGTGCACGTATTCTGCTTGGTAGTCACGATGCTTGTGTGTTTGTAACCCTTGTTTAAGTTTTATGTGGCTTGTTTGTACAAGAGCATGGCTAATACAAAGAAAAAAATAGAAAAATGATGAGCTGAGATGTGTTTGATCAACTTTTGTTTTAGAATGATGGACGTATGCACGCACGCACGCACACAGAAATGCATGCCGGAAACAGTGTTTTTTACTTGCCTTCTCTATTGATTTGGCGTGATGAACTGATTATTTTGATTGGTCTGATTATCTTTGTTTCTTACATTGTATAAGCATTGTCCAGCGTGCTTCAAGTACTGTTTGATTTTTTTTTACGTGGTCCCTAATTTTTCCTCTCACGCTGACCCACTTGATCAGCACCCATTCTGTGCTCTGGGACTTTCTTGGACTTAATGTGGCATGCCAGAAGTGCACCTCAAGTTCCCTTTCAAAGGCTACACTCGATGCTGTGTGAAAACGCTATGGGAACATCTTTTCGTGTTGCCGGTTGTGAAGCATGTGTGTATCAAACACGCCAAATTTTGGCTTATATAACCTCGGTCAGGTGACATCATCTGATGAGATGAGGTTATAAATAGGAGTAAACCAGAAACATTCCTCAGATCTTTTGCCTTCAGACCGCATTGTGCGCGTGTGTTACAAGCAAATTAAAAAGCAAATTAAAAAGCAAGAAAAGTGTTTAACTCACAGATATAATGGCGGAGTTTAAAGTGAGATGTCCCCTCCCTTGCGAAAATTTTCTTCCAGAGGGCGATCTCCACACTTTTTGCTTTGAGTGTTTGAGTGAAAAGCACGCTCTCCTTGGGCTTCAAGGAGACTGCGAACACTGTGATCTTCTTCCCATGAAAGTGCTTCGCGCACGCCTCGCGATCTTTAGAGAACCACGAGCCGCGCTGCACTGCTCCTGGGGATCACAAGCAGATCTGCCCGAGGCGCGCGAGACCGAATCTCCTCTCCTTTCTCTCGCATCTTGTTCCCGCCTTTTCAGGGAACAGGTTTACAGCAAAGAAACCCGAGACATTATTTTCCAAATCAGGAATCTCACTGTATAATCATGTATTTTCATATGTACTAGTGAGGATGTCATTGCAAACTGTACAAGGTATTAATTATCAAGGAGATTTATAGATTTGTGTTATTTTAATGCAAGCAGAACTGGTTTATGAAACAAATTTTAACCTATGATATGATGAACGCTTTGTAAAGATTTCTTCATAGAAGAGGATGAAAGCAGATCTATTTTATACAATTTACTGCAAGCTTTTTGTTTTTTCTAAAAGGACAATCATCATCAATGTATGCAGTGCAAAGCTTCTCAATAATAAAAGCCATGACCTCTAGTAACTCTCCAGCCAGTGCCCACACCCCAGCCACTGGATACAGTGCCGGTCCCAAGCCCGGATAAAATGGGAGGGTTGCGTCAGGAAGGGCATCCGGCGTAAAAAATCAGCTGCTCCCGGCAAGGGGTCGCCACAGCGGAATATCCAGTCCGCACTACAACTTGGCACAGGTTTACGCCCGTCCTGACGCAACCCTCCCATTTTATCCGGGCTTGGGACCGGCACTGCATCCAGTGGCTGGGGTGTGGGCACTGGCTGGAATCGAACCCGGGCCGTCCGCATGGCAGGCGAAACACCTACCACTGAGCCACCAGTTCCCTGTGGGCAGCCCCATTCAATAAAATGTATCAATAAACTATATAATTTGCATATTATTGTGTTCTTGGGGCAACATGTTATGAAAAATGAAGTGTTATAATGGGAGTAACAATTTACAATTTGCAATGTTTTCAAAATAAAATGTAATATTTCATAGAAATGTTGATATATATTTCCTTTCCTTATTGTGTCCACTCAAACTGCCATGATCTACTTCCAGCATAAACTGCTAAGACTAGTCTGCTAAATTTTTTCTTAGTATGTTCATAACTGTTTTCAGTCAGCTACAGAAAATGTCTCGGGTTACTTCGCTGTAACCCTGTTCCCTGAAAAGGCGGAAACGAGACGCTGCGTGAAAACGCTATGGAAACATCTTGTCATGTTGCCGGTTGTGAAGCATGTGTGTATCAAACATGCCAAATTTTGGCTTATATAACCTCGTTCAGGTGACGTCATCTGATTAGACGCAGCTGCAAGTGATAAATAGTAGTGACTCGGAAACATTCCTCAGATTGATTTGTCTGAACAGACGTCCGGTCACGTGGACAGTGCGGCATTGGGACGCAGCATCTCGTTCCCGCCTTTTCAGGGAACAGGGTTACAGCAAAGTAACCCGAGAATTTCCCTTTCAAAGCCTACACTCGATGGTGCATGAAAACGCTATGGGAACGAGAATACCAACGCCGCCGCACTGCAAGTGTCTGGACCCCAAGGTTGTGTAGCGTGTACGCACAAGGCCGAGAAGGTCTCAGAACTATGCCTGGGCAGCTAACTCGGGGACGTGAGCCCAGAGTAGCATGAACATCAAGATTATAAATGTAACAAATGTGTGCGGGGAGGACAACACTCCACGTCACACAATTGCTGCAGGGGAATACCTCTTGCTGGTGCAAAATGAGACAATCCCCCTGGTTGGATGAGCCCTGCTTCCTAGAGGCAAAGTGAACCCACGCGCCTCATAGGAGAGGGCAATAGCATCTCTCACCCAGTGTAGTGGTGGCCGCCCCCGCGGCCCCAAGATGTGTAAAGGCTGCTCTGACCTACGCCACTGGTTGATGCGGTGGACGTAAATCTGAAGAGCACGTACTGGACACAGTAAATGAAGTCTCTCCTGCTCCGAAGCTGTAAAGGCGGAGGACAGAAGGCTTCAAAAACAGTAGGGTGCATGGTGGGTTCATGGAACTTTCGGAAGATAGTTCAGTGAGGATGCAGTTACGTAAGTACTAGCGCACAAGCCTGAGGACGAGCTCTTCCTGCAGAAACTCCAGCACAGAAGAGTCAGAGAGTAACAATGTTGTCTGTATATGTTTGTATATGTTTCATGAAATTTAAATTGAATCCACAGAAAAGGACAAAATTGTTATACAAGAAATTTCTCAAATTTCCCTAACAACTACTTACAGAAGAGTAGTTCACAAAAAGGTAAATCATTTTGAAAAAAATATATTTTTATACAAAAATATATGTTATGTATAGTAAAAGAAATTATTATGATAAACAAAATGAACCACACGTTTGTGTTTAGATGGGCCTTGCACAGCTTCAGTGCCCCAGACTGTGTTAATTGGCTGTTTATTTATTGACATTTACATTTCATTACATTCAGCCGGCATTTCCCACACGGAAAGAACCTATATAAACATATATGTTTTAATATAGGTTTTGATATAGGTTTTTAATATATGTGACATATATAAAATTGGCCGTTTTCCTATATTATATGTACATATATGTACATATATGCGTGCATATACAGTATGCATGCATATATGTACCTATATAGACATATATAAAATTGGCCGTTTTCCTATATTATATGTACATATATGCGTGCATATATGCGTACATATATGTACCTATATAGTAATACAGTATATGTGACATATATAAAATTGGCCGTTTTCCTATATTATATGTACATATATGCGTGCATATATGCGTACATATATGTACCTACAGTATATAGTAATACAGTATATGTGACGTTTTCCTATATTATATGTGCATATATGCACATATATAGGTACATATATGCATGTATATATGTGTGCATATATGCACCTATATGTTTACCTAGATTAGTCAAAAAAATCCATAGCTGCTAGACAACATAAATAAAAGCCCAAAATGTAGAAATTTAATTTTTTTATTTTTATATTATAACTAGTAAAAGAACAAAAACATGACAAAAAACTGAACAGGAAGAAAAAAATATATTTTGTGGATCTTCCCAGCTCCGTGAGCTTTGAATTGATAGATGTGCCTATCTGCCTTCGGGTGGCTGCCGACCACTTCTTCAATGTAGCATCTAGAGAAGACAAAAATAATAAGACAGTATAATAATAATAAATTATTATTTATTAAAACTTCAGACGACAACAATTAGTGCCACGAGGTTATTTGCAACACTATATGTTCTACAAAATAGAGGACTACACACCCTACAGCGCAATACCCCAGAAATGTGGCTTTAGAAGAGGAAAGGTAGGATTAAGAAGTGAGCAAGCGATGAATTAGTATTATAGGTACCAAGCAGATACAGTAACAATAATGGGTGCCCTACCTTATGCAGTCTCCATTGATGGCTAATAAACATTGATACAAGTAGGCTATGGTTAAAGTGGTGAACTTATAATGTTTTTTTTCCCTTCTCAACGCATTATGCATTTACTCACCAATAATGGCTACCTTTTTTATTTGGTCCAGTCTCCAATTCGAAGGTGCCCAGCAGCAGATTCCGTACCATGGCAGTAGCAGAGGTGGCAAGGCGGGCTGCTCTCCACGCTTCTGCCTGGCAAAACACCCCAGAGCCCTTTATAACTTCAATCTGAAAAATAATTTCACATCACAATATTAATTTATTGGGAACTTTTAGAAACTTTTCATGTTTCATACTGATTCTCATGTTTAGCTTCCCAATAGTTAATAGGATTTTATGTATAAATGCAGATTAATGATAAAGATACATGCAGGGTAAAACTGCAACAGGAACAGTACAAAATAAAAACTGAAAAAAGACGGACATTCAGAGTAAAACAGTGGAAGATAAAAAAAAAAACTGTACAAAACATATATGCAGGTAAGCATTGGTTGGAGCAATGTCCAAGCAGTGTAGAGAAATATTTCTGTACGACTTCATTGTTTTGTGCTGTGTAGTATAGTATTGTAATAGCTGATCAGAGTGATCAACTCCCCATGTGCTGGTTGTACGCAGTCACAGGAAATGTCTTTGTAGTCCATGTACCTTGTAATTTCACCCTCATCTTCACCGCGTCTACTGTATAAGCAGAATGGATGGTACAACATGTAGATACTTCTCGTGTGTCCATTTCACAAATACAAGAGGTCCATCTGAACGGAGCTTGCGTGTCCTGATGTGAGGGGCTGGTGAAGGCAAGGGTGATGCAGACACATTCTTAAAAACAAATAAATAAAAAAATGTTAGCCTATACTGTTCAGAGTAAATGGATGTGCAATTAATATGGATGCACAATATATACAGTACAGAGATGACCAAAAATGTATCCACACTTCAACATGAAAAATATACACCTCTCTTCTGTAGGTCACATGACAGCATCAATGATGGTGATAGATAATACTACACACTGCTGCCATAATTCAATTTGAGTTTTAAAAAAGGCCATAGATAACAATTGTGAAAGTGTGTATACATTTTTGTGCCCCTCTGTATTTTTGATGGGCAATAGGCTGGGCAAATATCTGTTGATGGACAACAGACCATGTAGTGGATCTCAAACATTTACAACTGAGACATTAGCAAACACCATCCATTGGACATTACACACATATTGAACACATTCTAAACAATTACATCTTATCAGGCATTTGTAAATACACGCTAAACAAAAGGGATTATATACATTTACACCAAAGAAATATTCATAAGCATCACTTAGCTACATAAGGCAGTATTTTAGCCACCTGGAACTAGCTTGTTTGTGCTAAATAACATTACCGATAGCAGTGTTATAAGCTAACCAAAACAGAGCCAAATAAATATTAGCAACTATAATCTAAAGCTATCCAAAACAAGGTGAAATACATTAGAACATTTATAAACATCTGTAAACACCATAAGGCATTAGCTTAGCCACCGGGAAATATCATGTTTGTGCTACATGAGGCAGCATGTTAGCATGATTTACCTAAACCAGGGGTGTCAAACTCATTTTAGGGTGAGGGCCGGATGAGAAGAAATGTGACCATGTGCGGGCCGAATTTGTTTTTTTAATCATAGTCCATCAAATTACAACAAATACACTATATTCTGTAAAACTGCATTGAACAAGTCCTCAGAAACTGTTCATTAACACTCTTATTCCTTTTTGGGGGGAAAACAATGCCAAGTAATGGCAAGCAAAATCCTTTCCTTTGAACATGAATATTACTTGTCAGATAAGAAATAAAAAATGCTGCAGACTCTGTGTACAGACAGTTACATTAAATATGAAGCTATAGGCTACAATATAATTTACAAACTAGAAAAACACTTCACAATAAAAAAAAAACTGCCTTTAACAACTCAATAGTTTAGAAAGAATCATATACAAAAATTCTTTATGGTTAATGCAAATGAAAAAAATATATCATTCACTTTGGATATGAACATTAACTCTACACTTCAAATGAGAACTTTCCTTTAACAAATAAATTTTTTTTAAAGCGGATGCTAAAGCATTAACTTTTTCCATTTGGAGCTGTCCAGTGTATTTATCATATTTCTCTGCGTGTATGTCATAGTGCCGTTTAATGTTGTATTCTTTTTGCACAGCCACGGCTTGTGAGCGGATTAAACTTACCGACTTGCCGTTAACCTCACAGAAGAAATACTTCTCCTTCCATTTCTCCTGAAACATCTGCCCTTCCAGATAAATTTTTCTTTTTTTGGAAATTTTTTTAAAATCGCGAGTGCTTGCCACACATCTTCAAATAGCCGAAGAAATTAGATTTAGGCGCCAATTTAGAATGCGCATGCGTGTTAGAGGTTTCGGCAGAAGCGCAAGAGAAGAGCAGTTAAATGATCAATGATAAAATAAAAAAATTAATAAAACCAAACACAATATTGCAGCGAATACCCGGACATAGACTTTATTTAATACTACTACTATATTTAATACTACTACTACTACTTATAATGATAATAAAAAATATTTGATATTTAATATTATTGTTCAAATCATCCCGCGGGCCGTACTGGACACCTTAGTGGGCCGTATTCGGCCCGCAGGCCGTATGTTTGACACCCCTGACCTAAACTATATAAATGGCATTGAAAGCCAACATGTCACACAAGCTGACAAGAGCTAGCTGTAGTGAGGAAAATATTTACTAATATTAGTTTAATATTATCAGAATACGAGTTATATAAGACTTAATAACTTACCCAGTGTAGCATGGGTCTATTCTCTGTTCAAAATGCTCCTGTTCGTCGTCGGAGTCACACAGTCTTCTTCTGAGGTAAATGTAAACTCCTCCAACTTTCCAGGAGTTTCCTCGGATGTGTAAGCGCGTGCCATCTTCCAAAACGTGCAGAAAACTCACTGAATCTGAGTGTTTTCAAACCTGTCTCTCTGTGTGTGTGTGTGTGTGTGTTGATCAGGCCGGTGTCCGGGGGCGTGGCCTAGTATGTAAATTACCCTGACTGATTTCCGTGTGATTGGCGTGTGGGCGTGTCCTGCCTCGGGTCATTAGCAGATAAGTGCGACAGAAATTCTGTGCCTCTCCTTGGTTTCATACGGATTACATAAACTGAGAATATTTGTTTTCAATGTGACTTGCATCATTTAAAAGTAGACACTTTAAGATATATAGATATATTTCTCATTTCACTGGTGGCTCAGTGGTCCGGGTTCGATTCCAGCCAGTGCCCACACCCCAGCCACTGGATGCAGTGTCGGTCCCAAGCCCGGATAAAATGGGAGGGTTGCGTCAGGAAGGGCATCCGGCGTAAAACCTGTGCCAAGTTGTAGTGCGGACTGGATATTCCGCTGTGGCGACCCCTTGCCGGGAGCAGCCGAAAGACCAACAACATTTCTCATTTCAGTTCATTTTAGTGATGTGTTTCAAAAAGATTTTCACGGAGACTGAGGTTTCATATATGTGCATATATCCTCATATACTGTATGTGGGCAATTAGGATACCAATTTCATGTGTTCGCACATAAGTTTTTTGCTTTTTTTTTAAAGTTAGTTCTTAGTTATTGCCTTGATAATAGACAATATGAACTAGGCATCATGTATGACAGTTGCCAAAGTGAGATATGAGCTAAAATGACCAGATCCTGCGAAAGGAGACATATCTTGTATGTACATATAGGGCTTATATGTGGATATAAAGAAGCAATACAGGAGACCTATATGGCCTGTATATGCACATATATGCACCTCAATGTTGCCTATATGTGGCATATATACGCATATATATTATCATATATATGCATATATACTGCATATAGGTTTCATATATGCGTATATATCCTCATATAGGTGTGGATATATGCACATATATACTGCATATAGGTTTCATATATGTGCATATATCCTCATATAGGTTCTTTCCATGTGGGTTACTGCAGTTTTGTTTTGCATTTATTTTGTTAAGCTGCACTTACCTTTTGTGTACATTTGTTCAGATTCCATTCACAAATCCAACTGTAGAGAAGAACGAACTTGAAAGCACAAAAAAAGTGAACAAGAGGAGAGACAGATAGATGATGTAAATGCAAATGGGGAAGGAGAGGAAGATGATGGAGATGGACAAGACAACAGAGAGGAAGATGATTGCTAATTGCAATCTCTCCTCCTCTTCTCTTCCTCCCCCTCTTTCTCTTTCCTCTCTCCCCCTGTCTCCCCCTTTCACTCTTTCTCTCTCTCTCTGTCGAGCTACACATGTGGTTCCTGAGCTGCCAGTGATCCAGACTCCCTCTTCCCTCCGGACCTGTCTGATCCATCCTGGTGCCCGGTTTCTGGTTGGAGGTCTCATCGCATGGATGCCCCGTGTGTCTCTTTAGGATGCGTCTGGTGTCTGGGGATGATTCTCTATACTTAGAAGATGGTTCTGGCCTCGACTGGTGTTGTCAGCTGTTTCTCTGAGGACTTGACAATTCGATAGTTCAGGACTGGAACTTTCTACAAGTCTATCTGAGTCTCGAATAACTACTGGACTCCATTTTAACATCAAGTATTATAACATCAATTAACATCAAATATTATAGCTGAACCTAACACTTAACACTGTATAAATGCAGATCATTTCCTACTATCTGTTTCACCCAGATGAGGATGGGTTCCCTGTCGAGTCTGGTTCCTCTCAAGGTTTCTTCCTATTACCGTCTCAGGGAGTTTTTCCTTGCCACTGTCGCCCTCGGGCTTGCTCGCCAGGGAATATCTGAACATTTTGATTCATACACATTCACATTCCATACAAACTTAAATAATTCTTTTGATTGTGTAAAGCTGTTTTGAGACAATGTCAATTGTTAAAAGCGCTATACAAATAAAACTGAATTGAATTGAATTGAAGATGATGGAAGTGAAAATGAGGAAGGAGAAGAAGATAATGGAAATGGACAAGAGGACAGAGAAGAAGAGAATTGAAGTAGACAAGGACAGAGACCAAGAAAAGAGTACAGATAGGAACCAACTTCCTCAAACCAAAGGAAGGTCTGTAGATAATAATTTATGTTGTTTGTATATGTTTCATGAAATTGAAAACAGGGAAATAGAGTTCAAGGCCGAGAATTAGCACATGGTTTTGCAAGTTTGGTGTGTCATTCTGGTGTGTCAGGTTTCAGAAATTGTGTGTAAAGTAAAGATTTTGCGTGTAAGCAGTCGAACAAAACTGTAATGTGATCTGCCTTTTCTTTTTTCATAGAAACAACAGGGGGATGATCCTGTATACCCTGGTGCTCCTCTCACAAAGGGACAGAGTCTGCTCTTACTCATGTCATACGTATGTACTGCGCCACAATTTGACAGAAGTAGCTCTTCAGGATCTTCTTACTATGGTCAATGAACATTTCCCAGTCTTGGTGCCAGCAACTTCATATCTTTTCCATAAAGCATATGGACAATTTGGTCAGTATGTGCCACATTTTTATTGTATCAACTGTGAAAGTTACTTGGGACCTACTGAGACGGCACAACAAATCTGTACTTCTTGTGAAGCTGAATTTGATGCAGAGAAAAACCTATGGGCTGGATCTTACTTTGTAGTACTTAGTTTATCGCCCAAATAATTGACATTTTGTAAAAAACAAACAAAAAAAAAACACATTTTCTTGAATAAAGCAGAATCAATTCCAGGCATTGTTTCTGATATTCAGTGTGGGGCAGAATATCAAAAGATCAAGAAGAGTGGACAAATGGGGCCTGATGACATACTGTATCAATCTTGTGGAATTGTGATGGAATTCCTGTTTTTAAAAGTAATAATGTTCAGATATGGCCAATCCAGTGTCAAATGATTGAGATGTCACCAAGTGACCGTCAAAGGAACATATGCGCACCATGCTTATGAGTTGGAAACAGCAAGCCAAATATGATGACATTTGTAACTGCTTTTGTGGCACAACTCAAGGAACTACAACAAATTGGAATCAAATGGACGGACTCTGAAATCGTAGAACATACATGAAAGGTTCATTCACTGCTCTGCTCTTCTGATTCAATTGCCTGGCTCCTCCTGAGAAACATGACGCAGTTTAATGGAAAATGTGGATGTGACTTTTGCCTCCACTATGGTAGTGGCCCATATACTTGGGAAAGACCAGAACCATCTTTAAGTCTTTAACCATCTTTTTAACCATGCTATGCTGGCAAGACCTGCTCAACCAGTAATGGGTGTAAAAGGACCATCACCTCTGAACTTCAGAGCTTTAACATGAATCACCTCTGAACTTCAGAGCTTTAACATGAATCACAGGCTTTGTTCCAGAGTACCAGCATACTGTCTGCCTTTGTGTAACTAAACAGATGACATCTTTGTGGCTGGACAGTGAACACCATAAGGAAGACTGGTACTTGGGCTCAAAGATCAATAACATAGACCAGGGACTCATGACCATTAACCCACCTTTGGAAGTCACAAGGGCCCCAAGATCAGTGAAAGAGGTCTTTTTTGCTGTTTTATTCTTTGCCTGTCTTGAGTGGTATTTTGAAAAAGAAGTACTGGAATCATCTTTTTTATTAGTGTTTTCAACGCACACTCTTCTTGTGAATATGGCAGAACGAGCTCTTCGAAAGGTTGTGCGTAACTTTGAGAAACTTTATGGTGCTGCTAATGTTTCTTTCAATGTGCATTTATTAATGCACCTAGCAGCAAGTGTGCGCAACTGGGGACCCCCACATGGAAAGAACCTATATGAGGATATATGCGCATATATGAAACCTATATGCAGTATATATGTGCATATATCCACACCTATATGAGGATATAGGCGCATATATGAAACCTATATGCAGTATATATGCGTATATATCCGCACCTATATGAGGATATAGACGCATATATGAAACCTATATGCAGTATATATGCATATATATGATAATATATATGCTGCATATATGCGTATATATGCCACATATAGGCAACATTGAAGTGCATATATGTGCATATACAGGCCATATAGGTCTCCTGTATTGCTTCTTTATATCCACATATAAGCCCTATATGTACATACAAGATATGTCTCCTTTCGCAGGATCTGGTCATTTTAGCTCATATCTCACTTTGGCAACTGTCATACATGATGCCTAGTTCATATTGTCTATTATCAAGGCAATAACTAAGAACTAACTTTAAAAAAAATGCAAAAAACTTATGTGCGAACACATGAAATTGGTATCCTAATTGCCCACATACAGTATATGAGGATATATGCACATATATGAAACCTCAGTCTCCGTGAAAATCTTTTTGAAACACGTCACTAAAATTAACTGAAATGAGAAATGTTGTTGGTCTTTCGGCTGCTCCCGGCAAGGGGTCGCCACAGCGGAATATCCAGTCCGCACTACAACTTGGCACAGGTTTTACGCCGGATGCCCTTCCTGATGCAACCCTCCCATTTTATCCGGGCTTGGGACCGGCACTGTATCCAGTGGCTGGGGTGTGGGCACTGGCTGGAATCGAACCCGGACCACTGAGCCACCAGTGAAATGAGAAATATATCTATATATCTTAAAGTGTCTACTTTTAAATGATGCAAGTCACATTGAAAGCAAATATTCTCAGTTTATGTAATCCGTATGAAACCAAGGAGAGGCACAGAATTTCTGTCGCACTTATCTGCTAATGACCCGAGGCAGGACACGCCCACACGCCAATCACACGGAAATCAGTCAGGGTAATTTACATACTAGGCCACGCCCCCGGACACCGGCCTGATCAACACACACACACACACACAGAGAGACAGGTTTGAAAACACTCAGATTCAGTGAGTTTTCTGCACGTTTTGGAAGATGGCACGCGCTTACACATCCGAGGAAACTCTTCAGAATATTCTGGAAAGTTTACATTTACCTCAGAAGAAGACTGTGTGACTCCGACGCCGAACAGGAGCATTTTGAACAGAGAATAGACCCATGCTACACTGGGTAAGTTATTAAGTCTTATATAACTCGTATTCTGATAATATTAAACTAATATTAGTAAATATTTTCCTCACTACAGCTAGCTCTTGTCAGCTTGTGTGACATGTTGGCTTTCAATGCCATTTATATAGTTTAGGTAAATCATGCTAATATGCTGCCTCATGTAGCACAAACATGATATTTCCCGGTGACTAAGCTAATGCCTTATGTAGTTTACAGATGTTTATAAATGTTCTAATGTATTTCACCTTGTTTTGGATAGCTTTAGATTATAGTTGCTAATATGTATTTGGCTCTGTTTTGGTTAGCTTATAACACTGCTATCGGTAATGTTATTTAGCACAAACAAGCTAGTTCCAGGTGGTTAAAATACAGCCTTATGTAGCTAAGTGATGCTTATGAATATTTCTTTGGTGTAAATGTATATAATCCCTTTTGTTTAGCGTGTATTTACAAATGCCTGATAAGATGTAATTGTTTAGAATGTGTTCAATATGTGTGTAATGTCCAATGGATGGTGTTTGCTAATGTCTCAGTTGTAAATGTTTGAGATCCACTACATGGTCTGTTGTCCAGCAACAGATATTTGCCCAGCCTATTGTCCATCAAAAATACAGAGGGGCACAAAAATGTATACACACTTTCACAATTGTTATCTATGGCCTTTTTTAAAACTCAAATTGAATTATGGCAGCAGTGTGTAGTATTATCTATCACCATCATTGATGCTGTCATGTGACCTACAGAAGAGAGGTGTATATTTTTCATGTTGAAGTGTGGATACATTTTTGGTCATCTCTGTACTGTATATATTGTGCATCCATATTAATTGCACATCCATTTACTCTGAACAGTATAGGCTAACATTTTTTTATTTATTTGTTTTTAAGAATGTGTCTGCATCACCCTTGCCTTCACCAGCCCCTCACATCAGGACACGCAAGCTCCGTTCAGATGGACCTCTTGTATTTGTGAAGTGGATGGACACACGAGAAGTATCTACATGTTGTACCATCCATTCTGCTTATACAGTAGACGCGGTGAAGATGAGGGTGAAATTACAAGGTACATGGACTACAAAGACATTTCCTGTGACTGCGTACAACCAGCACATGGGGAGTTGATCACTCTGATCAGCTATTACAATACTATACTACACAGCACAAAACAATGAAGTCGTACAGAAATATTTCTCTACACTGCTTGGACATTGCTCCAACCAATGCTTACCCTGCATATATGTTTTGTACAGTTTTTTTTTTTTTATCTTGCACTGTTTTACTCTGAATGTCCGTCTTTTTTCAGTTTTTATTTTGTACTGTTCCTGTTGCAGTTTTACCCTGCATGTATCTTTATCATTAATCTGCATTTATACATAAAATCCTATTAACTATTGGGAAGCTAAACATGAGAATCAGTATGAAACATGAAAAGTTTCTAAAAGTTGCCAATAAATTAATATTGTGATGTGAAATTATTTTTCAGATTGAAGTTATAAAGGACTCTGGGGTGTTTTGCCAGGCAGAAGCGTGGAGAGCAGCCCGCCTTGCCACCTCTGCTACTGCCATGGTACGGAATCTGCTGCTGGGCACCTTCGAATTGGAGACTGGACCAAATTAAAAAGGTAGCCATTATTGGTGAGTAAATGCATAATGCGTTGAGAAGGGAAAAAAAACATTATAAGTTCACCACTTTAACCATAGCCTACTTGTATCAATGTTTATTAGCCATCAATGGAGACTGCATAACGTAGGGCACCCATTATTGTTACTGTATCTGCTTGGTACCTATAATACTAATTCATCGCTTGCTCACTTCTTAATCCTACCTTTCCTCTTCTAAAGCCACATTTCTGGGGTATTGCGCTGTAGGGTGTGTAGTCCTCTATTTTGTAGAACATATAGTGTTGCAAATAACCTCGTGGCACTAATTGTTGTCGTCTGAAGTTTTAATAAATAATAATTTATTATTATTATACTGTCTTATTATTTTTGTCTTCTCTAGATGCTACATTGAAGAAGTGGTCGGCAGCCACCCGAAGGCAGATAGGCACATCTATCAATTCAAAGCTCACAGAGCTGGGAAGATCCACAAAATATATTTTTTTCTTCCTGTTCAGTTTTTTGTCATGTTTTTGTTATTTTACTAGTTATAATATAAAAATAAAAAAATTTAATTTCTACATTTTGGGCTTTTATTTATGTTGTCTAGCAGCTATGGATTTTTTTGACTAATCTAGGTAAACATATAGGTGCATATATGCACACATATATACATGCATATATGTACCTATATATGTGCATATATGTACATAAAATATAGGAAAATGGGCAATTTTATATGTCACATATACTGTATTACTATATAGGTTCATATATGCACGCATATATGCACATATAATATAGGAAAACGGCCAATTTTATATATGTCACATATACTGTATTACTATATACTGTAGGTACATATATGTACGCATATATGCACGCATATATGCACATATAATATAGGAAAACGGCCAATTTTATATATGTCACATATACTGTATTACTATATAGGTACATATATGTACGCATATATGCACGCATATATGTACATATAATATAGGAAAACGGCCAATTTTATATATGTCTATATAGGTACATATATGCATGCATACTGTATATGCACGCATATATGTACATATATGTACATATAATATAGGAAAACGGCCAATTTTATATATGTCACATATATTAAAAACCTATATCAAAACCTATATTAAAACATATATGTTTATATAGGTTCTTTCCGTGTGGGCCACTGTGGGCAACATCCACATTTCCATTCGAATCATTTAATGGAACATTGCTTATGTTTTTCAATGGAACAACGCATGTGCTAGATCAAGTAGTTAAGAGATTCCTGAGGCGGAGGGCTCTCTCAGCAAGAGCAGTTAGTACAATGGCAAATGCTGATGAAAACATACGAACATTTTTTGACAAGCTGAAAAAGTACATCTGGCTTAACACAAAAGTCAAAGAAGTTTCAAGATAAAGTAAGGGGCTTTGGCTGCCCGAAGAAAGGTACCACATCTGTGCTGCAGAGATGCTGAAGACTTTGCAGGTGACATAGGCAATTCAGGTTTCTTTTGTGACCATTTCACTTAGTGGAGTGGAGTTCTTTATCATTCCTGCAAGAACACCTCTTAAAAAGAGAAACAATTCAGTTGTACAGTTAAATGATGTAACATTATATCAAATTGTGACCCTGGTGGATTTTGCATGTGAGGATGAGCCATTTTCTGCAACCGACAACAACAGATTTTGTGTTTTAGTTAAAGAGCTTGCCAAGAGTGAAGGAAAGTTGTGTAGAGATGATCAGCCACAAATGTCCTCAACATTTATATATGAAATGTCTCAAACCAATAATGTGTTTGCTGTTCCTTCTCAGTCACTCAAACGTAAATGTGTAATTATTAAGTCTAAGGACAAACTGTATGTTATTCCACTTCCAAACAGCATCAAAAGAGACTAAAACTGACTCCTAGGGGAACTACTTCTGTTGCTTTACAGATATCAATGCGAATTGCTGTATTTCACCTGTATTTCTCACTAAAATTAATAATAAACAAATTTTTGGACATTCAATATAGACAGTGTTTACTTTGCCGTATAATCCAGTAGCTGAACTTACTGTCCCGTAGAACACATTGTCTTGTGTTCGCATGGTGTGCTGTTGATTTAAAAGTAGTCATGGATTGAAGTTTATACATTGGACTTCTCTGTGACATTGTGTACATTTATTAAAGTACTTAAATCACAATTACAAGTGTAGCCTTTTGTGCAGTGAATACACTTTAAAATGTTTTAAGTGGGCTTTCAAAGCATTTATCCTCAGCCACAGAGGTGTCATTTTGTGACAATTGTGAAAATTGTCATTTTCAGCACACATAAATAATACTAAAATATATTTACATAAAGTGCAAATAAACACACTTTAAAAAAATAAACAAAACTTTCAATTCAAGTATATTTTTGTAAAATATATTTTTAAGGAAATATACTAAATTACAATTATTTTAAAGTGTGTTGAAAGTTGTATTGTAAAAATAGGTAAAAGCAATGTGGTAATATACTTTGTATATATTTAAAATTAGTAAACTTTTTGTTAGTATATCTGCAATGAACTGTTGCAACAAGAAATACAATACAAATATGCAAAAATATTTTAGCTTCGAAGACGCTACCGTAAACATCATCGAAAGACTGCCCGTTTGTTTTAACATGCTGTTTTAATGCCCCGCATTTTAATGTACTCTTAATTTATAGATTTGTTTTTGAGTTAGCACTGCTCTTTGCTTGGAAAGTTGTTCTGTTTTTTTCTTTCCATCAAAACAACGTGGATTGTTTTGATTTCTTTATTTCTGTTTTTGTTGTGTATAATATTCATTCTCAATTAATGTAATTGAATGCATGTCTTTCGTTACAGTTGACCTTCAATGGCGACTAATTGGTAAACTTCTGGGCCCGGTTTCTCAAAAGCTTCTTATCGCTAAGTAGTTCTTAAGTTGTACCTTAACCTCTCTCTTAACTTTATGGCGCATTTCCCGAAACGTTCTTACGCTAAGTATCTCTTAGCTAAGTCACACGTTCGTAAGGTTGGTCTGGACCAACCTTAACTCATACTTAGCGTAGTTTCAGCTCAAGACGCTAGTCGCCGCCACTGAGCAGCAGTCTTTATAAATCAGCGGTGTATGGAAGCACCTTATGGCACGTTATCAAAGTCGTATTAATGATGGAATATACTGTAGACCTGTTTAAGAATTTAATTTTATTTGATATCAGAACTAATAGAGTGACTTTTAATTAGCCTATTTCATAATGTGACTAATGCATTAAAATTGCCAATCACAATTAATATTAAACAAACAATTTTGCAGCGAGCGTGGTGTTGTGTTAAACTGAAGACGGCGCGGTCCGTGGAGCCGTGTGAGTCATGTTCATTTTTCCTTTAGACAAAACTTCAGCCCTTTTCATATTTTCCCCATGGTCGTTATTAAAAAAATATTTAAATAAAAGTTTTGCCTTCCAAGGCAACAGATTATGGAGCTTCTTGAGCTGCTCAGACCTGCGCGTGCCAGACCAACGCGTTGTATTTACACTCCCCCTCCCGATGTCCAGCTGCTCGCTGCTTTTTGTTTAAAATATGTTTCATTGATCATTAGCCATTATCCATGACTTTATGGGTTTTTCTTTTGACACGTTTTATTTTTATGAAATTTTATTTAGTTAAATGAGAAAATAACCTTGGGAGTTTCAAACCCCGCATCCATTCATTTTTCTGGGTGATTGTAATGTTTAATACCCCTACAGTATTCACTTATGCGGTTTGACTCGCTATGAGGTGCAATGTTATACCCCTATCTCACCTGCGCGGGCTCGCGCTGTGGCCGTAAGTAGGGTTCATCATGATTCACCCCGAGTTTTTGCACTGTGATTCCATCCACGTTTCCATCTTTCCGCGTGAAAAATTCAATGTTTAATTTTTTGCTGGTCCTCGCGGAAGCTTGCAGACTTTGCAGAACTTCGCGGAATGTAATGTTAAAGGAACGTCCTGGGCAATCGCGGCAGCTCACAGAGATGAGTCAGGCCACACAGGTGAGAGAGAGGTATTAGGCACTGTGATCCGCCTCGAGTGGCCGCCTCGAAGATCTGCAAGGTCCGCGAGCTTCCACATGTTAAACATGTTTATTTTTTTTGCGTGATAAAATGGAAACGTAATAACAGCACCAAAACTCGCACTGAATCATAATGAACCGCACTTACGGCCCCGCGTGTGAGATAGAGGTATTAAACCTCCACTCTGTCATCTCATCGTATTCATTCCATAAGTGTGCTATACAACCCCAACAACTGACACTTCACATTGTTTCTGAAGCTGGTGAAGAGTGTTATCTGCTGTTTGTCCATCAACTATGATTGTATACCCGGTTCGTTTCACGGCCACATGTTACATGAAAATATTAGCGATATTAATTAATTAATTAATTAATATTAATTTATATATTTGTCTATTATGGCATGTTATTGTTAAGTTAGCCCATGTCGAAATAAACGCTATTAAAAGAATTTAGTGTAATGTTTAATTTGCATAGAAAGTGCCGTCTTTCTTAACGCTGTCATGCAAAAGGAGTGAAACATCGATTCCTGAGCAACCGATGTCCGCTAATTCAGGACCTTCACTGTAGACAGCGCCTTGTAACGTCGGACGTAAGAGGCAGCGACTTAAGAAGACTCCTAAGAGACAGTTCGAGAAATACACTTAGAAAAGTTATCACTTAACGTAAGATATATCTTAAGAGTATACTTAGCGCGCGAATAGTGTGCGTTATCGAGAAACCGGGCCCTGGTGTATTTCTGTTATCAAGAATTTAAATCAAACGAACCCACAATTAGCACCTAGAAATAAAGAAGTAAAACATGTATTGTTTTTGTAATATATATAATACATTTATAAATATTTATATTTAAGCAGTTTAAGCAGTATATGGGGGGCGGGGGGTTCAACGTTTAGAGATTATCTTTTCGCCGTATGTCCTACCTCAGATGCCTTTAAACCAGGAAGTAAAATTTGCTGTTCTCAGTCTGGCCCCTGGGGCAAAATTCTCATGTTACAAAACAACAAAGTCTCAAAACCTTTTGATGCCATCTCGTATATGGTTCAACTAACTGGAATTGAACTTGATTTAACTTCTTTTGGCTTTGTCTATTTACTCCCCCCCCCCCCATAGAATCACAGAAAACATGCTTTTAGAACAGTATTGACATGACAACAAGGACATCATTCTTAATGAGCTGTAAAAGAATTTTAATTATTCTGATTCTATATTTCTTTAGCTGACTGTCTCAGCCTGACTCCCATCCTGTATGGTTTTGGTGTAATTGTTAGTCCAAACACAGGTGTGAAATCTGGTTCTCCTGCATCTTCAGGCCAAATGAACTGGAAGCGGTGTAGAAGAGTAACCAAGAAGAGGAAGAGCTCCATGCGAGCCAGACCTTCTCCAAGACACACACGAGGCCCTGCACACATTGACAGATACATACATTTAGACATGTGGTTTGTCAGATAATAAATGAATCTCAGGTTTGGGTGAACAACTTTTCAATTAAGTTTGCCGTGTATTTCACTCACCAG
This sequence comes from Channallabes apus, assembly GCA_030522415.1. Lineage (NCBI taxonomy): Eukaryota > Metazoa > Chordata > Actinopteri > Siluriformes > Clariidae > Channallabes > Channallabes apus. Next base: position 39,652,860 of record CM060113.1, read on the forward strand.
CAGAAAAGGGTAAGAATGCCTCAGGCTTCACAAATTGTCCCTGATCATTTAGGAAGTTTGATGGGTTAAATTCATGAGGAAACTTCCACTGGCTTTCCTCACGTAACACTGAGGACAGGTTGGGGATGATCATAGTTCCCTGGAGAAAAGATAATAAAAATAATATATATTACTATGAGTAGTGAAACAGTGCAGCCAATTAAGCAATTAAAATTGTCACCTTTGGTATGGTGTAGTTCATCAGTTCAGTATCTCTAGTGGTACAGTGTGACACACTCAGAGGAACCGTGTTGGCAATGCGCTGACATTCGTGTATCATAGCCTGTATGTATGGCATGTTGTTTCTGTCCTCAAATGAAGCATCTGATTTTCCCTCCATAATCTCATCAATCTCCATCTGGCATCTCTCTAAAAAAAAAAAAAGCATGTAGGGCGCTATTATTAGATCACTTTAATCTATTATTGTGGCCAATAAAAGTAAAATTTTAAATTTTACTAAGATTGTATAAGCAGAGTAAAATGTAACCCTGACCCTGGATGTCTGGATGAGTCATGAGGTAGAGCATCGCAGTAAGGAGTGTGTTGGATGTGGTATCAGTGCCAGCTACATGCAGATTTAAAATATAAGCCACAAGTTGTTCTTCGCTAAAAGTTGATTCCTTGTCTCTCTATTAAACATCATATAAAATAACATGTTTTAGCATGATTTTCAACAAGCAACATAAAAGTGACTTCTTCACGAAAACACAAACCTTATCAAGCTCATCCAGATAGCAGTCAACAAAGTCTCTTGGTTTTCCTGGGATCCTTGTTGTCTTGTGCTCTTTGATCATGTTTGTTGTCATCTTTTTAAGTTTGCTGTTATTATCAAAGACTTTTTTAAAGGGAAGGGGCCAGGACCTTACCACAGGAAGTGCATCATAAATCTACAAAAAAAAAGATTAAGCATCTTATCTAAGGCAAGCAAAGGCAAAAGAAATATGTTTCTCAACATAACCAAGCCAAGGTGGGGCCCAAACTTATGTAGCCAGACACCTCTTAAACTGAAAATTATCTCCACCTGATATAGATTTATGAACATAACCCAACTCTGTTAGAGGCTTTGTTTAAATACATCAAAATGCTAAGATAGAAAAAGTTTTAGTAAAGCCTTCTGGGGGCTCATGGGAATAGAATTTTCTTGTGAACAATTTTTTATATGCTGTCTTTTAAGACTCAGGTTTGTTGACAGTGAAGTGACTTGTTGCATTACATCCCATGGAGCGCTCATGTATTTGTTTCCTTCTGGTTCTCCCTTTTAGATATGCTGCCATAGCTAGTCCTATTGCTGTCGCTATTTATTGATTACATGATATTGAGAATACTGACATACCGTCTCTCTCTGACTTGAGCTGTGATTTTTAGGCACAATGATTTTTATTGAATTTTATTCAGTTTAATAGAACAAGTGTTTTGTTCTCTGGTTTTTCTTAAGCAGGTATATTTGTCACATGTTTTGAAGTATTAAAAACTACCCGAATTTTCAAATTATATATGGAAATTCAAGATTCAAAGAGCTTTCCTGGCGGAAATTACTTTTTCTTGCTAACAGTTGCTTACAGTTGTTTTCCGGGAGGAAAAGAAAAGAGTAATAAATTAGACAAGGATGAGAGGGGGAACCCACACGGAAAGAACCTATATAAACATATATGTTTTAATATAGGTTTTGATATAGGTTTTTAATATATGTGACATATATAAAATTGGCCGTTTTCCTATATTATATGTACATATATGTACATATATGCGTGCATATACAGTATGCATGCATATATGTACCTATATAGACATATATAAAATTGGCCGTTTTCCTATATTATATGTACATATATGCGTGCATATATGCGTACATATATGTACCTATATAGTAATACAGTATATGTGACATATATAAAATTGGCCGTTTTCCTATATTATATGTGCATATATGCGTGCATATATGCGTACATATATGTACCTACAGTATATAGTAATACAGTATATGACATATATAAAATTGGCCGTTTTCCTATATTATATGTGCATATATGCGTGCATATATGAACCTATATAGTAATACAGTATATGTGACATATAAAATTGCCCATTTTCCTATATTTTATGTACATATATGCACATATATAGGTACATATATGCATGTATATATGTGTGCATATATGCACCTATATGTTTACCTAGATTAGTCAAAAAAATCCATAGCTGCTAGACAACATAAATAAAAGCCCAAAATGTAGAAATAAAATTTTTTTATTTTTATATTATAACTAGTAAAAGAACAAAAACATGACAAAAAACTGAACAGGAAGAAAAAAATATATTTTGTGGATCTTCCCAGCTCTGTGAGCTTTGAATTGATAGATGTGCCTATCTGCCTTCGGGTGGCTGCCGACCACTTCTTCAATGTAGCATCTAGAGAAGACAAAAATAATAAGACAGTATAATAATAATAAATTATTATTTATTAAAACTTCAGACGACAACAATTAGTGCCACGAGGTTATTTGCAACACTATATGTTCTACAAAATAGAGGACTACACACCCTACAGCGCAATACCCCAGAAATGTGGCTTTAGAAGAGGAAAGGTAGGATTAAGAAGTGAGCAAGCGATGAATTAGTATTATAGGTACCAAGCAGATACAGTAACAATAATGGGTGCCCTACGTTATGCAGTCTCCATTGATGGCTAATAAACATTGATACAAGTAGGCTATGGTTAAAGTGGTGAACTTATAATGTTTTTTTTCCCTTCTCAACGCATTATGCATTTACTCACCAATAATGGCTACCTTTTTAATTTGGTCCAGTCTCCAATTCGAAGGTGCCCAGCAGCAGATTCCGTACCATGGCAGTAGCAGAGGTGGCAAGGCGGGCTGCTCTCCACGCTTCTGCCTGGCAAAACACCCCAGAGCCCTTTATAACTTCAATCTGAAAAATAATTTCACATCACAATATTAATTTATTGGGAACTTTTAGAAACTTTTCATGTTTCATACTGATTCTCATGTTTAGCTTCCCAATAGTTAATAGGATTTTATGTATAAATGCAGATTAATGATAAAGATACATGCAGGGTAAAACTGCAACAGGAACAGTACAAAATAAAAACTGAAAAAAGACGGACATTCAGAGTAAAACAGTGGAAGATAAAAAAAAAAACTGTACAAAACATATATGCAGGGTAAGCATTGGTTGGAGCAATGTCCAAGCAGTGTAGAGAAATATTTCTGTACGACTTCATTGTTTTGTGCTGTGTAGTATAGTATTGTAATAGCTGATCAGAGTGATCAACTCCCCATGTGCTGGTTGTACGCAGTCACAGGAAATGTCTTTGTAGTCCATGTACCTTGTAATTTCACCCTCATCTTCACCGCGTCTACTGTATAAGCAGAATGGATGGTACAACATGTAGATACTTCTCGTGTGTCCATCCACTTCACAAATACAAGAGGTCCATCTGAACGGAGCTTGCGTGTCCTGATGTGAGGGGCTGGTGAAGGCAAGGGTGATGCAGACACATTCTTAAAAACAAATAAATAAAAAAATGTTAGCCTATACTGTTCAGAGTAAATGGATGTGCAATTAATATGGATGCACAATATATACAGTACAGAGATGACCAAAAATGTATCCACACTTCAACATGAAAAATATACACCTCTCTTCTGTAGGTCACATGACAGCATCAATGATGGTGATAGATAATACTACACACTGCTGCCATAATTCAATTTGAGTTTTAAAAAAGGCCATAGATAACAATTGTGAAAGTGTGTATACATTTTTGTGCCCCTCTGTATTTTTGATGGGCAATAGGCTGGACAAATATCTGTTGATGGACAACAGACCATGTAGTGGATCTCAAACATTTACAACTGAGACATTAGCAAACACCATCCACTGGACATTACACACATATTGAACACATTCTAAACAATTACATCTTATCAGGCATTTGTAAATACACGCTAAACAAAAGGGATTATATACATTTACACCAAAGAAATATTCATAAGCATCACTTAGCTACATAAGGCTGTATTTTAACCACCTGGAACTAGCTTGTTTGTGCTAAATAACATTACCGATAGCAGTGTTATAAGCTAACCAAAACAGAGCCAAATACATATTAGCAACTATAATCTAAAGCTATCCAAAACAAGGTGAAATACATTAGAACATTTATAAACATCTGTAAACTCCATAAGGCATTAGCTTAGCCACCGGGAAATATCATGTTTGTGCTACATGAGGCAGCATATTAGCATGATTTACCTAAACTATATAAATGGCATTGAAAGCCAACATGTCACACAAGCTGACAAGAGCTAGCTGTAGTGAGGAAAATATTTACTAATATTAGTTTAATATTATCAGAATACGAGTTATATAAGACTTAATAACTTACCCAGTGTAGCATGGGTCTATTCTCTGTTCAAAATGCTCCTGTTAGGCATCGGAGTCACACAGTCTTCTTCTGAGGTAAATGTAAACTTTCCAGAACATTCTGAAGAGTTTCCTCGGATGTGTAAGCGCGTGCCATCTTCCAAAACGTGCAGAAAACTCACTGAATCTGAGTGTTTTCAAACCTGTCTCTCTGTGTGTGTGTGTGTGTGTGTGTTGATCAGGCCGGTGTCCGGGGGCGTGGCCTAGTATGTAAATTACCCTGACTGATTTCCGTGTGATTGGCGTGTGGGCGTGTCCTGCCTCGGGTCATTAGCAGATAAGTGCGACAGAAATTCTGTGCCTCTCCTTGGTTTCATACGGATTACATAAACTGAGAATATTTGTTTTCAATGTGACTTGCATCATTTAAAAGTAGACACTTTAAGATATATAGATATATTTCTCATTTCACTGGTGGCTCAGTGGTCCGGGTTCGATTCCAGCCAGTGCCCACACCCCAGCCACTGGATACAGTGCCGGTCCCAAGCCCGGATAAAATGGGAGGGTTGCATCAGGAAGGGCATCCGGCGTAAAACCTGTGCCAAGTTGTAGTGCGGACTGGATATTCCGCTGTGGCGACCCCTTGCCGGGAGCAGCCGAAAGACCAACAACATTTCTCATTTCAGTTAATTTTAGTGACGTGTTTCAAAAAGATTTTCACGGAGACTGAGGTTTCATATATGTGCATATATCCTCATATACTGTATGTGGGCAATTAGGATACCAATTTCATGTGTTCGCACATAAGTTTTTTGCATTTTTTTAAAAGTTAGTTCTTAGTTATTGCCTTGATAATAGACAATATGAGCTAGGCATCATGTATGACAGTTGCCAAAGTGAGATATGAGCTAAAATGACCAGATCCTGCGAAAGGAGACATATCTTGTATGTACATATAGGGCTTATATGTGGATATAAAGAAGCAATACAGGAGACCTATATGGCCTGTATATGCACATATATGCACCTCAATGTTGCCTATATGTGGCATATATACGCATATATGCAGCATATATATTATCATATATATGCATATATACTGCATATAGGTTTCATATATGCGTCTATATCCTCATATAGGTGCGGATATATACGCATATATACTGCATATAGGTTTCATATATGCGCCTATATCCTCATATAGGTGTGGATATATGCACATATATACTGCATATAGGTTTCATATATGTGCATATATCCTCATATAGGTTCTTTCCATGTGGGAAAAATCTGTAAAACAGTAAATCCCTAGTTGCTAAACATAATTCAATATACAGATATTGCACATGTGTGGAGAAAAAGGAAAAAGGTATTGCATAAATTATATGGGTGAATCAGAAATTGTACTTGAAAGTAAATATTGCACAAATTGTCCAGGTATGTAATAATATTGTATTATTGTTACTGTCAGTGACTGTCTATAGCGTACACGCTACAGAGAAGAGTTGTATAATTTTATGGCCATTGGTCGAAAAGACCTCTTGTGGCACTCTGTAGAACACTTGATAGTAATCAGTCTCTGGCTGAATTTGCTCCAATGGTCGGAGAGAACACTGAATAGCAGGTGAGAAGGATTGTTTAAAATGGATCGTATTTTGGACAGATCCTCCTCTTTGCTACTACATCCACAGTGTCAAGCTTCATTCCTAGCATTGATCTGGCCCTTTTAATTACATTGTCCAGTATATTTCTGTCTGAAACCTTAATGTTACAGGCCCAACAGACCACAGCATAGAAGATGACACTCGCCACAACCACCATCTTCGTTCGTTTTCTTTTCACTATGTTACATTTTAGGTGATTACGCTCACACCAGAAAGCAAAGTCATCCACCACAGACAGGTGCTCAGAGATTTCGCCATCCTTTATACATTCAAAAACTACAGAGTCATCAAATAGTCCATGAACCAGGAAACCAACGAGGTGTCTATGTGCATGTTCTTTAGTTTCTCCCCCAGTACTGCCAGTTGAATGGTGTTGAACGCACTTGAGAAGTTAAAGAACTTTATTCTTACAGTGGTCCCTGGTTTGTCGAGGTGGGAGTTTGTTCGATGGAGCAGGTGTATTATGGCATCCTCTACTCCCAGGAAAGGTTGGAAGGCAAACTGAAGAGGGTCCAGAGAGGACTTCACCAGGGGACGAAGTGTATCCAGGATCAGTCTCTCAAACACCTTCATAAAGTGCAATGTCAGAGCGACAGGGCTGCAGTCTTGTTCTGGGATGTGGTATTTTGGGAATCAATATTATTCATGGAGGTTTCTGTGTGGGGGAGAATGTGGGAGCAGGAGAGTGTGGATTGAAGCTGAAGTCGAGGGAAGTGAGAGACAGAGGGATATAAAATCTATTAAATTGTTGAGATCGTTTGCATGTTCCACATTCCCCTCAATAGCCTGGCCACCTGTCTTGTAGCCAGTAAATCGGCTTCCCTGTCCTCATGCCCCTTCACACCTCTCTCATGTTGTTTTATTTAAGACTTGTTCCAGTTTTTTTTTCCTGTAGGACTCTTTCCTATCACTGATTTTGCCAGCTACATTTTTAGTGAGTCTTTTTTTTTTTTTAGTTATTGTAATGCTTTATTCTGAAAGTCTATTTGATCGGTTTTTTCTATATTTAAAGTTTAATGTCTTTGAATGTATTTTTTTAAATAACAATAAACAAATACAGAGATATGCTATATAAGAGTTAATTCTTTGTACAAATAAAATTATCAGATAGTGAACTGGAACGTCTGCCTAAACAACATTTAACCAATGTTTGTTTTTTGGCTCATTATTGTACAATAAATATCAATAGCTCTGGCTTCAGATTTTTGTTGTATAAAGTACTCAGATGTGGAAATTACCATCACTGTAGTATTTCTTTGATATAACATATTATAACTTTTTAATTACTTAATTAGATTTTAAAACGGGCGGCACGGTGGTGTAGTGGTTAGCACCGTCGCCTTGCACCTCCAGGGTCTGGGTTCGATTCCCCGGCCAGGCTCGATTCCCGTCTCTGTGTGCATGGAGTTTGCATGTTCTCCCCGTGCTTGGTGGGTTTCCTCCGGGTACTCCGGTTTCCTCCCACAGTCCAAAGATATGCAGGTTAGGCTAATTGGCGTTCCCAAATTGACCATAGTGTGTGAATGAGTGTGTGCCCTGCGATGGATTGGCACCCTGTCCAGGGTGTACCCTGCCTTGTGCCCGAAGTCTCCTGGGATAGGCTCCAGGTCCCCGCGACCCTGAATAGAGGATAAAGCGGTACAGAAGATGAATGAAGATTTTAAAACTGCGGCGAATGATAATGTCACTTGGTGCCACCTGGCGGTCATTTCCGCAAATGACCGCCAGGTGGCGCCAAGTGACATTTTCATTCGCCGCAGTTTTAAAATTTAAAATTTTTTAAATGCAACTGAATTATTACGGCCACTGTTGTTTTGCCACGGTGGTAAGCATGGCGGTAAAAGGCATTCTGGTTGTCTACCTACTGTAGCATTCTTTGAGCCTTCGTCACGGTTTCTTTATCACCAGACCTAAATTTTTCTCTCATTTAAACAAGCTTTAATGTCCTTGGTGACCCAGGGTTTGTTATTGGGCAAACAGCAAATATTTCTCATTGGTACACAGGTGTCAAAACAAAAGTTTATGTACTCTATGATGCAGTTTCTCATGCCATCAATGTCTTTGCCATTTGGTTCACAGTAAGACTACCAGTCTGTAGTCTCAAAACAATCCTGTAAGGCAGCAGTGGCTCCTTCTGCAGCACTGTAAGCAAACATTGGCATACAGCAGGTCTAGTGTCCTATCGCCCCTGGTGTGACAATCCACATACTAAGTGAAAGTGGGAAGTGTCTTGGTCAGCGATGCATGGTTAAAATTGCTGGAGAACAGGAGAAAGGCATTGGGGTGCCGAGTCCGGTGTTTGGCGGTTACTGACTGGATGACATCACATGCGGCAGCAGCATTTGTGGGCAGATGATTGTACAAAGCATTTATTTTCACATGAGAGAATTCTCTGTAAATACAAACATGCTCTTTAAGAGTCACATGACTGAGGTTACAGTTGTTGATGTAAACAGCTCGCACCCCTCCTTTCCTCTTACCGCTCTCAGCGCAACATCATGTAAACAAGTCTGGGTAAAAGACATCAGACTGCACTCGTGGATGATGTTTTTAGTACTTACAAAAGCATTCAGCTCGTCAATCTAATTGTCAAGAGATCTCACATTGCCCATGACAACTCATTTATTCCTTATGCTCCACTCGTCTCTCCTCATCTTTGCCTCCTCTGCACTGCTTTCTTCCAACTCTGCATCCTCTCAACATCCTCCTCCGTATCGCATCTGGAATATTTAGAGTCCTATACAGAATTGCATCTCTAATGCCGGCCGGGTTTAGTGCGATAATCTATTTCCTAGTAAACGAAGGAACCGTGCTGATCACTCGAAGCGCTAAAAACAAAATTAGTGTTGCATAACTCAAAATGAGAACACTATGGAAACACATGGTTTGAAAGGGCGACTTTGCAGTTTAGTAAAATATAAAGTTATAAATAAATAATAGAGAAAAAGTATTATAAAAGCATAAAAACACATGAAAACAAAGAGAGCAACTGCACCAAGCTGCTACGCTCGCGCATGCTCAGGAGAATTCTGTTTAACCTGTGTTGCAGCACAGTAAAAAGCGTTGAAGTGCAAACATACACATACTGTGGAAACATACAAGTACTTAGGGATGGAGAAAAAAAAGATAACAAAAAATTTTATTAGAGTGTGTGACTTTCTGAATATTGTTTGTACTGTATATAAGATTGTCAGATAATGAACAAGCTGTGACAGATGCAACTGCAGACTATAGTGTTCCATTACAGCAGTGGTTCTCATACTTTCAAGCCTGCGACCCCTAATTGAAGATCTACAAGATCTCGCGACCCCACTATCAAAAACAAGCAATAAACATAACAAGCTGTTCACAGTATTTTGACTACATTTACTATACTGTACGTCAAAATAATTTTGGCCTACCTTTCAATGGGAAGGGTTTACTTGTTTTTGGCAGCAGAAAAAGCTTCATTCGTGGCCTGATGGTGGATACACCTACCCGTATATCATCTTCGACATCATGACGTGAGCTGTATTTATTTTTTATATACAGTGGTGTGAAAAACTATTTGCCCCCTTCCTGATTTCTTATTCTTTTTCATGTTTGTCACACTTAAATGTTTCTGCTCATCAAAACCCGTTAACTATTAGTCAAAGATAACATAATTGAACACAAAATGCAGTTTTAAAAATGAAGTTTTATGTTATTAAGGGAGAAAAAAAACTCCAAATCTACATGGCCCTGTGTGAAAAAGTGATTGCCCCCCTTGTTAAAAAATAACTTAACTGTGGTTTATCACACCTGAGTTCAATTTCTGTAGTCACCCCCAGGCCTGATTACTGCCACACCTGTTTCAATCAAGAAATCACTTAAATAGGAGCTACCTGACACAGAGAAGTAGACCAAAAGCACCTCAAAAGCTAGACATCATGCCAAGATCCAAAGAAATTCAGGAACAAATGAGAACAAAAGTAATTGAGATCTATCAGTCTGGTAAAGGTTATAAAGCCATTTCTAAAGCTTTGGGACTCCAGCGAACCACAGTGAGAGCCATTATCCACAAATGGCAAAAACATGGAACAGTGGTGAACCTTCCCAGGAGTGGCCGGCCGACCAAAATTACCCCAAGAGCGCAGAGACAACTCATCCGAGAGGCCACAAAAGGCCCCAGGACAACATCTAAAGAACTGCAGGCCTCACTTGCCTCAATTAAGGTCAGTGTTCACGACTCCACCATAAGAAAGAGACTGGGCAAAAACGGCCTGCATGGCAGATTTCCAAGGCGCAAACCACTTTTAAGCAAAAAGAACATTAAGGCTCGTCTCAATTTTGCTAAAAAACATCTCAATGATTGCCAAGACTTTTGGGAAAATATCTTGTGGACCGACGAGACAAAAGTTGAACTTTTTGGAAGGTGCGTGTCCCGTTACATCTGGCGTAAAAGTAACACAGCATTTCAGAAAAAGAACATCATACCAACAGTAAAATATGGTGGTGGTAGTGTGATGGTTTGGGGTTGTTTTGCTGCTTCAGGACCTGGAAGGCTTGCTGTGATAGATGGAACCATGAATTCTACTGTCTACCAAAAAATCCTGAAGGAGAATGTCCGGCCATCTGTTCGTCAACTCAAGCTGAAGCGATCTTGGGTGCTGCAGCAGGACAATGACCCAAAACTCACCAGCAAATCCACCTCTGAATGGCTGAAGAAAAACAAAATGAAGACTTTGGAGTGGCCTAGTCAAAGTCCTGACCTGAATCCTATTGAGATGTTGTGGCATGACCTTAAAAAGGCGGTTCATGCTAGAAAACCCTCAAATAAAGCTGAATTACAACAATTCTGCAAAGATGAGTGGGCCAAAATTCCTCCAGAGCGCTGTAAAAGACTCGTTGCAAGTTATCGCAAACGCTTGATTGCAGTTATTGCTGCTAAGGGTGGCCCAACCAGTTATTAGGTTCAGGGGGCAATTACTTTTTCACACAGGGCCATGTAGGTTTGGATTTTTTTTCTCCCTAAATAATAAAACCCCTCATTTAAAAACTGCATTTTGTGTTTACTTGTTTTATCTTTGACTAATAGTTAAACGTGTTTGATGATCAGAAACATTTTGTGTGACAAACATGCAAAAGAGTAAGAAACAGGAGGGGGGCAAATAGTTTTTCACACCACTGTATGTAACAGCGGAAAAAGAATGCTCACACAAATATGTAGATCCAAATTGAAGCAGTACATCCATTGCTGCACGCGACAACTCGTGTATTCGGTTGCTACTGCAACTTAGTGAATACTGATACTGCACTTTTTGAATTCTTCCTCATATTTCCGACGTTTCCTACTTTGCTCTGACGGGGTGTTGCTCTTTTGCTTGGTCAATGTACATGGTTCCGATGACTCAGGCAAACAATTTCCTTAACATTTTTAGATTTGCGAATAACAAATTTATCCATCTCGGCAGTTGTGCACTGTAGCAATAACTAGTGAGCCAGTCGCTGCACAGTTTGAGCCGCAATTTTTTTAAACACTCAATTTAAACACTCACACTCAATCAGTAATATCTTTACAAATCAGAAAATATTTATTTATAGCATTTACTTATAATACTGAAAAGTGTGTATTATAATCACACACAAAAAATACGTTTAATCCCTCTCGCGACCTTGAAATTATTCCGCGACCCCCAGTTTGGGAATCACTGCATTACACCACAGGCATATAAATCTAAAAATACGAGACAAGATCATAAACAGGTCAGGCAGAAGGTTGGTTGATGAGCAAACAGAGTAAAGGCAAAATCCAATGAACGTAGAACAAAATAGGGTCAAATAGTCAAAATATCAGAACACAATGAAACTTAGGCTTGCTAAAGTTAGCCAGTAACTAAGCTAGTTCAGAATCTGTTAAAATAGAGTGATTAGAACCAGGTGAGTGTGTGCAGTGCAGTGTTGGGAATTGTAGTCAACGGTCGAAATTGCTGTAGGCTGTGATGTGTTCTGTGTAATGAAGTTTGAGGCAGACTCCGGCTGTATTATGAAAAAAATGAGCCGAGAGAATACATATACGGTGGCAATTCACTCTACAGCAGCAAGAGAAGAAAGTTGACAACACCACTGCCTGCAGGGACTCATCTAAGAGACTATTTCATGTCTCATGTAAAGCAATAATCTTTTTTTTTCAACCTTCTGTTCCAACATCCGTGAACTTAAAAAAAAAAGAAGCACTGCATACTTCTGCAAAATGCATGTATTTGTTGAAAATGTTAAGAGTAGGTAATAGTTTTAGTATTGAAATTACTATGAACAGTTTTGTACCTAATAGTCTCCATTCAACAGTTTGTGAATTCATGTTATGATGTCACAGTTAAGAGGATGTGCTTCCTTGAGAGACTGGATTCTTTTAAGTTCCTTTTTATGTGATTTTGTCACTGACTACTCTAGCTTGTTCATTATGGGTATAAATCTACTAATCATTTATGTACTAATGGAAAAGTGTTATACAAATAAAATGTAATTTATTTAAACTTACCATTGCCCAAGCTCCATTACCAAGCTTTAAATTTTCAGTGAACAGCCGAACATACACTTTAAGGGTTTCATCACCGTAGTCATAGCGAGTGCCAAATAAAACCAGGTAAATGATATTTGATGCTGCATCATGGAACAAAGTCTGAGGACACAAGGAACTTCCTACAAATATATATATAAAAATAAAAAAAAACTATGTTAATGGGAATTTTTTTTTCTAACCTAGTGGACATTTAATGGACAAAGAATTAACAAGGACATGGTTACTAAAGGAACCCGTTCATACCAGCATATTTATTCAATTTTGCAACAAGGTGTTCAAGTTCTCCCAGAATCCTTTTCTCCATAGACTGTTTTCCCAAGCCAAAGTTCCTTAAGGTTGTGAGAGCAAAACGCCGGTGCTCCTTCCATTGAAGCCCATAATCAGCCATAATGACTCCTATGTTTAATTTTACTCACATCACACTTTGGACTTGAAGTAGTAATACATGTTAAACAGAAACTTTAGCAATAAACTATATATTTATTGATGTGTAATTGTTTGTCATGGATCTCACCTTTCCCTCAGTTACATCCTTAATGATGTTCTGCGGGCGTCCTGAGAAGTCTGTGGATTTGTTCACCAGAGCTTCTCTTATGGCTTTTAAACCATTAAGAACAACAGCTGGTTTTGTCCCAATATACAGACTGTAAATGTTTCCATACTGCTCAGCCAACTACAAATACAACATAGACCAAATTTTATTCAAGACAAAAACATAAACATTGCAAAAGTGTCTTTAGACATCATGTTGTCTTCAGGGTCAATAATGATCTGCCTCATTTAACAGCAGAGAAAAACATTTTTCAAACGTTCAACTTTTTTCAACCAGTGTAGTGCTTTCTCTCATAAGTATTTTTACAAATTGTACATACGTTCACACTAATTTTTTTCCAATAATCCTTTCATTGTTGTTTTCTTTACTATAGATGATTTTTTTATTATTATCATCTATAGTAAAGAAAACAACAATGAAAGGATTATTGGGAAAAAATGAGTGTGTTCACTCATTAAAAGCTTTTTTTTCCCTGCACTGTGAAGGGAAAAAAGCATTAATATTCACATTTAAGTTTCTGATTAAAGGAAGCTTGTTTCTTCATTCAATGGCTTTTGGGGTTCACAATTCAGTGAAGCTGCTTTATTTTAGAAGGTTAATGGTGATGGTTAATGGTGACGGGCCAGGGATAGCTCAGTGGTTAAGGTATTGTACTACCGTTCGGAAGATCCCAGGTTCAAACCCCACAACCACCAAGTTGCCACTGTTGGGCCCTTGAGCAAGGCCCTTAACCCTCAACTGCTCAGATGTATAATGAGATAAAAATGTAAGTCGCTCTGGATAAGAGCGTCTGCTAAATGTAATGGCTATTTTGCCCATTTAGGCAAGTGGAGTATACAGAATGTGAATACAACTTAAGGGTTAAGTGAAATGCCTGTTTGCTCATAACTTGGCTGTGCATTGTGAAATTACTAGTCCAATTCTGCAGTCACAGACAAAACTTGAATATTGTAAATGAAAGACAGTCAACTAAAACATATCAGTGTAAGAGTGCTGCAAGAAAACTATGAAATCCATCATAGGTTTTCGCAAGGCTAAAAAAAACCCTGTAAATTTTCCCTCAAGGCAAATACTGTACAAATGGAGAAAATACAGGGTGATGCAGTATAAGGACTGCCTTTCAGGTAGAATTCAAATGCCATATCGGCTTCCCTGTCTTCAAGAAAATTAGATACCCTGCATAGTCCTTCAGTAGTACAGTAGCAAAAGCATGGGTTAGTGCCTAAAACAATGCAGCCTGGTTTGAAAGTCATGCCCCAACTAGATATACAGTAAGATAGTGGCAATGGTGAAACAACAGAACAGAAAAACCTTCTTTATGCCTTAGAATCACTTTGAATAAAAGATAACATTATGCTGTACCTTCTCGAAGTCTTTCAGAGGATTTTTTATGTCAAAATGAAACAAGTTCCCGAATATAGGGATGGGTCTTGGTCCAGGAGGAAAGTTCTTGGGCCTCTGGATCCTGATAAAAAGGAAGAGGAGGCAGATACAAAACAAAATCAGGATCCATGAACCGAACATAATGACTGCTGTACGGCTGCTCTGCACACTACAAAATTTGGAATTATACACCCTATATCAAACAGTGCTTGTTAATCATTTACATAGCATAGTGACTGTTGACCGCCTGCTCTCTACACTACAAACCTTTGAAATGATTAACCTGCACTTTTTGATATAGGGTGTATCATTTACATACAGTGGTCACCTAATCGGAGCTTCGTTTTTAACGTCGCCGTCGTATTTGGGTTTGTGCATTTGCTGGCTTTTACCACTGAGTGGCGCTATATAACAACAGACAGACGCCTCATGCCTTAGTTCATTCTCTGCCGCATTAATGAGACGCGTTCCATTAAATAATACATGTAGTAGCCGATAACATCAAGTGAAACACTGTAGTTGACTGAATTCATAATCACAGTACTAAAATTACAGTACAAATATAGAATTCAAATTAAATCAAATCTTATTAAGATCAAATTTAAGCACAATAAATATTAACACAGTGAGCTTTTAGATTTTATCACGTGTAATTAGAAAAGAAGTGTGTAGGGTTTTATTGAAATATACATTTCTAAACCAATAAGATCAAATAGCACCAAGTTATTATTATAACGGGCGGCGCGGTGGTGTAGTGGTTAGCACTGTCGCCTTGCACCTCCAGGGTCTGGGGTTCGATTCCCCGGCCAGGCTCGATTGCCGTCTCTGTGTGCATGGAGTTTGCATGTTCTCCCCGTGCTTGGTGGGTTTCCTCCGGGTACTCCGGTTTCCTCCCACAGTCCAAAGATATGCAGATTAGGCTAATTGGCGTTCCCAAATTGCCCGTAGTGTGTGAATGAGTGTGTGTATGTGCGTATGTGTGTGTGCCCTGCGATGGATTGGCACCCTGTCCAGGGTGTACCCCGCCTAGTGCCCGAAGTCTCCTGGGATAGGCTCCAGGTCCCCTGCGACCCTGAACACAGGATTAAGCGGTATAGAAAATGAATGAATGAATGAATATTATTATAACAGGCTTATTTCGTCACTTATCTACAGCTTGCTTTCAAAGAAGTCAAGTGCCTTATTAACATGGCTGGGGTGCATTGTCTCTAAGTGCCTGCTTGGTGTAGTGGTTAGAGTGCTCAGCCAGAGATCTACAAAGCGCCAGTTCGAATCCCAAGTGATGATGTTTTAAAATTGTTTTATTTTAATTATAGCAAAATTAAGATAAAACTAAATAAAATGTTTTAAGTGCACTTAAGGTAGAGTCTTATAAAGGCTATGTAGACTTATTTAGTTTTATTATATATTTTTTGCACATTAATCTGAGTCCTCATCTGTTAGATCTGTTTAGTCTTTTTTTTTTTCCAGCCGGCACGAATACGCGGCTCCATCCCTTTCCCGCCTATTCAGGGAGCCTACGGAGTGAGCGAGTAACGATAGTCGAATCGATGGGTGTGCGCCCAACTCACGTTACTCGTGAGCCGCCTATTCATGCTGGTGATAATTAACGTTAATATGATCTCGGGCTTGCTCACGATGCTCGACATCTATAAAAGTAGCAAAGTATTGTGTATAGAGTGATAAAAAAAAAACTATCTAACGCATGTTATGATAAGGAAAATCTGTAAAGAACAGTATGGAGGAATGGGTGCTATTTACAGTCTGGGGTGCATTGTCTCTAAGTGTCTGAGTGGTGCAGCGGGTAAGTCCGCGCCCTTTCACGCGGGGGACCCGGATTCGATCCCTGTGATACTGTTTTAAAATTTTTTATTTTAATTATAGCAAAATAAAAATAAAATAAAATAAAATGTTTTATTTTGATTTTGCTTCAGCATACTATAGGAAAAACAGCAAACTCGCACGCAACCAGTTTGTATTCTTTAAATTTAGGGGATTGACGACTTTGTGTGTGTGTGTGTGTGTGTCATTATACTGATGAAAAGTGGTGGATTATTCAGTGAAACGAGGCTCAGCTGAAAGATGTTAGGCACATCATTCACTTAACCCCAAATAAAAGGTATTTCTGAGTGTTCTTATATAGTTGTAAAATAACAGATGTACAAACGGTGCGCACTGAATATTAAACCTTTACCAGGCACGATATTTTTTTTGTTTGTTTGCTGTTTTTTCTATAGTATGCTGAGCAAAATAAAAAAAACATTGGTTAGTTTTCATTTAGAAAGACTGTTTGTATCTGATTATTTGTATTATTAAAGAACAACAGCACAAACAACAACACAAGGGCTTGTAAGAAACATTTTTATTATTTTGACAAGAGTTAAATTTGTAACAGTAGAAGGCATCCCAATTTAAATATATAAATAACCAAAAAGCTAACTGCATCGAGAAAGGATCAATATCTCTCCCTCTGTAAATTAAAAGTAAAGGTGTCTAGTTAATATAGAGGGAGCGAAACATCCGCATGCGCAGTAACAAACACAGTTAGCTTCTTCGCTTTGTTTTTAATGTTGCTCGCGGCAGCGTAACAGCACGTTAATTCATGTAATGATGAGATGGACAAACTTGTCGATGTCCGTTCTTTATTTTGCTGCATATTGTCAGGTTATAGTACAAACTTTCGGGTAAATCCTGCTATTAAATCAAACTAAAAACGAGTGAAAAGAATACAAAACTCACTCTATATCCCAGCTTACATCTCGCATTCGCATTCAACTTCACACACACCGGACCTCATTACCCACAATGCATCTCCCGCACTGGACTACACTCCCGTAAACAGCTGTCGTAAAATCAACCCCTCTCTCTCCTGCAACAACACGCTCTTTGTCGGCGGCGCCCGCGCACTCCTCCATATGATTAGGAAAGTGTCATGTTGCGTGTCGGTTAACAGACGCAGATGCAGGATGGTCAAGCAAAATAAAGTTTATTTACAGCGTTTCCACCAACAAAAAATCTCTTTCCTTTTTATAACACAAAACATAGATAGCGGCGCTCTACGCCGTGGGTTCCGGTTCAACACGCCAGCTGTCTTTAGTACCTTGCAGCTACGGGCGTGGGAGGTTTCATGCAGTCAGTCCTAAAAACACACAGGGGGATCCAATTGTCCAAACACATAGAGAACATTCACTGAAAACACACACAGGGGAATCCAATTGTCCAAACACCTACTGTAGAGTACATTCACTGACACTTTCTCACAATAGCACAATGGTGGACTGACAGGCGGCCGCGGGGTCGGCTGGTTTAAACACACATAGGGGATCAACAGGTGCACATACTTACTGCTAATGGTGCGTGACATGGACACACAGACACACTAGGGGGAGACAAAGCTGCGGCTCAGTAGTCCGGGGAACCGGATCTTCTTCCCTGAGGCCGCGGTGGTCCAGATGTTACAGAAAGAGTTGCAATATTATGGTTTCCGTCATTTTTTATATATTTGTGTACTGACTGGGCCAGACTACACTGGCCAGCGGCCCACCGGGAAAACTCTCGGTACTCCAGATGGCCAACCCGCCCCTGCTTTCAGTTATTTAAACTTTTAAGCAAAAAGAACATTAAGGCTCGTCTCAATTTTGCTAAAAAACATCTCAATGATTGCCAAGACTTTTGGGGAAATACCTTGTGGACCGACGAGACAAAAGTTGAACTTTTTGGAAGGTGCGTGTCCCGTTACATCTGGCATAAAAGTAACACAGCATTTCAGAAAAAGAACATCATACCAACAGTAAAATATGGTGGTGGTAGTGTGATGGTCTGGGGTTGTTTTGCTGCTTCAGGACCTGGAAGGCTTGCTGTGATAGATGGAACCATGAATTCTACTTTCTACCAAAAAATCCTGAAGGAGAATGTCCGGCCATCTGTTCGCCAACTCAAGCTGAAGCGATTTTGGGTGCTGCAGCAGGACAAAGACCCAAAACACACCAGCAAATCCACCTCTGAATGGCTGAAGAAAAACAAAATGAAGACTTTGGAGTGGCCTAGTCAAAGTCCTGACCTGAATCCTATTGAGATGTTGTGGCATGATCTTAAAAAGGCGGTTCATGCTAGAAAACCCTCAAATAAAGCTGAATTACAACAATTCTGCAAAGATGAGTGGGCCAAAATTCCTCCAGAGCGCTGTAAAAGACTCGTTGCAAGTTATCGCAAACGCTTGATTGCAGTTATTGCTGCTAAGGGTGGCCCAACCAGTTATTAGGTTCAGGGGGCAATTACTTTTTCACACAGGGCCATGTAGGTTTGGATTTTTTTCCCTCCCTAAATAATAAAACCCCTCATTTAAAAACTGCATTTTGTGTTTACTTGTGTTATCTTTGACTAATAGTTAAATGTGTTTGATGATCAGAAACATTTTGTATGACAAACATGCAAAAGAATAAGACATCAGGAGGGGGGCAAATAGTTTTTCACACCACTGTATGCACACCAGGGCTTGACATTGGCACCGGCCCAACCGCCAAATGCGGGTAAAATTCAGCTGTGGCGGGTAATAACTTTAGTCTCACTAGCCACTTTGGCGGATAGTTTATTCTTTGGTAGGACAATATATTTTCCTTGTAGTTTTCTCCAAAGTCATCTGATATAATAAACACATTGCAACGTAATATTACACGCATAAAACGTACATGAATGTAATGAGGACATTTAATACCTCTCTCTACACATGTTCACACATGCATTGAGCGCGTGCGCGCACACACACACACACTAGTGATGCGCGGGTCGGGTATTTTTCAAACCTGCGGGTCCCGCTTTTATGAAATTATTTGGCCCGCCCCAGCCCGCCCCGCACCACTGTATCTATTTTTATAACCCGCCCCGCGACCATTAAATGATGTAAATTCCCGACCTCAATTTCTCCCGCACCTCGTCTTCCATCTTCACTTTTATTTCTTTGTTTTTGTTGTGACTGGCAGCAGAATTGCATGCAACATACATGGATTTATTATTTAAATTTGTTTTTAATGACCCCCCCCCCCAACCCGCCCCAACAAATAAAGTGACAATTTCTTTACCCGCCCCAACCCGACCCGCGGGTTACCAGACGACCCGCGCATCACTAACACGCAAACACTTTTACTTCCTGTTTGGTGTGTATTTCCTTAAAGGGCTATTGCTTCTTAACAGGATGAGAATGTTTGCCCCTTTCGCATAGGTTATTTACTGATTATATATAAAAAAAAGTAATCACTATTAAAATCTATTTAGATTTCATGTTGAATGATAGAAAATGCATCAATTGATTGAATTACCTTACACTATAAAGAGTCAACACTACAAGATAGACCAGAGTCCATTGTCCTAACTCAGAATTCTGATATAATAATACATAATGAATAATAATACCACACATAATAACATACTAAAATGATAAATGTTCTGAGTTTCTGTATTTTTAATATCCGAATGAGCTCAGTTGTACTGAATCTGTTATTTTTCGATTTCATGTCGTAAGAGGCTTGAATTTAAGATCAATATGCAGAATATACTGTTCATGTTTGCATGTTTTTATATTGGGAGCTATCTTAACAGTACTGAATACTTGAATACTACTATAGTGATACAGTGTATGCTGTCATTTATAAGTAAATCTAGATATAACAAACATTAACGTATCATGGTGAAGAAAAAACTGCGATTTTCTGGTAACAAAATTGTGGCGAGTAAAAAGGCTGAATGGCTAGTGACTCCGGAAATCAACTAGCCACATTGGCCAGTGAGCAAAAAAAGTTAATGTCAAGCCCTGATGCACACACACAAAAGCACCAAAAAGGTGGGTGCAGGAGCGGTTACATCTGGTCTGGAATGTTTATAAAAGATAATGTGAAGAATAACAGAAACTTGGGAGTAGTTCTGCATTATGTTTTTCTGTTTTATGACCCTTAACATAAACTATACTATGGAATGTGTTTATTGATAGTGCAGTGTGTCAAAGTAAAAGAAAGAAAACACTCTGTTCTCATGCACACAGAATATCATGAAACACACTGAATGACAATATTCCCTACAATAGGAATATTCCTATTCAAGGTTCAAGGCTTTACATTGGTGGAGAATGTGGACATCCGACTCACCCCCAAGACACAGCCCACTAAGAGACGTTGTCTCGGTCATTGGTTCCAGACCAGCATCCAATAGCAGCAGTTCGTCAGCAGCTAACTCAGGGGCTACAAGCATCACCGAAAGGAAAAGTAAATAAATTCAAAGTAAAGGGGTCACCAAATTGGCTGTGGGCTGCTGAAGCCACATCTCCCTTTTCTCCACAACCCTGACTTCAACTGTCTCTTCCTAGTGCACACCAATGTGTTGGAAACCGGCTTGGCATGGTCCTGTTGCAGACTTTGGAGGGCAAAAAAAAAAAACAATCTTGTATGTACGTAGGTAGCTTACACCAGTAGGGCAAAAGTATGCCACCATCGAGCAAGAGGTTCTTGCCAAAGATGGTCCATGGAGTAGTACTACCTGGTGAAACATATCTATTTGTACAATAGAAACGACAGATACCATTACAAGAAACTATCCTTTACCACGTTTATAAGCCATGCCTGTCACCATACATTTATAACACTTTTTAAATATAAAATATTATACATTATATGGTGTGTCAATGTTAGATATATAAACCTTAAATACATTTTAAATTAAATTTACAATTTACAATTGATTATAGTAATAATAATATATAATTAAAGTATTTACAGGTAAACATTGGATTGTGCGCATAATTCCTTTCAAAAATGATAGTGCTGATAGTGGACTTTTGTACAAAGCAGGAGAGGAACTACCAGATCAACAGGAGCCCAGTGGAGAGAGTGGACAGCTTCAGATACCTCGGTGTTCACATCACTCAGGACCTGTCATGGTCCTGTCACATCAACACCGTGGAGAAAAAAGCCCGGCAGCGTCAGTACCACCTCAGACGCTTGAGAGACTTTAGACTGCCCTCCAAGGTGCTCAAGAACTTCTACTCCTGCACCATAGAGAGCATCCTGATGGGAAACATCACGACCTGGTTCGGGAACAGCACCATGCAGGACAGACGAGCTCTACAGAGGGTGGTGCGATCAGTCGAGCGCATCATCCGCGCTGAGCTCCCTGTCCTGCACTCGATCTACAGCCAGCGGTGCTGGACTAAGGCCAGGAAGATCGTGAAGGACCGCAGTCACCCCAGTAATGGACTGTTCTCTTTGTTGCGGTCTGGGAAGCGATTCCGCTCCCTAAAGGCCAACACAGAGAGACTGAGGAGGAGCTTCTTCCCGCAGGCGATAAGGTCTCTCAATCACAATCACACCTCCACACAGGACTAATAACATCTTTTTAAAGATAGCGTCTATTTAGAAAAAATGCCCCAGTGATTTCGGGACTTCAGGAAATCTCCCGGCGGTCTGCACATAACACCCGGCCGACTCATGTCGGAAAGAATTTATAAACGTTTTCTAAACGTGGGCTATTGTTCTTTTTTACTTATAATATTTGTTAATTTAATTTAAATGAGGTTTGGGCTCAGAACATCGATTCGGCATCGTGATTCTTCTCTTTAATTTATTACATAGTTTTAATCAGCGCTATTCCTGTTAATCCTGGTAGCTCAGTAGTAGGCGATTCGCCTTCCATGCGGGAGACCCAGGTTCAATTCCCAGCCAGGGAATCGCTATGAAATATTATATTAGATTTATATTATATTTGCAAATATGCAATGTGCAAATAAACATTTATATATATATATAATACAAATAAATATTGTTTATGATGAAAAATTAAACGAAACTAATTTTATTATAAAATAAACAATATAAAAGTATACATGTTGTATATGAAAAAACATTTTGTAACATCTGGACCACCACGGCCTCAGAGAAGATCCGGTTCCCCGGACTACTGAGCCGCAGCTTTTGTCTCCCCCTAGTGTGTCTGTGTGTATATGTCAGTCTTGATTACCCGTAGGTAGTATCACCTGTGTCTCCCCTTTGTGTGCACCTACATAAACCAGCCGACCCCGGAGCCACCCGTTCGTCCTCCGTTGTGAATGCTAAAAGTCTGTGTGTCTGGGTTGTGCATGAAAAACGCTGACAAAGCCTGCTTATTCTTTCCAGGACTGATTATTGTGGCAGGAGAGGGGTCATAACCCCGGGACAAAGCATCCTCGTGATTACACGAGAAACGGCACCGAGTGGGGAGTTATTTTTGGGATTTCTGTTTGTGGGTTTTTTTTGTGTAAATAAAGACACTGTCATTTTCACCTGCACTTGCGTCTGCCTCTTACAAGCAGAAAACATGACACATTTCTATTTGGTCGTCATACATGGTCGTCAACTCGCACGTTCTATATTCCATTGTCATTCATATTGCCGTATTTTTTAGAGCCCTTTAGAGTGGATTATAGTCCAAGTGTTTTTACCTAGGTAGCCCACTTAACGAAAAAGCTATTGAAAATTCATAATAAAAAAAAATTATTTAAAAAAATGATCAAACTGAATATTGCAAAGGGAATTGTTGTAGTTATTAGCAATGATGGAGTGGATTATACTCCAACTGTTTTTACCTATGTAGCCCACTTAACGAAAAAGCTTTTGACAATTCATAATTTTTTAAATACAAAAATAATTACAAAAATGATCAAACTGAATATTGCAAAGGGAATGGTTGTACTTATTAGAAATGATAGAGTGGATTATAGTACAGTTATAAAAACAGCCCGACTCTCATTTAAGAACTTATCTGTTTTATTGGCACAAGAATTGTCTGTGTAATCATTTATTTTATAATGTACATTAAAATAATTATTAATGAATTAAACAAACAAATAAATAAACAAATAATCCATATTGAAGCTTAACAGTGTAATATGTTTGATGTCATGTGAGGTTTTCAGAGCGCACCAGCAGAAGTAAACTAATGATTATGAATGCGTCTGGAAAACAGCACCAGACTGTCTCTGACCATTTTTAAAAAAACGTTTGCCTTCATTTTCTGACGCGCTCAAGTTCACCAAAAACAATACAGAACAGCGCACCTTATTTGCTTTCAAACATTTACAAAATCACAACGTTTTTTCGTTATTGTGAGTGCGCTTAAATAAAAGTTACTCTTTAGTGCCTCCTATTCCTATTAATCCTATTGTTGTTCTTTTAGTGTCACTTTACAATGCCAGACAACATTCAAATGCAAATTATTCACTCTCCCCAAGTGTGAATCAGCTGTTCTCACCTATCTTCTGGATTCTAGATTCTAAAGTTGACATTGTTATCATTTTCCTTTGTTTCTTTGTTTTACAAATATCACCCAATATGTGTTCAGTGATACTTTTTTTTTTAATTTTACGTTTTTGTATTCTGTTATATTTTTATACTAGTAAGTAGTTTTAAAATGTAATCTCCACTTTAATGAGCCACAGCGACAGCGCACTCAGTTACTGTACTGTAATCCCACTTCTCACCTTTCATGTAGGTCTGCTCGGACTTATTAATTCGTTTTAAACCCCTCAAAATGGGGTTTTACACGCAATTTATCGATAAAAATGCAGACATTCTCGGCCAGAAATGCACCAAAGAAAAATACATGTATTGTCTATACTGTAGGCTACTCGCGTCGTTTTCGCGCGGAGAGATTGTGAATTGCACATTCTTGCACAAGCTCAGACATGGATCAATGAAGAGAAAAAATTTCACGACGTCATTTTCACTGATGAAACTACGGTGGCTTTGGATCGCTTTGCCACAATGTCCTTTCGTAAAACAGGGAGACAAGTGTTCAAACCCAAGCCGAAACATCCTGTTAAAATTCATGTTTGGGGAGACATTTCTAGACATGGACCAGGACCTATTGTCATCTTTGAAGGAATAATGGACAGGTCTTTCTTCGAAGAGGAGATTATAAAAGGAACCGCTGCCCCATACATTAAGGAAACCTTCGGTATTCGTCATCGTTTTTTCCAGGACAATGACCCAATGCACACTGCTGCAAGAAAAGTGATCGCTGAAGAGGGAATTAACTGGGTGAAGACACATGCTGAGTCTCCCGACATGAACCCCATTGAAATGGTGCGGCTTGCTTTGAAAGACTATATTCGAAAAGAAGCAAAATCGACTACAAAATCCGATTTAATTACTGCCATTGAAAAATTCTGGTTTGAGATACTTACATATGAGGTGTCAGAACTAACCTGGGGTGACCAGAAGACGTAGCTTAGCGGTTAGCCCTTTGTTGAGTGAATGGTAAACCCAAACGCGGAGGAACACGAATAGGCAGGATAATCACGCTATTTAGTCTAAGGACTCTCACGAAAGGGGAGCAAGGGAAAGACACAATCTAACCCGCGTCCTATAAACACACACTCAGTCAGAAAGCAAAGCCAAAACGGTGAGTACTCACAGTTAGACGAACGATTCCAACAGGGAATTTGGCGAACCCAAATGACTGAGCGTTGTACTGTTGTTTGTTTACTCCTTTTATACCTCCTGGTTCATGACCGCATTATTTCCGGGTCCTAGTGCCGGTCACGGACCGAATGTGCATGACATGAGGAATGTAATAAATACATAAATAGGTTGTTTAAAGTCCTTCCAGCAGTGGTTAAAAATCAGGGTGGACACAGGAATGTAACTGAATACTGCATTTATGACCCAAAAAATAAAAGCTTTGAGATGATATATTTGCCATATGTTGTGTTTATTTGATTAAACTTAAGCGTAAAGTGAAAGTGCAAGCCACGGGTTTAAGCACGCCTGTTTTAAACAAATTTTAGAAAATGTTTAATGTTTAATTAAACCCGAATAAGTTGGCAAAACTCAAAAAAATTATTAAAATACTCACCACGGTCTATTAATTTGAACTAATTGTAATTATTTAAGTTATCAGTACTTCATGTGTTTAATGACTTTGAGCACTAGGGTTTACAGTGTGGTACAAAAGGTCTAGGAAGGAAACAGGTTTAGTTATTTTACACAATCTGCATATATTCAGTAAATTTGTGAATCAGACTCAAAGTATCAAATCCAACTATGAAGTCTGATTTAATAGTTACCATTAAACATTTTATATCTACTTATGCTTATTTTTCTGCTTATGTTTTGCTGGCGAAATACATTTTCGGCTCGGTCTTGTTAATTTGTTTTAAAACCCAATTCTGTGAATTCCCCCAGCAGCGAAACGGGTTTGATAACTTCACACCTAGAGTACAGTGTCGTGAATGAAAGGTGAGATGGTGAAATGGTGAGATTACAGTAACTGTGGGTGCGCTTCACCTCGGAGCGCGCTGTCGCGTTGTATTCAAAGAATAGATGTTTGCTTCAGCATTGGAAACAATATTGTATTAGGCCAACTTTATTAAAGATTATACACTTTTGTATTTTTTGTTCGCACAGGGCATCTTTAAATTTGAACAGAAAATAATATTTTCTTATAATAATATAATTCTTATAATATATATATTATAATTCTTATAATATATAATTATTTTTCATATAACTTAAACGGCTGAATGAAGTTAAATATACACAATAAATTAATAATTGCGTTTGCTTTAAATTTGAGCACTCATGTGTAAATAGTTTTTTCATTGCATATACTACCATATCATATATTTGTGTTTAATACTGTTTTATTCATATTTTAAAATGTAACCTACGTATCCTACAATATAAACATATTTTACGTGATTATTTTACTACTTCAGCAGTGAATGAGAAATTTGGTCGGTCTGGCTTTTAGATAAAGTTCTTATTTGATACAATTTTATTATTTAATTAATTATCTTATTATAAACATGATTATTGTTCTCTATATTCTTGTCGAGTATAGTCCTTCATGGCTGCATTTTTTCGCATGCATTTATCATCCTTTTGAGCAAAACCGTGCCTTTTGTTAAGGCTTTTTGTTTATTTTAAGATTCTCCACAAAATTTACCCGGTAAACTCAGTTTTATCTAAATACTTGGAGGTAGAGGTTAAATGTTTTTTTTTTTTTTTTGAGATACATTAAATGAATCTCTGATTCATTTGTTTGTTGAGTGTGAGAAAACAAAAAACTTCTTAACTCTTTTAAAAGACCACCTCTTGAACCACCTTAATGTATCTCACTCCTTTACTATTAAAGATATAATCTTTTATTATGAGAATGTGGAAAATAAACCGCTTGAATTTGCTGTTAATTATTTTATTTTACATGCAAAATACTTACTTACTTTATACTCCTTACTAGTATAAAAATATAATACAATACAAAAATATAAAACCAAGTTTCACTGAACATATATTGGGTCATATTTGTAAAACAAAGGAAAGAATAATAAGGCAAACAACATATAAAACTACAATATTTCAGTGTCCAGTAGCACCAGTCTCCGCGGGGGCCAGTCGTGAATAGCTGACACTCAATGACAGCCAATGAAATTGAAGCATTTTTGCGGCTTTCCATGTGGTGTGGCGTTGCTTAACACTAGAAGCGCCGAGCACGGTCATTTTGACCGCAAGGGGGAAAAAAAAATTTCACACTCGATCAAAATCCAGGACCCTCCTTTCATGACTTTTCCTAGATCTGTGAGCTTAATCAACCTGCATGCTTAAATTTTCTAAATCGCACCAGTAAAAGCCAGTATAAAGCTATTTTGCTCTTATTTACGTGAAATTCCTGACAGCTGCGAGGCGGCGTGACGGTTCCTGCCTTTTTCAAACTGCAATCCTCATTACTCTCAGCAGATGGCGCAAGGAATCGCGCATACTATCTATTCGTCATTCAGTGAGTATATGGAACTATCTCAGGTTTCACTCCATATATGCAGTTTTATATATATATATATATATATATAAAATATGCTTCTGTGAAATATCGACAATTCGCCATTCATTCCCGCATTGATAATCAGCGATATTTTATAAGGAGATTTACAGATTTAGCTCTAGTTAATTTTATAACGTTTTAAGAAAATTAATTAGTTCGTTCAGTCTATTTGAAGCTTCTGAACATCCCGCATGTTTTTTTGTGTGTGTGTGACAGTGCCTGAGGATATAAAGCTTTATTATTCTGTTTGAATAAATCAGATCTACCACAAACTGAACAACTTCACTTTTCCGGTAAGGTAACATAAGCACCTCGGATACCTGTCGCTGCTGCTGTGGAAATATTATGCTACTGATATTAAATATAGAATATATATTGAAACAAAAACTAATACTATTTTAAAATATATAACTTATTGAAACGTTTATAACTTATCGAAAATGATTCGATTGATTTCCAAGATGTATGCTATATACAGTGGTGTGAAAAACTATTTGCCCCCTTCCTGATTTCTTATTCTTTTGCATGTTTGTTACACTTAAATGTTTCTGCTCATCAAAACCGTTAACTATTAGTCAAAGATAACATAATTGAACACAAAATGCAGTTTTTAAATGAAGGTTTACGTTATTAAGGGAGAAAAAAAACTCCAAATCTACATGGCCCTGTGTGAAAAAGTAATTGCCCCCTGAACCTAATAACTGGTTGGGCCACCCTTAGCAGCAATAACTGCAATCAAGCGTTTGCGATAACTTGCAACGAGTCTTTTACAGTGCTCTGGAGGAATTTTGGCCCACTCATCTTTGCAGAATTGTTGTAATTCAGCTTTATTTGAGGGTTTTCTAGCATGAACCGCCTTTTTAAGGTCATGCCACAACATCTCAATAGGATTCAGGTCAGGACTTTGACTAGGCCACTCCAAAGTCTTCATTTTGTTTTTCTTCAGCCATTCAGAGGTGGATTTGCTGGTGTGTTTTGGGTCATTGTCCTGCCGCAGCACCCAAGATCGCTTCAGCTTGAGTTGACGAACAGATGGCCGGACATTCTCCTTCAGGATTTTTTGGTAGACAGTAGAATTCATGGTTCCATCTATCACAGCAAGCCTTCCAGGTCCTGAAGCAGCAAAACAACCCCAGACCATCACACTACCACCACCATATTTTACTGTTGGTATGATGTTCTTTTTCTGAAATGCTGTGTTACTTTTACGCCAGATGTAACGGGACTCGCACCTTCCAAAAAGTTCAACTTTTGTCTCGTCGGTCCACAAGGTATTTTCCCAAAAGTCTTGGCAATCATTGAGATGTTTTTTAGCAAAATTGAGACGAGCCTTAATGTTCTTTTTGCTTAAAAGTGGTTTGTGCCTTGGAAATCTGCCATGCAGGCCGTTTTTACCCAGTCTCTTTCTTATGGTGGAGTCGTGAACACTGACCTTAATTGAGGCAAGTGAGGCCTGCAGTTCTTTAGATGTTGTCCTGGGGTCTTTTGTGGCCTCTTGGATGAGTTGTCTCTGCGCTCTTGGGGTAATTTTGGTCGGCCGGCCACTCCTGGGAAGGTTCACCACTGTTCCATGTTTTTGCCATTTGTGGATAATGGCTCTCACTGTGGTTCGCTGGAGTCCCAAAGCTTTAGAAATGGCTTTATAACCTTTACCAGACTGATAGATCTCAATTACTTTTGTTCTCATTTGTTCCTGAATTTCTTTGGATCTTGGCATGATGTCTAGCTTTTGAGGTGCTTTTGGTCTACTTCTCTGTGTCAGGTAGCTCCTATTTAAGTGATTTCTTGATTGAAACAGGTGTGGCAGTAATCAGGCCTGGGGGTGACTACAGAAATTGAACTCAGGTGTGATAAACCACAGTTAAGTTATTTTTAACAAGGGGGGGCAATCACTTTTTCACACAGGGCCACGTAGATTTGGAGTTTTTTTTCTCCCTTAATAACGTAAACCTTCATTTAAAAACTGCATTTTGTGTTCAATTATGTTATCTTTGACTAATAGTTAACGGTTTTTGATGAGCAGAAACATTTAAGTGTGACAAACATGCAAAAGAATAAGAAATCAGGAAGGGGGCAAATAGTTTTTCACACCACTGTAATACTAAGGGTTTCCGGAGGTATGTGTTTCGTCTGCCGTGTGGGAGACCCGGGTTCGATTCCCAGCCGGTGACCAACAACAATAATGCTAATTGGGTTTCTAAATTAAGTTGAAATGTAAATTATTGTGTCCTATTTATATGATGTCCTCGATAATGATTATAATAAATATATAAATAATACAGTGTCATGAACTAACCTCGGTGACCAGAAGACGTAGCTTAGCGGTTAGCCCAATGTAGCGTGGATGGTAAACCAAAACGCGGAGTAACAGCGAGTAGGCAGGATAACCACGCGATTTATTCTAAGGACTCTCCCGAAAAACGGAGCAAGGGAAAAACACAAATTTAACCCGCGTCCTAAAATACACACACAACGATAGGAAGCAACAACCAAAAGATAGTGAGTACTCACGGTTTGATGAACGCCAACCTGAACCGACATGGGCCGAACTCAATGACTGAGCGGTAAGCCAACGTTTGTTTACCTCTTTTATACTTCCTGGTTTGGCGCCCACCTTACTTCCGGGTCCTAGTGCCGGGCGCAGATTGAGTGTGCATGACAGTACCCCCCTGTCCAGGACCGGCTCCTGACGGTCCTGGGGTGGAGGATACCCGGCGATGGTAGTCTCGAATCAATTCGGGGTCAAGAATGAACCGGGCCGGGATCCAAGACCGCTCCTCGGGGCCGTAGCCCTCCCAGTCAACAAGGTACTGCGTACCTCTGCCCCGAGGGCGCGAGTCGAGGATTCGGCGTATGGTGTAGGCGAGACCGCCGTCGATGGTCCGGGGAGGAGGAGCTGGGGGGGTGGGTGTAATCATGGGTGATGTGATGAATGGTTTGAGTTGAGAGATATGGAATACTGGATGGATCCGGAGTGCCGCAGGCAGCTGGAGCCGGTAGGTGAAAGGGTTGATACGATGAGATATGGTCCGACGAATCTGGGGGAGAGTTTTCTGGATTCTGTGCGGAGGTGCAGGTTTCTTATAGACAGCCATACTTTGTCACCTACGTGGTACAATCGTCCCGGTGGGTGTCGACGGCGATGTTGGATGGCGTAGCGGGTGTTGGCTCGTTGGATGGCTGCGTTGGCGAGGCGCCATATCCGTCGACACCTGCGGACCAACTGTTGGGCCGAGGGTACATCAACCTCCGGTTCTTGGTGTTCGAACATCGGAGGTTGGAAACCATGGCACACCTCAAATGGGCTTAGCTTGGTGGCGGTCGAGACGTGAAGGTTGTGTGAAAGCTCCGCCCAAGTGAGGTGGCGGGCCCAGGAGCGCTGACGATCTGCCACGAAACACCTCAAGTAGCGCTCCAGTTGTTGGTTGGTCCGCTCCGTCTGACCATTGGTCTGAGGGTGGTAGCCAGATGAGAGACTACAAGTGGAGTTGATCAGACGGCAGAAGGCTTTCCAGAACCGGGCAGTGAACTGGGGCCCCCTGTCTGAGACGATGTCCTTGGGGAACCCATGCAGTCGGACTACGTTGTAGCGCGGCCACATAAAGGGGCGGTTAAACTGCAGGGGAAAAAGGAAGGAGCTGACCCCTTTCGGTTATTTTCGTCCCCATGGCAATGGTGCCTGGTTAAGCTCACGCGCGCATGCGCAGCTGTGCCGCGAGGGAACCCCGATGACCTATCAGGTCACGTGTGCCGGTATAAAGCCGGAACCGGCATGACGTTCAACACGGAGAGATGAAGCAAGCAGCGCTGTGTATGGAGAGAGAGAGCGAGCTAGTTGGATATTTCCAGTGGATTATTCTTTTCCTGGACGGCAACTATACCCCTCTCATTCCGTTTCTCGAGCTCCCGGACTTACCATCTTTTACCGGTGAGATCGAGCCATCTCCCCATTTCATCATTCCTTACATTTACAATAACACGGACTTGGACAGTCATACATACGCACACACACACTCGCACACACTACTGACACTGTACATATTTGTTTATATTTTGTATATATTGTTTTTTCATTGCACTTCATTTGTTTGTTTGTCTTTTGTACATAATACACTTGGGTTTGGTTTTGGAATCTGTTGTTGTGTCCGTCTTTCCTTGCTCCGCGAAGGTTGCGCAATACCGGAAGTGAGTGTAATCAACCCGTTTTTAGATCTTAGACCCCGATTTAGTGTAATTAGCTCTAATAATAATTCTGAGCGTTACATATTGGTGGCCCGTACGGGGAGTCTATTTGTTTCGGTGTTTTTCCGGTGTTGTGTGAATTTGTGGAGCAAAATAGACGCTAACATGGCTAGTGCTAAAGCTAACCTGCTTGCTAATGCTAGTAGGACCGGGAGGGCCAACTATGTTGCCGGTAGTAAAACACTGGATGAGGAATGTGCATTTGTGACAAGGCGTAATCCTAAATCATTGCTTGGTTCGTTGTATGTATCAGATAGACATGATAACATTGAGGAGTTTACAGTGGTTACAAAATCGGAGCGTCGTATGTAACGTCGCCGCCGCATTACGGGATGTGCATTTGCTGTGCATTTGCTGGCTTTTACCACTGAGTGGCGCTATATAACTACAGACTGACGCCTCATGCCTTAGTTCATTCTCTGCCTCAATAATACACGTAATAGCCGATAACATCAAGTGAAACACTGTAGTTGACCGAATTCATAATCACAGTACTATAATTACAGTACAAATGTAGAATTCAAATTAAATCAAATCTTATTAAGATCAAATTTAAGCACAATAAATATTAACACAGTGAGCCTTTAGATTTTATCACGTGTAATTAGAAAAGAAGTGTGTAGGGTTTTATTTAAATATAAATTTCTAAACCAATAAGATCAAATAACACCAAGTTATTATTATAACAGGCTTACTTCGTCACTTATCAAAGAAGTACACTTGCTTTCAAAGAAGTCGAGTGGCTTATTAAGGTCTCTGGTGTGTATTGTCTCTAAGTGGCTGCTTGGTGTAGCGGTTAGAACACTCGGCCAGTGATCTACAAAGTGCCGGTTCAAATCCTGAGTTATGTTTTAAAATTGTTTTATTTTAAAACTAAATAAAATGTTTTAAGTGCGCTTAAGGTAGAGTCTTATAAAGGCTATGTAGACTTATATAGTTTTTATTATATATTTTTTGCACATTAAGCTGAGTCCTCATCTGTTAGATCTGTTTAGTTTTTTTTTTTCCTGCCGGGACGAATGCGCGGTTCCATCCCTTTCCCGCCTATTCAGGGAGCCTACGGAGTGAGCGATTAACCATAGTCGAATCGATTGGTGTGCGTCCAACTCACGTTACTCGTGTGCTATTCATGCCGGCTGGTGATAATTAACCTTAATATGATCTCGGGCTTGCTCACGATGCTCAACATCTATAAAAATAGCAAAGTATTGTGTATAGAGTCATAAAAAAAAACTATCTAACGCATGTTAGAAAACATCACGTGTGCTTAGCCGACTCTGCGTTCACCGTAAACTTCAATATAGACGTTTATATTTTTGTTTATTTGTATATGTATGTTATTAATATTAATTTTTTAGAGATTGTGTGTGCGTGCACGGAGAGTTTGTGTTGATAAGTGTATGTGGATAAGTTGATAAGTGTATCAGAAAGCATTAAAATGTTCATTTGAATTAAAATGACACACACGTCTGTATATACAGTATATCAATTACATATATATCAATTTCATTAGTTCGTTCATTCTATTTGAAGCTTCGGATGTTTTTTTTTTTTTTGGTTTGGTTAGATTAGTTCTGAACTCGCTTCCGTGAAACTATCGCTAAAACAATGTACTGAGCCCTCCTGAGGATATAAAGCTTTATTATTGTGTTTGGATAAATAATCAGATCTACCACAGCAGATAATAAACTATGGTGTGTCATAACCGAAGCAAACACCACGATTATGCCTCGTTTCGTTTGACAGGAACGTGGTTCACTTGGCCGCCGTGTATTATAAACCTGTGGAATGTTTCACTGTTTATGTTCACATAAGAGGAACAAAAGCAAGTGAAATGTGGAAATGATGTGTGGCAACTCAGGACTAAACCAATGATTTCGGTAACTCCACTGAGTGTAACATCTGCATAGTGACACTGAACAGCTTCACTTTTCCGTTTACCTCTGAAAAAAAAGCTGTATTTTGTTTGTTTATATTTAGAGTTTTTATAACAGTAGAAGAAGTACGCGCGCGCACGCACACACATAGACACACACACACACACACACACAGACACACACTCCCCTGAGCCCTCGGGAAACATCCAATCACCGTCGGTATACAAATGAGTCAAGACGCAGCCTAACGTGGTGTCGTGTCGGATTTCAGTGGTCACGGAGTGGGAAGACTTTGAAGAAGCTGCAGTGACAGTAAACAGCTGAACAACTTCACTTTTCCGTTTACCTCTGAGGAAAAAAAGCTGTATTTTGTTTGTTTATATTTAGGATTTTTATAGTAGTAAGAGAGAGTTATAGTTTGGTCTGTATTGTAGTTCGCACCCTTGTAGAGAATAAATAAATGAATAACACCTTCATATCCCCTATCAAGAGTGTCATAGTCCATTGTTAGTTTAATGATCTGGCTGAAACTAATTATCACTACATAAGTACCCTAACACCATTGATCATGAGTCTCAGCTGAACCTAATTCTATACTTGTAACAGAAAATGTAGATGCAGATTCCAAATGTGTATTTATATAATAGATAGATAGATAGATGTGTGTGTGTGTGTGTGTGTGTGTGTGTGGGCTCTACGCAGGGGCAAGAGAGGGCAGCGCAACCTTAAATGTCTGCACATGTTAATATATTCCTAAAATGTATATATTACAAGTTGATAAACTGATCTGCGGTAGACACACACACAGACACACCTCCCTTGAGCCCTGCGTCTGTCGGATTTCAGCGGTCACGGGGTGGAAAGACTTTGAAGCAGTTTATATATGAATCTAAGCTTGAACTTATCAGCATTGTAAATATATAATACTTTTCAAATAAAATCGCTATTACTTTGACCCTGAAGTTTAGTTTAGCACACACAAAAAAACAGAAAAGTCATTTCTGGTAAATCAACGGAATGTGTAGTTTATTTACAGTAATTCATTAAAAAATGAATATACATTGTACAGTACACGGTAAACACGGGAAAGATTACAAAATGAAAAAACAAACAGTGTCTACTTTATAAACAGCTTAGTATGTGCGTCGAGATGCTGAAATCCCTTGCATGTTTTTGCTTCCAAGTGGAGAGATATTTGACCGATAGCCTAGAACAAAAGATCTATAGGTGTGATCACAACCCCCTCCGACCGACCGTGCCATCAATCACTGACCACCTCAGAAGTTCCCTCCAATGTATGGCTGCAATACTTGTTTTGCAAGTATTTTTAACACCATTCAAAGGCTTACAAGTTCCATTCAACATATAATGATGTCTCCACATGTTAATATATTCCTAAAATTTATATATTACAAGTTGATAAACTGATCTGCGGTAGCGGAAAAATCCGCTGAAAAAAAGGAGAGGCTACAACGCACGCGCACACACACACAGACACACACACACACACAGACACACCTCCCTTGAGCCCTCGGTAAACATCCAAGCACTGAGGCACGCAAATCCCCTGACCACAATAAGGTGGCAATCCCTCAGGGGGGAAGATGAAAAATACAAATTAAATAAATAAAACAAAATAAAATATCCTTAATCCAGATTTTATCAATCAACGACATAATATTGATCTTAGCTGGATGGTCTAATTCTCAAAACCGTTTAACCTAAAGAAAAACTTAACACACTATAACTAGAATATTTACAAAACTGAAAGGTTGTCTTATGTATAATAAAAAAACCTCATAACTCAAAAAGATCATATTATGTTTTTATATATATATTTTTAGATTTTTTTTATAGTAACTGAACAGCTCTCTTCTCTCCAATCCACTCCTAAACCACAGTCTCCTATTTCTCTGTGCGTGCTCTGGAGACTGTGAATGAATACACGCAGCGGAGGTTTTGTAAACTGTAGAGATACAATAATTTTACTGCTGGAAAATCAGCATTTTATCTAATTTGAAATATAAACCTAATATTATCTGTTACTTAATATATTTTCTTTTGATGATGACCATAACAGCCTACTGCATTTCATTATTTATAATAACACAAAAACAATATTACAATATTTGATATTTTAATATAAACTCGGTATCATTATCCTCCTTGTGTATGTGTAAAAAACGTTTGATTTGTTCTATTTTTTATTCTGATAGTGTGCTCAATTTGTTTCTAGTAATTTATATATTTAAATTCGGATGCATTTTACTGTTACAAATTTAACTCTTTGCAAAATAATAAAAATGTGTCTTGCTGTACAAGCCCTTGTGTTGTTGTTTGTGCTGCTGTTCTTTAATAATACCAATAATCAGATACAAACAGTCTGTCTAAACGAAAATTAAGCAATGCTTCTTAACTCATCATTATGTCGATATTTTTCATGTTCGTTGGATAAAGTATGTACTGTAATGATTTGGTCTACTCTGTACTGTATGTGCGTGAGAGAGAGTGGTGTCGCGGTCGTGAAACAAAGGCTCATTTCAGCTCATTCAGTTTCTCTGAATGGATAGGTGAGAACAGCTGATTCACGGTGAATAATTTGCATTTGAGTGTTGCCAAGTGAAAAGAAGACAAACATCAAGACGAACAACATATAAAACTGAGACAATATTTTAAAAAGAATCGCAATCAACCTGAACAGGTAAGCTGGAATAAAATCAGTAGCAGCATTAACTAAAGTAATTAGTAATTATTAGCTGCTACTGATTTTATGGACTCATCACGGTTAAATACGTTGGTCACATGCCAGCTGTATAAGCCGGTTACGGGACTCATTATGGTTGTATATCGTGCTCTGAATAATAAATTTTTTGTTTGCTGTTTGTTTGCTGAGTAAAATTATAACAGAACAATTTTTTAAAACAGCATCATCCAAGATTCGAACCGACGCTTTGTAAATCCCTGACCGAGCGCTCTAACCGTTACACCAACCAGGCACTAAGAGACAACACACCTCCGTGATGTTAATAAGCCACTCGCCTTCTTTGAAAGCAAGCGTTAAATAAGTAACGAAGTAAGCCTGTTATACAATTATACTATTTGCACGTGTATTTTATCTGTTTTAAACTTGGTGTCATTTGATCTTATTAGTTTAGAAATGTTTGTAAAAAAACTATTGTTATCAAAAATGTAACAGATGTAACACCGGACCTCATTACCCACAATGCATCTCCCGCACTGGACTACACTGCCGTAAACAGCTGTCGTAAATCAAAACTGCCGGTACTGCAGATGGCCACCACTTTTCATCAGTATAATGACACACACACACAGCAGCAGCAGACCGAGCCGTCACTCCCCTAAATTTAAAGAATACAAACTGGTTGCGTGCGAGTTTGCTGTTTTTTCTATAGTATGCTGAAGCAAAATCAAAATACAACAATTTTTTTTATTTTAATTTTGCTATAAAAAATGCAGGAAATTATGTTTTCTAACATGCGTTAGATAGTTTTTTTTTTATCACTCTATACACAATACTTTGCTATTTTTATAGATGTTGAGCATCGTGAGCAAGACCGAGATCATATTAAGGTTAATTATCACCAGCCGGCATGAATAGCACACGAGTAACGTGAGTTGGACGCACACCAATCGATTCGACTATGGTTAATCGCTCACTCCGTAGGCTCCCTGAATAGGCGGGAAAGGGATGGAACCGCGCATTCGTCCCGGCAGGAAAAAAAAAAACTAAACAGATCTAACAGATGAGGACTCAGATTAATGTGCAAAAAATATATAACAAAACTATATAAGTCTACATAGCCTTTATAAGACTCTACCTTAAGCGCACTTAAAACATTTTATTTAGTTTTAAAATAAAACAATTTTAAAACATAACTCAGGATTTGAACCGGCGCTTTGTAGATCACTGGCTGAGTGTTCTAACCGCTACACCAAGCGGCCACTTAGAGACAATACACACCAGAGACCTTAATAAGCCACTCGACTTCTTTGAAAGCAAGTGTACTTCTTTGACAAGTGACGAAGTAAGCCTGTTATAATAATAACTTGGTGTTATTTGATCTTATTGGTTTAGAAATTTATATTTAAATAAATAGTAAACTTGGCCGATTTCGTTATAATTTTGTTTGATGAGTGGGGCTTGAAAATTCTCTTGAAAAATATGGTCATTTATTTCAGTTAATAAATCTACTATAATTTTTTTTACTCATTATTGT
Source organism: Channallabes apus (assembly GCA_030522415.1). Lineage (NCBI taxonomy): Eukaryota > Metazoa > Chordata > Actinopteri > Siluriformes > Clariidae > Channallabes > Channallabes apus. The sequence continues at coordinate 39,690,623 of CM060113.1, forward strand.
ACAGTACACATTAATAGCTCTGGTTCAGATTTTTCATGTTTGTTGTGGAAATTACCATCACTGTTGTATTTACTGCAATGAATGAAAATGTCACTTTGCGCCACCTGGCGGCCATTTTACGAATGACTTTGAAATGCAACTGATTTATTTTGGCCGCTGTTGCCTTTAAACGGCGGTATACGCGGCGAGATCGCCATTCCAATTTTGTAACCACTGTATGTCTAATTTGTCTGATAGTTTAAAAACAATGCGTTCTGAACTTAAGCAATGTAAAGGGGATGTAGTGGCTATGACTGAAAAGGTGGGTGTGTTGGAGAGGAATTTCAGAGACTCCATGGACAGCAGCTTAAACCGCGAACTCAGTTTTCGACAGGCAGTAGACACCAAGCTAGATGAGCTGGAGCGCTACTGCCGAGAGTCGCTAGGGAAACTGGAGAAAGCAGTAGCGGACTGTTTCTTGCGCCGTGATATCGTCTGGGAGAAGCAGATGCAGAAGCTGCGCCTCTTTAACACGCCCACCGCCCTCAGATCGGAAGCACACACCTCGGCGTCTTCACCACCTCCATCTCTACATTCAGCTGATCATCCAACCGCTGCAACACCTGAGAAGGACAGCCAGGAGAAAAGGAAGAAAGGAGCACCACTGCCCACTTCTACTCTGGCCCAAGCTGGACCGTCCAACTCCCAGCCCCTCTCTGCACCCTCTCAGCTCTACTACGCCGTGCCCACCAAAGCAGAACCTCCTCAACCTACCTCGGAGCGGTCAGCCGCCCCTCCCAGAGACCTCGCAGAGGTGGAACCGCCACAGCGGGAAGGTCTCCAGGTGACGCTAATAGCCACTGTGGTCGATGTCGGAGCGACCCAGAACCAGGGTGTCTCCTTCGAACACCACCAGGGGGCGTTACACCGTAGAGTTCCGAGGAAGAAGGGAGGAGCACTCCAGCTGGTAGTCCCACCTACAAACGTCCAGACGTACCTACAAGACTTTCACCTAAAGCCGTCGGGTGGCCACCGGGGGGGGCTAAAAACCCTACTAAGCCTCCTAGACGTCGCCTGGTGGCCCACCATCCGCAAGGACGTCTGGCGGTACGTGGGTGCGTGCGAGGTCTGCCAGAACACCCAGAGTGAGGCTAAAGCGAACCAGGGGCCGCTGGAGCAGCCTACCACCCAACAACACTCCACAGACCCAGCCACTGATACAGAACCGACTGACATCAAGATCACAGCGGAGGAAGAGACACCACCACCAACAGGTCAGCCTGCCAAAGAAGCCAGCTACCACAGTTCCCGGCAGCTCGAGGTGCCAGAGCTACCGGGCGGGCTGGTTTGGCGATGGACTCCATCTCTTTCCTCTGCTCATCAAAGACTTGTCAGGTGAGCTAGTGCCCAGTGGGATGGTCCTGCTAAAAAACACCAAAGAGAACCAGTGGACTGACACTAGATCTGGGGGCAACCCACTAACCCGAGAAAGTGGAACAAAAAAAGCGCTAGTGCGGTCCTCTCCTCACACGCCGGAGGCTGGGGGGGGGGGGGGGTCTATGTATATTATGGCCAAAACGGAGAGACTCAGGAGGAGTTTTTATCCACAGGCGATTAGACTCCTCAACCATGATGGGCCACTCTCCCATTCATAGGACTGGTAACAGTTCACCCACACACTGCTGTGCTGACATTCCACACTGCACACTGCACTTTAGTCTGGACTGTAAGCATCACTTGCACTAACACCTTTATCCTGCTCAGATACACACTTTATTATTATGTTTACATTTGCACCTTTTTTTTTTTTTTTTTTTTTTTCTATTTCTATTTATAGATTATTTCTTTTGTTTCTTGTTATTTGCACAAAGTAGGAGCGGTTCAGGATACATTTCACTGCGTGTTGTACTTGTATAACTATGCATGTGACAAATAAAGAATCTTGAATCTTGAATCTTGAATGTAGCGCGGCCACATAAAGGGGCGGTTAAACTGCAGGTGAAAAAGGAAGGAGCTAATGTTGCTCACCTGCACCAACAAACTGACCCCTTTCGGTTATTTTCGTCCCCATGGCAACGGTGCCTTGGTTCCGGGGTTAAGCTCACGCGCGCATGCGCAGCTGTGCCGCGAGGGAACCCCGATGACCTATCAGGTCACGTGTGCCGGTATAAAGCCGGAACCGGCATGACGTTCAACACGGAGAGATGAAGCAAGCAGCGCTGTGTATGGAGAGAGAGAGCAAGCTAGTTGGATATTTCCAGTGGATTATTCTTTTCCTGGACGGCAACTATACCCCTCTCATTCCGTTTCTCGAGCTCCCGGACTTACCATCTTTTACCGGTGAGATCGAGCCATCTCCCCATTTCATCATTCCTTACATTTACAATAACACGGACTTGGACATTCATACATACGCACACACACACTCGCACACACTACTGACACTGTACATATTTGTTTATATTTTGTATATATTGTTTTTTCATTGCACTTCATTTGTTTGTTTGTCTTTTGTACATAATACACTTGGGTTTGGTTTTGGAATCTGTTGTTGTGTCCGTCTTTCCTTGCTCCGCGAAGGTTGCGCAATACCGGAAGTGAGTGTAATCAACCCGTTTTTAGATCTTAGACCCCGATTTAGTGTAATTAGCTCTAATAATAATTCTGAGCGTTACAACATGCTCTAATATCAGCTCGGCTGTCTGTTTAGCTGACGGGAGTCCGGAAAGGGCCACCAGGTGCACAGCTTTGGAGAAACGATCCACAATGGTTAAAATGGTGTCCTTATCTTCTGAAGCCGGCAGGCCCGTGATGAAATCAACGGCAATGTGCGTCCAGGGCCTTCGGGGAACTGGGAGCGGATGGAGTTCCCCGGGTGTTGGTTGGTTTGTGTCCTTGGCCCGGGCGCACACTGGGCACGCCTGAACGAACTCATTGACGTCCTTGGCCATGGAAGGCCACCAGAAGGCATGGCGGATGAACTGGAGGGTGCGTTGGGTGCCTGGATGTCCGGAGATGGAAGTGGAGTGACCCCACTGGATGACCTCCATTCGAAGGGTCTCTGGAACATAGAGTCGTCCAGGCGGCACACCTGCCGGTTCGTCCTCCACAGTCTGTGCCTGGCGAACCCTGGTCTCCAGTTCCCAACGGAGTGGGGCGATGATTTTTGATGATGGCAGGACAGGCGCGGGGTCCGCCCGGGGGCTGTCCTCTTCATGTTGTCGCGAGAGGGCGTCAGCTTTGATGTTCTTGGACCCCGGGCGGTAGGACAGATGGAAATTATATTGCTCGAAGAACAATGCCCACCGCGCCTGTTGAGGGTTCAGCTGCTTAATGTTGCGGATGGTGATGAGGTTCTGATGATCGGTCCAGATGAGGAATGGTTCTCTGGCACCCTGGAGCCAGTGTCGCCATTCTTCCAATGCCCACTTTATGGCCAGCAGCTTGCGGTCCCCTACCCCGTATCGCTGCTGAGTGGAATCAAATTTTTTGGAAAAGAAACTGCAGGGGTCCAGCTTCTGATCTGGACCTCGTTGTGAGAGGACCGCCCCGGCGCCCACATCCGAGGCGTCCACCTCCACAACGAACGGTTGATCTGCATCCGGGTGAAGGAGAATGGGGGCGGTGGTAAATCGGTGGCAGAGTTCATGGAAGGCAGTTATGGCCATAGGGTTGAGCTGGAAGTGATGGGGCGAGAGTCGGGTCAGAGCGGTTAAGGGGGCCGCAACTGTACTGTAGCCCCGGATAAAGCGACGGTAGAAGTTCGCAAACCCGAGAAACCGTTGAAGCTGCTTGAGGGTCTTGGGTAGGGGCCAATGACTCACAGCCTCTAGCTTCTGCGGGTCCATGGCCACACCCTGGGGCGAGATAACAAAACCCAGGAACGTGGTGGAGTGCTCGTGGAAAGCACACTTTTCCAACTTACAGTACAGTTGGTGGGCGACTAATCTCTTTAGTACCGCTCTGACGTGTTGAATGTGTTCGGTGAGGCTATGTGAGTAGATGAGTATGTCGTCTAGGTAGACGAATACCCATCTGCCGAGCATGTCTCTGAGGACATCGTTAATAAACTGTTGGAAAGCTGCTGGTGCGTTGCAAAGTCCAAAAGGTATTACCAGGCTTTCGTAGTGTCCTGTGGGGGTGATGAAGGCCGTTTTCCACTCATCGCCCTCTCTGATACACACCAAGTTGTAGGCACTCCGGAGGTCCAACTTAGTGAAAATGGTGGCACCAGAGAGGGCGTCCAGGGCAGAGTTGGTAAGCGGCAACGGATGTCGGTTCTTAATGGTTATGTTGTTGAGCCCCCGATAGTCAACACATGGGCGTAGGTCACCGCCTTTTTTCTTCACGAAGAAGAACCCCGCGGCGGCAGGCGATGAGGATGGTCGGATGGTGCAATTACGTAGGGCCGAAGATACATATTTCTCCATCGCCTGAGTCTCGGAGATGGATAGGGAGTAGAGATGGCCGCGGGGAGGAGTGGAACCCGGCTGAAGGTCAATTGCCAGGTCGTAGGGGCAGTGAGGCGGTAGGTGAGTCGCCCATCGCTTACAAAATGCTTCAGCCAGGTCCTGATAGGCGGCGGGAATGGCGTTGGTGTCGACGTCGGGGGCCTCGGACTCCCTAGAGCACGTCCCAGCCGAAGCCCGAGTTCTGAACAGGTCGGGCCCCACTGTAGGATCCTGTTTTGATTCCAGGAAATAAGCGGATCGTGCTGGAGAAGCCACGGGTGTCCAAGTATGATTGGTGGTGATGAGACGGAGGTGAGGTGAAACTGGATTGATTCGTGATGCTGACCAATGATGAGGGTGATGGGTTGAGTCTGGGTGGTAATGGGGCTGGAGGAGAGAGGTCGACCATCGACTGATGTAATTTTAACAGGCTGGGATAACGCTTCAAATTCCACTTCCAGACTTTTGGCATAAGATGAGTCAATGAAGTTACCTGCAGCCCTGGAGTCGATGAATGCGGTACTTCTGACCCGTTTGTGGCCAAACTGGAGGGGTACCTGGACCGTGAGACGAGAGACGCTAGGTGTGGTAGCAGAGAGGTGGAGATGGCCCGGTGAGCTGCTCCCAACGCTCACCGGGCCTGGGCGTTTCCCTGGCGACGTGGGCAGATGGCTCTGTGGTCCTCTGCCGACCCACAATAAGCACAAAGTCCTTTTTTAAAGCGTCGTTCTCGTTCTTCTGCGGTCAGGGATGCGCGCCCTAATTGCATGGGTTCCCCGGCTCCGGTGTAAACCACGGCAGTAGGTGGAGAACCAACATGTCCCTGGGTAGTGTAGGTAGCTGACTTCGATGGACGTGAAGTGGTGGGGGTGAAAGTGGGTGTTGGCGGCAGGGTCCTAGGGGCCGGCTTCGGACAAGAGAGGAGGCGTTGGTCGATCCAAAGGGCGAGTTGGATCACTCCCTCCAGCGTGGCAGGAAGCTCTCGCCCGGCTAATTCGTCCTTAATCCTCGAAGTCAGTCCCTCATAGTAGGAGGTCCGGAGCGCTGCATCGCCCCAGGTGGTCTGAACGGCGAGAGTGCGGAACTCGGCGGTGTAGCGACTCACAGACGATCCTCCCTGCCGCACGTGGTAAAGTTTGGTGTCGGTCTCCACCTCGCCCGCAGGGTGTTCAAAAGTGAGCCGGAGTTGATGTGTGAACTCATTGTATGAGTGGGCGGTGTCTGTGTCTGCTTGAAGAACTGCCGTGGCCCACTCAGCTGCCTGCCCTGTGAGCAACGAAACGAGGAGAGCAATACTTGATGGGATTGAACTCAAACACCAGGTCGAGCGCCGTCAAAAACACACTGCACCTCCCGTCCGTGCCATTCCATTTCTCTGGTAATGATATAAAGATGTCAGAAGAGGCGGGGGGAGGGGGATGCGGTGCCGCGGCCGCCACAACAGGAGGCCGGTTAGCCGCGCTAGCAACAGCCGCCCGAAGATCCGCGTTCTCCCGCCTGAGATCCGCAACCTCGCGGCGCAAGGCCGCGATGTCTTGGACGCTCCGGCGAAGAGTAGCGACCTCCTCGGTTAGTCTATTAACCAGCACGGTATGCCGATCCACCACGCCGCAGAGGCGCACGTGATCCGCTGGGTTCACCGTCAGAGGCTCAGTCATTCTGTCATGAACTAACCTCGGTGACCAGAAGACGTAGCTTAGCCCAATGTAGCGTGGATGGTAAACCCAAACGCGGAGTAACAGCGAGTAGGCAGGATAACCATGCGATTTATTCTAAGGACTCTCCCGAAAACGGAGCAAGGGAAAAACACAAATTTAACCCGCGTCCTAAAATACACACACAACAATAGGAAGCAACAACCAAAAGATAGTGAGTACTCACGGTTTGATGAACGCCAACCTGAACCGACATGGGCCGAACTCAATGACTGAGCGGTAAGCCAACGTTTGTTTACCTCTTTTATACTTCCTGGTTTGGCGCCCGCCTTACTTCCGGGTCCTAGTGCCGGGCGCAAATTGAGTGTGCATGACATACAGTAAACAATAAAAAGTGAAAGTGAGTGCCGATGGAGCAGGAGCAGCGATTTAGTTCTGAACACGCTTCCGTGAAATTATCGCTAAAACAATATTAAATTTGAATAAATCAGATATAGATAGATAATAAACTATTCTAATAAACGATGCTATGTCATAACTGAAGCAAACACCACGATTATGCCTCGTTTCGTTCAGTGTTGCTAGACAACGGACCACGCGCCTAATCGGCGATAACGTGGTTCACTTTTTCGTTCACCTGTATTTTGTTTGCTTACATTTTGAATTTTTATAACAGTACAAGAAGTACGTGCGCGCACAGCAAGTGCAGCGATGAGTCCACGTCCGCTGAATTCGACAGACTGAAGACAAATCACCGTTGTCTGACAGACCCCTATACGTAAATGCCTAAGTAAATGAATATAGTCTAATTTACCTCGTGTTTTCTACTATAAGATTATCATAAACCAAATTTAAGCTAAGTGTTACATTTTTAAGTTCTTGTCCTGTTGGCAGGAATCCACTATAGTAAAAGCCTATAGTAAATTTGACAATATCCATCTACTTAGAGGTGTTCATTTACGATAAAAAAAAATAAAAAATCTAAATATCTGCTTTAACCTATGTTTATTTTTCATGAGACAACCTTTCAGTTTTGTACATATTCTAGTTACAGTGTGACAAGTCTTGTAAACGTTTTTATGTATTAGACCACCCAGCTAAGATAACTGTTATGTCGTTGATTGATAAAATCTCTATTAAGGATGTTTTATTTTGTTTTATTTATGTTTCACTGTTTATGACATACTGTAGTGACACTAAACAGCTGAACCTTTTTTGAGAATCGTTTTTCAACGTTTTTGAGAATTAGAACATCCAGGTTAGTTTTTTTTTTATTATTATTATTAAACTAATTATCACAACATAACTAACCCAACAACATTAATCATGTAACAGAAAGTGTTCCAAATGTATAAATATGCATGCTATATATATATATATATATATATATATATATATATATATATATATATATATACACAATACACTTAAAATAAAATCACTATTACTTGACCCTGAAGTTTAGTTTTGCACGCAAAAAACAGAAGTCATTTCTGGTAAATCAACTGCATTTGTAGTTTATTTACAGTAATTCATAAAAAATGAATATACATTTTACAGAACAAGGTAAACACGAGAAAGATTACAAAATGAAAAAAACAGTGTCTATTTTAAAAACAGCTTCAATATCAAGTGGAGAGATATTTGACCGACAGCCTAGAACAAAAGAACCGTAGGTGTGATCACAACCCCCTCCTCTGCCAATTTGACACTGCCTCCACTGAGTTTCAGGTAAAGGTCGCTTGCATGCGCACCCGTTTTCATATATTTATTTATATCAATTAATTAATTAATTAATGATATTATTTTTTAAATATATTTCATATATTCATCATGTGTGTATATATATATATATATATATATATATATATATACACATCATATTTTTATTTATTTATATTCATTAATTAATTAAATTTATATATATTTATTTATAGATATTTGACCCTTTTTTTATGGCATTTAATATTGTATTTCCTATATATATATATATATATATATATATACACACACAGTGGTGTGAAAAACTATTTGCCCCCCCCCCCCTCCTGATTTCTTATTCTTTTGCATGATTGAGGGGTTTTATTATTTAGGGGAAAAAAATCCAAACCTACATGGCCCTCTGTGAAAAAGTAATTGCCCCCTGAACCTAATAACTGGTTGGGCCACCCTTAGCAGCAATAACTGCAATCAAGCGTTTGCGATAACTTGCAACGAGTCTTTTACAGCACTCTGGAGGAATTTTGGCCCACTCATCTTTGCAGAATTGTTGTAATTCAGCTTTATTTGAGGGTTTTCTAGCATGAACCGCCTTTTTAAGGTCATGCCACAACATCTCAATAGGATTCAGGTCAGGACTTTGACTAGGCCACTCCAAAGTCTTCATTTTGTTTTTCTTCAGCCCCCTGAACCTAATAACTGGTTGGGCCACCCTTAGCAGCAATAACTGCAATCAAGCGTTTGCGATAACTTGCAACGAGTCTTTTACAGCACTCTGGAGGAATTTTGGCCCACTCATCTTTGCAGAATTGTTGTAATTCAGCTTTATTTGAGGGTTTTCTAGCATGAACCGCCTTTTTAAGGTCATGCCACAACATCTCAATAGGATTCAGGTCAGGACTTTGACTAGGCCACTCCAAAGTCTTCATTTTGTTTTTCTTCAGCCATTCAGAGGAAGATTTGCTGGTGTGTTTTGGGTCATTGTCCTGCTGCAGCACCCAAGATCGCTTCAGCTTGAGTTGATGAACAGATGGCCGGACATTCTCCTTCAGGATTTTTTGGTAGACAGTAGAATTCATGGTTCCATCTATCACAGCAAGCCTTCCAGGTCCTGAAGCAGCAAAACAACCCCAGAGCATCACACTACCACCACCATATTTTACTGTTGGTATGATGTTCTTTTTCTGTAATGCTGTCTTACTTTTACGCCAGATGTAACCGGACACGCACCTTCCAAAAAGTTCAACTTTTGTCTCGTCGGTCCACGAGGTATTTTCCCAAAAGTCTTGGCAATCATTGAGATGATTTTTTTAGCAAAATTGAGACAAGCCTTAATGTTCTTTTTGCTTAAAAGTGGTTTGCACCTTGGAAATTTGCCATGCAGGCCGTTTTTGCCCAGTCTCTTTCTTATGGTGGAGTCGTGAACACTGACCTTAATTGTGGCAAGTGAGGCCTGCAGTTCTTTAGATGTTGTCCTGGGGTCTTTTGTGGCCTCTCGGATGAGTTGTCTCTGAGCTCTTGGGGTAATTTTGGTCGGCCGGCCACTCCTGGGAAGGTTCACCACTGTTCCATGTTTTTGCCATTTGTGGATAATGGCTCTCACTGTGGTTCGCTGGAGACCCAAAGCTTTAGAAATGGCTTCATAACCTTTACGAGACTGATAGATCTCAATTACTTTTGTTCTCATTTGTTCCTGAATTTCTTTGGATCTTGGCATGATGTATAGCTTTTGAGGTGCTTTTGGTCTACTTCTCTGTGTCAGGTAGCTCCTATTTAAGTGATTTCTTGATTGAAACAGGTGTGGCAGTAATCAGGCCTGGGAGTGACTGCAGACATTGAACTCAGCTGTGATAAACCACAGTTAAGTTATTTTTTAACAAGGGGGCAATCACTTTTACACACAGGGCCATGTAGATTTGGAGTTTTTTTTCTCCATTAATAACGTAAACCTTCATTTAAAAACTGCATTTTGTGTTCAATTATGTTATCTTTGACTAATAGTTAACGGTTTTTGATGAGCAGAAACATTTAAGTGTGACAAACATGCAAAAGAATAAGAAATCAGGAAGGGGGCAAATAGTTTTTCACACCACTGTATATATATGAAATGCACAACAAACATGTTGTGTTTTACATTCCAAAATAGTAAGAAGATTTTTACTGGTCAGCTATAATCAACAGAAACATTATTGATAACGCACTAGAAGCAACATATTTGCAACATAAATCAAAGCATACTGTAAGTCCCAACACTCTCACAACCACCATTATGAAATGCTTTGATAAACTCGTCATGAGACACATCAACACTGGATCCCCTGGCAGTAATTTGTTTCATTTAATGCTGTGTTTAGCTCATGTCCAGTTATCAGTCTGCCCTGATAATGCTAGCACTACGCTAATGCTATACCAAATGCTCTGCCAAAGTTCTGGTTTGTACATCATGTTATATTTGCCTGCGATAGACCTCAACACCCTCAAATGATGACAATGTCAGCAATGTAAAAAGACTAAATTAAAAGGTAATGTAAATTACGCATGTTTTAATGTGAGTCTGATTTGATGCATTGAGTCTGATTCTGATTTATCTATTGTCATATTTAGAGTACTGTTCATAATATTCATTTGTAAAATAAATGAAACAAAAGAGAAGTTTCGCTCACAATCCTGAAAATCAAATGACTCCACGTTGGGAAGCCTAAAGTACAAATGGCAGTTATGATTCCTGAAACACAAATATATTTCTATTCTTGTTTTATTAGTGGTTTATGATGTTTACATAACCCTAACCTGGACAGTAGCACCAAGAGATAAGTAACTGAAAAGTGGTGTATTATTTTTTATAAATTTACTTTTAGATTTCTGTTCTAATGCTAGAACAGTGTTCACATCTTAACATGGAAAAGCTCATTCCTTAATAAGCCATAAACGAAGTCTTAGTAGGCAGACATACTGTATACTGATTCTACATTTCTTTGACTGTCTGCCTCAACCTGACTTCCATCCTGTATGGTTTAGGTGTAAGTGTTGTTCCAAACACAGGTGTGAAATCAGGTTCTCCAGCATCTTCAGGCCAAACAAACTGGAAGTGGTGCAGAAGAGTAACCAAGAAGAGGAAGAGCTCCATGCGAGCCAGACCTTCTCCAAGACACACTCGAGGGCCTGCACACACAGACAGATACGTGAAATTAGAATTGCCTTTTGACAGATTCTAATGAATGACAGGGTTGGATAAACAACTTTTCAATTAAGTTTACGGGATCTTTTCACTCCTGATTTCTCACCAGCAGAAAAGGGTAAGAAGGCCTCGGGCTTCTCAAACTGTCCCTGATCATTTAGGAAGTTTGCTGGGTTGAAATCATGAGGAAACTTCCACTGGCCTTCTTCACTCAACACTGAAGACAGGTTGGGGATTATCATAGTTCCCTATGGATATACAAAGAAATAAAAGGAGATTAACCTACTGTACAGTAGTCAAACAGTGAACCCCAAGCAGTTAAAATAATCACCTTTGGGATGGTGTAGTTCATCAGTTCAGTATCTCTTGTGGTACAGTGGAGCGCACTGGGGACAGTGTTGGCAATGCGCTGACACTCGTGAATCACAGCATGTGTGTACGGCATGTTGTTCCTGTCCTCGAAAGTTGCCTGAGATTTTCCCTCCATAACCTGATCAATCTCATTCTGGCATCTCTCTAGAAACAAAGCATGCATGACTCTATTAATAGACCTGGCAATTTGACCTTGCCACAAACATGTGAATTTGTAACATTGATTTAATAAGCAGACTTAGAATACAATATAAAGAACAATTGTAAAGTTCAGACTCTGGATGTCTGGATAGACCATGAGGTAGAGAATTGCTGTAAGCAGTGTGTTGGATGTTGTATCTGTTCCAGCTATATGCAGATTCAAAATATACGCTACAAGCTGATCTTCACTGAAAGTCGATTCATCGCCTCTCTATTAAACACAGTACAAATAAATACAGATTTTAGCAAGATGTCTTATTAAGTAAAACAGCAGTCACTTCAACACATAATTACAAACCTTATCAAGCTCATCCAGATAGCAGTCAACAAAATCTCTTGGTTTTCCTGAGACTCTTGTTGTCTTGTGCTTATTGATCATGTTTGTTGTCATGATTTTCATCGTGCTGTAATTATCAAAGGCTTTTTTAAAGGGCAGGGACAAGGACCTCACCACAGGAAGAGCATCATAAATCTACAAAAATATGTTATACAAAAATAAGAGATTAAGCTGTTGTAGTATATGAATTGTTTTCTTCACTTCTTATCTAAAGGAATTGAATCAAAAGCTGAAAAAACTCTCAAACTTTTACACCTGAAGCTCAAACTACTGCAGCCAGGGACCCATTTTTATAAACTAAAAAGATCTCCACTTATCATGAGAGTACAGATTTATCAATATAAACTGAGACAAATATACAAATAACTATACTCAAAGTGTTTAAATTGTTTCAAGTGTGTAAATGATTACACAGCGATTTTTTTCTTCTTAAAAAATTACACAAATATGCAGGACTGTGCAAAGAAATTGAGCCACCCCTCATCTCCTCATTTTCCAAATCCTCGAAATTAAATTAAAGGGAACAAAGGTTTTACTGCCACAGGATTGACACCTTTGATCTCTGCTTATTAAATGTACATATCTGCATAATGTCTCTAAGACTGCTTCGTAGCAATGTCAATTTTTAACGAATGTTACATAAAATAAAGAGATCTTTACCATTGCCCAAGCTCCACTAGTGATCTTTAAATTTTCAGTGAACAGCTGAATGTACATTTTAAGGGTCTCATCACCATAATCATAGCGCGTGCCAAACAAAACCAGGTAGATGATATTTGATGTTGCATCATGGAACAATGTCTGTGGATACAGGGAACTTCCTAGAAATAGAGAGTTGATTTTGATGGGTTTTAATATGATTTGTACTAGGAAGCAGAAGTCTTTTATTAGGCAGCTAGATAATCAACATGAATATTCATACTTTATGATAATTGTTTATTTAATAACAAAAGAAATGTGTACCAGCATATTTCTCCAATTTTGCAATGAGGTGTTCAATTTCTCCCAGAATCCTGTTCTCCATCGACTGTTTCCCCAAGCCGAAGTTTCTTAGTGTCATAAGAGCAAAGCGTCGATGCTCTTTCCATTGAAGCCCATAATCAGCCATTATGACTCCTGTTTCATTTCATATAAATATTCAGATACATATACAGTATAAGTAGAGTTGGATGATACATAATTGCTTGTCATTGGGCTTACCTTTTGCTTCAGTCAAATCTTTAATGATGTTCTGTGGACGTCCTGAAAAGTCTTCAGATTTGGTTACCAGAGCTTCCTTTATGACTTTTAAACCATTAAGAACAACAGCTGGTTTTGTCCCAATATACAGACTGTAAATGTTTCCATACTGCTCAGCCAACTACAAATACAATATAGAACAAATGTTATTCATGACCAGAATAAAACACAAACATTGCACAAGTGATATCAGGCAAATGCCTGATGTTTTGTCATGGGCTGGCTGTACAGTATAACTGTAACTTCCATATGATAAAAGAAAATATGATCCAGGAACCTAATGGCTAAAACTGATGAAATGCCTCCTAAGATACTTTTACAGTATGTACAGGAAAACATAAAAGCTTCCTTTTATGTGAGAAAATGACATGATATGCCCTGAAGGGAGCTGCTTCTATAAACCTCGGTTAATGCCTTATGGGTGCTCCTCAGACATTACAGTATGTATCTGCCTAGAATTATCCAAAACTTATACGGCAGCTACAAATAAGGTAGTGGCAGTGAAGAGTGCTTGTTTTCTACAAACTGCATCAAACAAGTCTAGATCAAACAGAAAATCATGCATAACATGCCTTATTTTGTCGGTTTTCAACTAATAGTTTATTTAATGGAATAAAAATTATTAATTAAAAATTCTATTAATTTACAGATGGCTTTTGCTAAGACCAAATTTAGTTTTATTATAAGTTACAAACACCTCATCAACTGTTCCCATAAATAATCACATTTTAAAAAGATCATATGAGGATTTACCTTCTCAAAGTCTTTCAGAGGATTTTTGATGTTAAAATGAAACAAGTTCCCGAATATAGGAATGGGTCGTGGTCCAGGAGGAAAGTTTTTCGGCCTCTGGAGCCTGATGAAGAAGAATAAGAGGCAGACACAAAAAACAACCAGAATCCCGGAGCCCAGCATGATGACTGTTGTAGTGCTGTTCTGTACTCAACAAACCTTTGTAATAATAATAAGTCCCAAGCAGACCTTAAAGTTTGTTAATCATTCACCTTTAAAGTTCACTGACGAAATAAGGTTACAGTTCATTCAGTTTTTAATTTTTTTAGATAAAGTAACACACACAAAGTCTAAATATCTAAATAAAACCCTCTTCGAATATCATGCTGACATTATAATGGACTGCCCAGTTTAGGACCCATTTTCAATTCAATTCAATAAAAAAAATTTTGGATAGTGAAAAAAAAAAACATTTTAACATTGGCAAATTTTCAAAGCAGCTTATACAGAAAAAAAATTCTACCATACCATAAAACACACCCACACACATACATACTATATATATATATATAAACCTTGCTTTTCGCAGTGGTTCACAGTTATGCTGAAACTGGCACAGGGTTGTTTTCAGCAGGTGTGCTCAGACCCTTACTTCCAGTGAAAGGAACTCTCTGATTCAACATATCAAGACATTTTAGACAATCATGCTCCCAGATTTCTGGGACCAGCTTGGGGATGGCACCTTCCTGTTCAAACATAACAACACACTAGTGCACAAAGGAAAGTTCATAAAGACATGGATAAGCGAGTTTGGTGTGGAAGAACTTGACTGGCCTGAACAGAGTCCTGATCTCAACCTGATAGAAAACCTTTGGGATGAATTAGAGCAGAGACTGCAAGCCAGGCCTTCTCATCTGACCTTACAAATGCACTTCTGGAAGAATGGTCCATCTCATAAACACACTCCTAAATCTTGTGGATCTCCTAAATCAAAGGGTGGGCCAACCTCATATTAAATCCCATATTATTTTTGATGGAAGACTCTATAAGGAAGTTGTGTCTATGTCTGAGATTAAGGTATTTCTATAGTCACATTTAGAGCAGGAAATGGTACTGGAATCTTTGAAGAGTTATTTTGCAAAAGAAAGTGAGCATGAGACCATTTAGCTTTTCACCTATCATGTTACTGGGCTGTACAATAGAACCCTGATCTTTGATCTTGTGTAGGGTTTATTTGAATAAAGTATAGACAAGTCACAGTCATGCACAAACAAAAAGCCTGTTCAACATAAAACCAAAACAAACACTGCTCAACAGCTAGCTCACCAATCTAAAATATTACAAGTACTGTATAATCATTCACTAACCAAACTGCAAGTACACACACACAGAGAGAGAGAGAGAGAGAGAGAGAGAGACTCAGTGGTTGTCAAAACTGTGCAAAGGGGCTTGCAGAACTGCGGACACTACGGCTAGTTAAAAGGCCAGGAACAATTTGAGACATACGCTGTGAATAAAGAACTTTTTTCTTTTGGTGGTTAGTTCCTTGTAACGCTTGGATTTATAAAACCGCTTGGTTACAAAAAAACGGATTCGGGAACCAAAATATGGGCTGTTTAACACTACTTCCGGTATTGCGTAATCGCGACAGGACAAAACACGACACGACACAAAAACAATTTCCAAACTAATCCAAAGTGTATTATACAGAGACAAACAACAAATAAACAAAGACGGTGCACCACAAACCAATATATACAAATATAATACAAATAGAAACAGTGTGTGTGCGATGTATGCGGGTGTGTGTGTGTGTGTGTGTGTGTGTGTGTATGATTGTCCAGTGTCTGATATATGGCAAAGGGTATGGAAATGTCGAGTTGGAGAGATGGTTCGATCTCACCAGATGAAGATGGTAGGTCTGGGAGATCGAGAAACGGAAGGAGCTGGGTACTGAATGAAATTAACGAAAGGTAATCCACAAACAGGCTCTCAGCTTCCAAAACCATGCAGCGCGCTGTCCTCATCTCTCCGTCCCGGCTTCTACGCCAGTTCCGGCTTTATGCCGGATCATGTGACCCACGTCACTTCCGGGTTCCCTTGCGTTGCGATCGCGCATGCGCGGGAACTTGCCCGGTGACTAAACCACTGTCAATGGGGAAAGAGAAACCGCTAGGGCACACCTTCGGCCACAGGTGAGCAGCATTAGCTCCAAGACCATTTTCCTGTTGTTGAAGGTGTCCCTTTTGTGTGGCTGTGCTACATCCTTATTACTGTAAACTTGTCAGGGAGTTAAGTAACATATCCTTCCTTGAGAGCTCAGTAGACCTGGAAATGCCACTTATTTAAAAAAAATTCTTTTTTAACATTTCTTTCATTTTTGTGAAGCTGCTTTGAGACAATGACCATTGTTAAAAGAGCCATATAAATAAAATTTAATTGAATGATCAGTTTTAGCATTGTGGGGTGGTGATTTAGGGAAAACCAGAAAGGCTAGCTTAAACATCAGCTCAACCAGGGAGGGCAAAGTCTATCATGTGTCTCCTCCAAAACAGCTTGCTCATGCACCAAAGAGATCAGTATAACACACTCGGAGGACAGGCTCACAGACACCCATGACTGGCCGGTGCCACAAATCATGTGAGAGTGCTCATGCCACCCACCCACAACTCCCCCTGAGACATCTTGGACAATTAGCTCTCTCTAGGCTGCAGGAGAATAAAGCATCATCTGGGATTCAAACTATTTATCTCTGAGTGATAGGGCAAACGTGTTACGTATCACTACACAGCAAAAATATGTTATAGTATACAGTGGAACCTCGGATTACGAGCATAATTAATTCCAGAAGCAGGCTCGTATTCCAAAACACTTGTAAACCAAATAGAATTTTCCCATAAGAAATAATGGAAACTCAAATTATTCGTTCCACAGCCCAAAAAAATAAATACATAAAAATAATGAACGCAAAATATAAAGTATAACTAAAACAAATTAACCTGCATTTACCTTTTAAAAAAAGTAAAAAATAAATCCCGAGAGATAAGTGTTTCCGTTTAAGTGTTTCGCGCTGTGTGTGTGTGTGAAGCCACTCCTGTTCGAGAGAGAGTGTGTGAACTGGCACGGTGTTAAATTACACACATAAGATAGACATCAAAGGAACAATTCAAATTCTAATTTTATTTGCCACATACACAGTCATACACAGTATAATATGCAGTGAAATGCTTACACGACCGCCAGTGACCTTAAAAAGAAAATAAAAGCTTGTACGTAAAATAAATATCAATAAAAGGAAATACTAAAGAAATAAATTTAACTAGTAAAATAAACTGTACAATAAGGGCATAATAAAATATTGCAAAATATAGAAATATAGGGGGGGGGGAAGTATATATATATATATATATATATATATATATATATATATATATATATATATATATATATATATATATATATAATTTAAAGTGATGAATGGTTGTGCAAATATGCATGAAAGGTGACTAGTGAAAGTGACATGTGCAATTGTCCAGATGTATAAATATTTAGTGCAAGTGTGTATGAATGTGTCCATGATTGTCCAGTCAATGTTGTGAGCTTAAAAAGATGTTATTAGTCCTGTGTGGAGGTGTGATTGTGATTGAGAGACCTTATCGCCTGCGGGAAGAAGCTCCTCCTCAGTCTCTCTGTGTTGGCCTTTAGGGAGCGGAATCGCTTCTCAGACCGCAACAAAGAGAACAGTCCATTACTGGGGTGACTGAGGTCCTTCACGATCTTCCTGGCCTTAGTCTAGCACCGAGTGCGGATGATGCGCTCGGCTGATCGCACCACCCTCTGTAGAGCTCGTCTGTCCTGCATGGTGCTGTTCCCGAACCAGGTCGTGATGTTTCCCGTCAGGATGCTCTCTATGGTGCAGGAATAGAAGTTCCTGATCACCTTGGAGGGCAGTCTAAAGTCTCTCAAGCTTCTGAGGTGGTACAGACGCTGCCGGGCTTTTTTCACCACGGTGTTGATGTATGACTTACCGCCAGTCAGATGGTTCGTAGTGTCCTGGAGATGTTGTCAGAGAGGACTGCTGCTCCAGCTCTGCTAGGGTGTAGGCCATCGGTGTGATAGAGCCTAGGACGCTCCCAGAAAACATTCCAGTTATCAACAAAGCGTAATTTCTGTTGTCGACACCAAGATTGTAACCATTCATTAAAGGCAAATAATCTACTGAACTTCTCGATTCCTCGCTGAAATGTGGGAAGCGGTCCAGATACAATGATCCTTGTCGTGGGTGATGTGCTGCGGACCTTCTCGACCAGGCTCCTGAAGTCCTTCTTTAGGATCTCCGTCTGCCTCAGCCTGGTGTCGTTCGTGCCGGCATGAAGAACCACAGCTCCAATGTTCTTCCTCAGGGCAGCAGGCACCTGTGCAGCAACATCAAGAACACGTGCACCAGGTAAACAGCGTGTGTGCACCTTACCTTTAGCCGTGGTAGCACGCACGTGCCGGACAATGGAGTCTCCGATGACCAGGACGTCGTGCGCCGTCTCGCGGAGAGGAGCGAAGCGGTTTCGGGTCGAGATGTCGAAGACGGGTGGTGGCGGAGGGGGAGAGGTCCTCGCCCGGGGCTTGGCGTGCTTCTTCCGCTGCTGCTGTATCCAGGGTCCGTGGTATCCCGGCACCGGGGTGTAGGAAAACTGGGCGGGCGGGCTGCGTCCTTGGTGTGTTGGACCTGGGCAGAGAAACACGCGGGGTTGAGGTTGTAGGAGAATTCTCACGCCGAGAATTTACCTGGGACAGGTGAGCGTCAGTCCGTGACGATTCCAGCGTGGCTTTCCGCTGCTGTAGTCGGGCCAGCTGCACCTGTAGCTCACGGATCAGCTTCTTCATCGCCTCCAACTCCAAATCCACCGAGTGCAGCTCCAATGTCTCCTCACCTGCACTCAGAGGCAGAGTCACAACCGACATGGTGTCTAAACACGGAAAATAATCGGTGTGAAGAAGCGTAATCAAACTTTACAAACAAGCGTGATAGCCGGGCTAACGGGCTAGCGATGCTAATGCCGGCTAAAAGCGGTGTGCTGCAAAACAATTAAAACTTAACAATATAACACGCGTTTCGAGCAAATATATTATAAGATACTTATCCGTTTTATGTACACTCTTCGTAAGGGGACGAAAAAGTTAAAAAATTTGTCAGTATGGCGGAGCTCGGAAAAAAGCAGCGTCTCAGCGTCCTCGTACAAGGGTTGCCCCAAACATTAGATTCCAAACATATTAGCCACATTACAACTCACCGTAGTGATAGACGCACACACATAGCTTGTCCTATAGAAACTGTGTCTGTTCCCCGAATAGTGAGAAAAAAGAATAAAGCTGTTAAATTTCCCCGAAACAATCTGATAACCAGAAAACCAGAAAAAGGCAAAATAAGTAGTCAAAATCCACCTCTAAAGTTTGGACTACTCAACATTAGATCCCTTGCGCCTAAAGCAAAAGTAGACTCAAGACGCATCTTTTTAATCTGGCATACACATAACTCATCTCATACTCCAGTACACCTATCCCGAATGGCAACTACGATAATTCTCCCCATCTGTTCTGTATTCCTCTACCCATCCCGAGGCATCGGGAGATTTTGCCAGCTTCAGTAGACAAAGGCCGACCCTGCGAGGTTCCTGAGGCATCCAGAGAAGGACCAGCTCCAGCTGGATTCAGCTTTATGATGGTTGGAGCTACACATGCTGCTCCTGTGCTTCCAGTGATCCAGACCTCATCTGCCCTCTGCACCTACTGACTCGTCCCTATGCTGAACTGGTCTTCATGTCAATTTAAATTATTTCTGTCATATTGAATTTTCACCTGCACAACACACAAGATGTTATATCATTTCTATCTGTTATCGCCCAAATGAGGATGGGTTCCCTGTTGAGTCTGGTTCCTCTCAAGGTTTCATCCTAATGCCATCTCAGGGAGTTTTTCCTTGCCACCGTCGCCGTCACCCTTGGCTTGCTCATCAGAGAAATTTCATTAATTCGTCTCATTATTATTATCTGCACATTTTTCTCACACATACACACTTCCAATTATTTTCTTTTCTATAATTATTATTATTATTATTATTATTATTTTTTTTTTTTTATCATTTATTTATTTTTTATTATTATTATTATTATTATTTTTTTTTTATTATTTCTTTAATTTTTGTGAAGCTGCTTTGAGACAATGACCATTGTTAAAAGCGCTATATAAATAAAATTTAATTGAATTGATGTGACAGGACCATGAGAAGTCCTGCATGATGTGAACACCGAAGTATCTGTAGCTGTCCACTCTCTCCACTGGGCTCCTGTTGATGAGGGTGATCTGGTAGTTCCTCTCCTGCTTTGTACAAAAGTCCACTGTAGATGCGGTAATATTATCTCACCAGTTTTGACGCGTACAGTAGCTTTGGTTTAAAGTTTCACTCACACGACAGAAGTCGGATCTCTTTGTCTCTTGTAGTTTATTTTGTCAGCATCAATGAATCAACACTTCATACAGTCGTCTTGAGTAAATCCACTGTGATTACAGACACCAGTTGCTGCATCTTGCAAATCTCTGACTTTTACAACAACCTGTTTGCTGTATCTTGTAAATTATAGTCTTAGCTTACGAATATAACAACACTCTTGCTGTATATATCCACTTACGGGAGCTTACGGTTACAACAACCTAGTTGCTGTATCTCACATTCTTAGCTTACCGGGAGCTCACCTTAGCTGACGAGTTTACGCTTACGACAACCTAGTTGTTGTCTCTTACATTCCCAGCTTACGAGCTTACGGTCAAAAGCTTGTGTTTCCGTAGCCTTCCACATCTAAACTGAACTCTCATCATATGACAGTCACACAAATGCATGTAATAGTAGAATGACATCACAGACCAACCTACGATTGTCAACTTATGATGCATGACTAAGAAATATAAAGCTTATGGCTTATGTAACAAACTTAATGCTTAATGCTTTACTAATGAATAGAACAAGGTAGAGTAAATGAAATAACAGCAAATAAAATAAAATAAAATAAACACAACAACAAACTCATAACAAGAGCGATATGGCACTTACATCCACTATCAGCTCCTTTGTCTTACTGACGTTCAGGAGGAGATTGTTCCTCTGGCACCAGTTCTCCAGATTTCCAATCGCCTCCAGGTAGTCCGACTCATCATTGTTGGTGATCAGTCCGACCATGACGGTGTCATCACAAACTTGATGATGGAGGTGGAGTTGGTAGTGGCCACGCAGTCGTGGGTGTACAAAGAGTACAGCAGGGGGCTCAGAACACAACCCTGGGGGGCTCCAGTGCTGAGAGTGAGTGTAGCTGAGACATGTCCGCCCATCCTTACTGCCTGTGGTCTGCCAGTCAGAAAATTCGAGATCCACTGACATATAGATGAGCTGAGTCCCAGGTGCTCCAGCTTGGTGGTGAGTGTGGAGGGAATTATGGTATTAAATGCAGAGCTGTAGTCGATGAAGAGCATTTTAACATAATTCCCTTTCCTAGTGTCCAGGTGAGTAAGTGATGTGTGGAGGAGATGAGAGATTGCATCGTCTGTGGAGCGGTTCTGACGGTATGCAAACTGTAGTGGGTCAAGTGTGTCGGGTAGTGAAGAAATGATGAAGTCTCTGACCAGGCGTTCAAAGCACTTCATCACTACTGAGGTGAGGGCTACAGGGCGATAGTCATTGAGAGAAGCAGGATGTGGTTTCTTCGGGACAGGAACAATGATGGACTCTTTGAAGCACGTGGGGATCACCGACTGAGATAAAGAGATGTTGAATATCTCAGTGAACACAGGTGCTAGCTGGTCTGCGCAGGCTCTGAGGATGCGGCCTGAGATGCCATCTGGTCCTGCTGCTTTCCTGGTGTTCACTCTCCTAAAGGCTCTCCTCACGTCATGCTCGTTGATGCTGAACGCGTTCCTGGTGCTGGCAGTGTCTTCCTGTCTGCAGCCGTTAGCGCCGTTAGCATTAGCACCGTTAGCATTAGCATCGCTAGCGTCTTTAGCTGCAGCCTCGAAGCGAGTGTAGAATGTGTTCAGCTCGTCTGCCAGAGTCGCGTCCGCGTTCGTCATACCGGATGTTGGTGCTTTATAATCCGGAATTGTCCTTAAACCCTGCCACAGGCTCCTAGAGTGACTCTGTTGAAGCTGTGACTCTAGTTTTCTCCCGTAGCGCTGCTTCGCCTCTTTCACCGCTTTCCGGACGTTGTATGACGCAGCCTTGTATGGTTCCATGTCCCCCGACCCAAGTCCCGTGTTGTAGGCGGCGGTGTGAGATCTCAGAGCGTCTGGGATGGTTTTATCCACCCACGGCTTCTGGTTGGGAAACGTTCTGATAGTCTTTTTCTCCACCGTATCGTCCACTAGCTTCCCAATAAATTGCACAACCGCTTCCGTAAACACGCTGACGTCATCATCGGAGCTGTTTCTGAACATGTCCCAGTCTGCGTCATCGAGTACGTCCTGTAACGCGGCCACCGATTGGTCCGTCAACCGCGCGACCTCCCTCTGAACCGGAACTTCCTGTTTCAGCCTTTGTTTATATTTTGGCATGAGGAAGATGGCGGCGTGGTCGGATTTACCAAACGTTGGACGAGATTGCGCCTTGTAGCCATCCTTGACCGTTGTATAACAATGATCTAGTGTTCTTTCACCCCTGGTGGGGCAGGTGATATGCTGATGAAAGTTCGGCGCTGCGCGTTTGAGGTTGGCACTATTAAAGTCCCCTGCTACAATGAGCGCAGCGTCCCGGTGTTGTGTCTGGTGCTGTGTGAGCGCCTCATGCAGCTCGCATAAGGCAGTGTCTGTGTCTGCTTGTGGTGGAATGTAAACGGCACTGATTATGACCGATGTGAACTCCCGTGGAAGATAAAAAGGACGACACATGATGGACAGTAGTTAGAGGTTTGGTGTGCAGGAGCGTGTAAGAGGAACAACGCTCGTGCTGTTGCACCAGCTGTTGTTCACCATTAAACACACGCCGCCTCCTCTTGACTTCCCCGAGTCCCGTGTCCTGTCCATGCGGTGAACCGAGAAGAACTCGGCTGGTTGTATGGCGTGGTCCGGCACCGCTGGGTGAAGCAGATGAGATTGCAGTCCCGAATGTCTCTCTGGAGCTTTATCCCGGCCCTGAGGTCATCGAGTTTGTTCTCCAGTGACTGGACGTTGCCGAGCAGGATGCTAGGCAGAGGTGTGCGGTGTGCACGGGCTCTGAGCCTGTTCCTCACGCCAGCTCATTTCTCTCGGGGCCGCCGCTTCACATCGCATCCATTGTTCTCCCTCAGGATCTCACTCGGCCAGCTCGGATCCGGAGTTAAAAACGTCGAATTGTGAGTACATTGTATACCAATAGAAACAAGAGTGTCTCTATCATACCTAATGTACTCAATGGTGATTATTTTGCCGATTTTAAAACACTGAAAACTAACTTAAAGAACAAAAACAAAGAAAAGGGGGTCCGAGCAGTTGTGACGGCAGCCGACCTCACCGGCGCCATCTTGGAATGGATGTCTCTAATGACACTAATGACACTTGTGTGAGCGCATACTAATGGAATCACTGCTGTAAAGTAAAAAACAAACAAATGAACCTGCACTTTATCTTTGAAAAGAATCGCGACAGAGCTGTGTTTCTGTATACAGCAGAGAGTGTGTGTGTGTGTGCGTATGTGTATGTGTGTGTGTTTGTGTGTATGTGTGTGTGAAGCACACCCTCTCTGCTTCACACACAAACACACACACACACCGAGAGAGATAGAGAGAGAGTGTGTGTGACCCGGCACACTGTCAAATTACGCACGCGCACACACATAGGCTGAAACAGAGAGGGAGAGAGAAAATGGATTTTTAACCTTCTAATGAGACATCCTTTTGCTTTACACACGCGCAGATGCGTGTGTTATAGTAAACAGTACACGCACACACGGATGTTGATTATACCAGTAAGAGACGAGCACTAAGCAAGGGAAGACTTTTCGCACTGCAAAATGCAGCGTTTATTTAGCGAGTATATATTTGTGTTTGTTGCATTTCTGGGGGATTATGTCTGCATTTTTATTGATAAGTCTGCTCATATCGGCACACGTTCATCTGCCTTTTGATCAAAATGCTGCCTTTTGCAAGGTGAAAGTGCGCCACAGGTTCACGTGAACATTTTACATTTGCTAGTATATAGTACATTTCACATTGCTAGTCATATTCACAACCACATTTCAGCCAATCACAGACAATGTGCATTGTGCTATGTTGTTTTTTGTGCCCAAGTGAAAAAAAGTATGCTAAGAATATTAAATCCAAGCATATTTAAGTATACTTGTTTGTTATTTTGGAACAACTAATTTTGTACTTAAGTGTATTTAAGTTGTAATTAAATTGTACAAAAGCACAATTCTAAGTGTATTAAGTTTACTTTTGTGTGCTAAAGTGGAACAATTTCAAGTATACTTAGTACACTTATATTAAGTATATGTGTGTACTAAGGTACCTAACAGTAATTAATACAATTTAAGTATATATTTAATGTGTTATAAGTACATTACAGCTATTTTTTACCGTGTTACAAATACATAATTAATATACTATGAGTATATTCCTGTTGCAGCAGTAACATGCTGTTATACTTCTGGCCAATTACAAATACTAAAAAGTACACTTTGTGGTTAATACTTTATTATATCATACAGTACACACAACCTTCTATACTACAGTATTGCAAATGTGTTACCAGTACCCTAAAGGTCTTTAGGATAATTTACAAATGCTAAATGTATATTCTACACTATAACATGTTTTTGAAAAACATTACATCAGTAATTATGAGGGAGATGTTCACAAACACACAAACTAAAATATAAACTGTTGTGTGAACACAGACAGACATTAGTATTAGAATCTACAGGTACAGTATTAGTTTAAACCTGGTGTGTTGATTCTGTTACACAGAGACTGAAAACAGGCCAAGAGCTACGGAGCCATTATATCACAAGCAAAGTACATAAGTTTTAGCAACAACACATTAGACAATACATTCTATAGCTTAAAGTATGTATTTAATTACAAATTACCTAACAAAAACCATGAAATTTACCTTGTGCTGATGAAAATAAAATAATAACGATACGAACTAATGCACGCAATGATGCAGCTTCCAGTTTAATTCAAACTAGAAACGGAGGACTGGGGAACCAATCAGGCAGTCCGAATCTGCCCGTCTCCAATTTCTGATTGGCTGGTGTCACCAATTCTAGTCTCCGGTTGGCTGGAATAGTTGCAGAGTTATAACGCTGCTGCAGTTTGTGCAAGTGTCGCTTTATGAGCGCATAGAAGAGTGTACGACGGTGTATTAGGGCCAAGATGGGATAAAAAAAAAAGACTTGGAATTTCTGAGTTTAAAACTCGAAAGTTTTCAAGAAAAAAAAAACTTAAAAATTTTCAAGAACAAAACTCGAAACTACCAGTCTCTGCACAAGGTTGAAAGAGCACACACCAGAGTGCAAGGGAACCATGGCTGCATCAGGTAAGTTTACATAGTAAAATAAATGAAATTGGTAGGTAACCTTGAAAGTGCAGCTCTAGTTAGATAACCTCATGGCAAAGTATATTGCTCACCTGCAAGTTACAGCTAGCGAAACGCTTGAATGTTAACAACCCTGTAAATTTGCTCGGTTGTCAGTAGCTTTCAGTCTCAGTGAGTATGACTGATACAGTGGTATATTGGTTCTGTAACCCATGCTAAAGAACAGGTGACTTTTGGGTTCACTTTTAAGTGGGAATTTGTGCACGTATTATGCTTGTGTGTTTGTAACCCTTTTTTAGTTTTATGTGGCCTGTTTGTACAGTGGGTGGACAACCAGACTGCTCATTACCGTCGCACTCACCGCCGTGGAATCGCGGCAGCGGCCAAAATAAACCAGGAGCATTTAAAAATAATTCATGAAATGATGCCAGGTGGCGCAAATTGACATTTTCCGTCGTCTCGGTTTTTAAATATATTCAGAGCTTAAGTCATAATAAAGTCAAAACAATATGTTGTAGCGAAGTAATACTACAATTATGATAATTTATACATCCAACAAACATGAAAAACTATAAATATAAAAAAATATGAGTTAGAAAACATTGGTTTTATTTTGTTTAGACAGACTCTCTGTTTTTATCTGTTTAGTGTTATTATTAAAGAAAACAGCACAAACAACAGCACTAGGGCTTTAAAAAATTTTTTTTTTCGACAATACTTACAGTTGTTAGAGTTTAAGACATCAAGATTTAAATATAGAAATAACTAAAACAAATAGAGCAAACTTCCAGAATATATAATAAAAAAATAAATCAATAAAAAAGATGTATGCAGTATAATCGGGGCCAGTTTGCAGTATAAAACCAAAATACATCTTACTATTTTTGAGAGATTTGTCGTTAAAAAAAACTGTTTTTTTTTTTCAGATATTTGTCTGTACAAAATAATATTTATGCAATATAATCACAGGCTCTTGATTCGTTATTCGTTTGCAATATAAACCAAAATACATTAACCATATAATATAAACCAAAATATAAACCAAAATATTTAATTTGCTGTATTAAATATTTGTGCCGTCTCATCAAGGATCCAAAGATTTCGTTGTACTAAATAATATTTTTGCTGATTTTTTCTGCGATTCAGTTGTACTGAATGATGTTTATGTTTATATTTAAAAAATATGAGTTAGAAAACATTGGTTTTATTTTGTTTAGACAGACTCTCTGTTTTTACCTGTTTAGTGTTATTATTAAAGAAAACAGCACTAGGGCTTTTAAAAAAAATTTATTTCGACAATACTTACAGTTGTTAGAGTTTAAGACATCAAGATTTAAATATAGAAATAACTAAAACAAATAGAGCAAACTTCCAGAATATATAATAAAAAAATAAATCAATAAAAAAGATGTATGCAGTATAATCAGGGCCTCTCATTACATTATTTGCTCGCACTTCGTCTGGCACTGAACCAAAATATATTGTCTTACATTTGTGAATAAAATATCATTGTTTTTTTCAGAGATTTATTTGTGCAAAATAATATTTATGCAATATAATTACAGGCTCTGGATTCATTTTTTGTTTGCAGTATAAAACCAAAATACATCTTACTATTTTTGAGAGATTTGTTGTAAAAAAAAAAAAAATCTGTTTTTTTTTTCAAATATTTGTCTGTACAAAATAATATTTATGCAATATAATCACAGGCTATTGATTCATTATTCGTTTGCAATATACAGTAAACCAAAATACATTAACCATATATCTGTTTTTATCTGTTTAGTGTTATTATTAAAGAAAACAGCACTAGGGCTTTTTTTTTATTTTATTTTGACAATACTTACAGTTGTTAGAGTTTCAGACATCAAGTTTTAAATATAGAAATAAAAAAAGAACCAACTATGTACAAAGTTTGAGAACTGATAAAATATAATAAAACAGAGCAAAAACTATATTTAGTAATGTAAGTGTCTGTGAGCAACAGTGACCCTCGGAGAGCATAGAAATTCGTTTACTCGGTCCTTGACACACTTGCTGTCACTGCTAGACAGGAAGGGAAACTGCTGGGCCACTGTCACCATCAAATAATTTCGTAAGTTCACTGGCAGTCCACGTTTGCCTCTTGAACCATCCCAGTTCATTGTGGATGCCCATTCATAACACAGTGCGGAACAGCAAGCAACCAAGCCGATCTGGCCGTCCTCGACTCTGAATCATCAGCGACTCAATAAGCTCTGTAGTGGGAAGAGTAAACTGAAGTTCAGGATGGCAGCTTGTAATTGATGCTGTAGCTGGAGACATAATTTCCCTGCTCTCTGCATCCCCATGAGCAGTACACCTGGCCGGTGTAACACAGTCTGGTGTTGGGGTGTGCACACAGTTTAACCGTGTACTAAGAGCCTCTGTTAGTTTCTCTACAACAGCGAGTTCTTTGTGGGTGGCTTTCAGATCTGCGTGTGCCTCTTTGCAGACTTGCAACTCACTCCGAAGGACATCCTTCTCTGCCTTGCAAACTCGCAACTCACTCCGAAGAGCATCCTTCTCTGCCTTGCAAACTCCCAACTCACTTCGAAGGGTACCAATCTCTGCCTTGCAGACACGCAGCTGCTGTTTCAGCGCCTCAATTTCTGCACCACGCTTTTCCAGCTCAGGCCTCACGTCCACCACAGTCTGGTCTGTCTTTTGTCTTTGGATTCGTTTTTCGTTTGCAGTATAAACCAAAATACATCTTACGATTTTTGAGAATTTTATCGTAAAAAAAATATATATTTTTTAAGATATTTGTCTGTACAAAATAATATTTATTTCGTTATTTGTTCGCACTTTGGTTTGCACTTGACTCCACTTGACTTGCACTACTGAGCATCCAAGCTTGTTGAGAAGCAAGCGTTTGGCGGTCGTGTGGAAAAGGTAAGCAGGAATTAATTCCCATCTTTCTAAATAGAAACGAAATACTGAACATAAATGTCACCTGCTGTTTAGTCACGTTAGTTTGGTTTAAGCTATTTCTTATGGAACGATATCGCGGACAATATTCAAATGCAATTGCAAATAGCATTTGCAATTGCATTTCCCATATGTGGACGCACAAAGTGTGCCATAATTCAAATGCAATTGCAAACTTTGCATTACCGTTTGCTGATTCGCCTTTGCGAGCGCACACTGACTGCCAAATTTCAAATGAAAAAACAAAGTCCATTTGCATTTGTATTTCCCAGGTCTTACACGTCATGAACCTGTCATATTTAAATAGCAAAATCAATCACCACGTTTGCTTTTTCACTTTCTCTGCGCCGCGCGTCAAGCCGGCCAAAATTCAAACGCAATCGCTAATCCATTTGCAATTGCATTTCCAACACGTTACACAGAAACCTGTCAATCAGCGTCAGGGGCGGGTCTATACTGTGGGGCGGGATTGTATGGGGAGTGACGTCACTCGCACTCGCCGACCAAGAGGGGGATATTTGAGCACAGGAGGTGAACCGAGATTATCTCATTTGTTTATCAAGAAATAAACACACAAAAATGACAAATCGCATATTTTCTTGCTCCGGAGTGGACAGAGAAGTTTTTACAAATAAAAATATTTTTAGATCTTCTCCTGTTGATCTTCTCCGGTGTTATGCGCTAAAATGCCTCCCTGCCACTGATTGCACCCCCACAAAATCTCTGTCAAATATATGAGGACATCACAATTAAATATTCATATTATTATTATCAAATATAATATATGAGTATTATCACGAAGCGATTTTTATTATAAATAAGAAATATAAAAATATACATGTACAACAAATGGCAAAAGTTCTGGAATCACCCCTCTCAGAAGATGTTCATTCAAATGTTTAATTGTGTAGAAAAAAAAAACAAGCACATACATGCCACAAAACTATTTTCACTCAACAATCCAAACTTCTGGCTGTATAAAACACTTAAAAAAAACAAAGAAAGATAACTATAGTCAACGACAACTGTTTTAACAGTTCAAACAGAGGAAAAAAATATGGAATCACCATGCACTTTGCATTTCTACAACTGCTAATTAGTCTACAGTTAAAAAAGAGTGCTTGCACACATTAGGGATGTGTTGAACCAAGATGATTGACATAACTCATAGCTCCAACACGAGAGATGTCAGTTGAAACAAAGGAGAGAATTATCAAACTTCTTGGTTGTTCCCAGTCAGCTGTGTCTAAAATCTGGACCAAGTACAAATCAAATGGAAAGGTTGTAAAAGGGAAGCGTACTGGTAGACCAAGAAAGACATCAAAGCGCCAAGACAGAAAACTTAAAGCAATATGACTTGAAAACAGAAAATGCACAACAAAACAAATGAGGAACAAATGGGCAGAAAGTGGAGTCAATGTCTGTGACCGGACAGTAAGAAATCACCTACAGTGGGAGCCACGCCAAATAGCCGCGACAGTGTGGCTGAAGTGTGAATGGCGTGTGAATGGCCTTTGCACGCCGTAATCCCCCCTCCCCTTTCTGGCTGAAAGGCGTGTCAAGATTTCACAGTAAACACGCCCATTCAAGCCCAATTTATTCATTTACCTGGTGCCACCACTAGATGGCGCTTCGTTCTCAAGAACACGTTAAAACAAGCCAAGCCGAGTTGCAATCACGTGATTTTAACAACCCGCCTCCACCCCCGCCGAACTGACGCTACCAAACTACAGAGATGAAGATGGCGGCTTAACGGACTATTCGTGGTAAGTGATGTTTTATTTTATAAAATGTGTTTGGGGTAGTTTACAGTTTATTTCCCAGTTTAGTTTTTTTATTGGCCGTTTTAAATATCACTGGCAGCACCAGCAGCGGTCAGATGTGACTTTAGAGAACTTAATGTTCTGTTTACCAAGTCTGGAGTTAATATTACAGCTTACTGTCAGTGTCACACACTCACAATGTCACTCCACTTTAACTCAAAAACATGCTCAAGCTTCGACAATACTATTAATGTCCCTATTACAAGAGCTGCACTACCCGATGAAGAGTGTTTGTGTTCTCTGTAAATACTGAGAGAATCTCACCGCGTGTTGTCTGGATAAATTCAGCGCTTATTTATTCTCTGGTTAAGAGTTAATCTGCAGGTTATTTCTGTGACTGTAATATAATGTGATGCAGTTGATGAGGGACACAGACTGAGGGGAGCTGTACAGGAGCTAGTAACGCTCATAACCCGTTTATATTTTATACACTTTGTCCGGGACTTTCCGCGGTAGCGCGAGCGCTTAGTTAAAGAGCTGAATAACAACACTGAAGTGTTTATCAGTTAAGGAGGAGGAGGGGGGAGGTGTGTGTGTGTGTGTGTGTGGGGGGGGGGGTGTATGAGGGGCTTCAGTAAGTTATAGTTTGGCTTCAGGGATGAACTAATGCTCATATACGAGTGTTATATCGCTTAACTTATTTGTATGAGAAGCGCATTAAGTAAATTCTCGGTTAATTTAATGCAGACGATAATACAGACAGTCACTGGTTAACACTAACACTGTTCACTGGTTAACATTAGCACAGGCAGTTTATTTACATTCCAGAATCCCCAAAACAGTACTTTGCACACTCTGTGGTAAATAGGTTTATTAATATATATTATTTTTATTAGAACTATATGTTCTGTGAAGTTTGTCTTTGTCTTGACTAAATTCTCCTGTTGTCTTTAAGCAGAGCTCCGCTGTGGAGGATTGGGGGGTCAGACGGCTGACGGTTGGACTTTTGGAGCTACAGGACTGGAGGAGCCTGAACAAGCTGTTGACGGAGCTGTAGGAGGGATGACGTCACAGTCCGACAGCTTTAGAATGATGTTTGGTCAGGTCTACTGTATATTCTGAACATAGAACTGCAAAATGTCTGATACAGTACTTTGGGGGAAACAAAGACTTAAACTGTTCCATGTTTAATTGTTTTGATATTTGAAAAATTAATATTTTAATGTAAAAGGACTATAGATAGAGACTTATAAGCAGCTGGTGTATCCGGGTAGTTTAATGAACTTTAAGCAAAAAGACAACATGTATTCATCTGTTTTATATAAATTACTGTTTTAACTTTGACTAGTTTTGGAAGAATAAATTGAATTGTTAAAGTCATGTTTTGCGTGTTTTAATTTTGGGGGATTGTTTGGATATTTAAAAAATTGTTTAGTTGAACCAACAACTTCAATGGGCAAAAAATGGGACACAACTTTTTTTTTAAATAGTCAAAGAGTTGGGCTGAAAATAATAATAATAATAATAATTATTGATCATAGAAACAAATGAAACCAGTTAAACACTTGATTATATGTATTTGTGATTGTGACCCATAATATTTTTTTCTCAGTATAAATAAATGTTTTGGGTTTTAAGAACTCCAAAAGAGCAACGACAAACTTGGTATTCTCCATTGAGGTTTCTCACCTTCCACTCCTGAGTAGGACATGGTGTTAATTGTTCTGTGTGTGTGTGTTTTTGGCGGGGGGATGGGTGTGTGTGTGTTTTCGGCTGTTCAGCAGTTCTAAACACAAGCACAGTTTTTGTCCTTAACTAAAATACTTCAATACGTTAATAATGAATTTATTTAGTTGAATAGGGTAATAAGCGATGTTTAAACCAAACCAGTAAGTTAAGTAAGTGTTCCATACATTAAAGTACTGTGTATAACCAAGTGCCCTAGCAAACACAGTTACAGTACAGTTTACAGTACAAACAGAGTGTGCGCTGGAGGCATTGGAAGGTGAGTGAGAATACTCATTTACAAGACAAAAGACGGTCAGAGGCAGCGCCGTTCTAGACCAGACAACACGGGGTGGGGGGAGGGGGGCATCATGTTCGAGCACTGTTTTTACCTGGCCTTACTGTATAGTAACAGTATTGTATTTGCTGAATTGTGTTGAGGCACGCAAACCCCCTGACCACAATAAGGTGGCAATCCCTCAGGGGGAAACTAAAAAATAAATAAATATATATATATATATATATATATATATATATATATATATATATATATATAATTATATAATATCCTTAATCCAGATTTTATCAATCAATGACATAACATTTATCTAAGCTGGATGGTCAAATTCTCAAAAACGTTTAACCTAAAGTGAGACTTAACACACTATAACTAAAATATTTACAAAACTGAAAGGTTGTCTTATGAATAATAAAAAATACAAACTAAATTAAAACAGATGGGCTGTTGAACAGATCATAATATGTTTTATGTTTTCTGATTATAAATGATATATGGGTTGATTTTAGAAAGGCTAAATGAAATAGCTAGTTTTGGTCATGTCAGTCCAGTAACTATACTATGTAAAAGTAATTATAATATGAATTAATTAAGGGCAGGACCTAACCTAATGTTAATAATTTACACCATGATAACATTAGTATTCATGTTTTTTGTATATATTTTTAAATGTTCAAATGAACGTTTCAGAGTATATAATTTGTCGTGTCATCTGTGATTGAGACCCATGAGTTAAATTGAAATATTTTTTATAGGTAGTAAGCCAGGTTTTAGTAACCTTGGATAAATCAGCATGAAAGCCCTCTCTCGCGCACGCGCTCTCACGCTGTCTCTCTCACTCACACACACACTGTAGACACACACAAATAATACATGAAATCGCGTAAAACCAAATGAAACTAGGGTAAAAAATATGAGCAGTAAAATACAGTAGTATCCTGTAGGTGATTCCTGTCCTGTGATAACAGGCACTAACACTCTAGAACTGTTTACTTCTGTTAGTTTTGTTTTCAAGTGTGAATGTTTATGGGGATTAAATCTGTCTCTGCTGCTGCATCTATACGCCGTTGTGATAAGTGATTGATGCCCCATCAGATCTTTGATGTGGGACGTTATGCTGGTTAAATGACTAAAGACACACTGATCCGTATGGACAGATATTTGTTCCAGATATTATGCGCCATTAATCAATTTGTTAAGCCAATTTGACTTTCAGCGAAAACATCAAAAATATAACGAAAACAAACCCAAGCAGAAGTTAAATTTTAAGTTTTACTTTCAAATTAAAATGTGATTTGTCACATACACAGCGCGATATGCAGTAAAATACTTCGGGTGCTTTAGGTGAGACTCGAACTCGGCATTGCTTCACCTGGACCGCTTTATAAGTGTCACGCGCTAACCGATTGCGCCACGGGAACCACACGGAAGTTGGTCTTGTCAGAGTATCCTCTCTCTCGTGCACACACACACACACATGAAATTGCGTAAAACCCAACGAAATATAAGCAGTAAAAAAAAAAATCTGTAAAAATACATTAGTATAACAGGCGCTAACCCTCTGGAACTTTTTTACTATTGTTTCCAAGTGTTTATGGGGATTTAATGTGTCTCTGCTGCCGCATCCATTCACAGTTGTGATAAGTGATTAATGCCCCATCAGATCTTTTGACGGGGGAGCATTATGCATGATTAAATAACTAAAGAAATACTGATCCATATGGGCAGATATTTATTCCAGGTTGCATGCGGCATTAATTGCTTTTCTTATGCCACTTGTAGACTATCAGTGAAAAAATCAGCGAAAACATCATCAAAAATATAACGAAAACAAACCCAAGCAGACATTACATTTTGAGCTTTACTTTGCAGCAAAATATTATCTATCAGTATATTAAATGGAATTAGGTAAAATACACAGTAATGTAAAATACTGTACATAGCCTGCGTTTTTATTCCGTACCTACAATGATCGGTATAGACAAATTACAGCCGCTACCGTGTCTTTAAGAATCATTTCAGGATGTCTTAAAAAATATTTCACTAACTAATTTTATTAATTCATTATTAAATAATAAATAGCATAATCATCATGGGTTGTGTATTGAGTGATTTAACAAATCTGTTTTATTAATCGGTTTGTTGTTGTTGTTTTTTCATCTATTTATGAAACTATGTTGACAATGCAAGAACTGTCTGTATATTAAAGATACGGTATTGGGCTTCCTGGACACTGCAGTTAACTGTGCCAGTCAATGCTCCATCTGGCGGAATTATACGGCATTGCAACCATCTTTGTAGAAAGCGCCTGGGGGCGTTTATGGGGCGGGGCATCGTTAACTGCATCATCGCGGGGGATCACATTCCATGCACGAAGCCTGCATTAACCCTTCATGGATCTGCCACGGAGCCGTCATGCTCCAGGCGGCTGTTTGACGTGGCTCCCACTGTAAAAGAAATGGGATTTACATACAGAAAAGCCAAAAGAAAACCATCATTAACATCTAAACAGAAAAAAACAAGGGTTCAGTGGGCTAAAGAAAGACAATCTTGGACTGCGGATGACTGGATGGGAGTTAGATTCAGTGATGAATCACGAACCTGCATTGCGCAGGGTGATGATGCTGGAACTTTTGTTTGGTGCCGTTCCAATGAAATTAATAAAGACAACTGCCTGAGGCGGCGCGGTGGTGTAGTGGTTAGCACTGTCGCCTTGCACCTCCAGGGTCTGGGTTCGATTCCCCGGCCAGGCTCGATTCCCGTCTCTGTGTGCATGGAGTTTGCATGTTCTCCCCGTGCTTGGTGGGTTTCCTCCGGGTACTCCGGTTTCCTCCCACAGTCCAAAGATATGCAGGTTAGGCTAATTGGCGTTCCTAAATTGACCATAGTGTGTGAATGTGCGTATGTGTGTGTGCCCTGCGATGGATTGGCACCCTGTCCAGGGTGTACCCCGCCTTGTGCCCTAAGCCTCCTGGGATAGGCTCCAGGTCCCCCGCGACCCTGAATAGAAGGATAAAGCGGTATAGAAGATGAATGAATGAATGAATGAACTAGAGTATTTTACCTTAATTTTACGGTTTTTGTTTGGCAGCCATTGCTGCCAGTCATTTGACCGTTTTTTTACGCTTTTTTTTTTTTTTTTACAGTGTAGTTAGTTTAGTTTTTGTATTTTGATTTCTATTGTTTTCTTTGGTAGTTTAGTTAGTTTGAGGGTGGAGATAGAGGGGGGGGGGTTGTTTATTGTTTTGGCCTTGGCCCAACCCTGAAGCCAAGAGCTTCCTGTATGTGTGTGTAAATATAAAAATAAAAACCACGCACTGTACTTTGGTTGCGTCCCTGGACCCTAGACCGGGGGTCGTAACATATAGTAAAAGAAATTATTCTGATAAACAAAATGAATGACACGTTTGTGTTTAGATGGGCCTTGCACAGCTTCAGTGCCCCAGACTGTGTTAGTTGGCTGTTTATTTATTGACATTTACATTTCATTACATTCAGCCGGCATTTAAATACTGCAGTTTTGTTTTGCATTTATTTTGTTAAGCTGCACTTACCTTTTGTGTACATTTGTTCAGATTCCTCTCACAAATCCAACTGAAGAGAAGAACGAACTTGAAAGGACAAAAAAAAAGTGAACAAGAGGAGAGACATATAGATGATGTAAATGCAAATGGGGCAGGAGAGGAAGATGATGGAGATGGACAAGATAGCAGAGAGGAAGATGATGTGAAAATGAGGAAGGAGAGGAAGATGATGGAACTGGACAAGAGGTATACATAGAGGGTGATAAAAGTGGAAATGAGGAAGGAGAGGGAAATGAGGACAGGGAGATAGATGGTGAAAGTGAACAAGAAGATCTTGAAGATGGAAATGAATAAGAGGACAGAGAAAAAGAGAATAGAAGTAGACAAGCACAGAGACAAAGAAAAGAGTACAGAGAGGAACCAACTTCCTCAAACCAAAGGAAGGTCTGTAGATAATAATTTATGTTGTCTGTATATGTTTCATGAAATTGAAACAGGGAAATTGAGTTCAAGGCCGAGAATTAGCACATGGTTTTGCAGGTTTGGTGTGTCATTCTGGTGTACCAGGTTTCAGAAATTGTGTCTAAGGTAAAGATTTTGTGTGTAAGCAGTCGAACAAAACTGTAATGTGATCTGCCTTTTCTTTTTTCATAGAAACAACAGGAGGATGATCCTGTATACCCTGGTGCTCCTCTCACAAAGGGACAGAGTCTGCTCTTACTCATGTCATACGTCTGTGTACTGCGCCACAATTTGACAGAAGTAGCTCTTCAGGATCTTCTTACTATGTTCAATGAACATTTCCCTGGCTTGGTGCCAGAGTACCAGCATACTGTCTGCCTTGGTGTAACTAAACAGATGACATCTTTGTGGCTGGACAGTAAACACCATAAGGAAGACTGGTACTTGGGCTCAAAGATCAATAACATAGACCAGGGACTCATGGCCAATAACCCACCTTTGGAAGTCACAAGGGCCCCAAGATCAGTGAAAGATCGAAAATTCTGGAAAGCATCTGTATGGAGGACTTTTTTGCTGTTTTATTCTTTGCCTGTCTTGAGTGGTATTTTGAAAAAGAAGTACTGGAATAATCTTTTTTATTAGTGTTTTCAACGCACACTCTTCTTGTGAATATGGCAGAACGAGCTCTTCGAGAGTTTGTGCGTAACTTTGAGAAACTTTATGGTTGTGCTAATGTTTCTTTCAATGTGCATTTATTTATCTCCCCCTCTTTCTCTTTCCTCTCTCCCCCTGTCTCCCCTTTCACTCTTTCTCTCTCTCTCTCTGTCGAGCTACACATGTCGTTCCTGAGCTGCCAGTGATCCAGACTCCCTCTGCCCTCCGGACCTGTCTGATCCATCCTGGTGCCCCGTTTCTGGTTGGAGGTCTCGTCGCATGGATGCCCCGTGTGTCTCTTTGGGATGCGTCTGGTGTCTGGGGATGATTCTCTCTACTTAGAAGATGGTTCTGGCCTCGACTGGTGTTGTCAGCTGTTTCTCTGAGGACTTGACAATTCGATAGTTCAGGACTGGAACATTCTACAAGTCCATCTGAGTCTCCAATAACTACTGGACTCCATTTTACATCAACTATTATAACATCAATTAACATCAACTATTATAGCTGAACCTAACACTTAAACCTGTATAAATGCAGATCATTTCCTGCTATCTGTTTCACCCAGATGAGGATGGGTTCCCTGTTGAGTCTGGTTCCTCTCAAGGTTTCTTCCTATTACCATCTCAGGGAATTTTTCCTTGCCACTGTCGCCCTCGGGCTTGCTCACCAGGGACTATCTGAACATTTTGATTCATACACATTCACATTCCATACAAACTTTAATAATTCTTTTGATTGTGTAAAGCTGTTTTGAGACAATGTCAATTGTTAAAAGCGCTATACAAATAAAACTGAATTGAATTGAATTGAATTTATTAATGCACTTACTGTAGCAGCAAGTGTGCGCAACTGGGGACCACTGTGGGCAACATCCATATTTCCATTCGAATCATTTAATGAAACATTGCTTAAGTTTTTCAATGGAACAACGCATGTGCTAGATCAAATAGTTAAGAGATTCCTGAGGCGGAGGGCTCTCTCAGCAAGAGCAGTGAGTACAATGGCAAATGCTGATGAAAACATACGAACATTTTTTGACAAGCTGAAAAAGTAGATCTGGCTTAACACAAAAGTCAAAGAAGTTTCAAGATAAAGTAAGAGGCTTTGGCTGCCCGAAGAAAGGTACCACATCTGTGCTGCAGAGATTGGCTATTGAAGACTTTGCAGGTGACATATGCCTCTTTTCCACTGCATAGAACGGCACGACACGGTACAGTTCAACTCACTTCGGTTCGGCTCAGTTCGGCTCGGTTTGCGCTTCCACCGCAGTGTAGTAATGCTTTAGCGTGGGCGGGATTACTCACGTGTCGTTTAGTCGCGGCGCCGCTACTGCCGTGACATCATCGTAAACGCGCCACAAAGAAACACACAACAATGGAGCATATCGACGGCATGGTGTTCTTCATTCTCGGCATGTGGATGTTTTTAACAGCGAGATGAAGGAGTTTGTTTCAAAAGAGGCTGATGGCAGCCAAAGAAAAATTTTGGTTAATACAAAAAGGTGCGTGCGATCCTTCTCTGGCTGTTCTAAATATAGCGGTTCTGTTGTGTCTCGTGTCGCAAGTTCGGTGACGCAGTAATGACGATTTTCTCCGGCCAATCAGTGACCAGCCGTGTTTACACGTCACGTTTTGGTAACGGTTCGGCGCGCTTGGAACCTCGGCTGAGGTGGTACTAAAAAAAGGACCAGGTACCATGTACTGTTCCCAGTGGAAATACCCCCAAAAGTGAGTAGAACTGAACCGTGTCGTGCCGTACTATGCAGTGGAAAAGCGCCAATAGTCAATTCAGGTTTCTTTTATGACCGTTTCACTTGCAGTGGAGTTCTTTATCATTCCTGCAAGAACACCTTTTAAAAAGAAAAACAATTCAGTTGTACAGTTAAATGATGTAACATTATGTCAAATTGTGACCCTGGTGGATTTTGCATGTGAGGATGAGCCATCTTCTGCAACCGACAACAACAGATTTTGTGTTTTAGTTTTTAGAGCTTGCCAAGAGTGAAGGAAAGTTGTGTAGAGATGATCAGCCACAAATGTCCTCAACATTTATATATGAAGTGTCTCAAACCAATAATGTGTTTGCTGTTCCTTCTCAGTCACTCAAACGTAAATGTGTAATTATTAAGTCTAAGGACAAACTGTATGTTATTCCACTTCCAAACAGCATCGGATGAGACTAAAACTGACTCCTAGGGGAACTACTTCTGTTGCTTTACAGATATCAATGCAAATTGCTGTATTTAACCTGTATTTCTCACTAAAATTAATAATAAATAAATTTTTGGACATTCAATATAGACAGTGTTTACTTTGCCGTATAATCCAGTAGCTGAACTTCCTGTCCCCTAGAACACATTGTCTTGTGTTCGCATGGTGTGCTGTTGATATAAAAGTAATCATGGATTGATGTTTATACATTGGACTTCTCTGTGACATTGTGTAAATTTATTAAAATACTTAAATCACAATTACAAGTGTAACCTTTTGTGCAGTGCATACATTTT
Organism: Channallabes apus; assembly: GCA_030522415.1. Taxonomy (NCBI): domain Eukaryota; kingdom Metazoa; phylum Chordata; class Actinopteri; order Siluriformes; family Clariidae; genus Channallabes; species Channallabes apus. The sequence continues at coordinate 39,729,923 of CM060113.1, forward strand.
AAAATGTTTTAAATGGGCTTTCAAAGCATTTATCCTCAGCCACAGAGGTGTCATTTTGTGACAATTGTGAAAATTGTCATTTTCAGCACACATAAATAATACTAAAATATATTTACATAAAGTGCAAATAAACACACTTAAAAAAAATAAACAAAACTTTCAATTCAAGTATATTTTTGCAAAATATATTTTTAAGGAAATATACTAAATTACAATTATTTTAAAGTGTGTTAAAAGTTGTATTGTAAAAATAGGTAAAAGCAATGTGGTAATATACTTTTTATATATTTAAAATTAGTAAACTTTTTGTTAGTATATTTGCAATGTACTGTTGCAACAAGAAATACAATACAAATATGCAAAAATATTTTAGCTTCGAAGATGCTACCGTTAACATCATCGAAAGACTGCCCGTTTGTTTTAACATGCTGTTTTAATGCCCCGCATATTAATGTACTGTTAATTTATAGATTTGTTTTTGAGTAAGCACTGCTCTTTGCTTGGCAAGTTGTTCTGTTTTTTCTTCCCATCAAAACAACGTGGATTGTTTTGATTTCTTTATTTCTGTTTTTGTTGTGTATAATATTCATTCTCAATTAATGTAATTGAATGCATGTCTTTCGTTACAGTTGACCTTCAATGGCGACTAATTGGTAAACTTCTGGTGTATTTCTGTCTGCTTTTGATACTCATTGTTGGCAAGAGAGTTTCCATTAGATGGTGCACATGTGGTGTCGCTCAAGTCTTTTGTATTAATTGTTTTCTTGGTTTGTTGCAGGAGCTGCGGTTCCATGATAGACTGGCCTTCCTCTTTGGTGGTGGTTCTTTTTTCGATTGTGTGCTGTTACACCTGGAGTGCTTGAGTGTGACCATAGTGCATGTGTGAAAATGTGTGGTATGTGTGAAAGTGTGCCCTGGTAAAAGACACAACCCTACCTCATTTTCAGCCATTGTGAACCTCAGCTCTGTGGGTATTTTTTCTTTCTTTTTTTTTTTTTGACGTAGGGTTTTTGGTTTATCTTGTTTTTAGCGTGTTTTTAAGCAATTGTGTATTAATAAACATTGTACTGTATTTACATCTCCTCCATGTCTCCTGCCTACTCTAAGTAATTGAACCTGTGTGCTTTATATCTAAATTGGGTGGTTTAAATATAATTTTGTTCCTGGGGTGAGTTACCAGGGTGGCTTAGTTGGATTATCTAATGTTAAATACACCCTTACTGCCACATATGCTTTCACTCTGCAAAAGGCAGCATTTAACGAGTTTATATTTGTATTATGTACGCATCGTTTATACGTTTATATATCGTATATGTACGCATCTACATACAGGCTCTGCAAGGAACTTGGTATCACTAGACGGCCGCGCTACGTTCATCGTTCCGGTCGCCACTATCTCTCATCACGCTGTGTGACATCCTCGTCCATTCCTTCTATTTGGTCCAACCGTTCGGATATATGCTATTCTATGCTGCCGGCCAACCACCGTGGTATCAATCGTGCTGCATTAATTACTGTATCTCCGTCTCCATCTGCTCTACAGACACGCAATGATTGTGCGCTTCGTCCTGCATTAGCGCTGTTCAACTGCCGCTCACTTACTAACAAGGCTACTGTGCTCTCCACACTGTTAACTGATAAAGACCTGGACTTCTTGCTGCTTACTGAAACATGGCAAATACCAAATGACTATTTCCACCTAAATCTTCTCACCCCTTCTGGATACAGCTACATGACCAAACCCCGTCTTACATCGAGGGGTGGCGGCCTGGCTGCCGTCTATCGTAGTAACATTCCTGTTAAAACCATTGACTTTCATGCAACTTCAACCTTTGAGTACCTAGTTCTCAAAATCTCTGGTACATTTCCTATGATTGCAATTCTCTTGTATCGTCCACCCAAATCAATGTCAAATTTTTTCACTGAACTGCATGAGCTATTAACCCTTACATGTGCAATGTCTTCTTCTATAATCTTACTTGGTGATTTCAACATACATGTTAACAAAGATTGTGCAGACTCCCGTGAACTCATGTCAGTTTTTGAATGTTTTAATCTCGTACAGCACATAAATTTTCCTACACATATAAAAGGTCACACACTGGATTTAATTTGTACAACTGGTTTACGCAATGTCTCTGTGAATGGGTCGCAGATTGGACTTTCTGATCACCTTCTCATTGAACTTAATTGTGAAATGCCTCTCCCCTGCCTCAGGGTAAAATCAACCATTACTTTTCGTAAAATTACTTCTGTTGATCATTCACTGTTTACTGATTCTGTACAGACACATCTTTCAGATATTACTGAACACAGCTCTGCTCTTGATATTCTTGCCAAATATAATAACGCTCTTTCTACCGCCCTTAATATTCACGCCCCACTCAAATGCAGAATCGTACCTTCTACACATACATCACCCTGGTTTACCCCCTCACTTCGCAAATTGAAAACCACTGGTCGTCGCCTGGAACGCCTTTATAGGAAAACTGGCTTGACCGTGCATCTTCTTGCATACAAGGATCACATTCAGCTATATAAATTAGCTTTAAATAATGCACGATCCAGCTATTATTCTACTCTGATCACAAATGCATCTTCCCGTCCTAAAACACTGTTTTCTGTAGTTAACAAACTCACTAGCCCTCCTGTCCCTCCTATGACCAACTCTGTAGATCTCTGTGAGTCATTCTTACTTTACTTCCAAAATAAAATAACTCATATACATTCTCTCTTTTCAACAGTATACTCCCCTATTCACTCAAATGACTTCCCCATGGACTTTGCAACTGGTATTTTTACTGATTTTGATCCTCCAACTCCTGCTTTTATTTCCGAATTACTCAGTAAAGTCAATCCTTCTTTCTGTCACCTTGATCCTGCCCCTACGTCCCTGCTTAAATACTCTGCACCTGTTATTTCACGGCCTATTTCACTTCTCATTTCTAAAATCTTGAACACTGGTGTTGTTCCTCTTGAATTAAAAACTGCAGCTGTCACACCAGTCTTAAAGAAACCTGGCCTTGACCCGGCTGATATGGCCAACTACCGACCAATTTCAAATCTTCCGCTACTTTCCAAAATACTTGAAAAAGTTGTTGCTGTTCAACTACAGTCCTATTTGTCATCTCATAATCTGTATGAATGTTTCCAATCCGGTTTTCGCCCTCACCACAGTACAGAGACAGCGCTTCTTAAGGTTGTCAATGACCTTCTTATGGCTTCTGATGCTGGCTCTGCTAGCATTTTGATTCTGTTAGACCTCTCTTCTGCATTTGATACTATCTCTCACAATATTCTCATCTCACGACTCTCTGCTCTTGGTATTTCTGGAACTGCCTTATCCTGGTTCGCTTCTTATCTGTCTGACCGACAACACTATATTACTATCCACCAATCTAAATCTTCTACCGCTCCTGTTTCTCATGGTGTTCCGCAGGGTTCTGTTCTTGGCCCACTACTGTTCATCATCTACATGCTTCCTCTAGGTAAAATCATCCGCCGCCATGGTTTCAATTTCCACTGTTATGCAGACGACACTCAACTCTATATCAGCTTTCGACACTACCATCCCTTTCCCACTAACACCGTTTCTGATTGTATTGATGACATAAATGCTTGGATGACTAGTAACCTTCTCAAGCTCAATACTGACAAAACAGATTTTTTACTTGTTGGTTCACCTAAAACCATTGCAGCTCTCTGTACTGATACTGTTAACATTTCCGGGACCTTGGTTAGATCTTCCACCACCGTTAAAAATCTGGGTATAACTTTTGACTCCCATCTTTCCTTTCTACCTCACATTTCTTCACTTACTAAATCTGCCTTCTATCACCTCCGTAATATAGCTCGTCTACGACCCTTCTTAGACATCAAGGATGCTGAGACACTGGTCCACGCTTTCATTACTTCTCGACTCGACTACTGTAATTCTCTTTTCTATGGTCTACCAAATACAACATTAAATAAGCTCCAATACATTCAGAACTCTGCTGCTAGGGTCCTCACTTATTCAAAGAAATCCTCACACATCACTCCCATCCTACACAAACTTCATTGGCTACCCATTCGCTCCCGCATCCAATACAAGATTCTCCTTATCACCTTCAAAGCACTCCATGGTCTTGCCCCTCCATATATCTCAGATCTTATTCATACTTACTCCCCTGCTCGCACACTCCGATCTGCAGATGATGGTCTACTGGTAATTTCTCGTCATAGATTAGCATCATTTGGAGGACGAGCATTTAGCATTTCTGCCCCCACACTCTGGAATTCTATTCCCAAACACATCCGTGATCTTTCTTCATTACAGGATTTCAAAACCCACCTTAAAACATATCTTTTCTCGTCCTGTTTTTCCACTCTTTTGAATATGTGTTAGATAAACACTACCAGTTTTCATGTTTATCTATATTTTGTTTTGTCATTTTTCAAATGTCTCTTTCTATGTGTAAGCATTTTTGTTATTGTAAAGCGACCTTGAGTCTCTTGAAAGGCGCTATATAAAATAAACTTATTATTATTATTATTATTATTTTTGATGTTGTTCTGAGGTATTATTGGTTTTGCAAAAGTTGCCACTCTTTATGGCTGAAATAAAGCCGCTCATGTCGTCACTTTCATTTCCCCTTTGATCAAAATGCTGCCTTTTGCAACGTAAAAGCATGTGCCGATGTGAGCAGCTTTCAGTCATTATACTCGGATCACAAAGAGGGGAAACTTTTGCAAAGCAGAAAAAAATCAGTACCCCAGAAAAATAACTGAAATATAGAGAAAATATTGGAAGTAACAGTTGAGCTTTTATAACATTGGTAAAATTTTTATTGAAGCTATACTAAAGGAACCTTTTCTATATATATATATATATATATATATATATATATACAGTATATATATAGAGAGAGAGAGAGAGAGAGAGAGAGATTTTGTTCCTATACTGTAGGTGTTGTGTACTAAAGTTACACTGGAAGATAAGAAGTTGGGTACTGAATGTCTATAGGATAATTTTACTTTCGATAGCTATTCTAGGGGGGTGGGAGAATGTGTTTAATTCTTTGAGACATTTTGGTACGGTTATTTCAAAATGGTAATGTCCAAAATCTGTGTTTATAGTTGATATTATATTAATTTGCAAGACAAGTGAATAAATCAAATGAACCCATATGGGGAAACCAGAACTACTGTAGTTTGTATAAACTCTGAACTTATTTCTGCATCTATCCAGCATATAATTGTTGTCTTTGTGTCATGATGTTTACTCAAATCTAATTAGCACCTAGAAATAAAGAAGTAAAACATTGTTTTTGTAAACATTTATAAATATTTATATTTAAGCAGTTTAAGCAGTACGTATATGGGGGGGCAGGGGTTACAAAGTTTAGAGATTAGCTCTGTTTACAAATTCTATCTTTTCGCTGTATGTCCTACCTCAGATGCCTTTAAGCCTTTAAACAGGAAGTAAAATTTGCTGTTCTCAGTCTGGCCCCTGGGGCAAAATTCTCATGTTACAAAACAACAAAGTCTCAAAACCTTTTGATGCCATCTCGTATATGGTTCAAATAACTGGAATTGAACTTGATTTAACTTCTTTTGGCTTTGTCTATTTACTGCCCCCCCCCCCCCCATAGAATCACAGAAAACATGCTTTTAGAACAGTGTTCACATGACAACAAGGACATCATTATTAACGAGCTGTAAAAGAATTTTAATTATTCTGATTCTTTATTTCTTTAGCTGACTGTCTCAGCCTGACTCCCATCCTGTATGGTTTTGGTGTAATTGTTAGTCCAAACACAGGTGTGAAATCTGGTTCTCCTGCATCTTCAGGCCAAATGAACTGGAAGCGGTGTAGAAGAGTAACCAAGAAGAGGAAGAGCTCCATGCGAGCCAGACCTTCTCCAAGACACACACGAGGCCCTGCACACATTGACAGATTCATACATTTAAACATGTGGTTTGTCAGATAATAAATGAATCTCAGGTTTGGGTGAACAACTTTTCAATTAAGTTTGCCGTGTATTTCACTCACCAGCAGAAAAGGGTAAGAATGCCTCAGGCTTCACAAATTGTCCCTGATCATTTAGGAAGTTTGATGGGTTAAATTCATGAGGAAACTTCCACTGGCTTTCCTCACGTAACACTGAGGACAGGTTGGGGATGATCATAGTTCCCTGGAGCACAGATAATTAAAATAATAATTATATATATATATATATATATATATATATATATATATATATATATATATATATATATATATATATATTACTATGAGTAGTGAAACAGTGCAGCCAATTAAGCAATTAAAATTGTCACCTTTGGTATGGTGTAGTTCATCAGTTCAGTATCTCTAGTGGTACAGTGTGACACACTCAGAGGAACCGTGTTGGCAATGCGCTGACATTCGTGTATCATAGCCTGTGTGTATGGCATGTTGTTTCTGTCCTCAAATGAAGCATCTGATTTTCCCTCCATAATCTCATCAATCTCCATCTGGCATCTCTCTAAAAAAAAAAAAAAGCATGTAGTGTGGGTGCTATTATTAGATAATTTTAATCTATTATTGTGGCCAATAAAAGTAAAATGTTCAATTTTACTAAGATTGTATAAGCAGAGTAAAATGTAACCCTGACCCTGGATGTCTGGATGAGTCATGAGGTAGAGCATCGCAGTAAGGAGTGTGTTGGATGTGGTATCAGTGCCAGCTACATGCAGATTTAAAATATAAGCCACAAGTTGTTCTTCGCTAAAAGTTGATTCCTTGTCTCTCTATTAAACATGATATAAAATAACATGTTTTAGCATGATTTTCAACAAGCCACATAAAAGTGACTTCTTCACGAAAACACAAACCGTATCAAGCTCATCCAGATAGCAGTCAACAAAGTCTCTTGGTTTTCCTGGGATCCGTGTTGTCTTGTGCTCTTTGATCATCTTTGCTGTCATCTTTTTAAGTTTGCTGTTATTATCAAAGGCTTTTTTAAAGGGAAGGGGCCAGGACCTTACCACAGGAAGTGCATCATAAATCTACAAAAAAAAAGAAAAAAAAAGATTAAGCTTCTTATCTAAGGCAAGCAAAGGCAAAAGAAATATGTTTCTCAACATAACCAAGCCAAGGTGGGGGCCAAACTTATGTAGCCAGACACCTCTTAAACTGAAAATTATCTCCTCCTGATATACAATATATAGATATAGATTTATGAACATAACCCAACTCTGTTAGAGGCTTTTTTTAAATACATTAAAATGCTAAGATAGAAAAAGTTTTAGTAAAGCCTTCTGGGGGCTCATGGGAATAGAATTGTCTTGTGAACAATTTTTTATATGCTGTCTTTTAACACTCAGGTTTGTTGACAGTGAAGTGATGTGTTGCATTACTTCCCATGGAGCCCTGATGTATTTGTTTCCTTCTGGTTCTCCCTTTTAGTTATGCTGCCATAGCTAGTCCTATTGCTGTCGCTATTTGATATTGAGAATACTGACATACCGTCTCTCTCTGACTTGAGCTGTGATTTTTAGGCACAATGATTTTTATTGAATTTTATTCAATTTAATAGGACAAATGTTTTGTTCTCAGATTTTTCTTAAGCAAGTATATTTGTCACACGTTTTGAAGTATTAAAAACTACCAAAATTATCAAAATATACATGGAAATTCAAGATTCAAGATTCAAAGAACTTTATTAATCCCAGAGGGAAATTGCTTATTCTTGGTTACAGTTGCTTACAGTTGTTTTCCGGGAGGAAAAGAAAAGAGTAATAAATTAGACAAGGATGAGAGTGTAACGGTTAACCCCTAGATGGCGCCAGAGCGCCATTTATATTTATGTTGTGTTTTGAGTTGTAGTTTTGTTTTTCGTTCAGTTGGACTTCAGTTCCCAGTTTGCACCTCGGTCAGGTGACGTAGAAGCTCACCTGAACCGAGGGAAGTTAATTTGATGATTGGTTTATGTTTAGTTCTTTAAATAGCCTGGCTGGACTCCAGTCAGGTGTCTAGCAACCGTTACAGAAAATCTAGTTTGTGTTGGAGAGTTTTGTTTATGTTTATGTTTATTTTGGAAAAATAAAGGACTTTGTGAAACCGTCAGCTTGCCTCCGCGATCATGCCTCGACCACACGGCCGACACAGACACAGTAAGGGAAGGAAACGTGACAGATTGCTAGACCAACCAAGAGGCATGGCGGAGGATCCCCTCCTGAAGTTTTTTGGGGGGGGCGCAGTGGCCATCTTGCCCGAGCTGACGAACTGGCGGGACAGCGAAGAGGAGTACTACGGATGGGACTATAACATCGGGCTGGTAGAGGACGAGGAGGAGATGTACCGCAGCTGCGAGTACAGATTGCTGGAGGAGCAGGAGCACCTACGAGAGAGCAGCGAGGAGAGAGAGAGAGACACACCACAAAGCTGGGAGGGCTGCAGGCTCGCCATTCGGCGGACGCCATTCAGGGGCGACGCGGCACGGGGTCACGTGGTTCCCCGCACTGGCCGGAAGAGAAGGGCGAGGAAGCCCAAGTACGGCGGTGACGAGGGGGAAAGAAAACCCCAGGCAGAGCAGCAGCAGAGAGAGGAGGAGCTCATGTGGTGGATTCCGGAGCCGGAACGGGTGAGTGAAATGCTGGAGCATATTAAGGAGCTCCAGCAGATGATCCTCCACTTCCGGGATGACCGCGAAGCGGGCTCGGAGCTTTCTCCTCTCTCGCCAACACTCAGCAGCGAGCTAGCGTGTCAGCAGCCGCTGCCCGACGCACCGCCACCTTCCAGCTTCGAGGACAGCGAGCCAGCGTGTCTACAGCTGCTGTCCGACGCACCCGTCTTACTGCCGCCTTTCGGCTTTGAGGACAGCGAGCCAGCGTGTCTACAGCTGCTGTCCGACGCACCCGTTTTACCGCCACCTTCCAGCTTCGAGGACAGCGAGCCAGCGTATCTACAGCTGCTGTCCGACGCACCCGTTTTACCACCGCCTCCCGGCTTCGAGGACAGCGAGCCAGCGTGTCTACAGCTGCTGTCCGACGCACCCGTTTTACCGCCACCTTCCAGCTTCGAGGACAGCGAGCCAGCGTATCTACAGCTGCTGTCCGACGCACCCGTTTTACCACCGCCTCCCGGCTTCGAGGACAGCGAGCCAGCATGTCTACAGCTGCTGTCCAACGCACCCGTATTACCGCCGCCTTTCGGCTTTGAGGACAGCGAGCCAGCGTGTAAACAGCTGCTGTCCGATGCACCCGTTTTACCACCGCCTCCCGGCTTTGAGGACGACGTTGAGCCGTCGTTGAGCGCCGTGCACGCTCCAACGCTGCAGGAGAGCGCCGTGCACGCTCCAACGCTGCAGGAGAGCGCCGTGCACGCTCCAACGCCGTCTACGAGCGCAGTGACCGCTCCCACGCCGTCTACGAGCGCAGTGACCGCTCCCACGCCGTCTACGAGCGCAGTGACCGCTCCCACGCCGTCTACGAGCGCAGTGACCGCTCCCACGCCGTCTACGAGCGCAGTGACCGCTCCCACGCCGTCTACGAGCGCAGTGACCGCTCCCACGCCGTCTCCGAGCGCAGTGACCGCTCCCACGCCGTCTCCGAGCGCAGTGACCGCTCCCACGCCGTCTACGAGCGCAGTGTCCGCTCCCACGCCGTCTCCGAGCGCAGTGACCGCTCCCACGCCGTCTCCGAGCGCAGTGACCGCTCCCACGCCGTCTCCGAGCGCAGTGACCGCTCCCACGCCGTCTCCGAGCGCAGTGACCGCTCCCACGCCGTCTCCGAGCGCAGTGACCGCTCCCACGCCGTCTCCGAGCGCAGTGACCGCTCCCACGCCGTCTCCGAGCGCAGTGACCGCTCCCACGCCGTCTCCGAGCGCAGTGACCGCTCCCACGCCGTCTCCGAGCGCAGTGACCGCTCCCACGTCGTCTCCGAGCGCAGTGACCGCTCCCACGCCGTCTCCGAGCGCAGTGACCGCTCCCACGCCGTCTCCGAGCGCAGTGACCGCTCCCACGCCGTCTCCGAGCGCAGTGACCGCTCCCACGCCGTCTACGAGCGCAGTGTCCGCTCCCACGCCGTCTCCGAGCGCAGTGACCGCTCCCACGCAGTCTACGAGCGCAGTGACCGCTCCCACGCCGTCTACGAGCGCAGTGACCGCTCCCACGCCGTCTATGTGCGCAGTGACCGCTCCCACGCCTGCGTCGAGCGCAGTGACCGCTCCAACGCCTGCGTCGAGCGCAGTGACCGCTCCAACGCCTGCGTCGAGCGCTTCTCCAGCTCAGCAGCAGCCGAGCACGCCTCCAGCTCAGCAGCAGCCGAGCGCTTCTCCAGCCCTGCCGCCGCCGAGCGTTTCTCCAGATCTGCAGCAGCAGAGCGCTTCTCCAGCTCAGCAGCAGCCGAGCACGCTTCCAGCTCAGCAGCAGCCGAGCACGCTTCCAGCTCTACAGCAGCCGAGCACTTCTCCAGCCCTGCAGCCGCCGAGCACGCTTCCAGCTCAGCAGCATCCGAGCGCTTCTCCAGCTCTGCAGCATCCGAGCGCTTCTCCAGCTCAGCAGCATCCGAGCGCTTCTCCAGCTCTGCAGCATCCGAGCGCTTCTCCAGCTCTGCAGCAGCCGAGCACGCTTCCAGCTCTGCAGCATCCGAGCGCTTCTCCAGCTCAGCAGCATCCGAGCACGCTTCCAGCTCAGCAGCATCCGAGCGCTTCTCCAGCTCTGCAGCAGCCGAGCACGCTTCCAGCTCTGCAGCAGCCGAACACTTCTCCAGCTCTGCAGCCGCCGAGCACGCTTCCAGCCCAGCAGCCGCAGAGCATGCCTCCAGCCCCGTCACCCAGCCTCCTGGATAGGAGGCTAAAGGTAGAACATTGGGTTGGGTGTCCGGGGCCTCCGGTGATGCTCCGGGAGGAGCATTTTTTAGAGGGGGGGTAATGTAACGGTTAACCCCTAGATGGCGCCAGAGCGCCATTTATATTTATGTTGTGTTTTGAGTTGTAGTTTTGTTTTTCGTTCAGTTGGACTTCAGTTCCCAGTTTGCACCTCGGTCAGGTGACGTAGAAGCTCACCTGAACCGAGGGAAGTTAATTTGATGATTGGTTTATGTTTAGTTCTTTAAATAGCCTGGCTGGACTCCAGTCAGGTGTCTAGCAACCGTTACAGAAAATCTAGTTTGTGTTGGAGAGTTTTGTTTATGTTTATGTTTATTTTGGAAAAATAAAGGACTTTGTGAAACCGTCAGCTTGCCTCCGCGATCATGCCTCGACCACACGGCCGACACAGACACAGTAAGGGAAGGAAACGTGACAGAGAGGGGGAAAAAAATCTGTAAAACAGTAAATCCCTAGTTGCACACTAAACATAATTCAATATACACTGTTCCAAATTATTATGCAAATTGGATGTAAGTGTCATAAACATTAAATGTTTAGTTTTTAAATTAAACTCATGGATGGTGTTGTGTCTCAGGGCTCTTTGGATCACTGAAATGAATCTCAGACACGTGTGATAATTAGTTTGCCAGATAAGCCCAATTAAAGAAAAAGTACTGAAGAAGGTTGTTCCACATTATTAAGCAGGCCATAGGTTTCAAGCAATATGGGAAAGAAAATGGATCTCTCTGCTACCGAAAAGCATCAAATATTGCAATGCCTTGGACAAGGTATGAAAACATTAGATATTTCACAAAAACTCATCGTACTGTGAAGACATTTGTGTCTGATTCAGCACGCAGACAGGTTTGTGCAGATAAAGGCAGAATGAGGAAGGTGTCTTCCAGACAAATTCATCGGATTAAGAGAGCAGCTGCTGAAATGCCATTACAAAGCAGCAAACGGGTATTTGAAGCTGCTGGTGCCTCTGGAGTCCCGCGAACCTCAAGGTGTAGGATCCTTTAGAGGCTTGCAGTTGTGCATAAACCTACTATTTGGACACCTTTAACCAATGCTTTTGTATAGCGTATTGTTGGTCCTACACATGAGCATGGCCACACCCTTGACTTAGTTTTGACCCATGGTATTTCTGTTGCAAATTTAGAGGTGTACGATGCATAATTTTCAGATCATATGCCTGTGATCTTTGATCTTCTGCTTCCATGTCCTGTGGTCAAAAAGCCATGCGCTCCTGCACAGCACCACCGTGTTGTTACATCCTCCACTGTGTCTCAATTTTCCACTTCATTTAGCCAAATCTCCGTTGTTGATTCTTGTACTGCTGATGTAGAGGCACTTTTTTCTTGTTTTAATTCTAAATGCCTGTATATCCTTGATTCTGTGGCTCTGGACGGACCAATCGGTGGCCGCGTTACAGGACGCACTTTATGACGCAGACTGGGACATATTCAGAAACAGCTCCGATGATGTCAGCGTGTTTACGGAAGCGGTTGTGGGATTCATTGGGAAACTAGCGGATGATACCGTGGAGAAAAATACTATCAGACCTATCAGTTTCCCAACCAGAAGCCGTGGGTGGATAAAACTATCCGCGATGCTCTGAGATCTCGCACGCTGCCTACAACGCGGACTTGCGTTGGGGGACATGGAACCGTACAATGCTGCGTCATACAACGTCCGGAAGGTGGTGAAAGAGGCGAAGCAGCGCTACAGTTGGAAACTAGAGTCACAACTCCAAAAGAGTGACTCTAGGAGCCTGAGGCAGGGACTGAGAACAAGAACGGATTATAAAGCACCTACATCTGGTATGACGAACACGGATGTGACTCTGGCAGACGAGCTGAACACATTTTATGCTTGCTTCGAGGCTGCAGCTAAAGACGCTAGCGATGCTAATGCTAGCGGCGCTAACGGCTGCAGACATGAAAACACTGCCAGCACCGGAAACGCGTTCATCATCTCTGAGCATGACGTGAGGAGAGCCTTCAAGAGAGTGAACAACAGGAAAGCAGCAGGACCAGACGGCATCTCAGGCCATATCCTCAGAGCCTGCGCAGACCAGATAGCACCTGTGTTCACTGAGATATTCAACATCTCTTTATCTCAGTCGGTGATCCCCACATGCTTCAAAGAGTCCATCATTGTTCCTCTTCCGACGAAACCTCATCCTTCTTCTCTTAATGACTATCACCCTGTAGCCCTCACCTCAGTAGTGATGAAGTGCTTTGAACGCCTGGTCAGAGACTTCATCATCTCTTCACTACCGGACATACTCGACCCACTACAGTTTGCATACTGCCCGAACTGTTCCACGGACGATGCAATCTCTCATCTCCTCCACACATTGCTCACTCACCTGGACATTAGAAGGGGGAATTAAGTTAAAATGCTCTTCATCGACTACAGCTCTGCATTCAATACCATAATTCCCTCCACACTCACCACCAAGCTGGAGCACCTGGGACTCAGCCCATCTATGTGTCAGTGGATCTCCAACTTCCTAACTGGCAGACCACAGGCAGTACGGATGGGCCGTCATGTCTCAGCCTCTCTCACTCTCAGCACTGGAGCCCCCCAGGGTTGTGTTTTGAGCCCCCTGCTGTACTCCCTGTATACCTATGACTGCACAGTCACTACGAACTCCACCAACATCATTCAGTTTGCTGACGACACTGTCGTGGTGGGCTTGATCTCTGACAACGACGAGACAGCCTACCTGGAGGAGGTTGGACATCTAGAGAACTGGTGCCAAAGGAACACTCTCCTCCTGAACGTCAGCAAGACAAAGGAGATGATAGTGGACTTTAGCACAAAGCAGGAGAGGAACTACCAGACCACAGTCATCAACAGGAGCCCAGTGGAGAGAGTGGACAGCTTCTGATACCTCGGTGGTCACATCACGCAGGACCTGTCATGGTCCTACCCACATCAACACTGTGGTGAAAAAGGTCCGGCAGCATCTCTACCACCTCAGGCGCTTGAGAGACTTTTGACTGCCCTCCAAGGTGCTCAGGAACTTTTACTCCTGCACCATAGAGAGCATCCTGACGGGAAACATCTTAACCTGGTTCGGGAACAACACCATGCAGGACACACGAGCTCTAGAGGGCTGTGCGTTCGGCTGAGCTCACCATCCGCACCAAGCTCCCTGACCTGCACTCGATCTACAGCAAGCGGTGCCGGACCAAGGCTAGGAAGATTGTGAAGGACCTCAGCCATCCCAACAATGGACTTTTCTCACTGTTGCGATCAGGAAAGTGCTTCCGCTCCCTGAAGGCCAACACAGAGAGACTGAGGAGGAGCTTCTTCCCGCAGGCGATAAGGTCTCTCAACCATAACACAACACAGGACTAATACTGTCTTTTCATAACATCCAACACTGTCTGGGCATTCATGGACACTTTGGACACACTTGCACTACATAGTTATATTTTTCATCTATGGACCACTGCACAAATCACTTTAATAAGACACTTTATCATATTTATATTTTTATATTTTCATATTTTCATCTACAGACCACTGCACATATCACTTTAAATAAGACACTTTAAATAAGTCACTTTAAATAAGTCACTTTACAGTCATTTTTTATGCGAATTTGCACACCCAGCCACTTCAAACTTCAAATTTTTTCAGTTTTTTGACAAATTTTGTATTTAAATTTTCTTTTCTATATTTCTATATTTGTTATATTGATATTTTGTTCTTATATTGATATTCTGTTCTTATTTGTAAAGTATATTTTACTTTGTACAGTACATTTCACTAGTTAATCTTATTTTATAACATATTTCTTTTATTACAATATATTTTACTTTGTACAGCATATTTTATTAGTTAATTTTATTTTTAACGTATTTTTTCTATTCACATTTATTTTCTTATATACTCAGCAAAAAAAGAAACGTCCTCTGACTTTCAACTGTTTTTACTTTCAGTAAACTAAATGTGTAAATATTTGTATGAACACTAAAAGAGTCAAAACCATAAGACATAAACTAAAAATGCTTCACAATGTGTCCCTGAATGAAGGGAGGCTCAAAATCAAAAGTACCAGTCAGTATCTGGTGTGGCCACCAGCTACTTGAAGTACTGCAGTGCATCTCCTCCTCATGGACTGGACCAGATTTGTCAGTTCTTGCTGTGAGATGTTACCCCACTCTTCCACCAAGGCACCTGCAAGTTCCTGGACATTTCTGTGGGGAATGGCCCTAGCCCTCACCCTGCGATCCAACAGATGTATTCGGCTGTACCCATCCTGTGTAGGTGTTGTTACACGTGGTCTTCCACTGCGAGGATGATCAGCTGTCCTTCCTGTCTCCCTGTATCGCTGTCTTAGGCGTCTCACAGTGCGGACATGGCAATTTATTGCCCTAGCCACATCAGCAGTCCTCATGCTAATGTGACTGCTGATGTGGCCTAATGCACACGCCTAATGCACGTTCACGCAGATGAGCAGGGACCCTGGGCATCTTTCTTTGGGTGCTTTTCACAGTCGGTAGACAAGTCTCTTTAGTGTCCTGCGTTTTTAGAACTGTGACCTTAAATGCCTACTTTCTGTAAGCTGTTAAGGTCTTAACGACCATTCCACAGGTGCATGTTAATTAATTGATTATGGTTAATTGAACATGCATGGAAAACATTGTTTAAACCCTTTACAATGAAAATCTGTAAAGTTATTTGGATTTTTACAACATTATTGTTGAAATACACAGTCCTGAAAAAGGGACGTTTCTTTTTTTGCTGAGTATATATAAGTTTTTATTATTTTTTAAGGTCACTAGCAGTCATGTAAGCATTTCACTGCATATCGTACTCTGTAAGACTGTGTATGTGACAAATAAGATTTGGATTTGCAACACAGTACAAAGCGGTGAAGCTGAAACATACACAAGTACAGTGGTGTCAAAAGTATTCACATTCATTACTTGAGTAGAAGTATAGATACTAGGGTTCAAAAATACTTCTTTAGAAGTTGAAGTATCAACCCAAGCTTTTTACTTAAGTAAAAGTTTAAAAGTACTGGTTTCAAAACTACTTAAAGTATAAAAGTTAAAGTACCGTGAGGGGGGAAAAAAGCATTAAGGTCTCGCTTTCTGATCATGCAACGGGGTGGGTGGCGTTGTGCGCGTTCTGATCATGTGACGAGGGGGGGGCGTTGTGCGCGTTCTGATTATGTGACGGGGGGGGGGGGGGGCGTTGTGCGCGTTATTATCATGCGACCGGGGGGGTTGCGCGTTTTGATCATAAAAATAGAGTAACGAGGCTGTTTTTAAAAAGTAAGGAGTAGAAAGTACAGATAATTGCTTAAAAATGTAAGGAGTAGAAGTAAAAAGTCGGCTGAAAAAGAATTACTCCAGTAAAGTATAGATACCCAAAATGTCTACTTAAGTAAGGTAACGAAGTATTTGTACTTCATTACTTGACACCTCTGCACAAGTACTTAGGGATGGAGGAAAAAAAAGACAACAAAAAATTTAATTAGTGTTTGTGACTTTCTAAATATTGTGCGTACTGTATATAAGATTGTCAGATAATGAACAAGCTGTGACAGATGCAACTGCAGACTAGTGTTGCATTACAGCACAGGCATATAAATCTAAAATATGAGACAGGATCATAAAAAGGGCAGGCAGAAGGTTGGTTGACTAGCAAACAGAGTAAAGCCAAAATCGATGAAAATAGAACAAAATGGGGCCAAATATAAAAAAATATCAGAACAGAATAAAACGTAGGCTTGCTAAAGTTAGCCAGTAACTGAGCCAATGTGAATGAGTTCAGAGGCTGTTTAAATAGAGTGATTAGAACCAGGTGAGTGTGAGCATGACTGTGCAGAGCAGTGTTGGGAATTGTAGCCAGTGCTGGAAATTGCTGTAGGCTGTGATGTGTTCTGTGTAATGAAGTTTGAGGCAGACTCTGGCTGTATTATGAAAAAAATGAGGCGAGAGAATACACATATATACGGTGGCAATTCACTCTACAGCAGCAAGAGAAGAAAGTTGACAATACCACTGCCCTGCAGGGACTCATTTCATGTCTCATGTAAAGCAATAATCTTTTTTTCTCAACCTCCACCCTCCGTGAACTTAAAAAAAGCACTGCATACTCCTGCAAGTATTTGTTGAAGATGTTAAGAGTTTGTATTTTTTGCAAAAGCTGTATAGCTGCGTGATATTTTACAGAACCATTTAATGTTTTTCAAATTATTTTTTTGTTTAAAAATGCGAGAATCAATTTTAAATCAAAAGTTGATTCATCAGTAAATTAATTGAATCATCCGGAAAGAGACTGATTAAATTACACAACTGATTAATTAACACAGCTCTAATTCTGATCTCTTTTGCCCTTTGGAATTGCCATATCCATCCAGCAGTTTTATTTCTGGTTGGAGTTCTCATTACTCTCATCTCTCATCACTATTTACTGGTGCTAAGGATGGCCCCATATGGCCTGCTTATGAATACATGTGACTGGTGAGGATTTTTACATTTACAAAACATGAAGTTGGCTTTGAACTGCATTGATACAAAGAGTTTTGCTACGCTGGGTAATGACTGTAATCACTCTAATAGTTTTAGTATTGAAATTACTATGAACAGTTTTGTACCTAATAGTCTCCATTCAACAGTTCATGTTATGATGTCACAGTTAAGAGGATGTGCTTCCTTGAGAGACTGGATTCTTTTAAGTTCCTTTTTATGTGATTTTGTCACTGACTACTCTAGCTTGTTCTTTATGGATATAAATCTACTAATCATTTATGTACTAATGGAAAAGTGTTATACAAATAAAATTTTATTCATTTAAACTTACCATTGCCCAAGCTCCATTACCAAGCTTTAAATTTTCAGTGAACAGCCGAACATACACTTTAAGGGTTTCATCACCGTAGTCATAGCGAGTGCCAAATAAAACCAGGTAAATGATATTTGATGCTGCATCATGGAACAAAGTCTGAGGACACAAGGAACTTCCTACAAATATATGAACAAAACTATGTTAATGGGAATTTTTTTAATGGACAAAGAATTAACAAGGACATGGTTACTAAAGGAACCTGTTCATACCAGCATATTTATTCAATTTTGCAACAAGGTGTTCAAGTTCTCCCAGAATCCTTTTCTCCATAGACTGTTTTCCCAAGCCAAAGTTCCTTAAGGTTGTGAGAGCAAAACGCCGGTGCTCCTTCCATTGAAGCCCATAATCAGCCGTAATGACTCCTATGTTTAATTTTACTCACATCACACTTTGGACTTGAAGTAGTAATACATGTTAAACAGAAACTTTAGCAATAAACTATATATTTATTGATGTGTAATTGTTTGTCATGGATCTCACCTTTTCCCTCACTTACATCCTTAACGATGTTCTGTGGGCGTCCTGAGAAGTCTGTGGATTTGTTCACCAGAGCTTCTTTTATGGCTCTTAAACCATTAAGAACAACAGCTGGTTTTGTCCCAATATACAGACTGTAAATGTTTCCATACTGCTCAGCCAACTACAAATACAACATAGACCAAATTTTATTCAAGACAAAAACATAAACATTGCAAAAGTGTCTTTAGACATCATGTTGTCTTCAGGGTCAATAATGATCTGCCATATTTAACAGCAGAGAAAAACATTTTTCAAACGTTCAACTTTTTTCAACCAGTGTAGTGCTTTCTTATAAGTATTTTTACAAATTGTACATATGTTCACACAAATTTTTTACCAATAATCCTTTCATTGTTGTTTTATTTACTATAGATGATTTTATTATTATCATCTATAGTAAAGAAAACAACAATGAAGGGATTATTGGGAAAAAATGAGTGTGTTCACTGATTAAAAGCATTTTTTTCCTGCACTGTGAAGGGAAAAAGCATTAATATTCACATTTAAGTTTCTGATTAAAGGAAGCTTCTTTCTTCATTCAAGGGCTTTTGGGGTTCACAATTCAGTGAAGCTGCTTTATTTTAGAAGGTTAATGGTGATGGTTAATGGTGATGGGCCAGGAGTAGCTCAGTGGTTAAGGCATTGGACTACGGCTTGGAAGATCCCAGGTTCAAACCCCACAACCACCAAGTTGCCACTGTTGGGCCCTTGAGCAAGGCCCTTAACCCTCAACTGCTCAGATGCATAATGAGATAAAAATGTAAGTCGCTCTGAATAAGAGCGTCTGCCAAATGCCTAAATGTAAATGTAATGGTTATTTTGCCCATTTAGGCAAGTGGAGTACACAGAATGTGAATACAACTTAAGGGTTAAGTGAAATGCCTGTTTGCTCATAACTTGGCTGTGCATTGTGAAATTCCTAGTCCAATTTTGCAGTCACAGACAAAACTTGAATATTGTAACTAAAGACAGTCAACTAAAACATATCAGTGTAAGAGTGCTGCAAGAAAACTATGAAATCCATCATAGGTTTTCGCAAGGCTAAAAAATACCACTGTAAATTTTCCCTCAAGGCAAATACTGTACAAATGGAGAAAATACAGGGGGATGCAGTATAAGGACTGCCTTTCAAGTAGAATTCAAATGCCATATCGGCTTCCCTGTCTTCAAGAAAATTAGATACCCTGCATAGTCCTTCAGTAGTAGCAAAAGCATGGGTTAGTGCCTAAAACAATGCAGCCTGGTTTGAAAGTCATGCCCCAACTAGATATAAGATAGTGGCAATGGTGAAACAACAGAACAGAAAAACCTTCTTTATGCCTTAGAATCACTTTGAATAAAAGATAACATTATGCTGTACCTTCTCGAAGTCTTTCAGAGGATTTTTTATGTCAAAATGAAACAAGTTCCCGAATATAGGGATGGGTCTTGGTCCAGGAGGGAAGTTCTTGGGCCTCTGGATCCTGATAAAAAGGAAGAGGAGGCAGATACAAAACAAAATCAGGATCCATGAACTGAACATAATGACTGCTGTACGGCTGCTCTGCACACTACAAAATTTGGAATTATACACCCTATATCAAATAGTGCTTGTTAATCATTTACATAGCATAGTGACTGTTGAACGCCTGCTCTCTACACTACAAACCTTTGAAATAATACACCCTATATCAAACAGTGCAGGTTAATCATTTACATACTACACATACATATATGTACACTATATTGATAATAGTATTTGGCCAGTTCACATTCTGCTGTCTGGAAGTTGATACAGAAGTGTGAAGAATAGTTTTTACCCCATAAGCCATTAGACTTCTGAATAGCTGCACCTTCTTAAAAATTTTGAAATAGTTGAATCCCCCCTTATCTCCTATGTGTCTTAAAAAACATTTTTTTAATTGTGTCTATGTTTTTTGTGTATGTTCTTATGTGTGGTCACTGAACTGGGCAAAGTAAGTATGGTTGTATGTATGGTTTAAACCAGTTATTTTTAAAAAAGTTATTTTTACCATGCATATGACAAACTAAAATTCAAACCTAAAATGATGTTGGATCCAAATACATACACTTCAATATGAAGTTGGTCTCCCTTTTGCAGCTATAACAGCTTCCACTCTTCTTGAAAGGCTGTCCACAAGATTTTGGAATGTTTCTGTGGAAATTCATGCTCATTCATTCTGTAGAGCATTTATTCCGGATGAGAAGGTTCTGGCTCGCAATCTCCGTCCCAATTTATTCCAAAGGTGCTCGATGGGGTTGAAGTCAGCAGTCTGTGTGGTCGAGTCAAATTCTTCCAGAACTCATCAAACCATGCCTTTATAGTCCTTGAACTGGGGCACAGTCATTTCAAAGTAGAAAAGGGCCTTTCCAAAACTGTTGCCACAAAGGTGGAAGCATCATAGCTTTGTCCAATTGTCCAAGATCTCTTGGACAATTAAGATTCCCCTTTACTGGGTATAAGAGGCCTGATTGACATACCTGAGTTCAATAATAAACAGGTTGGCTAAATATCATTCACCAAAACCATTCACCAAAGTGCCAGACAAACAAGTCCATGGAGGCCCAACCCCACAACCCACAGGACCCAAAGGATCAGTCGCTAAGGATCAGGAGAGATAACAGGAGATGTGTTTAAGTTGGATTATGGATTCCAGTTCGTTTTTGGAGGTTCAGGTAGACTATAGGAAACTCCAATCCTGAAATATCGAAGAAATTGCAGTCATGACTCCCCAGCGAAACAGCTGTCAGCACCAGCTGAGGCCAGGACCGTCTTCGTGGAGTAGTGGAACCATCCCCAGTCACCACACATATCCCAGACAGACCAAACAGGGCATCCTTGTGATGAGATCTCCAGCTAGAAGCGGGACACCAGGATGAGTCAGACAGGTCCAGGGGGCAGAGTGACTCCGGCAGGACTAACTATGACAGCATAACTAAAAGCGAGAGCCAGAAGGAAACACAGACATGAGGACTCCCAGAGATGTAAAGTGACCAATCACTTCCCCGTCAACAAACCTGAGTGATCAATGAGAGTGGGGAAGACAGCATCTAAACATAATACTCTATGCCCATGAGTCCCCCAGATCTGCTCCTTTACCTAAAGCAAATCTAGTTGTAAAAATGCTTGGCTAAATAACTAGAACATACAAAAGTGTCACCATTTAGATATACGAACTGATAACGATCAGTCAAATAGGATCTGAGCCAGGAGAGGGCCGTTCCCTTAATTCCTACTACATTTTCTAATCTGTGAAGAAGAATACTATGAGCAATGGTGTCAAAAGTTACACTGAGGTCAAGTAAGACAAGTACTGTATAGTGACTCAACCCTGATCAGCGGCCAATAGGTGGTTATGTAATACTTTACCAAGTGCTGTGTCTGTGCTGTGATGGGGCCTAAATCCTGACTGATACAGTTCGTCTGTGCTATTTCTATGTAGATATAAACATAGTTGCTGCACTACTATCTTTTCCAGAATCTTAGAAATAAAGGGGAGGTTTGATATCGGCCTATAATTTGACAGCTGATAATGGTCAAGATCAGGTTTCTTAATTAGCGGTTTAATAACTACTAATTTAAAGGATTTTTAAATCAGGAACTGCTGAGTGAAGAGGTCATTTTTTTCAACAGGAGTTCTGTTATTGCTGGTACTACCTGCTTGAGAAAATGTATGGGATCTAATTCACATGTTGATGATTTTGAAGAAGAGATGAGTGAAATTAATTCATTCTGTTGAAGGGGAGTAAAGTATTCTGGGTTCTGATGTGATGTGATGTTAGTTTATCATCTGTATCACTCAAATTGTCTGGTTTCAAAGCCTGAATGTTTTGCCTAATATTTAAGTTTTTGTTATTGAAAAAGTTAATGAAGTCCTCACTACTGTAGATTTCAGCAGATCTTGTTTCTGGTTAATTTAGACACATTATTAAATAATAATCTAGGATTATTTTAGTTATTTTCTATACGAGTGGAGAGATACAACGATCTAGCAGCACTTTTTTTTATAATTGTGGATGCAGATCATTTTTATAATTGATTATAAAATTTATTTATAATCAATTATAATTAATCTCCTTCCATGCTATTTGAAAAACTAACAATTTAGTTTGATGCTATTTGCGTTCTAATTTTCGAGACATCATCAAGGGAATCAAAGATAAGGGCAAACAAGGTCAAAGGGAGAATGAGAAAAAATCAGCACACTAGACAGAGGAGAATGAGAAAGAGAAAACTGTTGAAAATGAAAGAAGCAAAGGATGGGCTGGAAGAACTAATGTTGAAACTGCAACAAGAGTTTAATGAAGCATTAAGACATTTTGCTTCAAAATGAGAAAATTTTGACAGTGATGATACACAGTGCCGAATTTACACACGCACACACACGCGCATACACACACACACACACACACACACACACACACACACACACACACACACACGCACACACACACACCTATATATGTGTGTGTGTGTATGTATCATTTTGAAATGCTTACAGTATATGGCCTAATGCTTGTGTCCTTTAAAATTATCAATAGAAATAGAAATAAATTAGGGAATGGGAATAAAGAATAAAATATAGAGAACAGAATATAAAATATGAAATATAAAAAAATATATATATAAAAAAACTAGCTGTACAAAATATACATAGTAATGACTATACAAATATGCAAAATATGGAAAATGTGCAAAAGTGTGAAAAATGAAATGGATGTCCAGAAAGTAATGAATTGACCAGATGCAAAATGAAATGAAACATAAAAGTCTATAAATGTCCAGAAATGTCCAGGGTGAGTGCAAATGTGCAAATGTGCACGAGTGAACAAATGTATAATGTCCATAAATTGACTATAATTGTTAGGTATGAGAAATGTCCATGAGTGCACAGTGCAAAAGAATGTTTTTAGTCCTGTGGGATGTTTTGGTTGAGAGAACTTATCGCGTGCGGGAAGAAGCTCCTCTTCAGTCTCTCTGTGTTGGCCTTTATGGAGCGAAATCGCTTTCCTGAACGCAACAGAGAATACTGTCCGTTGTTGGGGTGACTGAGGTCTTTCACGATTTTCCTGGCCTTGGTCCAGCATCGCTTGCTGTAGATTGAGTGCAGGTCAGGGAGCTCGGTGCAGATGATGCGACATTTAAAACTTCTCTCTACACATGTTCACACATGCATTGAGCGCGCGCGCACACACACACACTAGTCGGGTATTTTTCCAACCCGCGGGTCCCGCTTTTATGAAATTATTTGGCCCGCCCCGCACCACTGTATCTATTTTTACAACCCGCCCCGCAACCGTGACCATTAAATGATGTAAATTCACGACCTCAATTTCTCCTGCACCTCGTCTTCCATCTTTACTTTTATTTCTTTGTTTTTGTTGTGACTGGCAGCGGAATTGCACGCAACATACATGGATTTTTTTGTTTGTTTTGTTTTTAATGACCCGCCCCGCAAATAAAGTGACAATTTCTTTTACTTCCTGCTTGGTGTGTGTGTATAATTTCCTTAAAGGGCTATTGCTTCTCAACAGGATGAGAATGTTTGCCCCTTTCGCATAGGTTATGCGCTCAGCTGATCTCAGCACTCTCTATAGAGCTCGTCTGTCCTGCATGGTGCTGTTCCCAAACCAGGTCGTGATGTTTCCCGTCAGGATGCTCTCTATGGTGTAGGGGTAAAAGTTCTTGAGCAACCTGGAGGGCAGCAGTCTGAAGTCTCTCAAGTGTCTGAGGTGGTAGAGATGCTGCTGGGCCTTTTTTGCCACAGTGTTGATGTGACAGGTTTATGTATGATGTGAACACAGAGGTATCTGAAACTGTCCACTCTCTACACTCTCTCCACTCTCGTTGATGACGGGGTTCTGGTAGTTCCTCTCCTGCTTATTGCTGAACTCCACTATCAACTCCTTTGCCTTGCTGACATTTAGAAGAAAATTGTTCCTCTGGCACCAGTTCTCCAGATTTCCAATCTCCTCCAGGTAGGCCATCTCGTTGTTGTCAGAGATCAAGCCGACCACAACGGTGTCATCAGCAAACTTGGTGTACAATGTGTACAGCAGGGGGCTCAGAACACAACCCTGGTGAAGAGAGGTTGAATATACAGTATCTGTAAAGACTGGTGCTGGCCGTGTTGTAGGCCGTGGTCTCAGAGAGCGTCGCGGATGATTTTATCCATCCACGGCTTCTGATTGGGAAACGTTCTGATACTCGTTTTTTGTACGGCATCATCTGCAGGTTCCTGATAAATCCCACAACCGCATCCATAGTCCCAGTCTGCGTCATCGAGTGCGTCCTGTAGTGCGACCCCCGATTGTCCGTCCAGCGTCCGACCTCCCTCTGAACCAGAACTTCCTGTTTGAGCCTTTGTTTGTATTTTGACATGAGGAAGATGGCGGCATGGTCGGATTTCCCAAACGGGGGGCGAGATTGTGCCTTGTAGCCGTCCTTGATTGTTGTGTATCAGTGTTCCAGTGTCCTTTCTCCACTAGTAGGGCAGGTGATGTGCTGATAACAGTTTGACACTGTGCGTTTGAGATTGTTAAAGTCCCCCGCCACAATAAGCGTGTCAATAACCTGCTCCTGATGCCGGTTCATTTTCCTTGGGGAAAATGACTTGGGGAGTTAAAAACATGGAACTGTGAGTACATTGTATACCAATAGAAATTAGAGTAGCTCTATCATACCTTACCTAATGCACTCGATTGTGATGAATTTGACAGGTTTAAATTATTTAAAAAATTGTTTAATAAACAAAAACAAAGAAAAAGAGGTTGGAGCAGTCAGTGGCAACTTCTAATATATATAAAATGTATTTAGATGTAGATATATGTATATAGACAAAAATATATGTATATCATGTTGAGCATGCTGTTTTCTTGCCTTCTTCTCTCCATTGCAAAATGCTTTCACATTTATACTGTACAGTATATTACCTTATTCTTATTACTGCACCTTTTATGCACAAGACACTCTCACCCCTGTACATATTTATTGTAAATAGATCACTTATGCACTTCTGGGTCAATGCTAACTGTATTTCATTGGCTTTGTACATTTTGATAGCACTTTGCACAATGACAATAAAGTTGAATCTAATCTAAAAGATTGTGTAATAGCTCTGCATCAGAAATCTTTGTAAACTGCCTAGTAAGCTGTTTGACAGTCTTACAACCACAGTGTACCTCATGTGTTCTTAGTGCTATACACATATAAAATAATGCTGAACACTGTAATTCTAGCACATAAAAACTGTATCATGTAGGCAGAGATCTCTCTTTCATTAGGTAACTCATCTCCTGGAGAAGGATTTTTTTAGGTTCTCGCTAAAAAAACAACAACAAAAAACAAAATGATACAAGGAGGTTTAATATAGAACATTCATTCATTCATTTTCTATACCGCTTTATCCTCTATTCAGGGTTGCAGGGACCTGGAGGCTTAGGGCACAAGGCAGGGTACACCCTGGACAGGGTGCCAATCCATCACAGGGCACACACACATACACACATTCACACACTATGGTCAATTTTTGGGAACACCAATTAGCCTAACCTGCATATCTTTGGACTGAACCGAAGTACCCGGAGGAACCCACCAAGCACGGGGAAAACATGCAAACTCCATGCACAAAGAGACGGGAATCGAGCCTGGCCGGGAAATATAGAACATATAGTAATATATAAAATATAATAATTATACTTGTGCAAAAACTAGAAAAACTTAAGCTACCATAGTTTACAAGAAATGGCTCTTATCATGAGCAGTTTTAAATACAATTGTGAGACATCCTGCATCATTGGCTGTCTACATAAGACTGGTCAATGATCACTTTGCTGAGTAGTAGAACGGTCTTGGGTAGTAAAATCACACATATTTTGCCTCTGTGCATTTCAAGATTCCTACTGTGCATTTTGTAGATTACTACTCTCCACCACAAGGCATGCCTCCAAGAAAACGCCCATGCTAGGCTTTAACTGCATCACCTGCTCCTTCTTCCCTGATTTTCACCTTCCCTTTTTCTCTTTCAGCCATTTTTGTTAATAAAAGATCAACCTTTTTCCTCAACCATTCTCTACCGGTGTCTGTATTTTAGCTTGCCCGGTGTAAGGATTTCTTGAATTTTGGTAGACCCCCTTTTGTCTACTCAGTGCTCAGCCTGTATTCTGCTTGTCCCACCTGGATCCAGGGAACCCCTCAATGAAACACACAAGTCAGTGCTCAGTGAGATGTTCACATTTTATTGTGGGAGACAGGAATATATATATATATATATATATATATATATATATATATATATATATATATATGCACACCAGGGCTTGACATTGGCACCTGCCCAACCGCCAAATGCGGGTAAATTTTGGCTGTGGCGGGTAATAACTTTATTATCTCACTAGCCACTTTGGCATGTAGTTTATTCTTTGGTATGACAATATATTTTTCTTGTAGTTTTCTCTAAAGTCATCCGATATAATAAACGCATTGCAATGTAATATTACGCGCATAAAACGTGCATGAATGTAATGAGGACATTTAATACCTCTCTCTACACATGTTCACACATGCACACACTAGTGATGTGCGGGTCGGGTATTTTTCAACCCGCGGGTCCCGTTTTTATGAAATTATTTGGCCCGCCCCAGCCCGCCCCGCACCACTGTATCTATTTTTACAACCCGCCCCACGACCATTAAATGATGTAAATTCCCGACCTCAATTTCTCCCGCACCTCGTCTTCCATCTTCACTTTTATTTCTTTGTTTATGTTGTGACTGGCTGCGGAATTGCACGCAACATACATGGATTTTTAAATTTAATTTAGTTTTTAATGACCCCCCCCCCCCAACAAATAAAGTGACAATTTCTTTACTCGCCCCAACCCAACCCGCGGATTACCAGACGACCCGCGCATCACTAACATGCACACACTTTTACTTCCTGTTCGGTGTGTGTGTGTATCATTTCCTTAAAGGGATATTGCTTTTCAACAAGATGAGAATGTTTGCCCCTTTTGCATAGGTTATTTACTGATTATACTGTTTATAAAAAAGTAATCACTTTTAAAATCTATTTAGATTTCATGTTGAATGATAGAAAATTCATCAATTGATTGAATTACCTTACACTATAAAGAGTCAACACTACAAAATAGACCAGAGTCCATTGTCCTAACTCAGAATTCTGATATAATAATACATAATGAATAATAATACCACACATAATAACATACTAAAATGATAAATGTTCTGAGTTTCTGTATTTTTAGTATCAGAATGAGCTCAGTTGTACTGAATCTGTTATTTTTCAATTTCATGTGGTAAGAGGCTTGAATTTAAGTTCAATAAGCAGAATATACTGTTCATACTTGCATGGTTTTATATTGGGAGCTATCTTAACAGTACTGAATACTTGACTACTACTATAGTGATACAGTGTATGCTGTCATTTATAAGTAAATCTAGATATAACAAACATTAACGTATCATGGTGAAGAAAAAAAGGTGGGTGCAGGAGCAGTTACATCTGGTCTGGAATGTTTATAAAAGATAATGTGAAGAATAATGTGAACTTGGGAGTAGTTCTGCATTTACAAGCCTTCAGCAGTTTTACGACCCTTAACATAAACTATACTATGGAATGTGTTTATTGATAGTGCAGTGTGTCAAAGTAAAAGAAAGAAAACACTCTGTTCTCATGCACACAGAATATCATGAAACACTCTAAAAATTAAATATTCCCTACACCCTGTTCAAGGCTTTACATTGGTGGAGAATGTGAGCATCCGACTCACCCCCAAGACACAGCCCACTGAGAGACGTTGTCTCGGTCATTGGTTCCAGACCATCATCTAATAGCAGCAGTTCGTCAGCAGCTAACTCAGGAGCTACAAGCGTCACCGAAAGGAAAAGTAAATAAATTCAAAGTAAAGGGGTCACCAAATTAGCTGTGGGCTGCTGAAGCCACAGCTCCCTTTTCTCCACAACCCTGACTTCAACTGTCTCTTCCTAGTGCACACCAATATGTTGGAAACCGGCTTGGCACGGTCCTGTTGCAGACTTTGCAGGGCAAAAAATAAAAAACAATCTTGTATGTACGTAGGAAGCTTACACCAGTAGGGCAAAAGTATGCCACCATCGAGCAAGAGGTTCTTGCCAAAGATGGTCCATGGAGTAGTACTACCTGGTGAAAAACTTTGTACAATAGAAACGACAGATAACATTACAAGAAACTATCCTTTGCCACATTTAATTCAAATTCAAATCAAAATTCAAATTTTATTCGTCAGATACACAGTCATACACAGTACGATATGCAGTGAAATGCTTACACGACCGCCAGTGACCTTAAAAAGAGAATTAAATCTTATAGTAAGGAATAAATATGAATAAAGAAATACAATAGGAAAATTTTTACTTAACTAGAATAAAAATAGAAATAAAAATAAAAGTATACTGTACATAAAATATAAATAAAAATAGAAATATACTGTACAATAGTGTAAGGGTTAACCCCTAGATGGCGCCAGAACGCCCGTTTGTTTTTGGTTTGTAGTTTCTGTTTTGAGTTTGTACTTCGGTTCCCAGTCTGCACCTCGGTCAGGTGACGTAGAAGCTCACCTAAACTGAGGGAAGCTAATTGTGTTTTTATGTTTCCTTTTGTTATAAATAGCCTGGCTGAACTTCAGTCAGGCATCTAGCATTGTCGTTGTGAAGTTAAGTTTGTGTTGGGTTTAGTTTATGTTGCCTGAGTTAAATAAAAGACATATTGAACCGTCAGCTCGCCTCTGCGTTCATGCCGCGCACACACACCTGACACAGACATAGGAGGGAGCGTGACAGAATGCTAGACCGTATAAGCGGCATGGCGGAGGTCCCCCCTCCAAGACGATTTTTGGGGGGGCGCAATGACCATCTCTCCCGAGCTGGCGGAACTGCTGAAGGACGGCGAGGAGCACGGAGAGATACAGATTTGGCAGAGCTGGGAAGGCTGCAGTCTCACCGAGCCGGCGAAATTGCAGGAGGACAGCGAGGAGCACCGAGAGAGAGTGGCGAGGCGAAGCTGGGAAGGCTGCAGGCTCGCCATCCGGCGAACACCATTTAAAGGTGTGGCAGCTGGGGGAGACACATTCCCAAGCTCGGAGGAGATGCGGACCGACCGGCGAGGTCTAGTGTGACAGGGGTGAGGGCGAAACGGGAGGAATCTACAGGCAGTGGGCAGAGCAAAATGAGGAGCGCATTTATGACCTGCGGGAGCAGGTGCTTCAGCTCCAGCAGTTGTTCGTCCAGGTTCGGGAGAGCCAAGCTGTAGTCCCGGAAGATCTCCCTCTCTCGGATCTGGACGACGCGCTTCCTCCGCCTCCACCGCCGATGCTTAACGTGCAGGATTATGCGGCACCGCAGCACGGCGTCGCGGACGCGTTTCCTCCACCTCCCGTGCCAGTGCTCGTCGCGGAGGATTACCAGCAGTGGCTGGGCAGCATGGCGGACGCATGTCCTCCACCCCCGCCACCGCTGCTCAGTGTGGAGGACTACGCGCCCACTCGTCTGCAGTCGCCGAGCACCTCTCCAGCGATGCAGCTGCCGTGCGATCTGGAGAGCGTCATCCTTCCTCCTCCTTCAGGCTTTGAGGACAGCGCGCCAGCTCGTCTGCAGTCGCCGAGCACCTCTCCAGCGCTGCAGTCGTCGAGCCCAGTGCCACCTCCTCAGCCAGGCGCCGAGGTCGTCGCGCCCGCTCCTCAGCCAGGCGCCGAGATCGTCGCGCCCGCTCCTCAGCCAGGCGCCGAGATCGTCGCGCCCGCTCCTCAGCGGAGGGTAATCACGGGCCCAAGGCCAGCTACATCACCCAGCCTCAAGGACAGGAAGGAGAAGGTGAGACATTGGAGTCGGTGTCCAGGGCTACCCTGAATGCTCCGGAGGAGCATTTTTAAAGGGGGGGGTTATGTAAGGGTTAACCCCTAGATGGCGCCAGAACGCCCGTTTGTTTTTGGTTTGTAGTTTCTGTTTTGCGTTTGTACTTCGGTTCCCAGTCTGCACCTCGGTCAGGTGACGTAGAAGCTCACCTGAACCGAGGGAAGCTAATTGTGTTTTGATGTTTCCTTTTGTTATAAATAGCATTGTCATCCACCTCCGCCACCGCTGCTCAGTGTGGAGGACTATGCGCCCACTCATCTGCAGTCGCCGAGCACCTCTCCAGCGATGCAGCTGCCGTGTGATCTGGAGAGCGTCATCCTTCCTCCTCCTCCAGGCTTTGAGGACAGGGCGCCAGCTCGTCTGCAGTCGCCGAACACCTCTCCAGCGCTGCAGTTGTCGAGCCCAGTGCCACCTCCTCAGCCAGGCGCCGAGATCGTCGCGCCCGCTCCTCAGCCAGGCGCCGAGATCGTCGCGCCCGCTCCTCAGCCAGGCGCCGAGATCTTCGCGCCCGCACCTCAGCCAGGCGCCGAGATCGTCGCTCCCGCTCCTCAGCCAGGCGCCGAGATCGTCGCGCCCGCTCCTCAGTCAGGCTCCGAGATCGTCGCGCCCGCTCCTCAGCCAGGCGCCGAGATCGTCGCGCCCGCTCCTCAGTCAGGCTCCGAGATCGTCGCGCCCGCTCCTCAGCCAGGCGCCGAGATCGTCGCGCCCGCTCCTCAGCCAGGCGCCGAGATCGTCGCGCCCGCTCCTCAGCGGAGGGCAATCACAGGCCCAAGGCCAGCTACATCACCAAACCTCAAGGACAGGAAGGAGAAGGTGGGACATTGGGGTCGGTGTCCAGGGCCACCTTGAATGCTCCGGAGGAGCATTTTTAAAGGGGGGGTTATGTAAGGGTTAACCCCTAGATGGCGCCAGAACGCCCGTTTGTTTTTGGTTTGTAGTTTCTGTTTTGAGTTTGTACTTCGGTTCCCAGTCTGCACCTCGGTCAGGTGACGTAGAAGCTCACCTGAACCGAGGGAAGCTAATTGTGTTTTGATGTTTCCTTTTGTTATAAATAGCCTGGCTGAACTTCAATCAGGCATCTAGTTTATGTTGCCTGAGTTAAATAAAAGACATATTGAACCGTCAGCTCGCCTCTGCGTTCATGCCGCACACACACACCCGACACAGACATAGGAGGAAGCGTGACAAATAGAGATTTATTTTTTTATTTTTTTATTGAAATTTGGTGGAGGATGTATGGTGTGCAAGTAATTTGCATAGAAACATGTGTTAAGGTGCCTTATTAAAGTGACTTTGTGCAAGGGTCCAGAATGTAAACATAAGGGTCCAGAATGTAAACATAAACATGAGTTCCAATGTAAGTGTAGATGTGCATGAAAGTGTCCATAGTGTCCATTGATATTAACAGGTTGTATTAGTTCTGTGTTTGTGGTGTGAATGTGGTATGGTTGAGAGACCTTATCGCCTGCGGGAAGAAGCTCCTCCTCAGTCTCTCTGTGTTGGCCTTCAGGGAGCGGAAGCGCTTTCCTGACCGCAACAGAGAGAACAGTCCATTGTTGGGATGGCTGAGGTCCTTCACAATCTTCCTGGCCTTGGTCCAGCACCGCT
This sequence comes from Channallabes apus, assembly GCA_030522415.1. Taxonomy (NCBI): domain Eukaryota; kingdom Metazoa; phylum Chordata; class Actinopteri; order Siluriformes; family Clariidae; genus Channallabes; species Channallabes apus. Next base: position 39,761,676 of record CM060113.1, read on the forward strand.
TGGTGTAGATTGAGTGCAGGTCAGGGAGCTTGGTGCGGATGATGCGCTCAGCTGAACGCACCACCCTCTGTAGAGCTCGTCTGTCCTGCATGGTGCTGTTTCCAAACCAGGTCATGATGTTTCCCGTCAGGATGCTCTCTATTGTGCAGGAGTAAAAGTTCCTGAGCACCTTGGAGGACAGTCTGAAGTCTCTCAAACGTCTGAGGTGGTACAGACGCTGCCGGGCCTTTTTCACCACGGTGTTGATGTGACAGGACCATGACAGGTCCTGCGTGATGTGAACACGGAGGTATCTGAAGCTGTCCACTCTCTCCACTGGGCTCCTGTTGATTACGGGGGTCTGGTAGTTACTCTCCTGCTTTGTACTAAAGTCCACTATCAGCTCCTTTGTCTTACTGACGAGATTGTTCCTCTGAGGAGATTGTTCCTCTGGCACCAGTTCTCCAGATTTCCAATCTCCTCCAGGTAGGCCGACTCATCGTTGTTCGTGATCAGGCCCACCACGACAGTGTCGTCAGCAAACTTGATGACGGCGGTGGAGTTGGTAGTGGCCACGCAGTCATAGGTGTATAAAGAGTACAGCAGGGAGCTCAGAACACAACCCTGGGGGTTCCAGTGCTGAGTGTGAGGGAGGCTGAGACATGACCACCCATCTTTACTGCCTGTGGTCTGCCAGTTAGGAAGTTGGAGATCCACTGACAGATGGGTGAGCTGAGTCCCAGGTGCTCCAGCTTGGTGGTGAGTGTGGAGGGAATTATGGTATTAAATGCAGAGCTGTAGTCGATGAAGAGCATTTTCACATAATTTCCCCTCTTAGTTAGTGAGCACTCTGACGGAGAAGACATCAGCATTAGAGGAGCGCGTCCAGACTTTAGAGAATGTTAGAGAATGTGAGAGCAGCGTTATTCCCGTAGCCGACAGTCTGGGTGCCACAGGCGGAGATAAACAGCCCCCGACTCCGGCATTAGAGCCCTCACAGCGGGGCGAGTGGGTGACGACTCGGCGGCATACTCGTTCAGCCAAAGCTAACGCTAAGGCTAGGACACCGGAGCACACCTCCTCTGCGCCTCACGTGTCCAACAGGTTTGCTCTCCTCAGTGCTGCACCCGCTGAGAAACCTGAAAGAGCTCTGGTTATAGGAGACTCTATACTTGTTAGGGTTGCAGGTCGGGATGGATCCAAGTGCAGTGGAGCAACTTCCAGGAATTTATTATGTTGGACGTGAGATTCAAAACTGACTTGGCAGTGGTTCTTCTCTGAAAACGTGTTTGTTGCTGAAGCGCCTGCTGCTCTGCGTTGGGGAGCTGCGTGTGCAGAGAGAGGGAGAGAGAGGCGCAGGAATGCGGAAGCCGGAGTGAGAGCTCTGTGTGTAACTTGAGCCTGGGGGGAATGCGGAAGTGCCGTGAGCCGGCGAGAGCGCTGTGTGTGTCCTGCGTCGGAATGCGGAAGTGCCGTGAGCCGGCGAGAGCGCTGTGTGTGTCCCGCGTCGGAATGCGGAAGTGCGGAGAGTCGGTGAGAGCGCTGTGTTTGCAGCGTGACTCGTTCGGGGATGCAGAGACATGGAGAGCCGGCGAGTGAATGGAGACGTCGCGCAGGTTGGTGGCTGGTTCCGTTAAGCTTTTTCGTGGTCGGGGGCGAGCAAAGTTCAGTACCAGAAAGACGAGGGAAAGTCCGTGATCCGAGTTCGTAGTCGTTGAAACAATTCCAATGGTCAATAACAAAATCCGTGAGCGTGGAAATCCAAAACATGAGACAATAACGTGGTCGAGAAAAACAAAGCGTGGTCAGTATCAGAGAGTCAGAGCATGAAACAAAACGCTGGAGAATGGGGCTATGGAAGGCACACAATAATCTGGCGATGAGGTTCTGTTAATGTGTGGTTTAAATAGGTAGGGGAAATGATTACAGATAGTGCACAGGTGTGTGGAGGGCGGGAGATGAGGAGGTGAGATGTAAGGAGTGGTAGGGAACGTGGAGCAGGAGTACTTCTGAAATCATGGTGGAGCTGTGGCTTGGCGGGTCGTGACAATACTGAGACACGTGAAATTAGCTAGACCTTTAGGGGCACCAGCGGTATTGGTTAGGTATAAAAATAATGTGGGCTACATAGATAATTGGAAGACCTTTGAGGGCAAAGCTGGCCTGTTAGGGCGGGACGGTGTCCATCCCACTCGGGAAGGTGCTGCTCTCATTTCCTGTAGTATAGCTCATAGTCTCAGTAGAGGTCTAGTTAATCGGTGACAATCCAGAGCCCAGGCCAGGGAGCAGACAGACAGGCTAAACCAACCGTCTGCTAGCTGCATAGAGTCGTCACTCAGGGTTCGCCATATTGAGACTGTGTCTGTTCCCCGATCTAAGCAAAAATGTAGAAAGACTCAGAAAGTCTGTTTCAATAATCTAAATAACATAAAATCCACAAACTCCGATCATACTGAATGCGCAGCAGGCACCTCTGATCTGAAGCTAGAACTGTTAAATATTAGATCTCTCGCATCAAAAGCAGTTATTGTTAATGAAATTATCACAGATCAGGCGTTTGATATACTCTGTTTAACTGAAACATGGGTTAAACAGGATGAGTATGTAGCTCTAAATGAAGCTAGTCCTCCTGGGTACAGCTACATACACCAGCCTCAGTTAACTGGTAGAGGAGGAGGCGTCGCAGTTATTCATGATGATAATCTGTCTATCGTACAAAAACACGGACACAAATTTATCACATTTGAAATTCTTTATAGTAACATAAGTATACTTAAGTATATTAAGTCAGCTCAGTCGATTCCACTAATTATAATTTACAGACCTCCAGGGCCGTATTCTGAATTTCTTAGTGAATTTGCGGATTTCATCTCAGACCTGGTCGTTTCTGTAGACAAAGCGTTAATTGCCGGAGATTTTAACATTCATTTTGAGAATACAGAAGACCCTCTGAGAACAGCATTTATGTCCATACTGGACTCCGTAGGCGTAAATCAGTGTGTAGTAGGACCCACTCATAAAGCAGGTCACACTTTAGACTTAATAATATTTTTCGGATTAAGTATGAGAAATGTATTCACAATTCCACTGTCTGAAATTATCTCAGATCACTATCTTGTCTCCATTCAAGTGTGTCACAGTGATAATGTACGCACAGCACCGCGCTACCGTATTAAACGTACATTCACATCAACTACTACTGAGTTTTATCAGTAATCTCCCAGAGTTACCAACTTCGATTAGGCCACCGTCTGACCCCACAGAACTTGATCAGGCGACTGAATATTTAGAGTCGACACTTTGTTGTACCTTAGATAATGTAGCTCCAGCTAAAAGAAAAATTATTAGCGATAAGAAACTCGCTCCCTGGTATAACGATCACACGCGCACTTTAAAACAGACTGCTCGGAAATTAGAGCGTAAATGGCGTCAAACTAAATTGTTGGTATTTCAAATAGCATGGAAAGAGAGCATCCTGAACTATAGGAAAGCTCTTAGTGTAGCTAGATCAACGTATCTCTCCACTCTTATAGAAGAAAATAAAAATAATCCTAGATTTTTATTTAATACCGTAGCCAAATTAACCAGAAATAAGACCACTACAGAAATCTCCACAACAACATCATGCAATAGTGAGGACTTCATGAACTTTTTTAATAATAAAATTGTAAATATCAGGCATAAAATTGAGGCTTTGAAACCAAACAATGTAATTGATACTGATGTTAACCTAGCCATGTCAGATTCAAACCTAGAATACTTTACTCCTCTTGAAGAGAATGAACTAATTTCACTCATCTCTTCTGCAAATTCATCAACCTGTATATTAGATCCTATACCGACACATTTTCTTAAACAGATAGTACCAGTAATAACAGAACCGCTGTTGAGAATAATTAATTCCTCACTCAGCATTGGTTATGTTCCAAAATCTTTTAAAGTAGCAGTTATTAAACCAATAATTAAGAAACCTGACCTCGACCCCTGTCAGCTGTCCAATTACAGGCCAATATCAAACCTCCCCTTTATCTCTAAGATTCTGGAAAAGATAGTAGCGGAGCAGCTATGCTCATATCTACATAGAAATGGCATACATGAACTGTATCAGTCAGGATTTAGGCCTCATCACAGCACAGAAACAGCACTCGTTAAAGTAGTAAATGACCTCCTATTGGCCTCTGATCAGGGTTGTGTAACTATGCTTGTATTACTCGACCTCAGTGCAGCTTTTGACACTATTGATCATGCTATTCTTCTTCACAGATTAGAAAATTTAGTAGGAATTAAGGGTACAACCCTCTCCTGGCTCAGATCCTATTTGACCGATCGTTATCAGTATGTAGACTTAAATGGTGATTATTCTGCATGTTCTCTAGTGGAGTTTGGCGTTCCGCAGGGTTCAGTTTTAGGCCCACTGCTTTTTTCCCTTTACATGCTTCCTCTGGGCAACATAATCCGTAAGCATGGTATTAGTTTTCATTGTTATGCTGACGACACACAGCTATACGTCTCAACAAAACCTGATGAGAAAAACCATCTTACTAAAGTTGAGCAATGTGTTCAGGACATAAGAAATTGGATGCTAATTAACTTCCTTCTGCTTAATCCTGATAAGCCAGAAGTTCTAGTCATAGGACCGCATACAGCTAGAAGTAAAATCTTAGATCACACCGTAACTTTAGATGTCCTTTCTGTTCCGTCAAGTGCAACAGTAAAAGACCTCGGCGTGATTATAGATTCCAGCCTTTCATTTGAAGCTCATGTAGATAATATCACCAGGATAGCATTCTTTCACCTTAGAAATATCGCCAAAATAAGAAATATATTGTCGCTAAATGATGCAGAAAAACTAGTTCATGCTTTTATCACTTCTAGCTTGGACTATTGTAATGCCTTACTGTCTGGTTGTTCAGTTAGGTGCATAAACAAGCTTCAGCTAGTCCAAAATGCAGCAGCGAGAGTCCTCACTAGAACCAGAAGATATGAGCACATCACCCCTATCCTATCTTCACTGCATTGGCTCCCTGTGAAATTTCGCATTGATTTTAAAATACTACTCTTGACATATAAGGCATTAAATGGTCTCGCGCCGCAGTATCTGAGCGAACTGCTAGTGTCTTACGATCCGCCACGCCTACTTCGGTCAAAGGATGCAGGCTGCTTATCAGTACCGCGTATTATGAAAACTACAGCTGGGAGCAGAGCTTTTTCTTACAAAGCCCCAAAATTATGAAATAGTCTTCCAAATAGTGTTCGGGACTCAGACACAGTCTCAGTGTTTAAGTCTAGGCTCAAAACCTATTTATTTAACCAAGCATTTTATAAATAGATTTGCCATAAGGTAAAGGAGCAGATCTGGGGGACTCATGGACGTAGAGTATTATGGTGAACTGGTATGTTTAGATGCTGTCTTCCTCAGTCTCATTTGATCACTCAGGTTTGTTGACGGTGAGGTGATTGTTTGCTTTACATCTCAGGGAGCCCTCATATTTGTGTTTCCTTCTGGCTCTCCCTTTTAGTTATGCTGTCATGGTTAGTCCTGCCGGAGTCCCTGCTTGCACTCTACAGTAAATATACATTCACATTAGACATTGTGACTGTGACCATACCTACTGTAATTGCAATCTCTCCTCCTCTTCTCTTCCTCCCCCTCTTTCTCTTTCCTCTCTCCCCCTGTCTCCCCCTTTCACTCTTTCTCTCTCTCTCTCTCTGTCGAGCTACACATGTCGTTCCTGAGCTGCCAGTGATCCAGACTCCCTCTGCCCTCCGGACCTGTCTGATCCATCCTGGTGCCCGGTTTCTGGTTGGAGGTCTCATCGCATGGATGCCCCGTGTGTCTCTTTAGGATGCGTCTGGTGTCTGGGGATGATTCTCTATACTTAAAAGATGGTCCTGGCCTCGACTGGTGTGGTCAGCTGTTTCTCTGAGGACTTGACAATTCGATAGTTCAGGACTGGAACTTTCTACAAGTCTATCTGAGTCTCGAATAACTACTGGACTCCATTTTACATCAACTATTATAACATCAATTAACATCAACTATTATAGCTGAACCTAACACTGTATAAATGCAGATAATTTCCTGCTATCTGTTTCACCCAGATGAGGATGGGTTCCCTGTCGAGTCTGGTTCCTCTCAAGGTTTCTTCCTATTACCGTCTCAGGGAGTTTTTCCTTGCCACTGTCGCCCTCGGGCTTGCTCGCCAGGGAATATCTGAACATTTTGATTCATACACATTCACATTTCATACAAACTTAAATAATTCTTTTGATTGTGTAAAGCTGTTTTGAGACAATGTCAATTGTTAAAAGCGCTATACAAATAAAACTGAATTGAATTGAATTGAATTAAATACAGGATAAAGCGGTATAGAAGATGAATGAATGAATGAATATTGAAACAAAAACTAATACTATTTTAAAATATATAACTTATTGAAACGTTTATAACTTATCGAAAATGATTCGATTGATTTACAAGATGTATGCTATATAATACTAAGGGTTTCCGGGGGTATGTGTTTCGTCTGCCGTGTGGGAGACCCGGGTTCGATTCCCAGCCGGTGACCAACAACAATAATGCTAATTGGGTTTCTAAGTTAAGTTGAAATATAAATTATTGTGTCCTATTTATATGATGTCCTCGATAATGATTATAATAAATATATAAATAATACAGTAAACGATAAACACTGCCTTTTGCAAAGTGAAAGTGAGTGCCGATGGAGCAGGAGCAGCAATTTAGTTCTGAACACGCTTCCGTGAAATTATCGCTAAAACAATATTAAATTTGAATAAATCAGATAGCATAGTTTATTATCTATCTATAATAAACGATGCTATGTCATAACTGAAGCAAACACCACGATTATGCCTCGTTCCGTTCAGTGTTGCTAGACAACAGACCACGCGCCTAATCGGCGGGAACGTGGTTCACTTTTTCGTTCACCTCTGAGAAAAAAAGCTGTATTTTGTTTGCTTACATTTTGAATTTTTATAACAGTACAAGAAGTACATGCGCGCACAGCAAGTGCAGCGATGAGTCCACGTCCACTGAATTCGACAGACTGAAGACAAATAACCGTTGTCTGAATATAGTCTAATTTACTTCGTGTTTTTTACTATAAAATTATCATAAACCAAATTTAAGCTAAGCGTTACATTTTTAAGTTCTTGTCCTGTTGTCATGTCTCTAGGGGTGGTGAAAGGACGCACAGAATGCAGGTTTTCAAGTTCAAGTGGGTTTTTCCCAAACTTTATTTTAAACTCGTCTTTTTAGAATTTTCGTTCAACTTAAATCTTCCACAAAGAAAACAAAACAAAACACAAACACCACAGCTCGCCGTCTGGGCTCGCTCCGTCTGGCTCCTCTCCTGGTTCTAGTATAATGTTCACTCTTACACACACACAAAGCAGGCGTTTCCCACTTGACAGAATTCCAGTGTCTCTCCTCGGCATGGAGGGCGCTTCCCACGCTCAAAACGCAGCGTCTGCTGCAGATGCCGGTTTTGCCGGCCTTACCCCAAATCTGGGCGACTAAGTCAGTGCTGGAGAGGAGAACAAGGAGATCCAGAATGAGCCGAGTTCGTGAAGCAACATGAAATGTGACAAACAGTGAACGGACAAACTGCCTCGGGCTCGGCTGGCTTATATAATGACACACAGGGGATTGACACAGGTGCACATTGTTAGTGAAGGGGAGACATACCTACGTAGACACACTAGGGGGCGACAAGGCTCAGTAATCCGGTGACCCCGACCTCACCTCTCTGGGCCGTGGTGTTGCGGATGTTATATTACCCCCCCCTCCAGGACTGACCTCCTGCCGGAGGCGAGGGCGGCCCCGACGCTTGACCCGAAGGAGTTGGGGTTTGTTTGTCGGCTGGGTTGGCCGTTGAGGGGGGCGACCCGGGGGGCGCGGCGCGGGGCGATCCGGCCTTTCGTGATGAAAGGTCGTAACGAGTTCAGGGCTCAGGATGTCTCGGGCCGGGACCCAGCTCCTCTCCTCCGGGCCGTAACCCTCCCACTCGACCAGATATTGGAGGCCCCCTTTTCTCCTTCGAGAATCTAGCAGTTTGGTTACCTTAAACGCCGGGGTGCCCTCTATTTCTATGGCTCCAGGGAGAGAGGGTTCGGTCATGCCCTCGTCGAGGGGTCCCCGAATCACTGGCCTGAGGAGGGAAACATGAAACACAGGGTGAATGCGCATATGAGAAGGGAGTTTTAGTTTAAATGATACCGGGTTTATTTGTGAAATAATGGGAAAGGGACCGATGTACTTGGGGGATAGTTTACGACAGGGGAGGTGTAGGTGGAGGTCCCGTGTCGAGAGCCATACTCGATCGCCTACCTGGAGCGGAGGACTTTCCTTCCTTCGCCTATCGGCATATTTTTTAAACCGGGAAACTGCTTGGGAGATTTGCGCATGCGCATCTCCCCATACTTTCTCCGCGTTCTTGAACCACTGATCCACCACTGGTACTTCGGTGGGAGTGGCATCCCAGGGACAAAGCGGAGGTTGGTAACCTAGGAGACATTGGAACGGCGTTAGACCTGTTGAGGAGTGCACAATCGAATTTTGGGCATATTCTGCCCAGAGTAGCCAGTTCGCCCATTCATGTTGCCTGCTACTACAGTATGCCCGAAGATATTTTCCGAGTTCTTGGACAGTCCGCTCAGCCTGGCCATTAGACTCGGGGTGATAACCTGACGTTAGGCTCACGGTGGTCCCCAATTTCTGGAAGAACGCTTTCCAGACCTGTGCGATAAATTGGGGACCACGATCGGACACAATATCTTCCGGTATGCCATAGTAACGAAACACGGATTCAAATAGGGCTTCGGCTACCTGCAGCGCTGACGGGAGGGAGGCAAATGGGAGAAATCGGCACCCCTTCGAAAACCGATCAACGACCACTAAGATTGTGGTGTACCCTTTCGACACCGGCAGATCCGTGAGGAAGTCCACTGCGAGGTGGGACCACGGTCGGTTCGGTGTCGGTAGGGGCATTAATTTCCCAACCGGAAGGCTGCGAGGTGTTTTGGCCATCGCACACACTGTACAGGACAGCACGACTGTCTTTACCGTTTCCCTCATTCTCGGCCACCAGTATTTTTTCTCTAATGTTTTTACTGTGCGCGTCACCCCGGGATGCCCTGACGAGGCGTTAGTGTGAGCTGTGATTATTAAGCGTTGCCGGAAATTTTCAGGCACATAAATCTTGGTTGGGGGGCACTCGGGGGGTACCGGATGGTCTTGTCCCCCCTGTGTGATCTCCGCGTCTATCTCCCAGGTGATGGGAGCGACGATGAGAGGTGCGGGGAGAATAGTCTCGGGGTGCATCACCGGGGTGGGGTTTGGGTAGTAGCGCGAGAGCGCATCTGCTTTCTTATTTTTAGAGCCAAGCCGGTAGGTAATTTGTAACTGGAAACGGGTAAAGAACAGCGCCCAACGAGCTTGTCTCGGGTTTAACCTTCTCGCCTGTTGGATGTATTCTAAATTTTTGTGATCAGTTAACACGATGAAGGGGTGTTTGGCTCCCTCGAGCCAGTGCCGCCATTCTTCTAACGCCGGTTTAACTGCTAGCAGTTCCCTATTGCCGATATCGTAATTTTGTTCAGCAGGTGTCAGTTTCCGAGAGAAGAATGCGCAAGGATAAAGTTTTTCGGGCTGGCCCTGGCGTTGTGACAGCACCGCCCCGATCCCCACCTCTGACGCGTCCACTTCTACTAGGAACGGCTTCTCGGGGTCAGGAAGCCGCAGGATGGGAGCCGTAGTGAACGCCGCCTTTAGTTTTTGGAAAGCCTTCTCCGCATCGGCCGAGAAAGCTTTCAGTTTTGTTGGTTTTCCCTTAAGCAGGGACGTGAGGGGCGCTGCCACCGAACTATAGTTGCGTATAAACCCCCTATAAAAATTGGCGAAAGCCAAGAAACTTTGTAGCGCCTTAACTGACCGTGGTACCGGCCATTTCGTTACCGCCTCCACCTTGGATTTCTCCATCTCGACCCCCTGTGGCCCTATGCGGTAGCCGAGGAATGTCACTTCCGTTTTGTGAAACTCACATTTCTCCGCCTTCGCATAGAGCCCGTGTGCGCGCAGACGCCGAAGGACGGCGGTTACATGCCTGACGTGCTCGGAATATGACCTTGAGTATATTAGAATGTCGTCTAAATACACTATGACACAACGGTTAAACATATCCCTCAGCACGTCATTCATAAACCCCTGAAACACCGCAGGAGCATTTACCAGCCCATAGGGCATCACATTGTACTGATAGTGTCCCGATGAGGTGCTAAATGCTGTCTTCCACTCGTCGCCTTTACGCACACGAACGAGGTTGTACGCGCTGCGGAGATCGAGTTTGGTATATATGGAGGCACCTCGGAGTTGGTCGATAGCGGCTGGCACCAGTGGCAGAGGGTGCTTATACTTTATTGTCACTGCATTTAACCCTCTGAAGTCTATGCAGGGTCGTAAGCCTCCGCCTTTTTTCTCAATAAAAAAGAAACCTGCTGAAGTGGGAGACGTGGAACGGCTAATGAGTCCCTGCCTAAGAGCCTCCTCCACGTATTCCTCCATCGCCCGAGTTTCCTCCCGGGACAGTGGATAAATACGCGAAAAAGGTGGTGCTTTCCCAGGCAAAAGCTCAATAGCACAATCCCACGGGCGATGAGGAGGAAGTCGCGCTGCTTCCCTAATACTAAACACATCCTGTAAACACGCATACTCTGGTGGCACTCTCATGGACAGGTGTTCTCGCGGGCTTTCAATAGTCGTGGCTTGGACCGCCAATGTTAGGGGTTTACAGGTTTTTGAGCATCGGGGGGACCAGGATTGGATGCTACTGTTTGCCCAATCGAAATTAGGATTGTGAAAGCTTAGCCAGGGCAAGCCAAGCACGACGGAATGGTCCAGCTGAGGAAGCACAAAGAATTTTATTTCCTCAGAGTGACCGGGGAAAGTTAACCGTAGGGGCACTGAAATTACTGTAAGCGGCGAATGGTTTAGGACATGGCCATCCAGAGCCTTTGCTGATATCGGGGATGGAAGCTTCGACACGGGAGCCCGAAGGGCGGAAAGGAGAGATTGGGAGACGAAGTTGCCAGCCGACCCGGAATCTATTAAAGGAGAAACAGAAATAGTGTTATTCTTAAAAGACAGGTGAGCAGGTAAACAAAAAGGTGAATGAGTGCGGGGGGGTGTGTGCTGCGTTACTTTTAGTAACGGACACGAGCTGACTCGGTGTCGTTCGCCTCCACAGTATAAACAGAGGCCCGCGGATAACCTCCTGGTTCGCTCGGCTTCGGTGAGGTGGGAGGAGCCCATGTCCATGGGCTCGGCAGGCTCACGTACCATGGGCTGTGATCGAGGTGGGCTGGAGCGGGGACGCGGTTCTGGACGTCTCGCCTGACGTGAAAGGGGGCGTCGCTATTGATTTCGCAGGTGTTGATCCAGTTTGATCGATAGCGCGATGCATTCCTCTAGCGAAAGCTCGGCGTCTCGGCAGGCCAGCTCGAGCTGGATGTCGGGGTGGAGCCCATCGCGGAACCGCGCCAGCAAACTCCTCTCGCACCAGCCACTTTCTGCCGCGAGAACCTGGAAGGTGATAGCATACTCAGCCACGGGCATGTTTCCCTGCTTAATCCTCAGGAGCTGTTGTTCGCCGGTCTTTCCCTGGTCTGGGTGATCAAACACAGCTCGCATGGCCTCCATGAATCGCGAGTACCGTGTGATGGTGGCGCCTCCAGTGCTCCACACGGCTGTCGCCCAGTCCAGAGCTTTTCCCGTGAGGTGTTGGGTGATGAAGCTCACCTTTTGTGTCTCCGTCATATTCAGGAATTCTGTAAAATATAGTTCACATGTGAGCAAAAATCGCCGGCATCCCTCGGGATCCCCTCCATACCTTTCGAGGGGGGCAGGCCGTGGAGCTACTGGAGCGCTGGCTGGTGAACTCGCCACAGGTGGCACCTTGGAGGCCGCGAGCTGGCTCACGCTGCACGCGAGATCGTGGACGGCTCTCGCCAGGCTGCCGATCTCTCGCTGCTGATCTCGCAGGTAACTGTGGAGGCGGGCGTTTTCATCTGGCAGGGGGACTCCTGCTGCGTCCATAAGGGTCCGTTCATCTGTCATGTCTCTAGGGGTGGTGAAAGGACGCACAGAATGCAGGTTTTCAAGTTCAAGTGGGTTTTTCCCAAACTTTATTTTAAACTCGTCTTTTTAGAATTTTCGTTCAACTTAAATCTTCCACAAAGAAAACAAAACAAAACACAAACACCACAGCTCGCCGTCTGGGCTCGCTCCGTCTGGCTCCTCTCCTGGTTCTAGTATAATGTTCACTCTTACACACACACAAAGCAGGCGTTTCCCACTTGACAGAATTCCAGTGTCTCTCCTCGGCATGGAGGGCGCTTCCCATGCTCAAAACGCAGCGTCTGCTGCAGATGCCGGTTTTGCCGGCCTTACCCCAAATCTGGGCGACTAAGTCAGTGCTGGAGAGGAGAACAAGGAGATCCAGAATGAGCCGAGTTCGTGAAGCAACATGAAATGTGACAAACAGTGAACGGACAAACTGCCTCGGGCTCGGCTGGCTTATATAATGACACACAGGGGATTGACACAGGTGCACATTGTTAGTGAAGGGGAGACATACCTACGTAGACACACTAGGGGGCGACAAGGCTCAGTAATCCGGTGACCCCGACCTCACCTCTCTGGGCCGTGGTGTTGCGGATGTTATACCTGTTGGCAGGAATCCACTATAGTAAAAGCCTATAGTAAATTTTACAATATCCATCTACTTAGAGGTGTTCATTTACGATAAAAAAATAAAAAAATAAAAAAATCTAAATGTCTGCTTTAACTTATGTTTTTTTTTATTCATGAGACAACCTTTCAGTTTTGTAAAAATTCTAGTTACAGTGTGACAAGTATTGTAAACGTTTTTAAGTATTAGACCAGCCAGCTAAGATAACTGTTATGTCATTGATTGATAAAATCTGGATTACGGATGTTTTATTTTGTTTTATTTATGTTTCACTGTTTATGATATAGTGACACTAAACAGCTGAACAACTTCCCTTTTTTGAGAATTGTTTTTCAACGTTTTTGAGAATTAGAACATCCAGGTTAGTTTTTTATTATTATTATTAAACTAATTATCACAACATAACTAACCAAACAACATTGATCATGTAACAGAAAGTGTAGATGCAGATTCCAAATGTATAAATATGCATGCTATATATTTGTATAATACACATACACAATACTCTTAAAATAAAATCACTATTACTTGACCCTGAAGTTTAGTTGTGCACACAAAAAACAGAAAAGTAATTTCTGGTAAATCAACTGCATTTGTAGTTTATTTACAGTAATTCATAAAAAACAAATATACATTTTACAGAACAAGGTAAACACGAGAAAGATTACAAAATGAAAAAAAAACAGTGTCTACTTTAAAAACAGCTTCCATTTCAAGTGGAGAGATATTTGACCGACAGCCTAGAACAAAAGAACCGTAGGTATGATCACAACCCCCTCCTCTGCCAATTTGACACTGCCTCCACTGAGTTTCAGGTAAAGGTCGCTTTACCTTTGATGTGTGTGTGTATATATATATATATATATATATATATATATATATATATATATATATATATATATATATATATGAGAGAGAGAGAGAGCTGTTCATTTACGATAAAAAAGATGGGCTATAGAACAGATCATATGTTTTTTTATATTTAGTTTTTTTGTCTTTTTTTATCGTAAATGAAAAGTAAATGGATATAGTCAAATTTACTATAGGCTACAGGACAAGAACTTAAAAATGTAACGCTTAGCTTAGATTTCATATTTAGTTTGTGAGTATATTAACATGTGCAGACATTTAATTGAGGGGGCGCTGCGTATTTATACATTTGGAATCTGCATCTACATTTATACACATGTATATAATTAGGTTCAAGCTGAATCTAATGATCAATGGTGTTAGGGTACTTATGTAGTGATAATTAGTTTCAGCCAAATCACTAAAACTAACAATGGGCTATGGAATGTGTTACTCATTTATTTATTGAATTCAACAACATAACATTTATCTTAGCTGGATGTTCTAACTCGCAACTCACACTGTAACTATATATATATATATATATATATATAGAGAGAGAGAGAGAGAGAGAGAGAGAGCTGTTCATTTACAATAAAAAATATGGGCTATAGAACAGATCGTATGTTTTTTTATATTTATTAATTTTTTTTATCGTAAATGAACAGCTGTAAGTAAATGGATATGCTTTTACTATAGTGGATTCCTGTCAACAGGACAAGAACTTATTCACCCATCAGCGAAACCATCACCCATCACCCATCAGCGAAACCGGTTTGATAACTTCACACCTATTGTGAATGAAAGCATTACAGTAATGGGGGGCTGCGGGTGTTCGCTCGTACTGTTGCATATTCAGCGAATAGACTATATACTGTATTTGTTTGTTGCATTTCAGGGGGAGTATGTTTGCAGTTTTATCGATAAATCTGCTCATATCTGCGCGCGCGTTTATCAGCCTTTTGATCAACGGCACTCACTTTCACTTTGCAAAAGTGCCCTAGGCAGTTTTTGTTTGTCCCCATGGACAATGTTTGGTCTCCAGGTCAGCTCGCACGCATGCGCGATCGCAGCGTGGGGGAGCCCGGAAGTGACGTGGGTCACATGAGCCGGCATAAAGCCGGGACGGAGAGATGAAGACAGCGCGCTGCATGACTTTTGAGGCTGAGCGACTGCTTGTGGATTATATTTCTTTAATTTCATTCAGTTCCCAGCTCATTCCGTTTCTCGACCTCTCGGGCTTACCATCGTTTACTAGTGAGATCGAGCCATCTCTCCAACTCATCACTTTCATACCCTCGGCAATATCTCATACACTGGACTACCACACACACACGCATACATCACACACACACCTTGTTTATATTTGTATATGTATTTTGTATATATTGGTTTTGGTGCACCCTGTTTATTTATATTTTTTGTATAATACACTTTGGCTTGTTTTACTGCGATTGTTTTGTGTCGCGTCGTGTGTTGTCAATACCGGAAGTGTGGTTTACCAACCCATATTTAGATTCCCGAATCCGTATACTGTAACAAACTAGTAACAAATTAGTGTAACAAACGGTTTAATAGTAATCCAAGCGTTACAACTGGCTGGGAATCGAACCCGGGTCGCCCACACGGCAGCCGAAACACATACCAATGAGCCACCAGCAACCCTAAAACCCTTAGTATTATATAGCATATATCTTGTAAATCAATCGAATCATTTTCGATAAGCTATAAACGTTTCAATAAGTTATATATTTTAAAATGGTATTAGTTTTTGTTTCAATATATATTCTATATTTAATATCAGTAGCGTAATATTTCCAGAGCAGCAGCGACAGGTATCCGAGGTGCTTATGTTACCATACCGGAAAAGTGAAGTTGTTCAGTTTGTGGTAGATCTGATTTATTCAAACACAATAATAAAGCTTTATATCCTCAGGAGGGTCATTACATTGTTTTAGCGATAATTTCACGGAAGCGAGTTCAGAACTAATCTAAAGCACTGTCACACTAAAAAAACATCAGAAAAGTTCAGAAGCTTCAAATAGAATGAACAAACTAATTAATATTCTTAAAATGTTATGAAATTAAGTAGAGACTTAGTGACTCCCCTTAGAGACTCTGTAGTAGGTTTTCTCAGTTGAATATGAAAAAAAAAATACAGCTGATTATCAATGCGGGAATGAATGGCGCATTGCCCAAGTGCAAGTTGATCTTGGAGCTAAACTATTTGCTTTGGTTGAAAGCGCCATCTAGCGATCATTGTGTGTCAGCAACAGCTTCTCATTCAAAACAATAGGCGGTCAAAACGACCGTGAACCGCGTTATAAGTAGGTCACACTGGCCCGGCGTTTCTAGTGTTAACTGCCAACTTGAAAGGTTTAGGGACGTGACCTAGATATAATGTGGAATTAATAATGTTTAGAAGTGGCTCTCCAACCGAAAGCATCACTTCTTTTAAAAATCTGGTTGGGATTGGGTCTAACAGGCACGTTGTTGATTTGGCTGAGGTAATAAGTTTATACAACTCTTACTGTCCTATACCTGTAAAGCACTGAAAATCTAAATGTGGAGCTATAGGCTGAACTGGATCGTGAGATACTATTAGAGGTTGAACTTCCGTTATTTTCTTCCTGATACTATTGATTTTTCATTAAAGAAGTCCATAAAGTCTTCACTTCTAAACTGTGATGGCATACTCTCTGCGGGCATCTTAAGTTTTGTTAGGCGAGCCACTGTACTAAATAAGAACCTGGGATTGTTTTGGTTTCTTGCTATCAGTTGGCTAAGATGCTCGGTCCTAGCAGGTTTTAGGGCCTGTCTATAGCTGCACATACTGTCTTTATACGTGATTCTAAAAACTTCTAATTTAGTTTTCCTCCATTTTCGCTCGAGGTTACGGCTTGCTCTCTTTAGGGCATGTTTTATCTGTTTTATCTCTGACTTTTTTTTATCTAATGGGGGCAACAGTGTCTAATGTACTGGTAAAAATAGTGCCCATGCTGCTAGTCACTTCATCTAGATCATCTGCATTTAGGGGTCTAATAAGAAATTGGGACAGATCCGGCAGATTACTTGTGAATCTGTCTTTAGTAGTCGGATTCATACTTCTAACAAATTGATAATGTGGGGAGATCAACTAATCTGGGCCCGGTTTCTTGAAAGCTTCTTATCTCTAAGTAGTTCTTAAGTCGTACCTTAACCTCTCTCTTAACTTTATGGCGCATTTCTCGAAACGTTCTTACGCTAAGTATCTCTTAGCTAAGTCAGACGTTCGTAAGGTTGGTCTGGACCAACCTTAACTCATACTTAGCGTAGTTTCAGCTCAAGACGCTAGTCGCTGCCACTGAGCAGCAGTCTTTATAAATCAGCGGTGTATGCAAACACATTATGGCACGTTATCAAAGTCGTATTAATGATGGAATATACTGTAGACCTGTTTAAGAATATTATTTTATTTGATATCAGAACTAATAGAGTGACTTTTAATTAGCCTATTTCATAATGTGACTAATGCATTAAAATTGCCAATCACAATTAATATTAAACAGGTGGTGAACAATTAGGCAGCGATACAGCGTGGTGTTGTGTTAAACTGAAGACGGCGCGGTCTGTGGAGCCGTGTGAGTCATGTACATTTTTCCTTTAGACAAAACTTCAGCCCTTTTCATATTTTCCCCGTGGTCGTTATTAAAAAATATATAAAATAAACGTTTTGCCTTTCAAGGCAACAGATTATGGAGCTTCTTGAGCTGCTCAGACCTGCGCGTGCCAGACCAACGCGTCGTACTTACTGTACTGTACTGTACACTCCCCGTCCCGATGTCCAGCTGCTCGCTGCTTTTTGTTTAAAATATGTTTCATTGATCATTAGCCATTAGCCATGACTTTATGGGTTTTTCTTTTGACACGTTTTATTTTTATGAAATTTGATTTAGTTAAATGAGAAAATAACCATGGGAGTTTCAAACCCCGCATCCATTCATTTTTCTGGGTGATTGTAATGTGTAATACCCCTACAGTATTCACTCATGTGGTTTGACTTGCTGTGAGATGCGGTGTGTTATACCCCTATCTCCTGCATGCACGGTCTCGCGCTGTGGCCGTAGGCTTGATCATGATTCACCCCGAGTTTTTGCGCTGTGATTACGTTTTCATCTTTCCGCGTGAAAAATTCAACGTTTAATTTTTTGCTGGTCCTCGCGGTAGCTTGCAGACTTTGCAGAACGTCGCGGAACGTTAAAGGAACGTCGTGGGCAATCGCGGCAGCTCACGGAGATGAGTCCGGCCACACAGGTGAGAGAGGGGTATTAGGCACCACACAGGTGAGAGAGGGGTATTAGGCACCGTGATTTGCCTTGAGTGACCGGCGCCCGACGGTCCGCGAAGATCTGCCAGGTCCGCGAGCTTCCACATGTTTATTTTTTTTGCGTGGTAAAATGGAAACGTAATAACAGCACCAAAACTCGCGCCGAATCATAATGAACCGCACTTACGGCCCCGCGTAGGTGAGATAGGGGTATTAAACCTCCACTCTGTCATCTCATCGTATTCATTCCATAAGTGCGCTATACAACCCCAACAACTGACACTTCACATTGTTTCTGAAGCTGGTGAAGAGTGTTATCAGCTGTTTGTCCATCAACTATGATTGTAAAACCCCGTTCGTTTCACGGCCACATGTTACATGAAATATTATATATTATATTATTATATTAATTTATATTAATTTATATATTTGTCTATTATGACATGTTATTGTTAAGTTAACACGTCGAAATAAACGCTATTAAAAGAATTTAGTGCAATGTTTAATTTGCATAGAAAGTGCCGTCTTTCTTAACACTGTCATGCAAAAGGAGTCAAAAATCGATTCCAGAGCCACCGATGTCCGCTAATTCAGGACCTTGACTGTAGACAGCGCCGCGTAACGTCGGACGTAAGAGGCAGCGACTTAAGAAGACTCCTAAGAGACAGTTCGAGAAATACACTTAGAAAAGTTATCACTTAACGTAAGATATATCTTAAGAGTCTACTTAGCGCACGAATAGTGTGCGTTATCGAGAAACCGGGCCCTGTTCTACGCGTAGAGAATGATCTGTGATATCACTTTGAGGTAAGATCTCTATATTAGAGACATCTATACCATGGGATATAATTAAATCTAGTGTATGGTTAAAGCGGTGAGTTGCTCCAATTATATTTTGTTTAACCCCAAAGGAATTTAGTAAATCCATAAATGTGAGCGCTAAAGCATCGTTAGCATCATCTACATCAGTGGCGGCTGCTTGCTTTTGAAACAGGGGAAGCCCATATTTGGCCTTCATCATGAAATTTTTTATTATAATTAAATTTATCATAAAAAAAATCACCTGCAAATCCACATGGGACTGAACTCGAATCTGTACTAGGCTATTTATTCCAATTCATTAATATAGACAAACATTGTTTAAATGTAATTAAACAAAGCATCTTTTTGATATCATTCTTTTTTTTGTTTGTTTCTATTCAGTAAAAAAGTAACTTTTTCTAAATCAATGTGACTAGACAATGCTACTCTAAGGCTAATAAATGTATTTTACGATTTGGGACATTATTTAATACAATATTTATTACCAAAAAAAAAGGATTTTTCTATCTCTGTAAATAACACTGCTATACAGTTAAACGAGAGCACTGAATGCTGTCTATCACTATTTTAAATCGTTTATGTTCATAACTCTATGGTAGTTAATGCCACATGCACTGTGTAATGTTTTATATAGACAGTTACAGAGTGAAGATTTAATCAATTAATCCCTCATGACAATTTGTAAACTGTATTCATGAGAAAGGACTGCACTGATGCAGATATAACAATTTATCGGAAAACACACACCTTGACTTAATCCTCCCTCTGTGATGGTGAATTGAAGACCCGCACTGAAAGACGGGGCGGAGCTGAAGTCTGCCAACACTTTCATATCAAATTTAAAGGGGACGATGATGCAATTTGTGTGAAGTTTATGGAGATTTTTTAGGAAGGTTGAGTACAAATGTTAGGGAGGCTAAAGCCCCCCTAAAAATGGAATAGCGACGCGCTGTCTGTAGCGCTGATGTATACTTAAGACATGCTGTCAATCAAAAAGGGGTTCCGCCATTTAAACAGCTCTTCCAATCATCATGCAGCAGCCCAGCGTCCTGTCCCGCCCACTGCTCCATTCACCCCCAGAGAGGCTCAGCTTCCCTGGAAGTGACAATTTTGGTGCATTTATCCAATTACCGTCCAGCTTTTCTGCAGTGAAAAAAGCAAGTCTGTGCTTCCCCATAGAGCTTCAGAGAAGCTGGGCTTCATGGGGAGTGTTTAACGCGCTGTGCGGCACGGAAATGTATGACAAGAAAATCACATAAAACAATCTACATTAAATACCTGATTCTGAATGAGCTAGTCATGAAATTTAACGTGTTCTAGCGCACTTTTATTACAGTAAAACCAATATAAATACAACATAGTGCATATGTGGCAACATACAGTATGGGCATTTATTTTCTGACATAGTAGGGGAAGCTGAGCTTCCCTTGTAGTCTTAGAGCAGCCGCCACTGATCTACATGAATGTTAAAGTTTCCTACTATCAACACTTTGTCAGAGTTAACCAATAGGTCTGATAGCAGATGTCCAAATTCTTTAAGAAAATCGACATATGGCCCAGGGGGTCTGTACACTTTGGCCAGGGTAAAATATAGCAAGGGTTTATTACGCATTTCATCGAGTGCAACATTAATGATAAGCACTTCAAATGAATTAAACCTGGGCCTTATTTTCTGAGTAACAGTGAGTATATTATTGTAGATAGTGGCGACACACCACCGCGACCAGTTAGACGGGGCTCATGCTTATAGAAATATCCTGGCGGAGTAGACTCATTCAGACCAATATATTCATTTTGTTTAAGCCAGATTTCGGTGAGACAGAGTACTGTACGTCAAGTCAATAATCTGAGATCTGTCACGAGTCACGGTCTGCCGGCCGGCTTTTTTCCCACGCTGTCACTCCCCCACGCGCTCATGTTTTTGTTTAGCCGTCACGTGCGCTCTCACGCCCCCGTTTCCACCCCGTCTGCTCACCTGTTTCCCATTCCCGGACTGATTACTCCAGCGATTTAAGCATGCGCGGCGCGCTGCTCAAATCGCTGGATTATTGTGTGTGTTTACCTCGATTCTCTCGCGTTTCTTTTCTCTAGCTTTCACGTTACGACCTCGCTTTGTTTTTTCTCGTTTTTGATTTTCTGCCTGCCGATTCGGATTGTTCGCCTGCCCTTTTGATCTCCCGGTTTTGACCTCACGCTTTCCCTTTTTGATTACGGCTTTAGTCTAGTGTTTTTGCTTTGGACGCTTCGCTGACGGACTCACGGCTTTCGACCCTTGCTCACGCCCCCCGACCACGCCCCCACATCTCTATACAGTCAGTAACCGCGCTTGGATTCATACCGTTCTGCCTGCGCCCGTGACAAGATCATTTAATTAACAATAAGTGCTTTAGGCGCAAGGGATCTAATGTTGAGAAGTCCAAACTTTAGAGGTAGATTTTGATTACTTATTTGGCCTTTGTCTGGTTTTATGGTTATCAGATTGTTTCGGGCAAATTTAACAAATTTATTATTTTTTCTCACTATTCGAGGAACAGACTCAATGTCTATAGGACAAGCTATGTGTGTGCATCTATCAGTATGGTAAGCAGAAGGAAGTTAATTAACATCCAATCTCTTATGTCCTGCACACATTGCTTAACTTTAGTAAACTGTTTTTTCTCGTCTGGTTTTGCTGAGATGTATAATTTTGTGTCATCAGCATAACAATGAATACTAATACTTTTATTACAAATTATGTTGCCCAGAGGGAGCATATAAAGGGAAAAAAGCAGTGGGCCTAAAACTGAACCCTGTGGATCACCAAACTCCACTTGAGAACATGCAGAATGGTCACTATTTAAATCTACAAACTGATAACGATCAGTCAAATAGGATGTGAGCCACAAAAGGGCCGTTCCCTTAATTCCTACTACATTTTCTAATCTGTGAAGGAGAATACTATGATCAATAGTGTCAGAAGCTGCATTGAGTTAGGGTAACACAAGTATAGTGATGCAACCCTGATCAGAGGCCAATAGGAGGTCATTTACTACTTTAACAAGTGCTGTCTCTGTGCTGTGATGAGGCCTGAATCCTGACTGATACAGTTCGTTTATGCTATTTCTATGTAGATGTGAACATAGCTGTTGTGAGACTCTTTTCCAGAATCTTACAGATAAAGGATTTGGGAACATACCCACTGCTGAGTGAACAGTTAATTATTTTCAACAGGGGTTCTGTTATTGCTGGTTCTATCTGCCTGAGAAAATGTGTCAGTATAGGGTCTAATTCACACTTTGGCGATTTTGAAATTAGTTCACTCTCTTCAAGGGGAGTAAAGTATTTTAGGTTCTGATGTGGTGTGGTCTGGTTTCAAAGCCGGAATTTGTTGCCTAATATTTATGATTTTGTTATTGAAAATGTTCATGAAATCCTCATTACTATTTGTTGTTATTGTGGAGATTTCTGCAGTGGTATTGTTTTTAGTTAATTTAGCTATGGTATTAAATAAAAATCTAGGATTCTTTTTGTTATTTTATATGAGTGGAGAGATACAACGATCTAGCAGCACTGAGAGGTTTTTATAGTTCAGGATTCTCTCCTTCCATGCTATTTGGAACACTAAAAATTTTTGGTGCCATTTGCATTCTAAATTTTAATATTCAGTCGCCAAAATGAGTTCTGTGAAGTCAGATGGCAATCCAATCAATGTTAATAACTCTGGGAGATTATTGATAAAGCTCTTTGATGTAAATGTATGTAAATACATTTGATGTAAATGTATGTTTTAAGCGGTAGCGCAGTGCTGTGCATACATTATTACTATGAGATACTGTAATCGGGACAAGATATAACTTCAGACAGTGTAATTGTGATTATATTTCTTATATTTAATCCGAAAGATAATATTAAATCTAAAGTCTGTCCTACTACACACTGATTTACTCCTACTTAGTCCAGTATGGACATAAATGTTTTTCTTAGAGGGTCTTGTGGACTCTCAAAATTAATATTAAAATCTCCAGCAATTAACACTTTCTCTACAGAAATGACAAGATTTGAGAGCAAATCTGCAAATTCACAGACAAACTCAGAGTACGGCCCTGGAGGTCTCTAAATGATATATATTTTGAATTTTTGGTCTCTATATTAATTAAATTTTACAAGGAATAAGAGCAGCACCTTCTCGAGTGGGATGGACACCGTCCTGCCCTAAGAGGCCAGCTTTGCCCTCAACTCCAATTATCTATAAAGCCAACATTACAAGTCTCCTCATCTACCGGGTTGTCACCCTTCCAGTGCTACCTGGGGTATCAACCGTCCTTGTTTCCATTTAAGGATCTCTGATTAGTCATTTCTTTCATTATATTTAGTCATTATAGTTCCAAGGTTTAATAATGCTTTGGGTAGTCCTTAACACAATCTTAATAACATTTAATATTTTAATTAAAATGTTATTTTCATTAAAATTGTGACATTTTTTAACCGGGTAGAGTCATTGTTTAAATACATTAAAATATAACACTGAGTCACAGTATGTCCTATTCCTGAAATTTCCAACAAAAATAATACACATTAGATACAAGTTGCTATTGTTTATTCAAGATTTTTTAGTAATATCATTTGCACTGAACCTAATAGTTCAGCAATAAAATATCATCTTAATTAAATTCTTTACTTTTTTTATAGGTATAGTGCAGGTTAATTTGTTTTATTTTTACTTAATATTTTGTATTAAATATTTTTATGTATTTATTTGTTTTTGGGCTGTAGAACGAATAATTTAAGTTTCCATTATTTCTTATGGGAAAATTAAATTTGGTTTACAGGTGTTTTGGAAGTGCTGTCAAAACTTCTAAACGGGGACTTGCTGTACCCCTTAACGGTTATATACTTCAGGGTTTTATCAAACTTAGTGAAGATAAATTGCTGGCTCCACTTGATTTTTTGTTTATTCAATATGTGTCTTCAAAGGTTCAAGTACACAATGTTATCTGTTGTCTCAACAAATACCACTATAAGAATTTAGATCAACAATACAATATTAATTTATTCAACATTTATCTAGTTGGAATTTTTACAGTGTGGATCCAGTGTCAGTCCCAGGCCTGGAAAAAATTGGATATTTGCATCAGAACATAAAAACTTGTGCCAAGTTGTGCACAGATCTGGTCATCTGGTTAAACCTTGATTTGAGAAGCTGAGAAATACAACTCATTAGGGGTAGATTCTGAACTACTGTTCAAAAGGTCTCAGGTTCAAACCTCTGGCTGGGCCCTTGAGCAAGGCCCTCAACTGCTTAGATGTAAAATGAAATAAAGGATATGGTTGTCTGCCATACATTTAAACCTGTAAAAGTAGACCTTTATATAATCTTAGGTATAAACATAAACAAGTGTAACTTTTTACAAGTTGGAATATGACTTGAGAATATGAATATATATACATACACACACATATATATATAAAGGTCTACTTTTTATATATAAGGTCTACTTTTTATATATATATAAAAATGTGAAACAGCCAAACACTTTCATTCAAACATAACATTTAATATTAGAACAGTTTTCACATGTGAATTAAAACAGGATTGTTTCTTAAAGAGTAGTTTCCAATTTGCAGACATACTGAATACTGGTTCTATACATGTCTAGCTGGCTTTCTCAGCCTGACTTTCATACTGTATGGTTTGGGTGTAACTGTTGCTCCAAATACAGGAGTGAAATCTGGTTCTCCTGCATCTTCAGGCCAAACAAACTGAAAGCGGTGCAGCAGAGTAACCAAGAAGAGGAAGAGCTCCATGCGAGCCAGACCTTCTCCAAGACACAGACGAGGCCCTGGACACATGAACAGATACATACATTCAGACTTGCAGATTTAAATGAATGAATAAAGCTAATTTTGTAAACAAGATTTACAGTAAGTAAGGTTTGCAATGTCATTTCCCTCCTGAGTTCTCACCAGTCGAAAAGGGCAAGAATGCCTCAGGTTTCTCAAACTGCCCTTCATCATTTAGAAAGTTTGATGGGTTAAAATCATTAGGAAACTTCCACTGGCCTTCTTCACTTAACACTGAGGACAGGTTGGGGATGATTGTTGTTCCCTGAAATACAGACAAATTAAAATAGAGATTACTATGCATCATAAAACAGTATGAAAAATGTTATTAAAATCATCACCTTTGGTATGGTGTAGTTCATCAGTTCAGTATCTCTTGTGGTACAGTGGAACACACTCAAAGGGACAGTAATGGCAATGCGCTGACACTCATGAATCACCGCCTGTGTGTATGGCATGTTATGTCTGTCCTCAAAAGATGCCTGAGATTTTCCCTCCATAACCTCATCAATCTCCTGCTGGCATCTCTCTAGAAACAAAATATGTACATCATTATTAATTAAAATTTTGTTATCAATTCAACATGTCAATTTGGGCAATAAATTAATTCTTGAAATTAATTAAATACAGTGGAACCTCGGATTACGAGTAACACGGTTTACGAGTGTTCCGTAAGATGAGCAAAGATTTTTAATAAATTTTGACTTGAAAAATTTGCATTTTCTTGGTTTACGAGCACCGAGTATCATGTATCACACATGAGCTTCTTGTTTTGACACCGAGCATCACGTCATCACAACTGAGCCAACGGTTTCAACGTTTTTTTTCCCTTTGGAATACGAGTATACCTAATATAGAATAACTAATTATGCTCGTAATCCAAGGTTCCACTGCAAAAAGATTTAATAATACAATCTAATGGATAAAAAAGTTCAAACTCTGAATGTCTGGATGAGCCATGAGGTAGAGAATCGCTGTAAGAAGTGTGTTGGATGTGGTATCAGTTCCAGCTAGATGTAGCTCAATAATATATGCCACAAGCTTTTCTTCACTAAAAGTGGATTCATTGTCACTCTACATAAACACAATAGAGGAACAAATATTATTATGCTTTTTTATATCAAGAGAAATATTATTATTACTCATTCATTCATTCAACTGCTATACCGCTTTATCCTGTATTTAGGGTCGCGGAGACCTGGAGCCTATCCCAGGAAACTCAGAGCACGAGGCAGGGTACACCCTGGACAGCGCGCCAATCCATCGCAGAGCACACACACACACTCATTCACACACTATGGTCAATTTGGGAACGCCAATTAGCCTAATCTGCATGTCTTTGGACTGTGGGAGGAAACTGGAGTACCCGGAGGAAACCCACCAAGCATGGGGAGAACATGCAAACTCCATGCAAACAGAGACTGGACGGGAATCGAACCCGGACCCTGGAGGTGCAAGGCGACAGTGCTAACCACTACACCACCATGCCGCCGTTATTATTATTATTATGCTTTCTCTTTCAACAATGACTAATATGGATTGGCAATTACAAACCTTCTCAAGCTCATCCAGATAGCAGTCAACAAAATCTCTTGGTTTTCCTGGGACTCTTGTTGTCTTGTGCTTGTTGATCATGTTGGCTGTCAAGGTTTTAAGTCTGCTGTAATTATGAAATCCTTTTTTAAAGGGGAGGGGCCAGGACCGCACCACAGGAAGTGCATCATAGATCTACAAGAAAATAGGAGATTTTGCTGTTGTATTACATGCATTATGCTTTCTTCTCTTCTTATTTAAAGCAACTAAAGCAAATGGAAAAATAAATGCTTTTCCCATAATCCCATAATGTCACCCACAACAGGGTGGCATGGTGGTTTTAGTGGTTAGTGTTGTAAAAGATAAAAAAGTGAGTGAACCCCAAAGAGGAGGGGCTCCAACACACTATCAAGACACTACAGTGAAGAGGTTCAACATCTGGTTGAGTGGTGTGTGGATTGTGACCTGGTTCTGAGCATCACTAAAAGACAGGAGATCGTTGTAGACTTACAGGAGAACCAGAAAAACGACACCACCGCACAAAGGATTTAACATGGACCATTAATACTTACTGCTTTGTGAAGAAAGCTCAGCTTTTCTTCCTGAGAAAGCTCAAGAAGGCCAATATACCCTCTCAGCTCTTAAATTTATACAGGAGCACGATAGATCCCATTCTGTCTTTCTGTGTCACAGTGTGAATATTCCTTAATTTCTGACAATCCTGTTTGCACTCCACTGTTTGTTTCATGATCCATGACCGACCGCACATATATTTAATTGTTATTTTCACAGCTTGCTCTGTGTGTCTGTGCGCGCGCGTTGTTGGACACTGTGCCAAACACACACACACACACACACACACACACACACACACACACAGACCCCTCCTACTTTCGCCTTCACACACACAGAGATACACACACACTCTCTCTCTGCTCTACACAAAAACACTGCTCTGTCACTATTATTTAGGTAAAGTGCAGGTTAATTTGTTAAAAACATGATTTCTTGTTTATTTTTCAGATAAATCAGTGTTTCCGTTGTATGCATGCGTATGTGTGAAAAGAGTGGAGGAAGGGTAAGACTGTAAGATGAGAAGGGGGACAGAGGAGCTTACTTTAGATTCACACACACACATACACAGTGCCTTCACGCACAAATGGAAACAATTATCTGTCAGGATTCATTTTTTTAAAACTTTTTTTCTTAAAGGTAAAGTTCTGGTTAATTTGTTTTATTTTTACTTAATATTTTGTGTTAATTATTTTTATGTATTTATTTTTGGGGGCTGTTTAGCGATTAATTTGAGTTTCCATTATTCCTTATGGGAAAATTCGATTTGGTTTACAGGTGTTTTAGAATACGAGCTCACTTCCGGAACAAATTATGCTCGTAATCCAAGGTCCCACTGTATATATTTGTCACGAACCTGCACAGTCTACCCAGCACATCCAGTTCTTAACTCCATCCAGGGTTTTCCGTGCTCCCTGGGCTGATTACCTGAGTACACCTGTCCCTAATTTGGCAACACATTGGTGGCTTTAAATAGAAGCCGAATATTTCAATCCTTGCCGATGTATCTTACTTGCGTGCCCTTTGTCCCGTTTCCCAAACAAGCTTCCTTAGTGCTCCAACTCTGTGTTTGACCTCGCCTGTTTTCTGGATTCGGTTTCGTGCCTAGCCCTTTGGAATAATCCTTCAGTGTTTGTGCCTACGTGTATGACCTCGCAAACTTTTTGGACTTTTGGATAACGGACTTACGATATATCTGGATACCGAACCTCGCCTGGTAAAAACGACTCTTTTCGTCCTTCTTCTCTCTTCCTCCGCAATCCGGCTTTTCAGCCGGCGACACGAGCACTTCCGTGTTCGCGGATCTCAGGAGAGCGCTCACGCTGCGCGCCAGCCTCTGTCTTCACCAAGGGAATCAAACCACTGCCCTTCGCCTTGTGTCCACTGCATGCTCAGCGTTGTAAGAACCAAGAACGCTCGCAAAGACCCACGACTACTTCGGCGCTCTACTTCCGGGATCCCGGAGATTCCCCGCATCATAGCCCCGCCTCCTCTCTCGTCACTAGGGCTTCCCCAGGCTCAGTCACTAAGCACGCACACACACCACCTCCCTTCTCCACTCATACTGCACTAACACATCTAGCGTCCCTGCACTCTAAGAACATCTCTTAAGGAACAGTCTGCTATTGGGTTCACTCCTATCCAAGCCCCTGACAGTATACATCGGCCATGACGAACCTAGCGGACTTAGAGCAGTTAAAGCAATCGCTCTTACAACAAGGGGCGCTGCTGGGCTCTCACCAACAAAGCATCCAGGAGGTGACCCAGACTCTCTCTTCCATCACCACTCAACTTCGACAACTCTCAGATAACCCTCCTCCGACCCCAATGCCAACTCCACGTCTTGAACCTCGACTTCCAAACCCACAACCATATAACGGTGAGCCCGGAACCTGCCGCTCCTTCCTTTCCCAATGCTCGCTATTGTTGGAGCTCCAGACGTCCCTTTTCCCTACTGAGTGCTCCAGAGTGGCTTACGTAATCACGCTCCTCACCGACCGAGCTGCCGAATGGGTGACTGCGGTTTGGGATGCTAATGATCCATGCTGTTCCTCTTTTAAATCATTCATGGAGGAGATGAGAAGGGTGTTTGACCGCTCCCACTCTGGCAGAGAGGCAGCCAGACATCTTCTGGAGCTCCGTCAAGGTTCTCGTTTGGCCTACGATTATGACATTGAGTTCCGTACACTGGCGGCTTCTGCTAACTGGGACACCCAAGCACTTTATGATGCCTTCCTTCATGGTCTATCTGAGGAGGTTAAGGACCACCTGATCAGCCAGGAACTCCCCAGTGATTTAAATGGCCTCATGGACCTAGCAGGGCGAGTGGATGCCCGTCTAGCACAGAGACGCGGTCATCGAACCTCTCAGCCTACTTCTGGGCCCAGACCCTCGGTTTCACTCCCACCTCCTTCCAACTCTGTCTCGTCGCCAAGACCCATGTCAGACCCAGAACCCATGCAAGTGGGCAGGACCCGGATCTCGCCAGAGGAACGTCAACGAAGAATCCAATCTGGTTCCTGTCTTTATTGTGGCCAAACAATAAGACATTATCGTCTCCAGTGTCAGTTAAAAGCAAAGCCCCTCCGGTGAACCTAGGGGCTCTGGAGGGGCCCGCCACTAACCATTTCCCTAGCCCACGTCCGCTCCTTCCAGCCATTATCGTAGCGCAAGGCAGGTTTCACACTATCTCAGCCCTAATCGACTCTGGATCTGATCAGAACCTGATTTCCGCCTCAAAAGTTCAGGAACTGAATCTCCCAACGCAGCCTTTGGGAGACCCATTAGCCATTCGGGCCCTTGATGGAACCAGCACTTTCTTGGGTTCGCAAATTTTTATCGTCGGTTTATCCGAAATTACAGTTCAGTGGCAGCCCCGCTCATCGCCCTCACGTCCATCAAGAACCCCTTTCTGTGGTCTGATCAAGCGGCGGAATCATTCACCAAACTCAAGGATCGCTTCACCTCAGCACCCATCCTCACCCAGCCGGATCCCACTCTTCAGTTCGTGGTGGAAGTAGACGTGTCAGACTCCAGGGTTGGGGCAGTTCTTTCCCAGAGGTCACCAACCGACGACAAGCTACACCCCTGCTGCTATTTTTCTCGCCGTCTTTCGACCGCAGAGAGAAACTACGGAATCGGCGACCGGGAGCTACTCGCAATAAAACTGGCACTAGAGGAATGGAGACACTGGCTCGAGGGGACTGAGGTCCCATTTCTCATTTGGACGGACCACAAGAACCTGGAGTATCTCAGATCGGCCAAACGTCTAAATGCCCGCCAAGCAAGATGGTCATTATTCTTCTCCCGTTTTAACTTCTCTCTATCCTTCCGACCAGGGAGCAAGAACACCAAGCCCGATTCCCTCTCCCGTCATTTCACCTCAGTCACAGGTGAGGCTCCAGTTTCCACCAGCCTGCCTTCACAAAGCCTCATTGGGGCCACTTCCCTTGACATAGAGTCCCTGGTTAAGCGGAGCCTAGAACAAGAGCCTGACACCCCAGAAGCACCGCTGGGCAAACTCTTTGTACCACTGTTGGCTCGCCCCCAAGTTCTCAAATGGAGCCATAATTCTCAATTAGCCTGTCACCCCGGTGGAACTCGCACTCTCGCTCTGTTACAGCAGCGCTTTTGGTGGCCTTCGATCAGAGAGGACACCCGCCAATTTGTCGCCGCTTGCGACATCTGCGCTCGCAATAAGACAGGCAATAAACCACCAGCAGGTCTCCTCAGACCACTTCCTGTGCCCCACAGACCCTGGTCCCACATTGCCCTAGACTTCGTCACGGGGCTCCCAGATTCTGATGGTAACACCTGCATTCTAACCGTTGTCGACCGCTTTTCCAAAGCCGCCCACTTTGTTCCCCTCATCAAACTTCCCTCTGCCAAAGAGACGGCCGAATTGCTCATTCTGCATGTCTTCCGCCTTCATGGCATCCCTGTGGACATCGTCTCTGATCGCAGACCCCAGTTCTCTGCCCAGTTCTGGATGGCATTCTGCAAACTTGTTGGAGCTACTCCCAGCCTGTCCTCCGGTTATCACCCCCAGACCAATGGGCAGACCGAGAGAGCCAATCAGGATCTGGAAACAGCACTTCGTTGCATGACCTCCAAGGACCCTCGCTCCTTGAGCCGAATGCTACCGTGGGTAGAGTACGCACACAATTCCCTACCCACAGCATCTACAGGCATCTCCCCATTCCAATGTTGTCTGGGATACCAACCTCCCCTATTCCCATCCCAAGAAGAGGAGGTGGCAGTTCCCTCTGCCCAAGCTTTTGTACGACGTTGCAAGAGGACCTGGCTGCGGGCGAGAGCTAGACTTCGCCAGTCAATCACACTATTCAAACGTCAGGCCGATCGCCACCGTTCTACCGCCCCTGCCTATCGTGTTGGACAGAGGGTCATGCTCTCCATCCGCAACATCCCCATAAAGACACTCTCCCGCAAGATCTCTCCTAGATTCATTGGCCCATTTACCATAGTCAAGATCATTAACCCTTGCACAGTCAGACTGCTCTTACCATCCACGATGCGACGCATTCACAGCTCATTCCATGTTTCTCAGATAAGACCCATAGTATCCTGTCCACTGAAATACCAAACAAATTTTGCTGTATCACTACAATGACGCTTTAGTCGATTTATCTTTATTCATAAAATTAAGCCTTTTTCTGATAAGGCTTCCCTTCTGATAAAACCCATTAACAATAGGTTTTCTTATGGCCATGAAGCAGTTTAGTCCCAATCATTTGAGTTCTTGTATGTACTGTATGGAAATTGTCTTACTTTCACTATTAAACAAACTGATTTCTACTTTTTTACAAAGCAACTTCAAATCACATTTAGTGATCTCTGATGACATTCATGATTCTTTTCAACCCCATTTCGTTTTTATTAAAATAAAATTTTCATTAAAATGGTGACATTTTTGACCAGGTAGTATATTACTAGAGCCATTGTTTAAAAACATTAAAATAGAATGTCCTATTCCTGAAATTTCCCCCCAAAAAATACACATTGGGTCCAAGTTACTATTACTTGAAGATTTCTTATTACTATCATTTCCCCCGAGCATATTAGTTCCTTAATAAAATATAATAATTTTTATAATAATGGATTGTGATTTGGACAATGTTATGTGGAATTTCAGTATGACTAAAGCTAAAACATTTTAACATCAGTCTCAAACTAAATCAGCATGGCATGATGATGAAATAATTAGTAGAGATGTTCCGATACCATTTTTTCCCTCCCGATACCAATTCCGATACTTGGGCTCAGGGTATCGGCCGATACCGAGTACCGATCCGATACCTGGATGTGTATCTGTACTGTGTGTGTTTGTATGTGTGTGTATATATATATATATATATATACACACACATACATACATACATACATAATAGATATATATATATATATATGTATATATATATATATATATATATATATATATATACTATATATATATATATACACATATATACTATATATACACACACATACATACATACATAATAAATTATATATATATATATATATATATATATATATATATATATATATATATATAATTTCTTTTTTAAGTAAAATACTACTAGCCCTGTGTAACGGGTTTGACCATAAGTGCACGGGCGACACCATGAAACACGGACACGAGGCGAGGTCTTACAGGAAAAAGGGTCATTTATTTAGAAAAATGGGGAAGGAAAGGGTTAAAGGCTCTCTGCGGCCTTTTCCACTTCGGCAGCAGGGATGCGAAGGCGGGCTCGACACGGAAGTGAAGGTGCCGCGGGAGCTCGCGCAGCTCGTTCACGCGCTCCTCTCGCGGAGATCAAAGGCGCCCCCCCTTTTTTAAGTCTCTGGGGCGCATCACATCGCCCCGCTCTTGTGCCACTGTCTCTCATAAAATCCACCGCGTCACAAAGTCCAGCTTCCCAACAGTCAGACCCCGAGCTACACTTCCCGCTGTGTTTTATAGCGCCGATAGCTCATGGGCCGTTGCCTGATTATGCGGCCCTGCTACTTCACATACCTAAAGGGTGGGGAGGCCGCCTAACTAGTGAGCGAGGAGCAATATCAATTTGGGCGCACGCCCATCACAGGCGCATGCCGTGACACTCTGTAAGTAAGCTAAGCTAGCAAAACTAGCGGGCATAAATAGGTTATGTTTAGGAAAATGGTATCGGATCGGTACGTGGACTCAAGTACTCGCCGATTCCGATGCCAGATGTTTTTGTGGTATCGGCAGCATTTCCGATACCAGTATCGGAATCGGAACAACCCTAATAATTAGTACTTTGTAGCTATTGTTGACCAAAGTTGGAAGATGTGTTCTTTTGAGTCTGGTTGATCTCAAAGGTCTTTTCTTCATATTGTCCCAGGGGTATTTTTTTTTATAACACTGTGACCTCTGACTTACTCATTAGAGAGCTAAATCTTCAAATTGATCAGGTTTATAAAGTGCTACATTGTCACTGTCTGTTATTAAAGATTTATACAAATAAAAAAATTTTTTAATTAACTTACCATCGCCCAGGGTCCTTGAGCAAGCTTTGTATTTTCAGTAATCAGACGAACATACACTTTCAGTGTTTCATCACCGTATTCATAGCGAGTACCAAACAAAACTAGGTAGATGATATTTGATGCAGCATCATGGAACAAAGTCTGAGGTGAGATTGAACTTCCTAGAAATAAAAGCTATGCCATCATATTTTGATTTGCTTTGTGTAACTCAGCAGAAAACTTTTAAATTCAATATAAATCTAACAGGAACATGATTAATAGAAAAACCTGTTCATACCAGCATATTTCTCCAATTTCGTAACAAGATGTTCAATTTCCCGCAGAATCCTGTTCTCCATAGACTGTTTTCCCAAGCCAAAGTTCCTTAAGGTCATGAGAGCAAAGCGCCGATGTTCCTTCCAGTGAAGACTATAATCAGCTAGTATGATTCCTGTTTCATTTTACTCATATTAGTAAATTTTTTGAATTATTTGAAGTAGTACGTGAAATTGTTTGTCACAGATCTCACCTTTTCCTTTAGTTGCATCCATAAAGAGGCTCGGCGGGCGTCCTGAAAAGTCTGCAGATTTTGTCACCAGAGCTTCTCTTATGGATTTAAAACCATGAAGAACAATAGCTGGTTTTGTACCAATATACAGGCTGTAAATGTTTCCATATTGCTCAGCCAACTACACAAAGTACAAGAAATGTATTCAAGGTCAGAATACACACATTGCAAAAGTATCATTAGATTAAATGAATAATAACGAATAATAAACATAGGTTAATTCCATATGGGTGCTCTTCAAACAACATGTGTCTTAGAATCTTAGAACAGCTAAAAAAAATTAGGTAATGTCAAAGGTAAAATGAAACATGGCCAACCACACCTTTGCTAACACACACATATGAGTACCATTCCATTTCATACTCCATGTTTCAGGGTTTTAATCATACTAGTGCTGTCATAACCACAGTGAATTTCTTTCTATACAGTCTGTAAAGCGTTCATAAATTGTACCCTTTTATTTTTATTATATTTCATTTTAGTTACTTTAGTGTTTCATCACCAGTAAATATTGTAATTTTTATGCTTATATATATTATTCTTATTCCAATATTACATTTATTGGGGGGGAAAAAATTAAAGCCTGCTTTCTGCAAAACTTTTGATCAAACTGAACATCATGGTATTTCTTTTGTAGGTTAGTCACCATATGTCAATGCATAAAAGACCTGAACATTTTCAACTCAAATTTTTGCAAATTTTAATATCATTAAAATTAATTTTATTGCTTGTTTGTATTTGTAATGCACATACACACACACACACACATTATATATATATATATATATATTGCAAGATTCTTTGATGTTGTACCTTCTCAAAGTCTTTCAAAGGATTTTTGATGTTAAAATGAAACAAGTTCCCCAATATAGGAATCGGTCTTGGTCCTGGAGGAAAGTTCTTGGGCCTCTGGAACCTGATGAAAAGGAAGAGGAGACAGACACAAAACACAACCAGAATCCAAGAACCCAGCATGATGGCTGTTGTCCTGCTGTTTTTCCACAAACCAAACCTTTGGAATGACAAGCCCTAATAGCAGACCTTAAGAGCTAATCATTTACCCTGCAGATTGACTGAACATGCATAACTGAATTTTGGCCAAGTTTTTTTTGGGCCCAAGCACTATAGGACCCTCTTGTTTTCTTAAGGATTTAAATTTGTCCACCGTTTTGGACTTTTGGGGGTCTTAACATGCCCCAAAAACTCATGAAAGGAATGGAATCTGCTGCCATTGGGATGCCTGAGAGTCATGTGGCCCGGGTCCCTCTGTGGCCCCCACATGAGATTTTGCTGCACAGCTCATACACACTTTCACGTAGGCACGCGAAACTTGGTACACATTTGGAGCTCATTTAGCCGAACAACTTTCGCACTGCATGTCCGCGGCTCAACTCAACAGGAGGCCGGTTATTTTGGGTCGTTCTCGAAAACGCACATGATGGATTTTGATATACTCCTCCTAGGGAATTTATTCAACTGCCACAATGTGATCTAACGACATTGAGGATGCAAAATTGCAGAAGGATTTTTGATATCTCAAACGGGTCAGCCATGATTATGTCTTAAACTTACACTGAAAATTGATTAATAACTTTGTGTGGCATTATATTGAGTGACATTATATTCAGTGACATCACATCTGTTATGACCCAGTCTAGGGTTGGGCCGTACAGCGATATTAAGGGTGAATAATAGTAAGCTGGAGAAGGCGTGTGGTACTGTTTCAAACTAAAAAAAAGAGAAACACACGTAATGGATTTTAAATTATATATTGAAGGAAGTACTACAGATGTCGCCATTAAAAACGCACGTTTCGAGAAAAGGGATCCCGTGACTTGCCGCGGCTTTGCGTGGCTGCGTGCGGGAACCTGTGAACATGCCCTTCATTACCTGTAGGGGGGCAGTCGTGTTTCAGTCTGAAGTATTGTGTGTCTACTGAAGCCGAAAATGTGTCCAAATTAAACTGCGCATGCGTATTTGGAGACGCTGTGCCCACGCTGTGGATCAGTCGGTTGGGAATCATCACGGAGGTACTACACGGCGTGGCTGGAGCTGGAGTTTGTCGTGTTCGAGGTAAGTTTACCTTTCTGTTTTGGATGTGATTCTCGCTTTCATGACTCCCAATTAATGTTCCTCTTAATCTCAGGACGTACAATTAGCAATATTTCAGTTTTTAATAGTGTGGAGATTCACAAAACACCGTTTTCGTGTAAAAACCTGAACCTACGGACCCCCCCAGGGGTCCTGTGGTAAATAAATAAATAAATAAATAAATAAAATAATAACGAACCGAGCGCGCGGATTAATAAACCGAGATGTGTTTCTTACCCCCACCCTTCGTGAAAACAGCGTGTTCAGTCAAAGGCTCGCCAGTGAGATGCCATTTCTGAACAAACTGAGTCGTGTGTGTTAAAGCATTAAATGGTAAAAGAGCACTAGCAATAAACGTTTTTTTCTGAATCCGAATTTTATTAATAAGTTACAAGTTAAATTTCAACTGTAAAGAACCTGTACATATGTTCATACAGTATTGACAGCATCTCTAATTTGTCTAAATCGCATTGCAGACAAGAAAAAGAAGTAGAGTGATCCTGTGACCTTGCATGCTTAATCTTTCCACACTTGATTCTTGCTTCTCACTTTTTCCTTAAATTCAAATTCAAATTTTATTGGTCACATACACAATCATACACAGTATAATATGCAGTGAAATGCTTTATACGACCGCCAGTGACCTTAAAAAAAGAAAATAAAAGCTTGTACGTAAAATAAATAATCAATAAAAAGTAAATACTAAAGAAATAATTTTAACTAGTACAATTAACTGTGCATAAGGGCATAATAAAATATTGCAAAAATATATGATTAAAGTGTCAGTGGTTGTGCAAATATGCATGGAGGTGACATGTGCAATTGTCCAGATGTATGAGTATTTAGTGCAAGTGTGTATGAATGTGTCCATGATTGTTCAGTCAGTGTTGTGAGCTTAAAAGATGTTATTAGTCCTGTGCACTGCAAATTATCTGACACTTGCCATGATTTAAAATCTGACTTTCAGACATGATAGATAATTTGCCTTGTTTTAAAAATTACTTGTTTTTAATACTTGATTTTATATCATAATCTTAAACTGAGCATGAGTATATCATTTTGTCTTTATTAGTCCAGAAATCCTAAATTGGATAGAATAGCTCTTAAAATAAGCTAAATTAGTTATTTCACCAGACGTCTCACAAAATAAAACTTCTTTTAAGATTCTGTGACAAATTCAAAGATTTGTTTGCTCAGTTTGCTTGATTTAAAAATCTTATTTCAAGATTTCTTACCAAGTAAAATTTACTTGCTGCATGGACAGATAATTTCACTAGTTTTAGGTAATTTTTTTATCAGATGTAGTAATTGTTTCTTATTTTTAGACTAACAATTTTTGCAGTGTGTGGTGTAGTGATGATTGAGAGACCTTATCGCCTGCGGGAAGAAGCTCCTCCTCAGTCTCTCTGTGTTGGCCTTTAGGGAGCGGAATCTCTTCCCAGACCGCAACAAAGAGAACAGTCCATTACTGGGGTGACTGAGGTCCTTCATGATCTTCCTGGCCTTAGTCCAGCACCGCTTGCTGTAGATGGAGTGTAGGTCAGGGAGCTCAGTGCGGATGATGCGCTCGGCTGATCGCACCACCCTCTGTAGAGCTCGTCTGTCCTGCATGGTGCTGTTCCCGAACCAGGTCGTGATATTTCCCGTCAGGATGCTCTCTATGGTGCAGGAGTAGAAGTTCCTGAGCACCTTGGAGGGCAGTCTAAAGTCTCTCAAGCGTGTGAGGTGGTAGAGACGCTGCCGGGCTTTTTTCACCACGGTGCTGATGTGACAGGACCATGATAGGTCCTGTGTGATGTGAACACCGAGGTATCTGAAGCTGTCCACTCTCTCCACTGGGCTCCTGTTGATGACGGGGGTCTGGTAGTTCCTCTCCTGCTTTGTACTAAAGTCCACTATCAGCTCCTTTGTCTTACTGACGTTCAGGAGGAGATTGTTCCTCTGGCACCAGTTCTCCAGATTTCCAATCTCCTCTAAGTAGTCCGACTCATCATTGTTGGTGATCAGTCCGACCACGACGGTGTCGTCAGCAAACTTGATGATGGAGGTGGAGTTGGTAGTGGCCACGCAGTCGTGGGTGTACAAAGAGTACAGCAGGGGGCTCAGAACACAACCCTGGGGGGCTCCAGTGCTAAGAGTGAGTGTGGCTGAGACATGTCCGCCCATCCTTACTGCCTGTGGTCTGCCAGTCAGAAAATTGGAGATCCACTGACATATAGATGAGCTCAGTCCCAGGTGCTCCAGCTTGGTGGTGAGTGTGGAGGGAATTATTGTGTTAAAAGCAGAGCTGTAGTCGATGAAGAGCATTTTAACATAATTCCCTTTCCTAGTGTCCAGGTGAGTGAGTGATGTGTGGAGGAGATGAGAGATTGCATCGTCTGTGGAGCGGTTCTGATGGTATGCAAACTGTAGTGGGTCCAGTGTGTCGGGTAGTGAAGAAATGATGAAGTCTCTGATAAGGCGTTCAAAGCACTTCATCACTACTGAGGTGAGAGCTACAGGGCGATAGTCATTGAGAGAAGCAGGGTGTG
The DNA here is from genome assembly GCA_030522415.1 of Channallabes apus. Classification (NCBI taxonomy): domain Eukaryota; kingdom Metazoa; phylum Chordata; class Actinopteri; order Siluriformes; family Clariidae; genus Channallabes; species Channallabes apus. The sequence goes on from CM060113.1 coordinate 39,800,025, forward strand.
GTTTCTTTGGAACAGGAACAATGATGGACTCTTTGAAGCATGTGGGGATCACCGACTGAGATAAAGAGATGTTGAATATCTCAGTGAACACAGGTGCTAGCTGGTCTGCGCAGGCTCTGAGGATACGGCCTGAGATGCCGTCTGGTCCTGCTGCTTTCCTGGTGTTCACTCTCTTGAAGGCTCTCCTCACGTCGTGCTCGGAGATGATGAGCGCGTTCCCGGTGTTGGCTGTGTCTTCCTGTCTGCAGCCGTTAGCGCCGCTAGCATTAGCGCCGTTAGCATTAGCGCCGTTAGCATTAGCGCCGTTAGCATTAGCATCGCTAGCGTCTTTAGCTGCAGCCTCGAAGCGAGCATAGAAGATGTTGAGCTCGTCTGCCAGAGTCGCGTCCGCGTTCGTCATACCGGATGCTGGTGCTTTATAGTCCGTTATTGTTCTCAGTCCCTGCCACAGGCTCCTAGAGTCACTCTGTTGAAGCTGTGACTCTAGTTTTCTCCCGTAGCGCTGCTTCGCCTCTTTTACCGCCTTCCGGACGTTATATGACGGAGCCTTGTACGGTTCCATGTCCCCCGACGCAAGTCCCGTGTTGTAGGCAGCTGTGCGAGATCTCAGAGCGTCGCGGATGGTTTTATCCACCCACGGCTTCTGGTTGGGAAACGTTCTGATAGTCTTTTTCTCTACCGTATCGTCTACCAGCTTTTCAATAAATCCCACAACCGCTTCCGTAAACACGCTGACGTCATCATCGGAACTGTTTCTGAACATGTCCCAGTCTGCGTCATCGAGTGCGTCCTGTAACGCGGCCACCGATTGGTCCGTCCAGCGCGCGACCTCCCTCTGGACCGGAACTTCCTGTTTCAGCCTTTGTTTATATTTTGGCATGAGGAAGATGGCGGCGTGGTCGGATTTACCAAACGCTGGACGAGATTGTGCCTTGTAACCGTCTTTGACCGTGGTATAACAGTGGTCCAGTGTCCTTTCGCCCCTGGTGGGGCAGGTGATGTGCTGATAAAAGTTCGGCGCTGCGCGTTTGAGGTTGGCATTATTAAAATCCCCCACCACAATGAGCGCAGCGTCCCGGTGTTGTGTCTGGTGCTGTGTGAGCGCCTCATGCAGCTCGCATAAGGCAGTGTCAGTGTCTGCTTGTGGAGGAATGTAAACGGCACTGATTATGACCGATGTGAACTCCCGTGGAAGATAAAATGGACGACACATGATGGACAGTAGTTCCAGGTTTGGTGTGCAGGAGCGTGTAAGAGGAACAACACTTGCGCTGTTGCACCAGCTGTTGTTCACCATTAAGCACACGCCGCCTCCCCTTGACTTCCCCGAGTCCCGCGTCCTGTCCATGCGGTGAACCGAGAAGAACTCGGCCGGCTGTATGGCGTGGTCTGGCACCGCTGGGTTCAGCCATGTCTCGGTGAAGCAGAGGAGATTGCAGTCCCGAATGTCTCTCTGGAACATTATCCTGGCCCTGAGGTCATCGAGCTTGTTCTCCAGTGACTGGACGTTGGCGAGCAGGATACTAGGCAGAGGTGTGCGGTGTGCACGGGCTCTGAGCCGGTTCCTCACACCAGCTCGTTTCCCTCGGGTTCGTCGCTTCGCATCGCGTCCATTGTTCTCCCTCAGGATCTCACTCGGCCAGCTCGGATCCGGAGTTAAAACTGTCGAATTGTGAGTACCTTAATCTCCGGTTCGGTTCTGGTTTCGGTCTGTTCTCATGATTTGTGAAGATAGAGGAACAAAGTATAAATATTGTTCATTTGCTAAATTAAGTATCATGAATTTTAATTGAATATCTATCTCTGTATTTTTTCAAAGCAGTTTGTGACTGAAAGTGTGTCTGCATCTGACTTCAGGAGTTTCCTGACCAACGTATCTAACGGTCATATTTAAAAATCATAAAGTACAAAACGTTTCTGTTGGTGTTTAATTTTGTTTCTATGATTAATACTTATTTGTGGTGTTTTATGTTTTGTACATCTTTTCAAATTGAGACGTCATTTGTAAGTTACTGTTATCTCGTTTTTGTATAAATTAATCAAATGTTTGCTTGTTATTAAATGTATTTTTTATAAAAAATAAACGAATCTGTGTTTTATTATTAGCTGAGAGTGTGGTTTATTTATTATCATATTTGGTCATTGTAACATGCATTAGGGAGCATTATCTCTGCGAAGTGTGTCTGCTATCTGGGAATGAATTACCTTTACTTGGTTATTTTAAATAAATCTAATTTGTGCATTAAATATAATTATGTAACTTTTACTTGGTTTCTTTGATTGTTAATTTAATTAAGTAGATTTTACCTGGGGGCGGCGCGGTGGTGTAGTGGTTAGCACTGTTGCCTTGCACCTCCAGGGTCTGGGTTCGATTCCCCGGCCAGGCTCGATTCCCGTCTCTGTGTGCATGGAGTTTGCATGTTCTCCCCGTGCTTGGTGGGTTTCCTCCGGGTACTCCGGTTTCCTCCCACAGTCCAAAGATATGCAGGTTAGGCTAATTGGCGTTCCCAAATTGCGCATAGTGTGTGATTGGGTGTGTGAGTGTGTGTATGTGTGTGTGCCCTGCGATGGATTGGCACCCTGTCCAGGGTGTACCCCGCCTAGTGCCCGAAGTCTCCTGGGATAGGCTCCAGGTCCCCCGCGACCCTGAACACAGGATTAAGCGGTATAGAAGATGAATGAATGAATGAAAGGATTTTACCTGACAATTACGGGTGAGTTTTACTTAATATTGGAGCAATAAAATTTACTTAAAATCTATGTGTGCAAATAGATGTTAAGAGGATTTTATCAAGTGAATCTTACAAGTTCTTTTTTTCAGTGCATGGGTGAACACGATGATTTAAGAATTTAATTAATATGTGTGTTTACCATATAAACTTTTTTCTATGTACAGGTACAATCAGAAAAATTTAACCAGAAAACAGCATATAACTTTAAACTTACATTGATTAGCAATATAAACAACATACCTATGAGGCTGGACAATGGAATAAACTGTGTGGGTGCCAATAATATTAAATATTTATCTGTTAATTCTTTGACAATACTGCTGCTTTTTGTTGGAAACTGGCAGACATAAAAAATATGAAAAATACTTTAAATAAATATAAAGCGGACAATGGGCACCCCTAAAAATGGCCTAGCGATGCCCGTGTATATATAATGAAAATATTATGTGTAAAGAAAATACAATTTATATGTTCGTGTTTAATTACAAAAAAAATTTTTTTTAATGGTTAGTGATTGTTGCAGACATTCACATTAATTTTTGGGGAAGAGCTTGGCTTGTACAGGCTACTATACGCTCATCAGCAGTCGGCGCCCCACTGTAACCAGCAGATCAAAGGAGCAGTTATCGGCTGACACGTAGCCTTCTTAGTTTGGAGACCCACAGAACCCCCACTGTATTATAATGCCTCTTCTCTCGTAGAATTGGGGGTTTTAAAAACAATTAACAAGGCCGAGTAGACGTATCTGCCTAAAATGTTTTTCGCCAGCAAAACACCTCTCTCTCTCTCTCTCTCTCTATATATATATATATATATATATATATATATATATATCACAATCACATTCCAGCTCTTATTCCCAGCCGTGGTCAAATAATGGATGAAATAATTATTCAATGCTGGACACAAACAGCAAAAAATATGAAAAGCCCTAAGCACTTTATTGCTTTTCATCATGTTTTTTGCTGTTTGTGTCCAGTATATATATATATATATATATATATATATATATATATATATATATATATATAATATATATATATATATATATATATATATATATATATATATATATATAACCCCCCCCCCCCCGGGGTTTACGCCCCTGACCTCAAGTGCCCTTTTTTCTGTGTATGTGCGTATGGAGCCCTGTCTTTGCCCCTCAACAATAAAATGTAACTATTAATCTCAATTTTGCTAAATAAAAGGATCTGGCTTGCATCAGTCACATGCCTGCCATTAACCAATGCTCGCCCTTGAGGGCAGAGCGCGCTCGTTACGAGCCGGGTACGAGCCGGGTACGAGCACGCAAAGTGCACGCGCATTTTCTGCAGGCTGGGTGGTGCGGAGCTGGAGGAGAAGCAGGCAAATTAACTGGAAGGTGCAGACTGGAGCAAAACAGTAAATAGGGTGTAGCGCACACTATAGTCTATAACAACAAATGAATTGAAATAAATGAGCGTGCTGTTTGTGCAACAGCACGACAAACATTACCTGTCCTTTTATGAACGGCACAAGTAGTGGTGGTCATTAACTGCTGGCTAACTGGGTAAGGGGGTTACAGGGGGGTCTGTAGCTCTGTGTCCAGAGCTCCGTTTTAGGGAACATGTTTAGTTTTAAAGTAAGTTACAGTTTTATTTCACTAAAAGCCATCTAATATGGATACCCACATAATTATGGATTATTATATTTATGATGTAAAAAAAAACACTGTTTTTAAAGAAAATATATTAAGTAACAGATAATATTAGGTTTATATTTCAAATTAGATAAAATGCTGATTTTCCAGCAGTAAAATTATTGTATCTCTACAGTTTAAACATTTAATAAGCACTGCTTGTGCATGTTTGTGTGTTTTATGTGTATTATGTGATGACAGTCATACAGTATGATGCAATTCCATATTCGTGTGAATGTATGTTCGTACACATATGAATGTGAGTTGTTGTTATTCAGCATGTTCTATCTTTTTTAACTTTGAGCACCCGCCCCTTTAAACATCTCTGCACGGCCCTGCACACACACACATATAGTTAATTCATGTCTATTTATGATGGAGACACCTTTTTACGTTTTAAATATGTAAAACCTCCGCTGCGTGTATTCATTCACAGGCTGCAGCGCACACACAGAGAAATAGGAGACTGTGGTTTAGGAGTGGATTGGAGAGAAGAGAGCTGTTCAGTTACTATAAAAAAAATAATAATAATAAATAAAAACATATGATCTTTTTGAGTTATGAGGTTTTTTTTATTATTCATAAGACAACCTTTCAGTTTTGTAAATATTCTAGTTATAGTGTGTTAAGTTTTTCTTTAGGTTAAACGGTTTTGAGAATTAGACCATCTAGCTAAGAAAAATTTTATGTCGTTGATTGATAAAATCTGGATTAAGGATATTTTATTTTGTTTTATTTATTTAATTAGTATTTTTCATCTTTCCCCCTGAGGGATTGCCACCTTATTGTGGTCAGGGGGTTTGCGTGCCTCAGTGCTTGAATGTTTACCGAGGGCTCAAGGGAGGTGTGTCTGTGTGTGTGTGTCTGTGTGTCTGTGTGTGTGCGCGCGTGCGCCTGTCCTTTTTTCAGCAGATTTGTCCGCTACCGCAGATCAGTTTATCAACTTGTAATATATACATTTTAGGAATATATTAACATGTGCAGACATCATTATATGTTGAATGGAACATGTAAGCCTTTGAATGGTGTTAAAAATACTTGCAAAACAAGTATTGCAGCCATACATTGGAGGGAACTTCTGAGGTGGCCAGTGATTGATGGCACGGTCGGTCGGAGGGGGTTGTGATCACACCTATAGATCTTTTGTTCTCGGTCAAATATCTCTCCACTTGGAAGCAAAAACATGCAAGGGATTTCAGCATCTCGACGCACATACTAAGCTGTTTATAAAGTAGACACTGTTTGTTTTTTCATTTTGGAATCTTTCCCGTGTGTACCGTGTACTGTATGTATATTCATTTTTTAATGAATTACTGTAAATAAACTACACATTCCGTTGATTTACCAGAAATGACTTTTCTGTTTTTTGTGTTTGCTAAACTAAACTTCAGGGTCAAAGTAATAGCGATTTTATTTGAAAAGTATTATATATTTACAATGCTGAAGTTCAAGCTTAGATTCATATATAAACTGCTTCAAAGTCTTTCCACCCCATGACCGCTGAAATCCGACAGACGGAGGGCTCAAGGGAGGTGTGTCTGTGTGTGTGTGTGTGTGTATGTGTGTGTGTGCGCTGCAGCCTGTCCTTTTTTCAGCGGATTTTTCCGCTACCGCAGATCAGTTTATCAACTTGTAATATATACATTTTAGGAATATATTAACATGTGCAGACATTTATTTGAGGGTGCGCTGCCCTCTCTTGCCCCTGCGTAGAGCCTACACACACACACACACACACACATCTATCTATTATATAAATACACATTTGGAATCTGAATCTACATTTTCTGTTACAAGTATAGAATTAGTTTGAGCTGAAACTCATGATCAATGGTGTTAGGGTACTTATGTAGTGATAATTAGTTTCAGCCAAATCATTAAAACTATCAATAGACTATGGCACTCTCTTGAGAGGGGATATGAAGGTGTTATTCATTTATTTATTCTCTACAAGTGTGAGAACTACAGTACAGACCAAACTATAACTTTCTCTTACTACTATAAAAATTCTAAATATAAACAAACAAAATACAGCTTTTTTTTCCTCAGAGGCAAACGGAAAAGTGAAGTTGTTCAGCTGTTTACTGTCACTGCAGCTTCTTCAAAGTCTTCCCACTCCGTGACCGCTGAAATCCGACACGACACCACGTTAGGCTACGTCTTGACTCATTTGTATACCGACGGTGATTGGATGTTTCCCGAGGGCTCATGGGAGTGTGTGTGTGTGTGCGTGCGCGCGCGTGCTTCTTCTACTTTTATAAAAATTCTAAATATAAACAAACAAAATACAGCTTTTTTTTCAGAGGTAAACGGAAAAGTGAAGATGTTCAGCGTCACTATGCAGATGTTACACTCAGTGGAGTTACCGAAATCTTTGGTTTAGTTCTCATTGAGTTGCCACACATCATTTCCACATTTCACTCGCTTTTATTACTCTTATTTGAGCATAAACAGTGAAACATTCCACAGGTTTATAATACACCGTGGCCAAGTGAACCACATTCCCGTCGAACGAAACGAGGCACAATCGTGGTGTTTGCTTCGGTTATGACATAGCATAGTTTATTATCTGCTGTGGTAGATCTGATTATTTATTCAAACACAATAATAAAGCTTTATATCCTCAGGAGGGCTCAGTACATTGTTTTAGCGATAGTTTCACGGAAGCGAGTTCAGAACTAATCTAAACAAACAAACAAAAGAACATCCGAAGCTTCAAATAGAATGAACGAACTAATGAATTTTCTTAAAACGTTAAAAAATTAAGTAGAGCTAAATCCCTAAATCTCCTTATAAAATATCGCTGATTATCAATGCGGGAATGAATGGCGAGGGATAGGCTTCAGTGAAATTGATATAATTGATATATATGTAATTGATATACTGTATATACAGTGGGAGCCACGTCAAACAGCCGCCTGGAGCATGACTGCTCCGTGGCAGTTCCATGAAGGCTTCGTGCATGGAATGTGATCCCCCGCGATGACGCAGTTAACGATGCCCCGCCCCATAAACGCCCCCATGCGCTTTCTAAAAAGATGGTTGCAATGCCGTATAATTCCGCCAGATGGAGCATTGACTGGCACAGTTAACTGCAGTGTCCAGGAAACCCAATACCGTATCTTTAATATACAGACAGTTCTTGTATTGTCAACATAGTTTCATAAATAGATGAAAAAACAACAACAACAAACCGATTAATAAAACAGATTTGTTAAATCACTCAATACATAACCCATGATGATTATGCTATTTATTATTTAATAATGAATTAATAAAATTAGTTAGTGAAATATTTTTAAGACATCCTGAAATGATCCTTAAAGACACGGTAACGGCTGTAATTTGTCTATACCGATCATTGTAGGTACGGAATAAAAACGCAGGCTACGTACAGTATTTTATATTACTGTGTATTTTACCCCGTTCCATTTAATATACTGATAGATAATATTTTGCTGCAAAGTAAAGCTCAAACGTCTGTTTGGGTTTGTTTTCGTTATATTTTTGATGATGTTTTCGCTGATTTTTTCACTGATAGTCTACAAGTGGCATAAGAGGCAATTAATGGCGCATGCAACCTGGAATAAATATCTGCCCATATGGATCAGTATTTCTTTAGTCATTTAATCATGCATAATGCTCCCCCGTCAAAAGATCTGATGGGGCATTAATCACTTATCACAACTGTGAATGGATGCGGCAGCAGACACATTAAATCCCCATAAACACTTGGAGACAATAGTAAAAAAAAGTTCCAGAGGGTTAGCGCCTGTTATACTATTGTATTTTTACTGATTTTTTTTTTTTACTGCTTATATTTCGTTGGGTTTTACGCAATTTCATGTATGTGTGTGTGTGTGTGTGTGTGTGTGTGTGCGTGCGCGCACGAGAGAGAGGATACTCTGACAAGACCAACTTCCGTGTGGCTCCCGTGGCGCATTCGGTTAGCGCGTGACACTTATAAAGCGGTCCAGGTGAAGCAATGCCGAGTTCGAGTCTCACCTAAAGCACCCAAAGCATTTTACTGCATATCGCGCTGTGTATGTGACAAATCAAATTTGAATTTGAAAGTAAAGCTTAAAATGTAACTTCTGCTTTGGTTTGTTTTCGTTATATTTTTGATGTTTTCGCTGAAAGTCAAATTGGCATAACAAATTGATTAATGGCGCATAATATCTGGAACAAATATCTGTCCATACGGATCAGTGTGTCTTTAGTCATTTAACCAGCATAATGTCCCACATTAAAGATCTGATGGGGCATCAATCACTTATCACAACGGTGTATAGATGCAGCAGCAGAGACAGATTTAATCCCCATAAACATTCACACTTGAAAACAAAACTAACAGAAGTAAACAGTTCTAGAGTGTTAGTGTCTGTTATCACAGGACAGGAATCACCTACAGGATACTACTGTATTTTACTGCTCATATTTTTTACCCTAGTTTCATTTGGTTTTATGCGATTTCATGTATTATTTGTGTGTGTCTGTGTGTGCACAGTGTGTGTGTGTGTGTGTGTGTGTGAGTGCGAGAGATAGCGTGAGAGCGCGTGCGCGAGAGAGGGCTTACATGCTGATTTATCCAAGGTTACTAAAACCTGGCTTACTACCTATAAAAAATATTTCAATTTAACTCATGGGTCTCAATCACAGATGACACGACAAATTATATACTCTGAAACGTTCATTTGAACATTTAAAAATATATACAAAAACACGAATACTAATGTTATCATGGTGTAAATTATTAACATTAGGTTAGGTCCTGCCCTTAATTAATTCATATTATAATTACTTTTACATAGTATAGTTACTGGACTGACATGACCAAAAACTAGCTATTTCATTTAGCCTTTCTAAAATCAACCCATATATCATTTATAATCAGAAAACATAAAACATATTATGATCTGTTCAATAGCCCATCTGTTTTAATTTAGTTTGTATTTTTTATTATTCATAAGACAACCTTTCAGTTTTGTAAATATTTTAGTTATAGTGTGTTAAGTCTTACTTTAGGTTAAACGTTTTTGAGAATTTTACCATCCAGCTTAGATAAATGTTATGTCATTGATTGATAAAATCTGGATTAAGGATATTTTATTATATAATTATATATATATATATATATATATATATATATTTTTTATTTTTTATTTTTTTTTTTAGTTTCCCCCTGAGGGATTGCCACCTTATTGTGGTCAGGGGGTTTGCGTGCCTCAACACAATTCAGCAAATACAATACTGTTACTATACAGTAAGGCCAGGTAAAAACAGTGCTCGAACATGATGCCCCCCTCCCCCCACCCCGTGTTGTCTGGTCTAGAACGGCGCTGCCTCTGACCGTCTTTTGTCTTGTAAATGAGTATTCTCACTCACCTTCCAATCCCCCCAGCGCACACACTCTGTTTGTACTGTAAACTGTACTGTAACTGTGTTTGCTAGGGCACTTGATTATACACAGTACTTTAATGTATGGAACACTTACTTAACTTACTGGTTTGGTTTAAATATCGCTTATTACCTTATTCAGCAAAATAAATTCATTATTAACGTATTGAAGTATTTTAGTTAAGGACAAAAACTGTGCTTGTGTTTAGAACTGCTGAACAGCCGAAAACACACACACACCCATCCCCCCGCCAAAAACACACACACACACAGAGCAATTAACACCATGTCATACTCAGGAGTGGAAGGTGAGAAACCTCAATGGAGAATACCAAGTTTGTCGTTGCTCTTTTGGAGTTCTTAAAACCCAAAACATTTATTTATACTGAGAAAAAATTATTATGGGTCACAATCACAAACACATATAATCAAGTGTTTAACTGGTTTCATTTGTTTCTATGATCAATAATTATTATTATTATTATTTTCAGCCCAACTCTTTGACTATTTAAAACAAAGTTGTGTCCCATTTTTTGCCCATTGAAGTTGTTGGTTCAACTAAACAATTTTTAAATACCCAAACAATCCCCCAAAATTAAAACACGCAAAACATGACTTTAACAATTCAATTTATTCTTCCAAAACTAGTCAAAGTTAAAACAGTAATTTATATAAAACAGATGAATACATGTTGTCTTTTTGCTTAAAGTTCATTAAACTACCCGGATACACCAGCTGCTTATAAGTCTCTATCTATAGTCCTTTTACATTAAAATATTAATTTTTCAAATATCAAAACTATTAAACATGGAACAGTTGAAGTCTTTGTTTCCCCCAAAGTACTGTATCAGACATTTTGCAGTTCTATGTTCAGAATATACAGTAGACCTGATCAAACATCATTCTAAAGCTGTCGGACTGTGACGTCATCCCTCCTACAGCTCCCTCAACAGCTTGTTCAGGCTCCTCCAGTCCTGTAGCTCCAAAAGTCCAGCCGTCAGCCGTCTGACCCCCGAATCCTCCACAGCGGAGCTCTGCTTAAAGACAACAGGAGAATTTAGTCAAGACAGATAAACTTCACAGAACATATAGTTCTAATAAAAATAATATATATTAATAAACCTATTTACCACAGAGTGTGTAAAACACTGCTTTGGGGATTCTGTAATGTAAATAATCTGCCTGTGCTAATGTTAACCAGTGAACAGTGTTAGTGTTAACCAGTGAACAGTGTTAGTGTTAACCAGTGACTGTCTGTATTATCGTCTGCATTAAATTAACCGGGAATTTACTTAATGCGCTTCTCATACAAATAAGTTAAGCGATATAACACTCGTATATGAGCATTAGTTCATCTCTGAAGCCAAACTATAACTTACTGAAGCCCCTCACACACACACACACACACCTCCTCCTCCTCCACTGATAAACACTTCAGTGTTGTTATTCAGCTCGTTAACTAAGCGCTCGCGCTACCGCGGAAAGTGTATAAAATATAAACCGGGTTATGAGCGTTACTATCTCCTGTACAGCTCCCCTCAGTCTGTGTCCCTCATCAACTGCATCACATTATATTACAGTCACAGAAATAACCTGCAGATTAACTCTTAACCAGAGAATAAATAAGCGCTGAATTTATCCAGACAACACGCGGTGAGATTCTCTCAGTATTTACAGAGAACACAAACACTCTTCATCGGGTAGTGCAGCTCTTGTAATAGGGACATTAATAGTATTGTCGAAGCTTGAGCATGTTTTTGAGTTAAAGTGGAGTGACATTGTGAGTGTGTGACACTGACAGTAAGCTGTAATATTAACTCCAGACTTGGTAAACAGATCATTAAGTTCTCTAAAGTCACATCTGACCGCTGCTGCTGCTGCCAGTGATATTTCAAACGGCCAATAAAAAAACTAAACTGGGAAATAAACTGTAAACTACCACAAACACATTTTATAAAATAAAACATCACTTACCACGAATAGTCCGTTAAGCCGCCATCTTCATCTCTGTAGTTTGGCAGCGTCAGTTCGGCGGGGGTGGAGGCGGGTTGTTAAAATCACGTGATTGCAACTCAGCGCAGCTGGCTTGTTTTAATGTGTTCTTGAGAACGAAGCGCCATCTAGTGGTGGCACCAGGTAAATGAATAAATAGGGCTTGAATGGGCGTGTTTACTGTGAAATCTTGACACGCCTTTCGGCCAGAAAGGGGAGGGGGGATTACGGCGTGCAAAGGCCATTCACACGCCATTCACACTTCAGCCACACTGTCGCGGCTATTTGGTGTGGCTCCCACTGTACAGACGTGTGTGTGTCATTTTAATTCAAATGAACATTTTAATGCTTTCTGATACACTTATCAACTTATCCACATACTGTACACTTATCAACACAAACTCTCCGTGCACGCACACACAATCTCTAAAAAATTAATATTAATAACATACATATACAAATAAACAAATGTAGGTGTAATAAAAGTAGTCGTGATGTCAGTACTCGCCCAGCAAACCAGCCTTTTGCAGCGGCTTAAAACATATGAATTATCTTCAAATATACAAAAAAAAGCGAAAAGACACTCGATTATTATGCATTGGTTATTTAGTTCGTAAAAACACTTTAAAACGAGAGAAAATCTGTTAAAATCCTCGTTCGCCTTCTCAGCGTTAGGTAGCGAGTGACGTCATGATTTGAATCTGCGCGCCACCGGGGAAACATAGGGAAACTGACTTTCCTGGACCACCGGCTTTTAGATAAAGTCCTTCCATGCGCCATCTGGCAGATATTCAGTGAAGCACAACACATTAATTTTAAATTCCCGAATGTTGCCTCCGGCAAGTGCTAAATTGCGGCCTCTCGCGGGAAAACACGCGCAGTCTTAAAGGCGACATCTGTATATAAGATAACCGGTGTAACTTCAGGGTGGACCAAGGCCAAAACAACAAACAGAAAAACTTATTAAGGAGAGCTCTAACTTCCCTACAAAAGAAAACAGAAATAAAACACAATTTGCTAACCTAACTCCCTATCCATAAACAGTTAAGAAAAAACCCTTCCCACACCCAACAAAAATAGCAGCCACACCCCTACAACCGGTGAAAAAAAAGGAGAAATATATACATAAAACACTAACAGTTTATACAAAGACCAGACATTTACTTACATACAAAAGATACTAAGTTTCACAGACTTTTTTAAGCCACAGGGGCAGACCCATGGACGGAATAAATGCACCAAAAGTCCACACATCAATCTCCAGAAATAGCAAACACAAAACAGGCAAAGAATAAACTGAGCAGTCAAAAAGCCACTGGTAGCACAGGCTTCTGGGGTGGTTAAATACTGGCGGCCAATGATGATGTCATCGGGGTGGAGACAATCACAAGCTGAGGTGGAGCGTTGCAAGTCCGGGATCGGAATCAGGAATGGACTGACCAGCACACATGAGACAATACATATATACAACAACAACAAAAAAACAACCTGCCCCCAGCAGGTTGTAACACATCATAGTGTGATGCTTATTTCCAGCATCTGCAGCCTATTCGCATTACAAATGTTAACACAGACATACACACGCACGCATACACAAACACACTCATATATCACACATCACAAATTTTAACAATCACACACTCACACCCGATTTGGCGGGTAAAATTCGGCTGTGGCGGGTAATAACTTTAGTCTCACTAGCCACTTTGGCGGGTAGTTTATTCTAGCAGGGTCCTGGAGGGGGCATGGGAGTTTGCCCAACCCATGTGCTTTGTGGACTTGGAGAAGGTATTCGACTGTGTCCCTCGGGGAGTCCTGTGGGGGGTACTCCGGGAGTATGGGATATCAGATTCCCTGTTAAGGGCTGTCCGGTCCCTGTACAACCGGTGTCCAAGCTTGGTCCGCATTGCTGGTAGTAAGTCGGACCTGTTTCCGGTGAGAGTAGGACTCCGACAGGGCTGCCCTTTGTCACCGATCCTGTTCATAATTTTTATGGACAGGATTTCTAGGCGCAGCCAGGGCGTTGAGGGGGTACAGTTTGGTGGGCTCAGGATTGGGTCACTGCTTTTTGCAGATGACATTGTTCTGTTGGCCTCATCATCCTGCGACCTACAGCTCTCACTGGACCGGTTCGCAGCCGAGTGTGAAGCGGCTGGGATGAGAATCAGCACCTCCAAATCTGAGGCCATGGTCCTCAGCCGGAAAAGGGTGGAGTGCCCTCTCAGGGTTGGGAGTGAGATCCTGCCCCAAGTGGAGGAGTTTAAGTATCTCGGGGTCTTGTTCACGAGTGAGGGTAAAATGGAACGGGAGATCGACAGTCGGATCGGGGCAGCGTCTGCAGTGATGCGGGCTCTGTATAGGTCTGTCGTGGTGAAAAAGGAGCTGAGCCAAAAGGCAAAGCTCTCAATTTACCGGTCGATCTACGTTCCTACCCTCACCTATGGTCATGAGCTGTGGGTAGTGATCGAAAGAACAAGATCGCGAATACAAGCGGCTGAAATGAGTTTCCTCCGCAGGGTGTCTGGGCTCTCCCTTAGAGAAACGGTGAGAAACTCAGTCATCCGGGAAGGGCTCAGAGTAGAGCCGCTGCTCCTCCGCATCGAGAGGAGCCAGATGAGGTGGCTTGGGCATCTATTTAGGATGGCCCCTGGACGCCTCCCTTGTGAGGTGTTCCGGACACGCCCCACCGGAAAGAGACCCCGGGGAAGACCCAGGACACGCTGGAGGGACTATGTCTCTCGGCTGGCCTGGGAACGCCTTGGGAGCCCCCCGGAAGAGCTGGAAGAAGTGGCCAGGGAGAGGGAAGTCTGGGCATCCCTGCTGAAGCTGCTGCCCCCGCGACCCAACCTCGGATAAGCGGAAGAAAATGGATGGATGGATTTATTCTTTGGTGTGACAATATATTTTTATTGTAGTTTTCTCTAAAGGCACCCGATATAATAAACGCATTGCAACGTAATATTACGCGCATAAAGCGCGCGTGAATGTAATGAGGACATTTAATACCTCTATCTACACATGTTCACACATGCATTGCGCGCGCGCATGCATGCACACACACACACACAAACAGGATGAGAATGTTTGCCCCTTTCACATAGGTTATTTCCTGATTATATAAAAAAGTAATCACTATTAAAAATCTATTTAGATTTCATGTTGAATGATAGAAAATTCATCAATTGATTGAATTACCATTCACTATAAAGAGTCAACACAACAAGATAGACCAGAGTCCATTGTCCTAACTCAGAATTTTGATATAATAAAACATAATGAATAATAATACCTGATAACTTAGATGTTTAAGATGGCGCCGGTGAGGTCGGCTGCCGTCACGACTGCTCCGAGCACCTTTTCTTTGTTTTTGTTCTTTAAGTTAGTTTTCAGTGTTTTAAAATCGGCAAAATCACCACCATTGAGTACATTAGGTATGATAGAGACACTCTTGTTTTATTGTTCTATTTCAATGTACTCACAATTCGACGTTTTTAACTCCGGATCCGAGCTGGCCGAGTGAGATCCTGAGGGAGAACAATGGACGCGACGCGAAGCGGAGGCCTAGAGGGAGACGAGCTGGCGTGAGGAATAGGCTCAGAGCCCGTGCACACCGCACACCTCTGCCTAGTATCCTGCTCGCCAACGTCCAGTCACTGGAGAACAAACTCGATGACCTCAGGGCCAGGATAAAGTTCCAGAGAGACATTCAGGACTGCAATCTCCTTTGCTTCACCGAGACATGGCTGAACCCAGCGGTGCCAGACCACACCATACAACCAGCCGAGTTCTTCTCGGTTCACCGCATGGACAGGACGCGGGACTCGGGGAAGTCAAGGGGAGGCGGCGTGTGCTTAATGGTGAACAACAGCTGGTGCAACAGCGCGAGTGTTGTTCCCCTTACACGCTCCTGTACACCAAACCTGGAACTACTGTCCATCATGTGTCGTCCTTTTTATCTTTCACGGGACTTCACATCGGTCATAATCAGTGCCGTTTACATTCCACCACAAGCAGACACTGAAACTGCCTTATGCGAGCTGCATGAGACACTCACACAGCACCAGACACAACACCGGGACGCTGCGCTCATTGTGGCGGGGGACTTTAATAGTGCCAACCTCAAACGCGCAGCGCCGAACATTTATCATCTGCCCCACCAGGGGCGAAAGGACACTGGACCATTGTTATACCACGGTCAAAGACGGTTACAAGGCACAATCTCGTCCAGCGTTTGGTAAATCCGACCACGCCACCATCTTCCTCATGCCAAAATATAAACAAAGGCTGAAACAGGAAATTCCAGTTCAGAGGGAGGTCGCGCGCTGGACGGACCAATCGGTGGCCGCGTTACAGGACGCACTCGATGACGCAGACTGGGATATGTTCAGAAACAGCTCCGATGATGACGTCAGCGTGTTTACGGAAGTGGTTGTGGGATTTATTGGGAAGCTAGTAGACGATACGGTGGAGAAAAAGACTATCAGAACGTTTCCCAACCAGAAGCCGTGGGTGGATAAAACCATCCGCGACGCTCTGAGATCTCGCACAGCTGCCTACAACACGGGACTTGCGTCGGGGGACATGGAACCATACAAGGCTGCGTCATACAACGTCCGGAAGGCAGTGAAAGAGGCGAAGCAGCGCTACGGGAGAAAACTAGAGTCACAGCTTCAACAGAGTGACTCTAGGAGCCTGTGGCAGGGACTGAGAACAATAACGGATTATAAAGCACCAACATCTGGTATGACGAACGCGGACGCGACTCTGGCAGACGAGCTCAACACCTTCTATGCTCGCTTCGAGGCTGCAGCTAAAGACGCTAGCGATGCTAATGCTAACGGCGCTAATGCTAACGGCGCTAATGCTAACGGCGCTAACGGCTGCAGACAGGAAGACACTGCCAGCACCGGGAACGCGCTCATCATCTCCGAGCACGATGTGAGGAGAGCCTTCAAGAGAGTGAACACCAGGAAAGCAGCAGGACCAGACGGCATCTCAGGCCGTATCTTCAGAGCCTGCGCAGACCAGCTACCACCTGTGTTCACTGAGATATTCAACATCTCCTTATCTCAGTCGGTGATCCCCACGTGCTTCAAAGAGTCCATCATTGTTCCTGTCCCTAAGAAACCACATCCTGCTTCCCTCAATGACTATCTCCTCACTGTAGCCCTCACCTCAGTAGTGATGAAGTGCTTTGAACGCCTTATCAGAGACTTCATCATTTCTTCACTATCCGACACACTGGACCCACTACAGTTTGCATACCGTCAGAACCGCTCCACAGACGATGCAATCTCTCATCTTCTCCACACATCACTCACTCACCTGGACACTAGGAAAGGGAATTATGTTAAAATGCTCTTCATCGACTACAGCTCTGCTTTTAATACCATAATTCCCTCCACACTCACCACCAAGCTGGAGCAGCTGGGACTCAGCTCATCTATATGTCAGTGGATCTCCAATTTTCTGAATGGCAGACCACAGGCAGTAAGGATGGGCAGACATGTCTCAGCTACACTCACTCTCAGCACTGGAGCCCCCCAGGGTTGTGTTCTGAGCCCCCTGCTGTACTCCTTGTACACCCACGACTGCGTGGCCACTACCAACTCCACCTCCATCATCAAGTTTGCTGACGACACCGTCGTGGTCAGACTGATCACCAACAATGATGAGTCGGACTACCTAGAGGAGATTGGAAATCTGGAGAACTGGTGCCAGAGGAACAATCTCCTCCTGAACGTCAGTAAGACAAAGGAGCTGATAGTGGACTTTAGTACAAAGCAGGAGAGGAACTACTAGACCCCCGTCATCAACAGGAGCCCAGTGGAGAGAGTGGACTGCTTCAGATACCTCGGTATTCACATCACGCAGGACCTGTCATGGTCCTGTCACATCAACACCGTGTTGAAAAAAGCCCGGCAGCGCCTCTACCACCTCAGACGCTTGAGAGACTTTAGACTGCCCTCCAAGGTGCTCAGGAACTTCTACTCCTGCACCATAGAGAGCATCCTGACGGGAAACATCACGACCTGGTTCGGGAACAGCACCATGCAGGACAGACGAGCTCTACAGAGGGTGGTGCGATCAGCCGAGCGCATCATCCGCACTGAGCTCCCTGACCTGCACTCGATCTACAGCAAGCGGTGCTGGACTAAGGCCAGGAAGATCATGAAGGACCTCAGTCACCCCAACAATGGACTGTTCTCTCTGTTGAGGTCAGGAAAGCGATTCCGCTCCCTGAAGGCCAACACAGAGAGACTGAGGAGGAGCTTCTTCCTGCAGGCGATACAGTCTATAAAAATAAATAGAATAGAATAAAAATCTATAAAATATTTTGCAATATTTTATTATGCCCTTATTGTACAGTTAATTTTACTAGTTAAATTTATTTCTTTAGTATTTCCTTTTTATTGATTATTTATTTTACGTACAAGCTTTTATTTTCTTTTTAAGGTCACTGGCGGTCGTGTAAGCATTTCACTGCATATTATAATGTGTATGACTGTGTATGTGACAAATAAAATTTGAATTTAACAGTACACATAATAACACACTAAAATGATAAATGCTGCTGTATTTTTAATATCAGAATGAGTTCAGTTATTTTTATATCTGTTATTTTTCAATTTCATGTGGTAAGAGGCTTGAATTTAAGTTCAATAAGCAAAATATACTGTTCATGTTTGCATGTTTTTATATTGGGAGCTATCTTAACAGTACTGAATACTTGACTACTACTATAGTGATACAGTGTATGCTGTCATTTATAAGTAAATCTAGATATAACAAACATTAACGTATCATGGTGAAGAAAAAACTGCTATTTTCTGGTAACAAATTCGTGGCTAGTAAACAGGCTGGATGGCTAGTGACTCTGGAAATCCACTAGCCACATTGGCCAGTGAGCAAAAAAGTTAATGTCAAGCCCTGTCACACACACACACACTCACACACACACTAACCCTCACGCACTAACGCAGTAAACAAATGTTTAGGGTCCAAACTGACATCAGCCCTGTAAAGTGTGTGATATGTGCAAGTTGTTCCGTTCTTTTTTGAGGTCTTCACACACTCAAATAACACACAGGTTGTGCCGTGCCCCCGCAGTGGCGATAGCACAGGGTGCTTCTGCCTGTCATAGTTGCTTGCAACTATATTAAAAAAATATATATTATTCAGCCATATTGGAGTGTGTTCAAGCATGAACAGTCTGAACATGCCACATCTAAATCAGATTTACAACCCGAATTCTGGAAAACTGGGCACGTTTTTTTTATATTTGAATAAAATGAAAACTAAATACATTTAAATCACATGAGCAAATATTTTATTCACAACAAAACAGAGAAAATGAATGTATGAATGTATACATTTTACATTTGTCCCTAAATGAAGTCATTTCAAATTTGATGCCTCCTACAGGTCTCAAAAAAGTTGTCACAGAGCCAACATTGGGCTAAAAAAGTAAGAAATCTTGAAAAGATTCAGCCAAATTAATTGACATCAGGTCTGTAACATGATTAGCTATAAAGGAAATGTCTTAAATAGGCAGTCTTATGACTTAAAGATGTCTTAAAGACAACACTGCATCACTCATTAGCATGACTGTGTCATTGACATTACTAAATGGGTCCAGGAATACTTCCAGAAACCACTGTCGGTAAACACAATCTGCTGTGCCATCTGCAGATGCCAATTAAAGCTCTATCATGCAAAAAGGAAGCCATACAGTATGTGAACATGGTCCAGAAACGGTGTCGTGTTCTGGTGTCAAAAGCCAGCATTTCTGATGGTACGGGGTTTCATAAGTGCATATGGTATAGGCAGCTTGCATGTTTTGGAAGGCACTAAGAATGCTCCGAGTCCGGGTGCTGAATTGGCTTGCCTGCAGTTCAGATCTTTCACCTATAGAGAACTTTTGGCATATCATTAAATGAAAAATATGTCAAAGACGATTACAAACTCTTTAGCAGCTGGAAACCTATGTAAGTCAAGAATGTAGGTCCAATTTAGGTCCAAGATGGCGCCGGTGAGGTCGGCTGGCGTCATGACTGATCCGACTCGCTTTTCTTTGATTTGGTTTTTTAAGTTAGTTTCCAGCGTTTTAAAATCGGCAAAATCACCACCATTGAGTACGTTAGGTATGATAGACACACTCTTGTTTCTATTGGTATACAATGTACTCACAATTCAACGTTTTTAACTCCGGATCCGAGCTGGCCGAGTGAGATCTTGAGGGAGAACAAAGGACGCGAAGCGGTGGCCCCGAGGGAAACGAGCCGGCATCAGGAACAGGCTGAGAGCCCGTACACACCGCACACCTCTGCCTAGCATCGTGCTCGCCAATGTCCAGTCACTGGAGAACAAACTCGATGACCTCAGGATCAGGATAAAGTTCCAGAGAGACATTCGGGACTGCAGTCTCCTCTGCTTCACCGAGACATGGCTGAACCCAGCGGTGCCGGACCATGCCATCCAGCCGGCCGAGTTCTTCTCGCTTAACCGCATGGACAGTCAAGTCAAGGGGAGGCGGCGTGTGCTTAATGGTGAACAACAGCTGGTGCAATAGCGTGAGCATTGTTCCTCTTACACGCTCCTGCACACCAAATCTGGAACTACTGTCCATCATGTGTCGTCCTTTTTATCTACCTGGAGAGTTCACATCGGTCTTCATCAGTGCCGTTTATATTCCACCACAAGCGGACACGGACACTGCCTTATGCGAGCTGCACGAGGCACTCACACAGCACCAGACACAGCACCGGGACGCTCATTGTGGCGGGGGACTTTAATAGTGCCAACCTCAAACGCGCAGCGCCGAACTTTTACCAGCATATCACCTGCCCCACCAGAGGCGAAAGGACACTAGATCACTGCTACATGACAGTCAAGGATGGCTACAAGGCGCAATCTTGTCCACCGTTTGGTAAATCTGACCACGCCGCCATCTTCCTCATGCCAAAATACAAACAAAGGCTGAAACAGGAAGTTCCGGTTCAGATGGAGGTCGCGCACTGGACAGACCAATCAGTGGCCGCGTTACAGGACGCACTTGATGACACAGCTAACAGCTGCAGACAGGAAGACACTGCCAGCACCGGAAACGCGCTCATCATCACCGAGCACGACGTGAGGAGAGCCTTCAAAAGAGTGAACACCAGGAAAGCAGCAGGACCAGATGGTATCTCAGGCCGTATCCTCAGAGCCTGCGCAGACCAGATAGCACCTGTGTTCACTGAGATATTCAACATCTCTTTATCTCAGTCGGCGATCCCCACATTCTTCAAAGAGTCTATCATTGTTCCGGTCCTGAAGAAACCCCATCCTGCTTCTCTCAATGACTATCGCCCTGTAGCCCTCACCTCAGTAGTGCTGAAGTGCTTTGAACGCCTGGTCAAGGACTTCATCACTTCTTCACTACCAGACGCACTGAACCCACTACTATTCCCTTACCGTCCAAACCGTTCAACAGATGATGCCAACCTTTCATCGCCACACATCGCTCACTCACCTGGACACTAGAAGGGGGAATTATGTTAAAATGCACTTCATTGACTACAGCTCTGCATTTAATACCATAATTCCCTCCACACTCATCACCAAGCTGGAGCTCCTGGGACTCAGCTCATCTCTGTGTCAATGGATCTTCAACTTCCTAACTGGCAGACCACAGGCAGTAAGGATGGGCGGACATGTGTCAGCCTCCACAACTCTCAGCACTGGAGCCCCCCAGGGGTGTGTTCTGAGCCCCCTGTTGTACACATATGACTACACATTACTCTTTGTACACATATGACTGTGTGGCCACTACCAGCTCCACCACCATCATTAAGTTTGCTGACGACACCGTCATGGTGGGCCTGATCTCTGATAACAACGAGACGGCCTACCTGAAGGAAATTAGGAATCTGGAGAACAGGTGCCAGAGGAACAACCTCCTTCTAAACGTCAGTAAGACAAAGGAGTTGATAGTGGACTTCAGCACTAAGCACAATGACAGCCCAGTGGAGAGAGTGGACAGCTTCAAATACCTCGGTGTTCACATCACGCAGGACCTGTCATGGTCCTGTCACATCAACACCGTGGTGACAAAGGCCCGACAGCGTCTCTACCACCTCAGACGCTTGAGAGACTTCCGACTGCCCTCCAAGGTGCTCAGGAACTTCTACTCCTGCACCATAGAGAGCATCCTGATGGGAAACCACGAGCTGGTTCGGGAACATCTCAACTTGGTTCGGGAACAGCACCATGCAGGACAGACGTGCTCTACAGAGGGTGATGAGATCAGCAGAGCGCACCATCCGCACCGAGCTCCCTGACCTGCACTCGATCTACAGCAGGCGATGCTGGACCAAGGCCAGGAAGATCGTGAAGGACCTCAGCCATCCCAACAATGGACTGTTCTCTCTGTTGAGGTCAGGAAAGCGATTCCGCTCCCTGAAGGCCAACACAGAGAGACTGAGGAGGAGCTTCTTTCTGCAGGCGATACAGTCTCTCAATCACACCACCACATAGTACTGACCCACACATATGGTTTTTACACACACACCGGACATTCTGACATTCTGGACATTCATTTACACTAGTGGCCACTGCACAACTACACTTCGTGGTCATCAAATCAATCAAATCACTATCACAAGTCACTTTAAATAAATCACTTTAAGGATATTTGCACTGCACAAGACACTTTAAATATGTGGATTGCACAACCCTGGACATTACCATTCTTTTATTACCGTTTATTCTAACTCCATTCCACACAAAAATTACATAAATATACACCTACGTGTACAGCTGCTCTTATTGTTCTATATTTCTTCATATATTCTTCATATATTTTCTATATTGTGTATTGTTGTACAGTTATTTTATTTTAGCTTTCATTTTTATATTTTATTTTATTCTTTCCTAGTTAAAATTACCCTTTTTATTTTTCATATTTATTTCCTATTCCTATTCATAGTCTTTTATTTTAAGGTCATGAGCAGTTGTCTAAGCATTTCACTGCATATCGTACTGTGTATGACTGTGTATGTGACAAATAAAATTTTAATTTGAATGGAATGAAATTCCAACACCAAAACTCCAGAAACTCATAAACGCAATGCTCAATAGTTCATCAATTATGGCAAGTCATCCAGATTGACTGTTGGTATGATGTTTTTTTTATATAAGGCACTGTATTAGTTTAACCCTCTCAAGGCAGGCGTTGCTGATTTGCAACAGTTAAAAACTAACCACCTTATTATCCCAGATACATATTTTATGAGTTTTATTTACTCAGAAGTACCACTGCAGGACTTGGTTGTCTCCTGTTACTAAAACTTAATTTGAGCCTGAAAGGGTTAATGGCAGATGAACTTGCTAAGAAGAAAAAAATCTACTTTTGTCCAATTAGTCAGCAGAATATTTGTCGTAAAGTCCTGGGGATAAGTAAGAAGGTATTACAGTATGGCAATATGTGAGATGGGCCTTGGTGTTCTTTTTGGTCCAGCGGCTTTCCCCTTGGAACTCTCCAATGGATGCTATTTTTGCCCAGTCTTTGGTTTACTGTTGAATCATGGATACCGACCTTAACCGAGGAAAGTGAGCCTGCAGTTCTTTATACAGTAGGCAGTCAAGTCAAATCAAGTCTAGTAGGCTTTTATTGTCACTTCAACCATATACAGTTTAGTACACAGTGAAACGAAACCTCCAGAACCAAGCTGCTACATACAGTACAACATAAATTAACAGAAACTAACTAACTAACTAACTAAGAAATCTAATTAGCTGGCTAGCTGAGACAATACAGATTGACATTTTAAGTTAACAGAGAACTATGTTTTCATACAAAAGAGACAAGATAAAGTGCACGTGTAAATGTGCAAACTAGAGCGAAAAAGTGACAATATGACATTAGAATACTTTGCGGTAATGAGGTGATGACTTGAGGTAGTGGAAGGAGATACAGTAAACAGTAAACATTCCGTAATTAACAGCAAAGATAAACATAGTTTGTGTAAATTAGCAATTGATGAATATTGTGCAAAAGAGCATTTACAGGGTGATGATACTGTTGATCAGTATGTTTGCGCATGTGTTGATTTATCAGTCCAGTCTCAAATGTTTTGAGGTAGTCGAGTTAATCTCAGTGATTGTATGCGTGTGTGTTTGATCAGTCCAGTGTCAAGATGGACTAACCTGAGGTGACCAGAAGACGTAGCTTTAGCGGTTAGCCCAATGTAGCGTGGAGGATAAACCCAAACGCGGAAAGAAGCGAGCAGGCAGGATAACCACGCGATTTAGTTTAAGGACTCTCACAAAAGCGGAGCAAGGGAAAAACACAAATTTAACCCGCGTCCTAAAAATACACACACAATAGCAAAGACAACGGAACCAACATGTGAGTACTCACGGTTTGCTGAAACGACAGCTGGAGCTGACATGGGCCGAACTCAATGACTGAGCGGTAAGCCATCGTTTGTTTACCTCTTTTATACTTCCTGGTTTTGCGCCCGTCTTACTTCCGGGTCCTAGTGCCGGGCGCAGATTGAGTGTGTATGACAGTACCCCCCTGTCCAGGACTGGCTCCTGACGGTCCTGGGATGGAGGATACCCTGTGACGGTAGTCCCGAATTAGCTGGGGGTCGAGAATGAACCGGGCCGGGATCCAAGATCGCTCCTCGGGGCCATAGCCCTCCCAGTCCACCAGGTATTGCGTACCTTTGCCCCGAGGGCGCGAGTCAAGGATTCGGCGCACGGTGTAGGCGGGACCGCCGTCGATGATCCGGGGAGGAGGAGCTGGGGGGGTGGGTGGAATCATGGGTGAGGTGATGAAGGGCTTGAACTGGGACAGGTGGAAGACTGGATGGATCCGGAGCGCCGCAGGCAGCTGGAGCCGGTAGGTGACAGGGTTAATTCTGTGAGTGATGTGGTATGGTCCGATGAATCTGGGGGAAAGCTTCTTTGACTCGGTGCGGAGGTGGAGGTTTTTTGTGGACAGCCATACCTTGTCACCTACGTGGTATAGTCGTCCCGGAGGATGTCGGCGGCGATGTTGGTGGATGTAGCGGGCATTGGCACGTTGGATGGCCTGGTTGGTCGTAGTCCAGAGCCGCCGACATCTGCGGACCAACTGTTGGGCTGACGGTACATCAACCTCCGGCTCTGGGTGGTTGAAGACGGTGGGTTGGAAACCGTGGCATACCTCAAATGGGCTTAGGTTAGTGGCAGAGGAGATGTGGAGGTTGTGTGATAGTTCCGCCCAAATGAGGTAGCGTGCCCAGGAGCGCTGACGGTCCGCTACGAAACATCTCAGGTAGCGCTCCAGTTGTTGGTTGGTCCGCTCCGTCTGACCGTTAGTCTGTGGGTGGTATCCGGAGGACAGACTGCAGGTGGAATCGATCAGACGGCAGAAGGCCTTCCAGAACCGGGCTGTGAACTGGGGCCCTCTGTCCGAGACGATATCCTTGGGGAACCCATGCAGACGGACTACGTGCTCTAAAATCAGCTCTGCTGTTTCCTTTGCTGACGGGAGTCCGGCGAGAGCCACCAGATGCACGGTCTTAGAGAACCGATCCACGATCGTGAGGATGGTGTCCTTTCCTTCGGAGGCCGGCAGGCCCGTGATGAAGTCCACGGCAATGTGCGTCCAGGGCCGTCGAGGGACTGGAAGGGGTTGCAGTTCTCCTGGAGAGGGTCGGTTGGTGGTCTTTGCCCTGGCACACACTGGGCATGCCTGAACGAACTCTTGGACGTCCCTCGTCATGGATGGCCACCAGAAGTCGCGCTGGATAAATTGGAGGGATCGTCGGGTGCCTGGATGGCCCGAAATTGGGGAGGAGTGTCCCCAGTGGAGAACCTCGGGTCTCATCCCTTCAGACACGAAGAGTCGTCCAGGTGGCACACCTGCCGGTTCGGTCTCTGTACCTCGTGCCTGGCGCACTCTCGTTTCCAGGTCCAGTTGCAGGGGTGCGATGATCTTGGAAGAGGGGAGGACAGGCGCGGGGTCCGCCCGGGGGGGGTCCACCTCTAGTTGTCGGGAGAGGGCGTCAGCTTTGGTGTTCTTGGGCCCCGGGCGGTATGAGAGGTGGAAGTTGTAATTCTCAAAGAATAATGCCCACCGCGCCTGTCGTGGATTTAACTGTTTAATGTTTCGGATGGTGATTAGATTTTGATGGTCCGTCCAGACTATGAATGGCTCACTGACGCCCTGGAGCCAGTGACGCCACTCCTCCAGAGCCCACTTTATGGCCAGCAGTTCGCGGTCCCCTACCCCGTATCGCTGCTGAGTGGAGTCAAATTTTCTGGAGAAAAAACCACAAGGGTGTAGTTTTTGGTCTGGACCTTGCTGTGAGAGGATAGCTCCAGCGCCCACATCTGAAGCATCCACCTCCACAACAAATGATTTATTGACATCTGGGTGGTGGAGAATCGGTGCAGTGGTGAAGCGGTGACACAGTGATCGAAAAGCGGAGACAGCTGCCGGGTTGAGGTGAAAAGGGAGAGAGGAGGGACGGGTCAGAGCGGTTAGGGGGGCGGCAACTGTACTGTAGTCCCGGATAAAGCGACGATAGAAGTTCGCAAACCCGAGAAACCGTTGAAGCTGTTTGAGGGTCTTGGGTAGGGGCCAATGACGCACAACCTCTAGCTTCTGCGGGTCCATGGCCACACCCTGGGGCGAGATGACAAAACCCAGGAACGTGGTGGAGCGCTCGTGAAAAGCGCACTTTTCCAACTTACAGTACAGTTGGTGGGCGAGTAATCTCTTTAGAACCGCCCTGATGTGCTGGGTGTGTTCTTCCATGGTGCGTGAATAAATTAAAATATCGTCCAGGTATGCGAATGCCCACCGACCGAGCATGTCCCGAAGGACGTCGTTAATGAAGTGTTGGAATGCGGCGGGGGCATTGCACAGTCCGAATGGGATGACAAGAGTTTCATAATGTCCGGTGGGGGTGATGAATGCCGTCTTCCACTCATCGCCCTCTCTGATGCGCACCAAGTTGTAGGCGCTCCGGAGGTCCAACTTCGTAAAGATGGTGGCGCCAGAGAGGGCGTCCAGGGCTGAGTTGGTAAGAGGCAGAGGATGTCGATTTTTGATGGTGAGATGGTTGAGCCCCCGATAGTCGACACAAGGGCGAAGTTCACCGCCTCTCTTCTTCACGAAGAAGAACCCCGCGGCGGCAGGTGAGGAGGAGGGCCTGATGGTGCCTTGGCGCAGGGCGTTGTTTACATATTCCTCCATCACCTGGGTCTCGGTGGGTGTGAGTGAGTAGAGATGGCCGCGGGGGGGGATCATACCGGGTTGGAGGTCTATGGCGAGGTCGTATGGACGATGAGGAGGAAGATGGGTGGCTCGTCGCCTGCAGAAAACCTCCGATAGGTCTCGGTACGGTTCGGGGATGGAGTTGGTGTCGACGTCGGGGGCCTCGGACTCCCTAGAGCACGTCCCAGCCGCTGCCCGTAGGCATAGTTCGTTGCAGGTCGCGCCCCACTGAAGGATCCGATTCTGGGTCCAGGAGATTAGAGGGTCATGTTGGAGCAGCCAGGGATGACCAAGGATGATGGGTGGAGATGAGATGGAGGTGACGAAGAATTTTAACTGTTCATGGTGTTGGTTGATGGAGACGGTGATGGGTTCTGTTCGGGTGCTGATTGGGCTGGTGGAGAGGGGGCGACCGTCGACAGAGGTGATGCGAACGGGCTGGGATAACGCCTCGAGTTTTACCCCCAGGGTTTTGGCATATGCAGAGTCAATGAAGTTACCTGCTGCCCCGGAGTCGATGAACGCAGCACTTCGGACCCGTTTGTGGCCAACCTGGAGGTGTACCTGAACCGTGAGACGGGAGGAGTTGGTGGTGATGGCGGAGAGACGAAGGTGACCCGGCGAGTATCTCTCTCCTCTCACCGGGCCTGGGCGTTTCCCGGTCTGAGCGGGCAGGTTGCCCTGTGATGTGTAGCTGACCCGCAATAGGCACAGAGCCCTTCACGAAAGCGTCTCTCCCGTTCTGCAGCGGTCAAGGAGGCGCGTCCTAGTTGCATGGGTTCCCCGGCTCCGGTGTCAACCACGGCAGGAGGTGGAGAACCGACATGTCCCGGGGTGGCGTAGGTGGCGGAGTCTGCGGGGCATGGAGTGGTGACAGTGAAGGCGGGTGCTGGTCGTGAAGTGGTGACGGCGAAGGTGGGTGCAGGTGACAGGGTGCGAGGGGCTGGCCTCGGACGAGAGAGGAGGCGCTGGTCGATCCGGAGAGCGAGTTGGATCAGGCCCTCCAGGGTCGCAGGAAGCTCTCGCCCGGCTAGTTCGTCCTTAATTCGAGAAGCCAGTCCCTCGTAGTAGGATGTCCGGAGTGCTGCATCGCCCCACGTTGTTTGGACGGCGAGAGTGCGAAACTCGGCCGTATAGCGGCTCACGGGCAATCCTCCCTGCCTCAGGTGATAAAGTCTGGTGTCGGTCTCCACCTCGCCCGCTGGATGTTCGAAAGTGAGTTTGAGTTGGTGAGTGAACTCATTGTAAGAGTGGGCGGTGTCTGTATCTGCCTGTAAAACTGCCGTGGCCCACTCTGCTGCCTGCCCTTTTAGCAACGAGACGAGAAGAGCAATGCGAAGGCGATCGGTGGAGTATTTGGTGGCATTAAACTCAAACACCAGATCGAGAGCTGTCAGAAAAACGCTGCACTTCCCGTCCGTGCCGTTCCACTTCTCTGATAGAGAAAGAAAAACATCAGAAGGAGGGGGGGGGGGGGGGGGATGCGGCGCCGCGGCCTCCGCGGCGTGCGATCGAGCAGTGATGCCATCAACAGCTGCGCGGAGATCCGTATTCTCCCGCCGGAGCTCAGCGACCTCGCGGCGGAGAGAAGCGAGATCCCCGGTTAGCTGATTGATTAGCGCCGCATGCTGATCTACAACGTCGCAGAGACTCGCATAATCCGCTGGGTTTACCGCGGAGGGCTCAGTCATTCTGTCAAGATGGACTAACCTGAGGTGACCAGAAGACGTAGCTTTAGCGGTTAGCCCAATGTAGCGTGGAGGATAAACCCAAACGCGGAAAGAAGCGAGCAGGCAGGATAACCACGCGATTTAGTTTAAGGACTCTCACAAAAGCGGAGCAAGGGAAAAACACAAATTTAACCCGCGTCCTAAAAATACACACACAATAGCAAAGACAACGGAACCAACATGTGAGTACTCACGGTTTGCTGAAACGACAGCTGGAGCTGACATGGGCCGAACTCAATGACTGAGCGGTAAGCCATCGTTTGTTTACCTCTTTTATACTTCCTGGTTTTGCGCCCGTCTTACTTCCGGGTCCTAGTGCCGGGCGCAGATTGAGTGTGTATGACATCCAGTCCCTTTTTGAAGAGTAGATGGATGGCTTGTGGAAAAAAGCTGTTACACAGTCTGGATGTGTTTGCCCGAATGCTTCTGTACCTTCTTCCAGATGGCAGGAGGGTGAAGAGTGTGTGTGATGGGTTGTGTCTGATCAACCACAAAGCTGGTGGCATTGCGGATGTAGCATGTGGTTTAGATGTCTTCAACAGAGGGAGGAGAGACCCCAATGATCTTCTCTCCTGTCCTCACTAACCACTGTAGGGTCTTGCGGTCTGTAATGGCACAGTTCCCAAACCAGACAGTGATGCAGCTGCTCAGGATGCTCTTGAAAGTTCCTCTATAGAAGGTGGTAAGGATCGGTGGTGGAAGCTGGGCCTTCCTCAGCCTTCTCAGGAAGAAAAGATGCTGTTGAGCTTTCTTGTGCAGAAAGCTGGTGTTGAGGGACCAGGTGAGGTTCTTCTCTAGGTGGACGCTCAGGAATTTGGTGGTGTTGATGAGCTCCACAAAGGAGCTGTTGATGCTCAGCAGAAAATGGTTGTCTCCTCCTAAAGTCAACAACTATCTCCTTTGTCTTGTCGACATTCAGAGACAGGTCGTTGTCCTTACACCAGTCCATAAGCCTCTGTACTTCCTCTCTGTACACTGACTCGTCATTCTTGCTAATGAGACCCACCACGGTCGTGTCATCAGCAAACTTGATAATGTGATTCGAACTATGTGTTGCTATACAGTCATGAGTCAGCAGTATGAACAGCAGGGGACTCAGCACACAGCCTTGGGGTCCACTGCATTGGGGAAAAAACTGAATATTGTCTGGTCCAGCAGCTTTTACATGGGTTGACTCTGCGTAGAGTTTTCCTTACATCAACTGTTGTGAGACACAGCACCTGGTAGCTCAGAGGAGGGATAGTCTTCCTCGCCGCTTCACATCATTCTTCATGTCGGACCAAACGTAGAATTTGGTCAGCGCATCTGGAAGGGAGCTGACATGGTCACAGGCTGGCAATGTCGTCCTGTAGTTTGTAATAGCTTGTATGCCCTGCCACACTGTCCCTGAAGTGAGCAATAAAAAGAAACTAGCACAGAGTTATTGCATCATTTCGTGTTGATGGAAACACACAAGCCACCGCAGCAAGTCTAACCGCATATATTATAGGAAGGAAGTTCTCAGTCTCTTCTATTCCAGGGATCAAAAAACGGTAACAATGTCAATTTTATCTGTAGAACTTCAATGGTCCCTGCACAACCTCTCGTGGGCGAGCTTTTCTCTGAAAATGCCGAGGGTAGGGCGAAGAAAAACACATCCTGATTTATTAATCCACACGCCTGGTTTAGTAAAGTGTGCACAGAACTTAGCATTTACTTACATCTGAACAGAGTCGTTTACATGAATCAATCAATAGCTCATGATACATGTATTTAAACAATTTATTCATGCAGATGTACCTGTATTACATGGAAATTTACAGGCTTGTAATGCTTGTCACTGAACGATTTACCCTGACAAAGAGCCGTATAAGAACAGTGGCAGCTGGCACACCTAAAATAGATGCAGGATTTTTTTTTTTTTTATAGTCTAAATACAAATGTTTGCTAAACGTGGGCTATTGTTGTTTATGTACAATATTTGTTAATTTACTTTAAATGAGGTTTGGGCTCGGCATGTTGGGCCGGCATTGTGATTCTCTTCTTTAATTTCCTACGTAGTCTAATCAGCGCTCAACCACACGCATAAAGTTTTCCAGAGCGCACCGGCAGAAGTAGACTTATGATTATGCATCGAGGAAAAACAGCAAGAAGACTGACTCTGACCATTTTAATAAGTTTTTGGTTGTAGTGATGAACATAATCATGTCATCTCATGATCTCCGCAGCAGTGGATGTGCCTATATTCACGTTTCATAAAAATTACATCATTTGAAATTTGTTATCCATTAGTTTATATAAAAGCATACATTTCACTTTCTATAAGTATATATTTTTCACGTTTGTGAGGTAAGTATACACAGAGTTTCAGTTCATTTTTAGATGCACTCAAGATAAAACCATTATTCTGGCTGAGTACTATCTGTATGCTGTTCTGAATTCTTTTATGAGCTCCTGGAGTCATCGTTGTGCTCTTTAAGTACAAACCGGATTCCAAAAAAGTTGGGACACTAAACAAATTGTGTTAAGCATTTCACTGCATATTATACTGTGTATGACTGTGTATGTGACAAATAAAATTTGAATTTGAATAAAAACTGAATGCAATGATGTGGAGATGGCAAATGTCAATATTTTATTCAGAATAGAACATACAGTAGATGACAGATCAAAAGTTTAATCTGAGAAAATTTATCATTTTAAAGGAAAAATATGTTGATTCCAAATTTCACGGTGTCAACAAATCCCAAAAATGTTGGGACAAGTAGCAATAAGAGGCTGGAAAAAGTAAATTTGAGCATAACGAAGAGGTGGAAGACCAATTAACAGTAATTAGGTTAATTGGCAACATGATTGGGTATAAAAAAAGCTTCTCAGAGTGGCAGTGTCTCTCAGAAGCCAAGATGGGTAGAGGATCACCAATTCCCACAATGTTGCGCAGAAAGATAGTGGAGCAATATCAGAAAGGTGTTACCCAGCGAAAAATTGCAAAGACTTTGCAGTTATCATCATCAACTGTGCATAATATCATCCGAAGATTCAGAGAATCTGGAACAATCTCTGTGCGTAAGGGTCAAGGGCGTAAAACCATACTGGATGCCCGTGATCTCCGGGCCCTTAAACGACACTGCACCACAAACAGGAATGCTACTGTAAAGGAAATCACAGAATGGGCTCAGGAATACTTCCAGAAAGCATTGTCAGTGAACACAATCCACCGTGTCATCCGCCGTTGCCAGCTGAAACTCTACAGTGCAAAGAAGAAGCCATTTCTAAGCAAGATCCACAAGCACAGGCATTTTCATTGGGCCAGGGATCATTTAAAATGGAGTGTGGCAAAATGGAAGACTGTTCTGTGGTCAGACGAGTCACGATTCGAAGTTCTTGTTGGAAATGTGGGACGCCATGTCATCCGGACCAAAGAGGACAAGGACAACCCAAGTTGTTATCAACGCTCAGTTCAGAAGCCTGCATCGCTGATGGTATGGGGTTGCATGAGTGCATGTGGCAGCTTGCATGTCTGGAAAGGCACCATCAATGCAGAAAAATATATTCAGGTTCTAGAACAACATCTAGTCATCTCTTTCAGGGAAGACCCTGCATTTTTCAACAAGATAATGCCAGACCACATTCTGCATCAATCACAACATCATGGCTGCGTAGGAGAAGGATCGGGGTACTGAAATGGCCAGTCTGCAGTCCAGATCTTTCCCCTATAGAGAACATTTGGCGCATCATAAAGAGGAAGGTGCGACAAAGAAGGCCCAAGACGATTGAACAGTTAGAGGCCTGTATTAGACAAGAATGGGAGAGCATTCCTATTTCTAAACTTGAGAAACTGGTCTCCTCGGTCCCCAGACGTCTGTTGAGTGTTTGTTAGAATTATTTTATATATAAAGGAGTTGATTCTACTCTCTTGTTCTCTTCCTCATAGATTTGATATTAACGTGTTAAATCTTTCCTGTTGCTATCTTCCTGTCTCCTCTTGCATCTGTTCTTAAAGATGTGAACGCTCCCACGCTCACCTTCCCATACTCTCTTTGTCTCTCTCTCTCTCCCCCTCTCTCTCTATCTCCCTCTGTCTCCTTCCCCCTCTCCCCCTAACTCGAGCCAACATCTTGTGATCTGTCTCTGCACGGACACCTCTATCTTCCTCTCCTTTGATTCTTCAGGATCTCACCAGGACATTTTCAGTGGTTCATGCTCTTTGTAGTAACATATGTCTATAGCCCAGGCGTTTGGTCAAATATATATAAACCCCATCTTTTGCTGTTAATAAACGGAGACCTTTCTGACAGACAACGTGTGTGTGTGTTTGACTGAGTCTCTCCTGGCGCCAGAAAAGCTTACCGAAGCACAGCGGACAGACCGAGCAACTCGCCTCTTCTACTACAAAACTTTAGAAAAACTTTACAATCTGGGGGCTCGTCTAACCTTTTCTCTCCAGGAAGGTAAGTTAAGCAGTATTTTTGCTATTGTACTTCCTTCCTTGGTCAGAAAAGTTTTTGAACCAATAGTTTATTTATGTAGTCAATTGGCGTGTATTTGGGTTATATTTTGGAAAAAGAAACTTTGCGTTTTAATTAGTTTTTGTTTCGCGTTGTGTTTGACATTACTCGCGTTGGTTTATTGACTAAAATTACAGCGATTGTGGATAATTGAAAGATATAGATTAAACTAGGTGTTTAACTGAAACTGAACCGGTGTTGTTAGCATTAAGCTAAAAACATACACAGCGCTGTCGTCGCGAGTACCTACGTCATCAAAACCGCATCCCGCTAGAGGAGACGCGCTACTTCGGGTGTGTTTTAAAAAGTTATACGTTCGCTAAATTCTGTTGTTTACGTAATTTATGCACTTTCAATATTGGTAATTTAGTGAGGCATTTGTAGCATGCACTTTGTGTATAAGCTGGCCCTGGCGTAGAGGCGCGTGGCTAGAAAATTAATAAATGAATTGGTTATAGCCATATTCCTTAGAGTGTTCTTTGGAACAGGGAGCGGCGTGCAGTTGCAGTTATACACGTGGGGGGTGCATGAGTTTTATTGTCTCCCTGACGTAGAGGCGTGTGGACTCAGCCCGGCGCACCTGAGGTCCATTTTTCTGGTAGTGTTATCAGAAACAGGGTAGATTGGCCGAATGCCTTATTAATTCACTATATTGGTATTTGATAAATGTGTGATTAATCTCCAAAGATGTAGAGGCATGTGAGATTTGAAATATAATCCATATTCCTGGTAGTGTTATCAGGAACGCGGAGATATTGCACATTTTTGATAATACACTTTTAAATTACAGTATTCTTCAGTTTTAAATATATACTTATTAATTTACTATATTGGTATTTGATAAATGTGTGTATGATCTCCAAAGATGTAGAGGCATGTGAGATTTGAAATAGAATCCATATTCCTGGTAGTGTTATCAGGAACGCGGAGATAATACACATTTTTAATAATACACTTTATAGATTACAGTATTCTTCAGTTTTAAATATATTCTGATACACTCTGTTCGAACGTCACACCACCCGTAAAAAATAAATAAATTAATTAATTAATTAATTAAATAATAATAATTATAATAAAAAAAAAAAAAGGCTTAAAGTGTCCGCTTAACTTCGATAAGCTTGGTTTGTTTACTAACTGTAACTTACTTACAAGATGGGAAATGGTCGTTCCAAACAGTCTCTTACTCCTAATGATTGTATGAATAATTAAGGATTTGGAATTTTATTCAACCTTTAATGTCACCTATTCGACAGGAGTAGGTTTTAGGAATTAAACTATATAAAAAATTTTAAACTGCATGGGTTTTACACAGGGACTTTCTTTGTTAATGATATAGACCCTAATTCTGTTAAATATCTTAAATTTTCTCTAGCAGGGACCGGACACTAACCTGCCATACAACTCATGGGAAGGATGGTATGTGATCTGGATGTTACAAGCAATTTTATTGCCTCCCTCAGAGGAAAATCTAATCACGCA
Source organism: Channallabes apus (assembly GCA_030522415.1). Classification (NCBI taxonomy): domain Eukaryota; kingdom Metazoa; phylum Chordata; class Actinopteri; order Siluriformes; family Clariidae; genus Channallabes; species Channallabes apus. Next base: position 39,834,779 of record CM060113.1, read on the forward strand.
TCACCTACAATAAGTGCTAATGGTTCAAAGAAACCTGTTAAATGCCACACTATTATATGCAGAAACTGCAATGGACAAGGACACTGGGAACGTCACTGTAAAGAAACAATCTGCAGATACTGTAATAAATCAGAACATTGGGAACGGGAGTGTCGGAAGAAAAAGAGAGATATAGAAAATGGTTATGTTTCTTCTGTTCCACAGGCTCACCAGATGCCTCAGACCATTCCATTCGATAACATGTGCCCTGTCAGGCATATTCTTAATATGATACAGTGGCTCTTTATGCTTATGATGTCACACATGATTTTGGAAAGATGTCACATGCTAATCTTGTCTTTAATCTTTTACAGGCTAATTTGCTTCCATCGCAATTGGCTATAGTGATGGTCAAAGGTCGTGCATCTGGTGACTCTGAAGAGGTTTTAGGTAATTCTTTAGCTGATGAAGTTGCCAAATGGGCCGCTAAAGAAGCACCTTTGTCCCCACAGGTTTGTAGGAGTACAGTATTCTCTTTGACGTCCCATGTCTCTGTTCCTAGTTTGTCATCTGACATCGACCTTGCCTTTTTGCAAACCCATTCATCACCTGAAGATCTACATTTTTGGTCTTCCCGTAAGTGTTCACCTGGCAGCGATATGCTAATTCGGGATGAAAACGGCCGTATAGCTCTTCCCGCATCTGTCCTCCCGTTATTAGTGCGTCATTTTCATGGTATTTCACATGTCGCAAAACGGGGGGTAATCCGTATGATTGAGGACAGATTCTGCATTCGCAATATCAAACAGGCTACACTTGTTCTATTAGATTCCTGCTTGATCTGTGCTCGTGCAAATACACAAGGACAACATGTTAAACATGATGCCTTGCCAATGCCTATTGCACCATTCCAATGCTTACAAATTGACTTTACACACATGCCACCTGTCAGAAATCTGAAATACATGCTTGTAATCGTGGACAGATTTTCTAAATGGGTAGAAGCATTTCCATGCTCAAAAGAAAATGCAACTATAGTAGTTAAAATTCTGGCTAAAGAAATCATTCCTAGATACGGTATTCCAACATCTATTGACAGTGATAATGGCATGCCATTCGTCTCCAAAGTGACACAAAAATTGTGTAAATTTTTAAGCATTGATTGGAAATTTCACATCCCCTACCATCCCCAAAGTTCTGGTGTGGTAGAGAGGATGAACAGAACAATCAAAGATAGGTTGACAAAAGCCATGATGGATACAGGTAAGAATTGGGTTGACCTGTTACCATCTGTGCTTTGTGAAATTAGAATGACACCCAATTCTACAACCAAACTTTCACCATTTGAGATTATAATGGGACGACCATTCCCCACCCCCTGGGTAAAAGGTAACCCTGGTGTTTCCCTTACAGGTGATCTGGACGTGATTGTCGGCGATTATACGCAAGCGCTCATTGAAAAACTGAACAGTGTTCACGGTAATGTCTCTGCTTCTCTCCCTCTGCCTACAGACAAGCCTACTCACTCTTTCATCCCAGGTGATACAGTGCTGGTGAAAAGTTTAAATCCAAGGAAGGTGGGGGATGCTGCCTACAGTACACCTACAACTGTAATTGCAGTGACACGAACAGCTGTTCTCACAGATTCACAGCCACAGTGGATTCACGCCAGCCGCGTGAAGAAGGCACCGCAGATGACACTGACTGCTTGACATAATTGACCACTCACAAGATCTCCTAGCCCGCACCGAGGGGCTAGTGGAGCAACATACGTCCAGAAGACACCTCAAAAGGGGGCTCTCACCGCTTCTCACCTTTTTCACGTACACATATAGGTTCAACTTTGTATTAGTTTGCTTTTTCCACATTTTATTTTTGTGCCAACGCCTGATGTAGTGTGAATTTCATTTCTAATTATGATTCTAGAAGTGATTTAATCCTGAATATCTTCTTCCTTTATCACCCTTCTTATAATCATCGTTGCTGACTCTACTAATTATGAATCTCTGCTTCTTCACGTTAATATCTCTTGCTATGTTAACTTATTGACATTCACAAATTCTTTTAGAATTTAAGGGGGCAACTGTTAGAATTATTTTATATATAAAGGAGTTGATTCTACTCTCTTGTTCTCTTCCTCATAGATTTGATATTAACGTGTTAAATCTTTCCTGTTGCTATCTTCCTGTCTCCTCTTGCATCTGTTCTTAAAGGTGTGAACGCTCCCACGCTCACCTTCCCATACTCTCTTTGTCTCTCTCTCTCCCCCACTCTCTCTATCTCCCTCTGTCTCCTTCCCCCTCTCCCCCTAACTCGAGCCAACATCTTGTGATCTGTCTCTGCACGGACACCTCTATCTTCCTCTCCTTTGATTCTTCAGGATCTCACCAGGACATTTTCAGTGGTTCATGCTCTTTGTAGTAACATATGTCTATAGCCCAGGCATTTGGTCAAATATATATAAACCCCATCTTTTGCTGTTAATAAACGGAGACCTTTCTGACAGACAACGTGTGTGTGCGTTTGACTGAGTCTCTCCTGGCGCCAGAAAAGCTTACCGAAGCACAGCGGACAGACCGAGCAACTCGCCTCTTCTACTACAAAACTTTAGAAAAACTTTACAGTGTTGTAAGAAGAAGGGGAGATGCCACACAGTGGTGAAAATGGCCTTGTACCAACTTTTTTGGGATTTGTTGACATCGTGAAATTTGGAATCAGCATATTTTTCCTTTAAGATGATACATTTTCTCGGATTAAACTTTTGATCTGTCATCTATGTTCTATTCTGAATAAAATATTGACATTTGCCATCTCCACATCATTGCATTCAGTTTTTATTCACAATTTGTTTAGTGTCCCACCTTTTTTGGAATCCGGTTTGTAATTTTGGTAGGCCATTCATGGGAAGTTTTCTGCATTTGTGCATTTTCTGCAATGGCTTTCACTGTGGTTTGCTGGAGTCCCAAAGCCCTTGTCCCCAATGGCTTTGTAACCATTTCTAGACTGATATATCTGACCTATCTGACCATTTTGATTCATACACATTCACATTCCATACAAACTTAAATAATTATTTTGATTGTGTAAAGCTGTTTTGAGACAATGTCAATTGTTAAAAGCGCTATACAAATAAAATTGAATTGAATTGAATTGAATATGGCGGCACGGTGGTGTAGTGGTTAGCACTGTCGCCTTGCACCTCCAGGGTCTGGGTTCGATTCCCGGCCAGGCTCGACTCCCGTCTCTGTGTGCATGGAGTTTGCATGTTCTCCCCGTGCATGGTGGGTTTCCTCCGGGTACTCCGGTTTCCTCCCACAGTCCAAAGATATGCAGGTTAGGCTAATTGGCATTCCTAAATTGCCCGTAGTGTGTGATTGGGTGTGTGAGTGTGTGTATGTGTGTGTGCCCCCCAAGACCCTAAATACAGGATAAAGCGGTATAGAAGAAGACGACTTTATTCAACAATTTTCTGGGTCTTGACAGTGGTATTTACTAGGCACTCAATGGGACAGTTACAAGCCTCCCCTCCCGGTTTTCATCCAAAATATCTCAAATTGTGTTCCAAAGACGAACTAAGCTTTTATGGGTTTACAACGACATGGGGGTAAGTGATTAATGACAATTTTCATTTTGGGGTGGAGTAACCCTTTAAGATCTCCTTTGAGATCTGCCTCTCTCCCCTTCAGATTCTCTCATTTAGCATCCTATACTGTACAGTAATTTTATGTCCATGTTTACAATTATAGACCAATAGTGGTAATCTAAAAAATTTCAAACTCACAACTTTCTGGGATTCCATTTGGAAGCCTACTGTAGTTCCCTAAACACTAGACCACCCACCTCCCCCAAGCTGCTGTTGATCTGTTTAACTTGATAAGTAGTCATTAACTGTGGTCCACCTTGCTTCCTAAAAAGAGTCATTTTTTTTACTTTCATTTATTTGTCTTACAGGAGCAACATTGCAAAAGTGGCCTCATGCGGTGCCCTCCAGCATTGATGCAGCCATCAATGCCAAAATTACTGAAGTTAGAGGAAAGAAGAAAACGTAAAAACATCCAGAAACCTTAATGCTCTTTGATGATTGATGGCCAGTGTATTCAGGGTATTTTGTTTTTCCTGGGCAAAGTTCTGTTTGCTACCAAGTTGGAATTGTAAATTACTCACGTGGTGTATAAATTGATTGTATGTCACTTTGCTTGAGTTGAAATAAAAGTGTTCCATTGCAAATTTGTATAAGTCATTGACTGAAATCATATATAATTAGTATATGTAGACATATCTTAATATTGACTTAAATTATGTATAATAATTATATGTAGATTTATAGTAATATAATTGCTGTAATATAAGGAATTAGGTGGAAACATATAAAGTTTGAAGAGCAGGCACACAATTTCCCTATTAAAACAATATGAAATCTGTATGAAACACAAACAAAATGTAAATAAATCCTATATGACTTTTATTAGATTAGCATACAATGCAGTATAAGAACTTTACATGATTTGTATATTTTTTACTAATACTATACATATTTGCATACTATTGCCATGTAAAACTCATATAAGACTTCATACAGTATTCATATATGACCCAAAAAATCCCCTACAAGTTGTATGTGTGTTTTTTAGTATGAAAGTGGCCATAATCGGTCTGATTTTGCATAGGACATGTATTGGGCTTATATGAAACATAGTATGTTATTCTGACCTGTTTAAGTAAGAAAGATATATGATTGCTTTATATGAATCATGCAGGTTTTTTTCATATGGGTGTCTCTCAGAAGTCAAGATGGGCAGAAGATCACCAATTCCCCCAATGCTGCGGTGAAATATATTGGCGCAATATCAGAAAGGAGTTTCTCAGAGAAAAATTGTAAAGATTTATCATCATCTGCGGTGCATAATATCCAAAGATTCAGAGAATCTGGAACAATCTCTGTGTGTAAGGGTCAAGGCTGGAAGACCATACTGGATGCCCGTGATCTTCGGGCCCTTAGACGACACTGCATCACATACAGGAATGCTACTGTAATGGAAATCACAACATGAACTCAGGAATACTTCCAGAATATTCCTGATATTCTGGAAGTATTCCTGAGATTCCTGGATTGTATACAGTGGTGTGAAAAACTATTTGCCCCCCTCCTGATTTCTTATTCTTTTGCATGTTTGTCACACAAAATGTTTCTGATCATCAAACACATTTAACTATTAGTCAAAGATAACACAAGTAAACACAAAATGCAGTTTTTAAATGAGGAGTTTTATTATTTAGGGAGAAAAAAAAATTCAAACCTACATGGCCCTGTGTGAAAAAGTAATTGCCCCCTGAACCTAATAACTGGTTGGGCCACCCTTAGCAGCAATAACTGCAATCAAGCGTTTGCGATAACTTGCAACGAGTCTTTTACAGCGCTCTGGAGGAATTTTGGCCCACTCATCTTTGCAGAATTGTTGTAATTCAGCTTTATTTGATGGTTTTCTAGCATGAACCGCCTTTTTAAGGTCATGCCACAACATCTCAATAGGATTCAGGTCAGGACTTTGACTAGGCCACTCCAAAGTCTTCATTTTGTTTTTCTTCAGCCATTCAGAGGTGGATTTGCTGGTGTGTTTTGGGTCATTGTCCTCCTGCAGCACCCAAGATCGCTTCAGCTTGAGTTGACGAACAGATGGCCGGACATTCTCCTTCAGGATTTTTTGGTAGACAGTAGAATTCATGGTTCCATCTATCACAGCAAGCCTTCCAGGTCCTGAAGCAGCAAAACAACCCCAGACCATCACACTACCACCACCATATTTTACTGTTGGTATGATGTTCTTTTTCTGAAATGCTGTGTTACTTTTACGCCAGATGTAACGGGACACGCACCTTCCAAAAAGTTCAACTTTTGTCTCGTCGGTCCACATGGTATTTTCCCAAAAGTCTTGGCAATCATTGAGATGTTTTTTAGCAAAATTGAGACCAGCCTTAATGTTCTTTTTGCTTAAAAGTGGTTTGCGCCTTGGAAATCTGCCATGCAGGCCGTTTTTGCCCAGTCTCTTTCTTATGGTGGAGCCGTGAACACTGACCTTAATTGAGGCAAGTGAGGCCTGCAGTTCTTTAGATGTTGTCCTGGGGTCTTTTGTGGCCTAACGGATGAGTTGCCTCTGCGCTCTTGGGGTAATTTTGGTCGGCCAGCCACTCCTGGGAAGGTTCACCACTGTTCCATGTTTTTGCCATTTGTGGATAATGGCTCTCACTGTGGTTCGCTGGAGTCCCAAAGCTTTAGAAATGGCTTTATAACCTTTACCAGACTGATAGATCTCAATTACTTTTGTTCTCATTTGTTCCTGAATTTCTTTGGATCTTGGCATGATGTCTAGCTTTTTGAGGTGCTTTTGGTCTACTTCTCTGTGTCAGGTAGCTCCTATTTAAGTGATTTCTCGATTGAAACAGGTGTGGCAGTAATCAGGCCTGGGGGTGACTACAGAAATTGAACTCAGGTGTGATAAACCACAGTTAAGTTATTTTTTAACAAGGGGGGCAATCACTTTTTCACACAGGGCCACGTAGATTTGGAGTTTTTTTTCTCCCTTAATAACGTAAACCTTTATTTAAAAACTGCATTTTGTGTTCAATTATGTTATCTTTGACTAATAGTTAACGGTTTTTGATGAGCAGAAACATTTAAGTGTGACAAACATGCAAAAGAATAAGAAATCAAGAAGGGGGCAAATAGTTTTTCACACCACTGTATATCCAGAGTGAAGAAAAGGGCACGGAATATCACTTTGGACCCCTCACACCCAAGCCACCTTCTTTTTGAACTTTTGCCATCGGGTCGACGCTACAGAGCACCGAACACCAGGACAGTCAGGCATAAGAACAGTTTTTTCCCCCAGGCAATCTACCTCCTTAACAGATAAACATCATTCAAACGGTCAATAAATATATGTGCAATATTGTGTACAACACCACTGTGCAATATACTGTATAATACCACAGACTTCAGATATTGATGTAACTTATTTAAAAGTATCTCACATCGTACTCCATTTGATGTCAACCATTTAAAAAAAATTTTTCTTTTTTTTTTTTTGCGTCATGCTGTTTTTGTCTTGTCATTTGTATTTTTTGTTCTGGAAGCTCCGTCACTAAAACAAATTCCTTGTACGTGCAAGCGTACTTGGCAATAAAACTCTTTCTGATTCTGATTCTGAAAATATTGTCGGTGAATACAATCCACCGCGCCATTCGCCATTGCCGGCTAAAACTCTATAGGTCAAAAAACATGATCCAGAAGCGCAGACGTTTTCTCTGGGCCAAGGCTCATTTAAAATTGACTGTGGCAAAGTAGAAAACTGTTCTGTGGTCAGACAAATCAAAATTTAAAGTTTTTTTTGGGAAACTGGGATGCCATGTCATCCAGACTAAAGAGGACAGGGACAACCCAAGTTGTTATCAGCGCTCAGTTCAGAAGCCTGCATGGATGTGCCTGCATGTGGCATGGGCAGCTTACACATCTGTTATACATTACACTGTTACACATTTCTGTTATATTGCACTTTCACCTGCATAACACACATGATGTTATATAATTTCTATCTGTTATCACCCAAATGAGAATGGGTTCCCTGATTGATTCTGGTTCCTCTCAAGGTTTCTTCCTATTGCCATCTCGGGGAGTTTTTCCTTGCCACTGTCGCCATCACCGTTGGCTTGCTCATCAGAGACATTCCATTTCATCATTCATTCATCTCATTATTATCTAGACACATTTTTTTCACACATACATGCAAAAAAAAATTTTTTTTTTATCTCTTTCATTTTTGTGAAGCTGCTTTGAGACAATGACCATTGTTAAAAGCGCTATATAAATAAAATTGAATTGAATTGAATCTGAAAAGGCTCCATCAATGCTGAAAGGTATATCCAAGTTCTGGAACACCATATGCTCCCATCCAGATGTCGTCTCTTTCAGGGGAGACCTTGCATTTTCCAACATGACAATGCCAGACCACATGCTGCATGAATTACAACATCATGGCTGCTTAGGAGAATAATTCAGGTACTGAAATGGCCAGCCTGCAGTCCAGATCTTTCACCCATAGAAAACATTTGGCGCATCATAAAAAGGAAGATGCAACAAAGAACACCTAAGAAAGTTGAACAACTAAAAGCCTGTATTAGACAAGATTGGGACAACATTCCTATTCCTAAACTTTAGCAACTTGTCTCCTCAGTCCCCAGACGTTTGAAGGGGAGATTCCACACAGTAATAAACATGGCCTTGTCCCAACTTTTTTTAAATTTGTTGATGCCATGAAATTTTAAATCAACTTATTTTCCCCTTAAAATAAAAAAAAATCTAAGTTTAAACATTTGATATGTCGTCTATGTTGTATTCTGAATAAAATATTGAAATTTGAAACTTACACATCATTGCATTCTGTTTTTATTCACAATTTGTACAGTCTCCCAACTTTTTTGGAATCGAGTTTGTAGTTTTCTGGGCAAGAAAAACAGAGTACCACACAAAACCTATGCAAAAACATAGGTTGCCAACCAAGAAAGAATAGCCGATGATTACTTGAGTAACCTATGAAGTTCATGGGATAAATTCTATTATTATTGTCCAGGGAAAATCAGGTTATATGGGGAAAGGACGTTATATCGCCAAGTTGCTATTGTTGGGCCCTTGAGCAGGGTCCTTAACCCTCAACTGTTCAGATGTATAATGAGATGAACATGAAAGTTTGCCAAATGCCATAAATGTAAGTTTTCCAACATAACTTACCACTACACCAACTATATAGAGAAGATAGATGTATACAGGCAAAAGTGAGTGGGAGTGGTAATGTGTCTAATTAAAACATTTTAATTAGTGATAAGAGTTTGGACCAATCGGCTTGAAAAACCAAATTTTTTCCAATAAATATTGCAGTTTTCCATGCAGTATTAAAAATGGGTCTTTTTACATCTAAAAGCAAGAAATTTTTTTATGAGAACTCTGGAAAGATAAGAGTAGTTTGTATATATGTTTATTCAACTGAAAAACCTCTGTGCCTCGGTACAAACATGAAGGTCCTTAATACTACCTATCACCTAGTTTTCCAGTGGTTTAAATATTTACTCCGGCACTCCAAATAAATGATTAAGCAGCAGAGATCACTCTGACAATTGCCAGCTCAGCCTTTGCCCCTGTCACAGCTTCATGCATGGCCAGCTGTTGCTGTAATGTGTTCTTGTTCTGTTTTTGTAGTTGACGTTCTCAACCTTCTACATCAAGTAAGACAAATACTTTATGGAGAGTGCTCCTGTAGTGTTGGGGTATAGCTGAAGACAATTATGTTATTTGGGGTAATGGATACAATATCAACAAGTAGAATAAGTTGATTTCTTTTTCTTTTTTCAAAGGTCATTTGGCAAAGAGTCAAACACTGGCTTTCATACTTTAGACTAAATGTTGGCAGTGGGACTGTGAAATTGCATGACCAAACAAAAAAACGTTGGTCAGGTTTTTTAATATTAAGCTTTATAGGACAGATTGGAATAGTTTGTAAGGAGGTTTCGTCATTTCATCAACATTCCCACCCCAACTACAGTATATTTCAGACTAACCAAAACTGTGTCAGAAAAACATAGACAATTTTTTTTGTTACGTATTTTTCTGTGAAATATATTTGGCTTAGAGAATAGAAATTTATTTACAGGAGATGTTTACATTTTTATTATTACATAACATTCAATATTCTAATTCTTTTGATTGTGTAAAGCTGTTTTGAGACAATGTCAATTGTTAAAAGCGCTATACAAATAAAATTGAATTGAATTGAATATTTAAACAACTTTCATATGTGAACAAGGACAGACTAACTTCTTCATTAGCCATAAAAACAATTTTAATATATAGCCATATACTGGTTCTATGTTTTTCTAGCTGACTGTCTAAGCCTGACTTCCATCCTGTATGGTTTGGGTGTAGCTGTGAGTCCAAACACAGGAATGAAATCTGGTTCTCCTGCATCTTCAGGCCAAACAAACTGAAAGCGGTGCAGGAGAGTAACCAAGAAGAGGAAGAGCTCCATGCGAGCCAGTCCTTCTCCAAGACACACACGAGGTCCTGCACACATGGAATGATATACAAATTTGTTTTTTGTCTACTTCAAAGCAATCTCTATTTTATTTTTTAAAACATTTATTGGGTTTATCGTTTTCAATGTCATTTCTCTCCTGATTTCTCACCAGCGGAAAAGGGTAAGAAGGCCTCAGGTTTGTCAAACTGCCCCTGATCATTGAGGAAGTTTGATGGGTTAAAATCATGAGGAAACTTCCACTGGCCTTCTTCATGTAACACCGAGGACAAGTTGGGGATTATCATAGTTCCCTGAAACACATAGAAATTAATTATATTATATGGGGTAACACAACAGTGAAACATAACACAAATACAATCATCACCTTTGGGATGGTGTAATTCATCAACTCAGTATCTCTTGTGGTACAGTGAAACACACTCAAAGGGGTGATGTCAGCAACACGCAGACACTCGTGAATCATAGCCTGTGTGTACGGCATGTTGTGTCTGTCTTCAAAAGATGCCTGTGATTTTGCCTCCATAGTCTCATCAATCTCTTGCTGGCATCTCTCTAAACACAAATCAAATACAGTATAGCACTTTAATTAGATCAGTTCAACCTGTCAATTTCTGAAATAAATATAATAATACAAATATTTAATAAGCAGACTAAGAAGCCATATAATGGTTAATTTTAAAGTTCAGACTCTGGATGTTTGGATGAGCCATGAGGTAGAGAATCGCTGTAAGGAGTGTGTTGGATGTGGTCTGAGTTCCAGCTATATGCAAATTCAAAATATACGCCACAAGTTGTTCTTCACTGAAAGTAGATTCATTGCCTCTCTAATAAACACAATACATAAAATAACATGTTTTAGCACAATTTCATATCAAGCAAAACACAATTGACTGCATCATGTAAATACAAACTTTATCAAGCTCGTCCAGATAGCAGTCCACAAAGTCTCGTGGTTGTCCTGGGACTCTTGTTGTCTTATGCTTGTTGATCATGTTTACTGTCATGAATTTCATTGTGTTGTTATTATCAAAGGCTTTTTTAAAAGGCAGGGGCAAGGACTTCAACCCAGGAAGTGCATCATAGATCTAGAAGAAAATAAGATTTTTTAAAAATATAAATGTATGTTTCATAGAAAATTACTAATTGCTAAAGTTTGCAATAATTTGTATAATAACTCAATAGTAAACATAAAAACTGTTAAATTTATGGGTTGTGATTTCAGCAACTGTAACATAGAATTAAAACCTATATACTTGTATATAAGAGCTTAATATTTCGTCAAGCCAATTAAACCCCTGAGCATTAGTCTTAATCAGAGTGGCCAGGCTGGGTCCCCTGGCTTGCTCTACTGGATTTCTGTGAAGCTGCTTCAGGAGAATGTTTCTCATTAATAATATTACATACATAAAAAAAAAAAAAAAATTAAACCTACCATAGCCCAAGTTCCACTATAGAGCTTTGCATTTTCATCAAACAGTCGAACATACACTTTAGGGGTTTCATCACCATAGTCAAAGCGAGTGGCAAACAAAAGCAGGTAGATGATATTTGATACTGCATCATGAAACAAAGTCTGAGGACACAAGGAACTTCCTACAAATAGAAATGCTATGTTGATGTGTTTTTTTCTTTCTTGATAAAACCTAGCAGATGGTATTACTGGGAAGTTATAATCAATATAAACATAATTAATAAAGAAGCATGTCTGTACCATCAAATTCCTCTAATTTTGTAACGAGCTTTTCAATTTCTCCCAGAATCCTGTTTTCCATAGACTGTTTCCCCAAGCCGAAGTTCCTCAGGGTCATGAGAGCAAAGCGCCGATGCTCCTTCCATTGAAGACCATAATCAGCCATTATGACTCCTGTTTCATTGTATATATATTAGTAACACACTTTAGAGTTGCGATAATGGTACATGTGGAATAGAAACTTGATACAGTTTTGCTTGATACAGTCACCTCTTCCTGCATGTACATCCTTATGCAAGTTCTGTGGGCGGTCTGAAAAGTCTGCAGATTTAGTCACCAGAGCTTCTTTTGTGGCTTTTAAACCATTAAGAACGACAGCTGGTTTTGTCCCAATATACAGGCTGTAAATCTTTCCATATTGCTCAACCAACTACACACAATATACAATAATTGTTAATCAAGAAAAGAAATACACACATTGCATAAGGGTCATCAGGCAACATTTTAGGTGGTATACACTGGAGAAAATGTAAAGCAGTGCACTAATAGCTGGCTTTTAAGTAGAAAAACAGCATAAGGTGCCTTATTAGCATGTCTTTGAATGAAACTAGATAAAGTGCACCATAATTTTCCCTTTGTGGAAGAAAATGAGCTGAAGTATCCTTGAGGTCATTGGTTCCCAACCCTGAATCCAGATGACAACCTTTCCTCCACATTAGTGTTTTCCTTGTTGTGTCACATCCATTTCAATTCAGAAATAGTTGTTAATTAGCTAATTAAATTAGGTGTGCTATGAGCTGAGAAAACATTAAAATATGCACAGCAGGAGGTCATTCAGGACCAGAGTTGGAAACCACTATAGGTTACTTCTATGAGTGCCCTCAGACAGCATGTGTCATTATAGGGCAGAACAGGATAGCTCAAAAGTCGTGGCGGAACTAAAATAAGGTAGTGGTAATGGTGAACAATAAACTTATACTTATTAACCCGGGCTTATTTGAATAACATTTGTACTTGCTTTCTAAACAACTCTGTATCAAAGTGAACTTCATCATAGTTCTATAATCTATCATAAAATATCCAAAAATATTCTTTAATCAAATCTTTATCAAATTATTATTAGCATTAAGGGTAAAATACTGTTATACAGTATGCATTATAAAATATTTAATGCCATGATTAGAAATGACCATTATATGGTGTACAACTACAAACAAATACATTGACTGCTTACAAAAAATCTTTTTCAAATAATCTCATAATATGATAATCAGACTTATAATATGATAATATGATGTTGTACCTTCTCAAAGTCTTTCAGGGGATTTTTGATGTTAAAATGAAACAAGTTCCCGAATACAGGAATGGGTCGTGGTCCAGGAGGAAAGTTCTTGGGCCTCTGGATCCTGATGAAGAGGAAGAGGAGGTAGACACAAAATACAACCAGAATCCAGGACCCCAACATGATGACTATTTGGCTGATGCTCTATACTCTACAAATCTTTGGAATAGCAGGTCTTCATAGGAGTTTTTAAAGCTTGTTAATTATTTACATAGCGAATTAACTGAACAAATGGGGTTACTGTACATCCTATGCTTTTTTGCATATTAGGCATAGACTTTTACATGGACAATGTTTCTTAAATCTGAATGAAATCATTCCGATTAGAGAGTCCAACTTAACTGTTTACAAGGATACTGATCAAATAAGATTTGTGTTTACATGCTCAAAGCATTTAATCAGATGAAAACTTTTTTGACATACACAAAGTGGTTCTGTCCACTATGACATGTTTAATCTATTTTATCTATTTTAATCTAATTTATAGTTAGGTTCCCATCTAAACTTGCATTCTGTGTAATGATTGTTTAGAAGAATTCAGTTCAATTTGTGACTGGTTAGACGCTTTATTATGTATAAAAATGGAGAAGTAAGCATAAGCAAACTTATTCTTTAGCCAGAGAAACAAAACTTCCATTCCCGGAAACACATGTTTATTCTGATTGGGCTATTATTCCAATTATTTGTGGAATATTAGGGTCCATCTAAAAACACCCACTGATTATGTATAAAAGGAAACTCTCATTTATATGAATATGTTGTGTTTATATACAACTCATGTATAAGTGAAATCATGGCTTATTTGAGTCCAATATTCCTTCTTCTTGAAATGACACTGTTCTGTAATCTCTCTATTAAAATCTAGTATCACTAATGATTCAAAATATTAACCCCTTTTGCCCTGGGATGCTCTGGTTATAGACCTTCTCACAGAATAAAAGACTTTCAAACATGCATAGATTTTATTATGGTAATTTCTTTTTAAACTTATAACTATCTAGTGGCATCTAACATATGCCATCATTGTGCTGAGACAAACTAAGAAAACATGTTTTTAGTCAAACCTTTGTCAATATATAACACCAATCCAATTTACACATTAACAGTCAGAATCTTAGAATAAGTGATGAGAGAGAAAATGTTTTACCAAAGCTGCCCTTACTACCCTTGTGGAAAAAAGAAAAAGAAAAAGTATTTCAGTGTATTACAAATATATTGAAATCCTCGATAGTACATTGCAAATATACTAACAAAAAATTGTACCATCAGTTAATATATAAAAATCATGCTTTTACCAAATTGTTTAATTAAACTTTAAATATACTTCAATATAATTGTATTATAGTACACTTTCCAAAAATATATTATTGGAAAATATACTTTAAGTGAAATGTTGGTCTAATTTCCAAAGTATACTTATTTAAACTTGTTTTTAAATGTATTTTTGGTATATTTAAAAATATATATATCCTTGAAATAATCATTGTACAAATGTACAGAAAGTATACATTAGAATACAATTTTTAAAATATACAGTAGTCTCAGTATATTATCAGTTAAATTTAAATGTACTTATATTAAGTGCACTACTCTCTCGTGCGCGCATGCTTTTAGACTCGTTTTTGCACGCTGAAAATCGTTTTTGCCCGTTCAAGATAATTTATGTTTGCACTCTCTCATCTGTTTCCTGATTGTGAACATGTTTTGTTAAACACAAATAAACTATAGTAGTGCTTTTTTGTAACCTTGTGCAAATTAAATCTGTTAAACTCATGAATAAAATCTGCCTCATAATTACTGATGTAATGTGTTTCAAAAACATGTTGTAGTGTAGAAAATGCATTTAGCATTTGTAAATTATCCTAAACACCTTTAAGGTACTGGTACACATTTGCAATACTCTAGTATAGAAGGTTGTAGCTAAATATATTTAGCACAAAATTAGTATGTCGAAAATAGCACACTTCAAATTAACTAATCCATTATACTTACGTAAAGGTCCTTCTCAAAAAATTAGCATATTGTGATAAAGTTCATTCTTTTCTGTAATGTACTGATAAACATTAGACTATCATATATTTTAGATTCATTACACACAACTGAAGTAGTTCAAGCCTTTTATTGTTTGAATATTGATGATTG
Source organism: Channallabes apus (assembly GCA_030522415.1). NCBI lineage: Eukaryota > Metazoa > Chordata > Actinopteri > Siluriformes > Clariidae > Channallabes > Channallabes apus. The sequence goes on from CM060113.1 coordinate 39,850,014, forward strand.
TGGCATACAGCTCATGAAAACCCTCAAAAATCTAAAATAATTTGCATATTTCATCCGACCAATAAAAGAAAAGTGTTTTGAATACAAAAAAAGTCAACCTCCAAATAATTATGTTCAGTTCTGCACTCAATACTTGGTCGGGAATCCTTTTGCAGATTCTTGTGTCTTGTGTCTCTCAACTTTCTCTTCACAATATCCCACAGATTCTCTATGGGGTTCAGGTCAGGAGAGTTGGCAGGCTAATTGAGCACAGTAATACCATGGTCAGTAAACCATTTACCAGTGGTTTTGGCACTGTGAGCAGGTGCCAGGTCGTGCTGAAAAATGAAATCTTCATCTCCATAAAGCCTTTCAGCAGATGGAAGCATGAAGTGCTCCAAAATCTCCTGATAGCTAGCTGCATTGACCCTGCCCTTGATAAAACACAGTGGACCAACACCAGCAGCTGACATGGCACCCCAGACCATCACTGACTGTGGGTACTTGACACTGGACTTCAGGCATTTTGGCATTTCCCTCTCCCCAGTCTTCTTCCAGACTCTGGCACCTTGATTTCCGAATGACATGCAAAATTTGCAACCTGTAGCCCATTTCCTGCACACGATTGTACACGGTGGCTCTGGATGTTTCTACTCCAGACTCAGTCCACTGCTTCCGCAGGTCCCCCAAGGTCTGGAATCGGTCCTTCTCCACAATCTTCCTCAGGGCCCGGTCACCTCTTCTCGTTGTGCAGCGTTTTCTGCCACACATTTTCCTTCCCACAGACTTCCCACTGAGGTGCCTTGATACAGCACTCTGGGAACAGCCTATTCGTTCAGAAATTTCTTTCTGTGTCTTACCCTCTTGCTTGAGGGTGTCAATGATGGCCTTCTGGACAGCAGTCAGGTCGGCAGTCTTACCCATGATTGCGGTTTTGAGTAATGAACCAGGCTGGGAGTTTTTAAAAGCCTCAGGAATCTTTTGCAGGTGTTTAGAGTTAATTAGTTGATTCAGATGATTAGGTTAATAGCTAGTTTAGAGAACCTTTTCATGATATGCAAATTTTTTGAGATAGGGATTTTGGATTTTCATGAGCTGTATGCCACAATCATCAATATTAAAACAATAAAAGGCTTGAACTACTTCAGTTGTGTGTAATGAATCTAAAATATATGAAAGTCTAATGTTTATCAGTACATTACAGAAAATAATGAACTTTATCACAATATGCTAATTTTTTTAGAAGGACCTGTATACTGAAAATTAGTATGGCGCAAGTATACTTAGTATATTTTTTTGACAAGGGTAGGCTTTTTCCATAGTTCCAAATCAACAAACTAAAATTTATTTTTTCAGAAGTTTAAGGTACCCAGACACAAACAAGTAGATGGGATTGCATAATCACAAACACTTTCTCCTCAAAAAGTTGCTCTATCTCTTAAAAACATAACCAAAATGGTTAAGTATGCAAGGAATAAAACCCAATGAAGCAACACATTTTATGTCATCTATAGCATAGTAAAAATTCTTTTATTAATACATCATAATATACTGTTCTGTTATAAGTAACCTTTGATAGTATTACAGAATTTCAATTGGGGATCTAATGCAATTGCACTGTTTGAACACCAATGGTCATTATTTGTGCATCCCATCCATCCATTGTCTATACTGCGTATCCTGTGTACGTAGAACGTCTCGGGTTACTTTGCTGTAACCCTGTTCCCTGAAAAGGCGGGAACGAGATGCTGGATGCTCATCAGATGACGTCACCCGACCGAGGTTATATAAGCCAAAATTTGGCGTGTTTGATATACACACGCTTCACAACCGGCAACACGAAAAGATGTTCCCATAACGTTTTCATGCAGCATCAAGTGTAGCCTTTGAAGGGGAACTGTGGGTAGCCTGGACAATATACCACTGAATTCATGGAACAAGCCAGAGTACACCATGGATGGGGTGCCAACCCCTCACAGCACACAATCATACAGGCACAGACCCAATCATTCACTACGTGTACCTTTTCACTTTTGCTCAGGGCACTTCTCTTGTAGATGCCTTAGTAAAAGCATCACATAAGCTGTTGATCTGTTTGCTCTGATTGCTCTGAATCTACATTGTGCCTCAGGGTATATATATTCTGTCAGGATCTGCCACCTGCTCAGTATTCTGTGGGGAAATACTGTGGCGTGGGCAGGGCGGCGGCTGACGACCATCACGCCTTTCGGGGGTTCTCTATGTGTCCACCCTGTTGGGGAAGGGTGTTTGGGTTAGTGGCTTTGGCCAAGTTGGTTGTGTTATGTGTGTTATGTGTGACGTGTTGAATGTGCTCCGGTTCATGCTAAGGCTGAATTGGATGAGGTTCTCGTGTGAATGTGCTGTTCATGCTATACAGTGCTGAGAATTAATAAAGTACTCCCAGCCATTGCATTGGGCAGCAATAAAGCTCACTCGTCTCTCCAAAGTCCTTTTAGCGGTGAAAACGCTACAATACTTTACCAAAAATTCTGAATACAGATCTTATATGATAAACATTTCCGTCATTGTAATGACCTTTGCTTTTGTAAAGCATGATGTTAGTGTAACATATTTCCTGGTGAATGGTCCCTATCAGCACTGTATCAGAAGCTCATGCAATGGTGTCTCATGGAGCTTTGCCATAGGCTTTTTTTTTTTTTTTACAGGGGGGTGGTATGTTGAGCATGGCAAGCAGGAGGTTTGTAATCTGAATTAATGTTTTCCATTTAATAGACCTCCTGGAGGTGACCCCCATTTCTTTATCTGTTTATGTTGATTATGATGTCACCTGAAGAAGACATGGGGTAAAATCTTGGTGGCAATTAAAAAGAAATTTACAGACTTTCCCAGAAGAAAACTAAAGAAATTGGTCTCAGAGGCAAGAACAGCAAGAATTTATCTGCCCTACCACAACCCCAGTTTCTGCCATTCTATTTGTGGAGAAAAGGCCTTGTGATCTCCTTTCTATATTGATTACATTTTGATTTATTCCCCTGATTGAAATACTCACATCCACCATGTCAAGGGTATTTTACCCTGACTACAGGACAATCAAGTTTCATGTAACCAGGGTTTTTTTTCCAGGGCTAGATTAAGGAGTACAAATGGACCAAGAAAATGCATTTGCTTTAAGAAACTGGCCCATGCCCAAAACCATCAACTGCCTGTATTCTACGCTTTGGAAATGTCTACTGATGCTTCATTAGAAACTGCAGTCAAATCGCTGCTCTCCTCCTGAATGTAAATAATAGAAAGTTAAAGCGGATTTCAAGGCACACCAAGACTTCAACAAACTGAGGGAAGCCGTTTTCACAGTAACCATTGAAATGCTTCAAAAGGCTACAAAATGTAATAGTTTAATAAAGGGATATAAAATAATTGAAATGTTAATGTTACTTTTTGTTCTTCTATATTGTTTTTACAGAAGGTTTTGGAAGTTGCTGACACTACCTATTATACATTTACAAGGCTATTCTTGTTTTCTCCAGTGGTTTAAACATTTCACCAAATTAATGATTTAGAAGCAGAGACAATGTAACTCTGAGAAGTGTCAGCTCAGTATTGCCCCTGTTACAGTTCAGTAACCAGCCATCCTTTCTCAGATGAGAATGAGGATGCTTTACTATGTGCTTGTTCTGTTTTTGTAGTTTAAATATTTGAGGCCCCTTGTGTTTTTTGGGCCAACCCAGCCAATGTATAGCTACATAAAGATACAGTAGGTCATCCTAGCTGCAGCTACAAGGCTGCTGCAACAATCCTAAATAGCAGGTAGCCATCACAACTGAAAGCATGTGTAAAAAGCTTGCAGCTGGTCTGTCAATGCAGAAAAGATGTGGCAAAAACTAAAAACCCAGACAAATAATGGATAGGTGTAGTTTAACAGTGTGAAGGTGATGATGAGTGATGATGATGTGTCCTTGTGAACTAGCTAAATAAACTAAATAACTAACATTTTTGCTTCCCTTAGACCATGTCTAAGGTTTAACTATTCAGACTATATTGAGAATGTTTAGATGCTGTCTTCCCAACTCTCATTGATCACTCATGTTTGATTACGGTGGAGTGACTGGTTGCTTTACATCCCAGGGAGCCCTCATGTTTTTGTTTTCTTCGGACTCTTGCTTTTACCTATACTGTCATAGTTAGTCCTGCCAGAGTCCCTGCTTACACTCTGCACTAAATATACATTCACTTTATACATTATGTGATTGTGACCATTGTTAACTGTTATGTCTTCTTTTCTCTTTTCTTCTCCTCTCTCTATCTCTCTCTCTTTCTCTGTCCAGCTACACATGCCACTCCTGAGCTGCCAGTGATCCAGACCCCCTCTGTCCTCTGGACCTGTCTGACTCATCTTGGTGCCCTGCTTCTGGTTGGAGATCTCATCGCGTAGATGCCCCGTGTGGTCTGTCTGGGATGCGAGTGGTTCTCTAGGCACCGAAGTTTGCTCATTTTTCGCACTGTTCACATTTTTGCAATGGCCAAGAGAACAGTTCAAGCACAGCTTTTGACAGATTAAAAAAAAAGAGACATGAAGGTATGATATATATGCGTATGAAACGAAGCATTCAGTTCAACATTAGAGTTTGTGGCTTTACCTACATGCTTGAGTATAAAAGGGTCAAAAAGAGATTTTTATCTGCTACAATAATAATTTGATGATTTGTGCATGTGTATGTGTGTGTGAGAGAGTATAAGACTGGTGCATAGTCATATAAAACTAGAGTACTATTAAAGTAATTATTTCCTTACTGATGTTTATGTAGATTTTCATTCTACTCTTATAATCCTCCTGACTCACTGAGCTCTTCACAGGCTTAAATCCATTCCGGAATTTCCCACCCTCCGCTGTCAATCACGTCACACCTGTATCTAATCACGTAATCATCCCTCGGCTTTATAAGCACGCCAAGGACATCATTTAGCGCCACAGTGTCTCACTCATGTGCCTGTCGCTCTGTATAAGAGTGTCTGCCAAATGCCTAAATGTTATTTTTTAAATATTGGCTTTAGACTTGCGCCTTCTGATTTGTTTATTCTCGTGCCTGGTTCCCTATTTATGGACACTCACCTGGTTAACCACGCTGATTTCTCCTCGTCGCTCCTCGGCTGCAGTCTCACCCCCCATGCCGTGTGTGCACACTTCCGCCTTCGCGGTGAAATGCTCACGCCATTCCCCAGCCTCCCACACCTCAACAAAGGCAAACCGGAAGTCTTAGGTCTTCCCTCTCAGTTCGTGCGGCGAATCAGCGCCAGGAAAAGAAACAGCCACCAGCAGCTCCCAAAGATATTCTTGCGTGCTCTACTTCTGGGTTCACAGAAAATTCTCAGACATCATTGTCCGCCCCCTCATTGCATCATACGGTATTTCCCTGCTCTTTCCTAGACCACACACACACACACACACACACACACACTTTCGTGCATACACACCAGCCCTCACTCTCACACCAAGAAAACACGCACACACACACACCCTGCTCTTCCAGCCCCTGTTCATTTAACCCTGCTGCATTTAATAAAATCAGTCTAAGTTTATCTGTTTCTGTAATTGGGTCTTTCCTCTTTCCATGCTTGCCCCTGACAGTACACTGCAGCCATGTCAGACCCAGCAGACAGTTTTCACCCCAGGCCAAGCCTCTGTACCAAGCTCCAGCTCTGGTGTAGCAGCCGATTTGAGGCCAGCTTTCATCAAACAGTCGCCCAGCAGGGCCCTCTCATTAATTCTCAGCAGCAAAGCCTCCTGCAGATATCCCAAACATTATCCCAGTTGTCGACCCAGTTTCAACAGGTCTGCTCTGCACTCCCCTCAACTCTCACTACACAGCCCGGCATGAACCTTGTCTGCCCAACCCCAAACGCTATGACGGAGATTCTGGTACTTGTCGCTCATTTTTGTCACAGTGTTTTCTGTTGCTTGAGCTCCAGCCCTTGACCTTCCCTACTGAGAGTGTACATCATCACCCTCCTCATGGGGAGAGCCCGTGAATGGGGAACGGTTGTCTGGGATGCTAACGACCCTTGCTGGGCCACCTTCGACTCTTTCACTGAGGAGATGAGGAGGGTATTTGACCGCTCCCATGTTGGGAGGGAGGCTGCCAGAAAACTACTGGACCCAGGGCCCCCAATCTTCTTATGACTAGGCCTTTAAGTTCCAAACCCTGGTGGCCGCCACTCAGTGGGACACCCAGGCCCTATATGACACGTTCATGAATGGGCTCTCGGAGTCAGTCAAGGATCAGCTGATTTCCCAGCAGCTGCCCGAAGATTTGAATGGCCTGATGGACCATGTGGGGCGAGTAGACCCGTGCCTTAAAGAGCGGCACCTCTCCCACTCCGACCATGCCAGCCAACCCCCGGCTGAACCAATGCAGAGCGGGTGAACCCAGATCTCACCGGAGGAGTGACAGCGCGGATCCAGGCTGGAGCATGCCTCTACTGTGGTCAGGTCGGACATTTGTGCCTACAGTGTCCGTTAAAATCAAGGCCCTCCGAGTGAACCTAGGCACACTGTAGGTGGGCACCCAAGAGCTGCTGCCTAGAGGTCGTCCTGTCCTTCCTGTCACACTCTTCCTGAGGAGGTAGGCCCATGTGGCTCAAGTCCTCGTCGAGTCTGGGTCCGACCAGAACATTATCAGTGCTACGAAAGTCATAGCTCTCCTTCTGAATACTCTCCTTCTGAATGCTCCATTGTCTGTCTCTGCCCTTGATGGAATGCCATGTCTACATATCACCCATCGAACCACTCCGGTCTCTCAGACGACCTCTGGCAATCACACGGAAGAAATCTCCTTCTTCGTCATGAACAAGGCTCAGTCTCTCAGCTGGTTCTTGGGCACCCTTGGCTTACCTGCCACAACCCATACACAGACTGGAGAAACAACACTATTCTTGGATGGAGCCCTCTCTTCCTAGCCGCTTACCTGAAGTCTGCTCTCTGCCCAACCTTGGCCTGACTAATGAGGCTCTAGTCGCTGGCACTATAAGCAGAGGTGTCAAGTAACGAAGTACAAATACTTCGTTACCTTACTTAAGTAGAAATTTTGGGTATCTATACTTTACTGGAGTAATTATTTTTCAGCCGACTTTTTACTTCTACTCCTTACATTTTTAAGCAATTATCTGTACTTACTACTCCTTACATTTTAAAAATAGCCTCGTTACTCTATTTTTATGATCTGAACGCGCAACCCCCCCAGTCGCATGATAAGAATGCGCACAACACCCCCCCCCCCACCTCCCCCCCCCCCCGGTCGCATGATAAGAACGCGCACAACGCACCCTGTCGCATGATCAGAAAGCGAGACCTTAATGCTTTTGTCGCCCCTCACGGTACTTTTACTTTTATACTTTAAGTAGTTTTGAAACCAGTACTTTTAAACTTTTACTTAGGTAAAAAGCTTGGGTTGATACTTCAACTTCTAAAGAAGTATTTTTGAACCCTAGTATCTATACTTCTACTCAAGTAATGAATTTGAATACATTTGACACCACTGACTATAAGGCCATCATCGTCACCCGCTGGGGCTTCGTAGCCAAGAAGGATGGCACCCTACAACCTTGCATTGATTAAAGAGGATGAATGACATCACTGTCAAGAACCGCTACCCTCTTCCCCTGATGTCTACCGTATTCGACCTCCTGCAGGGGGTGGTTTAGTTTTATGAAACTAAACCTTTGCTATGCTTATCACATCGTCAGAATAAGAGAAGGGGATGAATGGACAACCACCTTCAACACTTCATCTGGTCATTATGAGAATCTGGTCATGTCTTTTGGGTTGGCCAATGTCCCAGCTGTGTTCCAAGTTCTGGTCAATATCGATGTCTTCGCCTTCGTATACTTAGATGACATCATCTTTTGCACTCCTTGGATGAACATAAAAGGCACGTTCGCCAGGTACTCCAGAGGCTCCTCAAATATCAGCTCTTTGTCAAGGCTGAGACGTGCAAGTTCCACAGCAGCACAGTCTCCTTCCTGGGCTTCACTGTCACCCTGTCTAAAATTCAGATGGACCCCGTCAAGCTGAAAGCCGTCACAGACTGGCCTGCCCCAACAACACGTAAGGAGCTTCAGCGCTTCCTAGGGTTCGCCAATTTCTACAGACGGTTTATTCGCGACTACAGCTTGGTGGCCACCCCACTCATCTCCCTGACCTCCCTGTAAGGAGGAACCCCAGTTGGTGTGTCATCAGAGGGGGCAAGGCGAGGAGCATCAACAGCGGAGGCTAATGATCCAACAGCTAGCTGGCGAGCTCATCCAGCAGATCATGCATGCCGTGCAACAAATGATCATGACTGTATTCAAACCCTGCTGGAGATGGGTGCACTACTCCAGGGTCAGCTCGCCCAGCTCGACAGTGGAGGCCCAGAATCTCCAGAGAGCCCAGCCAAGCCGGAGGGCCCAGTCGAGAGCTCAGCCAAGCCGGATGGCCCAGTGGAGGGCTCCTGCCTCTGCCAGGCCTCGATGACGTCGTGCTCCCGCCTCTGCCCTGCTTCGTCGACGACGACAACGTGCTGCTTTCTCCACCGCCCGACCTCGAGGACGTCGTGCTTGCTCCGCCGCCCGGCTTCGGTGGCAAACCAGTGCTCGCTCCACTCGCCGACTTCATCAACCAAGTGCCTCTGCCTTATTTCATCAAGGACGACGTCATGCTACGGCTTCTGCCCTGCTTCAGCGACGACCCAGCTCCAGCGCTCGTTTTGCCATCCTGCTTCGGTGGTGACCCAGCGCGTCTCCCTCTGCCCTGCTTCGACGACGACCCAGCGCTCGCTCCGCCGCCAGGCTCCAACGACGTCATACCCTTCCTCTGGCACACTGCCCAGTGACTCTACGTTGCAGCCTCGACGTTGGGAAGGACCTTGTGGAGGGTGCCCGGGACCTCTATTGGCGCTCTGGTGTAGCGCCTTTTGGGGGAGGGTAATGTCAGGGATAACCCCTAGAGGGCGCCATGCACCTGAAGACTCCTCAGTTATGTTTATTCTTTGTTTTTGAACTCCAGTTTGAATTATGCTTACCAGGATTCACCAGTGATGGGAACACTCACCTGAACTGAGGTAGCTAATTAGTTTAGTTATAAATAGTCTGCCTAAGTTCAGTTTCTTTGTCTTGCATCTGTTTGTTTAGTTAAATGGTTGTTGTGTTTTCCCTGTGTCTGTGTCATGCTGGTGTTGTGGAAAAATACACAGAGCCAGGCTTTGCTTCCAGAAGATTATGACCTTTATTTATCATGCAATAACGGCCGGAGCTAGTCCATGGAGTAACTGAACACTCTCGTCCGTTTCTCCCATTATATATGCAGTGGCCGCTATACATCCCTCCAACATCTGTTTTCTATTAGGGGCCCTCTTTAGCTCACAATGATATGGCATCTATAGAATGGCACAGGCATGGGTCGACCCGTAGTCATTTCATGCGAGTGTATTTCTGTTAGTTTACATGCTTGTTAGCTCATTAGTGCAAAGGGTAAAGCATCAACCCAGTTAAGCTTTGTACTAATACAAATATTATTAAACTTGGCTTTGAGAGTGCCATTTATTCTTTCTACCATCTCTGGGATTGCGGACACTCCCAAATCTTTGCTTTATTTCCAGCTGTTGTACTACCTGCCTTAAAGTTTTCTGAAAGAATACTGATCCATTATCGGAACTGATCTCTAACGGAATTTCAAATCTAGGTATCATTTCCCTTGTAATTTGATAACTGTTCCTGCCCCTTCATCTGCAGATGGCATTGCTTCAACCTTTGTACTAAATATGTCAATTATTACAAGCGTGTACCTTTTGCCTCAAGCACTACTTTATCATGTCCACATAGTTCACCACTAAGTGCTTAAATGGTCGTTCTGGTACCAGTATATGGCCTATAGTTTATTATATTTCCTTCCTGACATTATGCTTGGCACACATCTCACATGAAGCTAGAAACTCGTCAACCATAGCATGCAGATATGGATTTTGCTCACAACCTCTCCCCTTGCAAAATGGTCAAATCTATGAGCATCTGAAATCAAAATGTTAACAATGTTGTGGGTGCAAGACCTTCATGTGAACGCCAAATACGCTGTGCATCTTTCTGAGCTCCCCTCTGGTGCCACATCAAGTGCTTGTAAGGACCTGCTTGATGTTGAATGCGAATAATTTCCTCCAATTGAGTCTGCAATTTTATAAGGACTGCTTGCCCCAACACGGCTACTTGACACTTTGATGTTCTCTTTGCTTCTAAATCTGCTATGTTGTTACCCTTAGTAATATGGGCGTGACATTTAATGACAGCCAGTCGTTTTGGTAGCATCACAGCAGACATTAATTTACTTATCTGCTCAGCATGCTGAGTTTCGTCGCTCATGCTTCCATACTGTTCCAAACAGATGACATACACCATACGAATAGGCTTAATCTGTAAATATATTTGCCACTAGCCCTTTGGCTAATCGCAAGCATCGGTGAGCGCTTTCAGCTCGGCTAATTGAGCAGAACATGGTTGTAAACAGTGCTGAGATAAATCAGGGTTGAAGTCTTATCTATCCTTTATTATTACTGACTATCCAGTATGATTTCTTAAATGGTGTCTAAAACTAGATCCATCAACAAAGTAAGACTTACGCTTCAGATATTGGTTTAGACTCAAGATCAGGCTGTAATCTAGTAAATGCCAATGAATTCGCCACCCAATCATGAGACACACCTTCATAGGCTAAAGGAATCAATTCAGCTGGGTTCACTGTATTACACCTCTTTATACTGTATATGCAGCATATATATTATCATATGTATGCATATATACTGCATATAGGTTTCATACATGCGCATATATCCTCATATTTACATTTAGGCATTTGGCAGATGCTCTTATCCAGAGCGACATTTTTATCTCATTATACATCTGAGCAGTTGAGGGTTAAGGGCCTTGCTCAAGGGCCCAACAGTGGCAACTTGGTGGTTGTGGGGTTTGAACCTGGGATCTTCCGAACCATAGTCCAATGCCTTAACCACTGAGCTACCCCTGGCCCCATATAGGTGCGGTTATATGCTCATATATACTGCATATAGGTTTCATATATGCGCATATGTCCTCATATAGGTTCTTTCCATGTGGGGCACGCACACTGCTCTGGGTCAGACACAGACAACGGGAAACAGGAACTAAGCTCACAAACAAATGCTTCCCAACAGAATACCGTAGGTCGCATTGCCAAAATTCTTTCACCGTGAGTGGCAGGAACTTCCAGACTACAACATATTGAATTCTCATGCCTGTAGAGTGTATTATAATGACGTGGCGACAGTGTAAAAACACCCTCCGATGTTAAATGCGAGCCGAAAATTGAGTACTTTTGAACGGCAAACAGGAATTAAGCTCTCAAGTGAGTAAACTAGACAGCAAGGTAAATACACAAAACTTACCGTCAAATTTTTTTTTTCCCTCAATAACTATATATATATATATATATATATATATATATATATATATATATATATATATATATATATATATATATTAGTAAAATTTTTAACCTGTTTTAAACACATACACACATGCATACACGTTTTTATAAAAATGCACTTAGTTAATTTAATTTGCCTTACATTGTTGAATGAGGATGGGTTCCAAAACCAAAAATCAACATTGATTCAATGTTTGTCTTTTCAACACAGAAAAACATTGAATTATCAACATTGATTCAACATTATTTAGCATTGAAAAATCAACCTCAACCAAAATGATGATTCTGATGAAATTTCAACATTGAATCAATGTCACCTTGCTATCTGGGTTCTTATATAGTTGTAAAATAACAGATGTACAAACGGTGCGCACTGAATATTAAACCTATACCAGGCACAATGTTTTTTTTGTTTGTTTGCTGTTTTTTCTATAGTATGCTGAGCAAAATAAAAAAAACATTGGTTAGTTTTCGTTTAGTAAGACTGTTTGTATCTGATTATTTGTATTATTAAAGAACAACAGCACAAACAACAACACAAGGGCTTGTAAGAAACATTTTTATTATTTTGACAAGAGTTAAATTTGTAACAGTAGAAGGCATCCCAATTTAAATATATAAATAACCAAAAAGCAAATTGAGTAAACTATCAGAATTAAAAAAAATAGAATGAATCATTATTAAAGAAAATTATAATGACCATAACAGCCTACTGCATTTCATTATTTATAATAACGCAAAAACACGAGTGCTGATGATTTACAAATACAATATTTGTTAATTTAATATAAAGCCAGTATCGTTATCCTCCTTTTTATTTTCCTACGTAGTCTAATAAAGTTTTCCAGAGTGCGGAGAAGTTTTGTTATACTAAATAATATTTATGCAGCATCAGGGCCTCCTATTAATTTTAAATTGTTGTTTTAGTGTTACTCTGTGTGCTTTACACAGACAGACACCATTCAAATGCAGATACTTCACGCCTCCCCATGCTTTCTCACCTCTACATTCAGATAAACTACAAATAACTGTGATGAAGTAAACCTGTTATAATAATTGCACGTGTATTCTATATGTTTTCAACTTGGTGTTATTTGATCTTATTGATTTAGAAATGTATATTTCAATAAATAGTAAACTTGGCCGATTTTGTTCTAATTTTTTGACAAGTGGGGCTTGAAAATTCTCCCACTCCCTTAAGTGGGGAATAACAGAAAATGTTTGAGAACCACTGCTGCGTCCTGTGTGTGCTTTACAATGCCAGACAACATTCAAATGCAAATTTTTCACCCTCCCCCTATACATTCAGGACCTCTCACCACTTCCCCAATCTGAGGCTCTTATGCCTCAGACTTTCAGTCGGGGCGGACTGGGACCAAAAAGTGGCCCTGGACTTTCTGGCCTACAGCAGCCCACATCATAATACACTGGCTCATTAATGTAGAGATATATTTTAACACCAGTTACTAGTATAAAAAAATAACACAATACGGAAATCAATGCTATTTAAACATATTATTTGAAGTATCACTGAACATACAGTGGTGTGAAAAACTATTTGCCCCCCTCCTGATTTCTTATTCTTTTGCATGTTTGTCACACAAAATGTTTCTGATCATCAAACACATTTAACTATTAGTCAAAGATAACACAAGTAAACACAAAATGCAGTTTTTAAATGAGGGGTTTTATTATTTAGGGAGAAAAAAAATCCAAACCTACATGGCCCTGTGTGAACAAGTAATTGCCCCCTGAACCTAATAACTGGTTGGGCCACCCTTAGCAGCAATAACTGCAATCAAGCGTTTGCGATAACTTGCAACAAGTCTTTTACAGCGCTCTGGAGGAATTTTGGCCCACTCATCTTTGCAGAATTGTTGTAATTCAGCTTTATTTGAGGGTTTTCTAGCATGAACCGCCTTTTTAAGGTCATGCCACAACATCTCAATAGGATTCAGGTCAGGACTTTGACTAGGCCACTCCAAAGTCTTCATTTTGTTTTTCTTCAGCCATTCAGAGGTGGATTTGCTGGTGTGTTTTGGGTCATTGTCCTGCTGCAGCACCCAAGATCGCTTCAGCTTGAGTTGACGAACAGATGGCCGGACATTCTCCTTCAGGATTTTTTGGTAGACAGTAGAATTCATGGTTCCATCTATCACAGCAAGCCTTCCAGGTCCTGAAGCAGCAAAACAACCCCAGACCATCACACTACCACCACCATATTTTACTGTTGGTATGATGTTCTTTTTCTGAAATGCTGTGTTACTTTTACGCCAGATGTAACGGGACACGCACCTTCCAAAAAGTTTAACTTTTGTCTCCGTCGGTCCACAAGGTATTTTCCCAAAAGTCTTGGCAATCATTGAGATGTTTTTTTAACAAAATTGAGACGAGCCTTAATGTTCTTTTTGCTTAAAAGTGGTTTGCGCCTTGGAAATCTGCCATGCAGGCCGTTTTTGCCCAGTCTCTTTCTTATGGTGGAGTCGTGAACACTGACCTTAATTGAGGCAAGTGAGGCCTGCAGTTCTTTAGATGTTGTCCTGGGGTCTTTTGTGGCCTCTCGGATGAGTTGTCTCTGCGCTCTTGGGGTAATTTTGGTTGGCCGGCCACTCCTGGGAAGGTTCACCACTGTTCCATGTTTTTGCCATTTGTGGATAATGGCTCTCACTGTGGTTCGCTGGAGTCCCAAAGCTTTAGAAATGGCTTTATAACCTTTACCAGACTGATAGATCTCAATTACTTTTGTTCCCATTTGTTCCTGAATTTCTTTGGATCTTGGCATGATGTCTAGCTTTTGACGTGCTTTTGGTCTACTTCTCTGTGTCAGGTAGCTCCTATTTAAGTGATTTCTTGATTGAAACAGGTGTGGCAGTAATCAGGCCTGGGGGTGACTACAGAAATTGAACTCAGGTGTGATAAACCACAGTTAAGTTATTTTTTAACAAGGGGAGCAATCACTTTTTCACACAGGGCCATGTAGATTTGGAGGTTTTTTTCTCCCTTAATAACGTAAACCTTCATTTAAAAACTGCATTTTGTGTTCAATTATGTTATCTTTGACTAATAGTTAACGGTTTTTGATGAGCAGAAACATTTAAGTGTGACAAACATGCAAAAGAATAAGAAATCAGGAAGGGGGCAAATAGTTTTTCACACCACTGTATATTGGGTCATATTAGTGAAACAAAGAAACAAAGGAAAGAACATCAAGACAAACTACATATAAATCTATAAAGACAATATTTTAAAAAGAATGGCAATAAAACTGAACAGGTAAGCTGAAATAAAATCAGTAGCAGCATTATTTTTTTATTAATATTGTCTACCATAATAATTACTAGCAGGAGTTAATGCTGCTACTAATTTTATTCCAGCTTACCTGTTCAGTTTGATTGTGATTCTTTTCATTTGGCTCTGGTAGATCAGGGGAGACATGTTGGTCATCATCAGCAGGCACTGGTTCATCATCACTGACCTGCTGCACTTACAGTTTACACTGATGAGTGGTAGATCTTACACTGCATCACGATGATATCCCCTGCCAAATATTCATGATATCTCACAAACAAAAAGGCAAATTTGTCTTTTCCTCATAAAGTGTTTAGGTCAAATTCCACCCATACTGTACAAGTGTGACAAATATGCAAAGAAAAAAATCAGGAAGGGGCAAATACTTTTCCATGGCACTGCACATGTAGTCAGATTGTTCCACTAGGATGAAACTGTGCCAGGTGTTAAAGCACTTTTAAAATCACACTAACTTTACACTGATCTGAATAACTTTGAGTAATGAACTTATTGTTCTTTCCTTTCTTCTTTTTTTTTTTTTTTTTTACAAATATGACCCAATATATGTTCAGTGATACTTTTTATTTACATTTTTGATTGTTATATTTCTATACTAGTATGTGGTTTTAAAAAATTAATCTCCACTTTAATGAGCCAGTGTATTCTTCTTCCTCCTTTTAAAAGGCAGAATCTGTTCATTTGAAGCATTTCACTGCATTTACCTCTAAAGCTTTTTCTTATTTTCGTGTACTTTTCAGCTCCACCTTTTCTTCTTCCTCCATTTCATTCATTGAAATTATTAATTTGCTCAAACAACTTCGCTGCATCGAGAAAGGATCAATATCTCTCCCTCTGTAAATTAAAAGTAAAGGTGTTTAGTTAATATAGAGGGAGCGAAACATCCGCATGCGCAGTAACAAACACAGTTAGCTTCTCTGCTTTGTTTTTAATGTTGCTCGCGGCCAGAGATGTCAAGTAACGAAGTACAAATACTTCGTTACCTTACTTAAGTAAAAATTTTGGGTATCTGTACTTTACTGGAGTAATTATTTTTCAGCCGACTTTTTACTTCTACTCCTTACACTTTTAAGCAACTATCTGTACTTTCTACTCCTTACTGTACATTTTAAAAATAGCCGTGTTACTCTATTTTTATGATCAGAACGCGCAACCCCCCCGGTCGCATGATAAGAACGCGCACAACGCATCCCCCCCCAAATCGAGAAGTGAGTGAATGAAAGACAGAAAGGAGAATTGAAAGGAGGGGGATAAGGAAGTTATGCAAAAAAACCCCGCGTCGCATGATCAGAAAGCGAGACCTTAATGCTTTTGTCGCCCCTCACGGTACTTTTACTTTTATACTTTAAGTAGTTTTGAAACCAGTACTTTTAAACTTTTGCTTAAGTAAAAAGCTTGGGTTGATACTTCAACTTCTAAAGAAGTATTTTTGAACCCTAGTATCTATACTTCTACTCAAGTAATGAATGTGAATACTTTTGACACCACTGCTCGCGGCAGTGTAACAGCCCGTTAATTCATGTAATGATGAGATGGACAAACTTGTCGATGTCCGTTCTTTATTTTGCTGAATTGTCAGGTTATAGTACAAACTTTCGGGTAGATCCTGCTATTAAATCAAACTAAAAACGAGTGAAAAGAATACAAAACTCAGACTCTATATCCCAGATACTCATCTCGCATTCGCGTTCAACTTCACACACACCGGACCTCATTACCCACAATGCATCTCCCGCACTGGACTACACTCCCGTAAACAGCTGTCGTAAAATCAACCTCTCTCTCTCTCCTGCAACAACACGCTCTTTGTCGGCGGCGCCCACGCACTCCTCCATATGATTAGGAAAGAGATGCAATATTATGGTTTCCGTCATTTTTTATATATTTGTGTACTGACTGGGCTGGACTACACTGGCCAGCGGCCCACAGGGAAAACTCTCAGTACTCCAGATGGCCAGTCCGCCCCTGCTTTCAGTGATTTAAATTTGTGTAATTTTAATCTTCCGGATTCTAGATTCTAAAGTTGACATTGTTACCTTTTTTAATCCTTGGAATGGAAGAAATTGAGATTTTCCTTATGATAGCATAAATTGCATTGTTTTTAATCTGTAAAATGTTAACAATATTCCTAGGTATTTTTATAAAAAAATTAAAAAAAAAACATCGTGCCTGGTATAGGTTTAATATTCAGTGCGCACCGTTTGTACATCTGTTATTTTACAACTATATAAGAACATTCAGAAATACCTTTTATTTGGGGTTAAGTGACTGATGTGCCTAACATCTTTCAGCTGAGCCTCGTTTCACTGAATAATCCACCACTTTTCATCAGTAGAGTCGTCACTCCCCTAAATTTAAAGAATACAAACTGGTTGCGTGCGAGTTTGCTGTTTTTCCTATAGTATGCTGAAGCAAAATCAAAATAAAACATTTTATTTTGTTTTATTTTTATTTTGCTATAATTAAAATAAAAAAAATTAAAACAGTATCACGCAGGGATCAAACCCGGGTCCCCCGCGTGAAAGGGTGCGGACTTACCCACTGCACCACTCAGACACTTAGAGACAACGCACCCCAGACTGTAAATAGCAGCCATTCCTCCATACTGTTCTTTACAGATTTTCCTTATCATAACATGCGTTAGATAGTTTTTCTTATCACTCTATACACAATACTTTGCTATTTTTATAGATGTCGAGCATCGTGAGCAAGCCCGAGATCATATTAACGTTAATTATCACCAGCCGGCATGAATAGGCCGACTCACGAGTAACGTGAGTTGGGCGCACACCCATCGATTTGACTATGGTTAATCGCTCACTCCGTAGGCTCCCTGAATAGGCGGGAAAGGGATGGAGCCGCGTATTCGTGCCGGCTGGAAAAAAAAAAACTAAACAGATCTAACAGATGAGGACTCAGATTAATGTGCAAATAATATATAATAAAACTATATAAGTCTACATAGCCTTTATAAGACTCTACCTTAAGCGCACTTAAAACATTTTATTTAGTTTTATCTTAATTTTGCTATAATTAAAATAAAACAATTTTAAAACATCATCACTCGGGATTCGAACCAGAATCTCTGGCCAAGCGCTCTAACCGCTACACCAAGCGGGCACTTAGAGACAATGCACCCCAGTGACGTTAATAAGCCACTCGACTTTTTTACTCGACGAAGTAAGCCTGTTATAATAATAACTTGGTGTTATTTGATCTTATTGGTTTAGAAATTTATATTTAAATAAATAGTAAACTTGGCCAATTTCGTTATAATTTTGTTTGATGAGTGGGGCTTGAAAATTCTCTTGAAAAATATGGTCATTTATTTCAGTTAATAAATCTACTATAAATTTTTTTACTCATTATTGTACAGTACACATCAATAGCTCTGGTTCAGATTTTTCATGTTTGTTGTGGAAATTACCATCACTGTTGTATTTACTGCGATGAATGAAAATGTCACCATTTTACGAATGACTTTGAAATGCAAGTGATTTATTTTGGCCGCTGTTGCCTTTAAACGGCGGTGAGCGCGGCGGGATGGTTATCCCGATTGAGTAACCACTGTAGGACTGGGAGACAATTTGGTGGCTTTGTCTATATACTACGGAGGCTGTGAAAGTGTTCGTTTATATTTTTTTCTTATGTTTATGAGTATTGTTCAGTGTGGATTGTGTAGACTTGGTGTTATTCCTGCATGTGTGTGCATGTTGTTGTATTGTTTATATTGTTTGTTTGGTGTCATTATTGTTCAGTGTGGATTGTGTGTAGACTGTGTTATTTCTGTGTTTGCATGTTGCTGTGTGTTTTTTTCTTTCCTTATTGTTGTGATCAGGAACCTGGCACGGTGCAGGACAGGGGAGGCTGGCTGCCTACATTTGGGGTGTGTGCTTCACCTATTGCAAGTGTACCAACACAATCTTTTCTTGTAGTGAGTGCATGGCATTTAATCTGATGTGAATTTTGGTGGGTTTCGGATTATTTTCTGAGCTGCCGCCGGCCTGCTTTGTCCTGTCAGTCTCTGTTCCCTTTTTCCCTTTCCCTCCCTTCCTGAGGAGTGTTTTTATTATGTAATGGAAAAGTAAAGTGTTTATTGCTTCTGTGTCTTTTTGGGAGCAAATATTGTTGTCTGTTTTTAATTTTTAAAAAAACATCCCTTTTGTATTGATACCCACGTCTCGGGTGATTTTTATTCTTGCCTTTGATAGTTGGAACTTACCTGTGTGTCTTTATTGGGAGTATTCCCCTGGCGGCCCACCAGGGTGGCGTAGTCAGATTCAGTTAATTTTGCAAAGTCCCGCCTTTCAGGATATTACGATCGCCAGCTTTTTTCCACAAGCCATCCGTCTCCTCAACAAAAAGGGACTGGACTGATAAACACACACACACACACACACACGAGTGCACACACACACACACACACACACACACACACACACACACACACACACACACACACACACACACACACACACACACACAAACATTATCACTCAGCTTAACTCAACTACCTCAAAACAATGAGACTGGACTGACTAATCAACACAAGCGCAAACACACTGCTTTTTGCACTAACTTTTACTGTTTCTCCACTACCTCAACTCATCACCTCAGCACCACAGAGTATTATGTTATGTTATGTTATGTCGTGTTTGTCGCACTGTCAACTGTTTGTTGCACGTGTACTTTATGTTGTCTGTAAAAAATAAAATAAAAAATAAAGTAGATAGTCTTCCTCTCAGGTTTAGCTAGTTAGTTTTTGTTAATTTATGTTGACAGGTCAATCTGTCTTGTCTCTGCTAGCCAGCTAACTAGGCCTCTTAGTTAGCTAGTTTAGTTTTTCTGTTAATTTATGTCGTAAATTTATGTTGGATATAGCACCTTGGTCCTGGAGGAACATTGCTTCGTTTCACTGTGTACTAACTGTATATGGTTGAAGTGACAATAAAGCCAACTTGAACTTGAAAAGTATCATCATGATTGTAACATCATGATGGTAACATCATGATTTTACCAATTTTTGGAATGAAACTTTAAACATGCTTTAAAATAATTGCATTATGGTACACCTTCCAAAAATATATTATAGGAAAATATAACTTAAGTGAAAGGTCAGTGTAATTTCCAAAGTACACTTATTTAAACTTTGTTTTATAATTTATTTTTGCCATACTTTTTAAAAGTTATGCTCAAAATAATCATTGTAACAATATACAGAAAATATACATTAGAATACAAATTTTAATAAACGGTAGTCTCAGTATATTAGTAAAATTTTAATGTGCTTATTCTTATGTACTTATTAATGCTTATATTTAGTGCACTATTCTCTCTTGCGAGCATGTTTTCAAACAAATTTTTGCGTGCTGAAACTCGTTTTTGTTCAAGATCGAATTTATATGTTTCTTCTGTGCGCTCAATATCATATAGCTACCCTTGCACGAACTGCAGCAGCGTTATAACTCTGCAACTATTCCAGCCAACCAGAGACTACACTAGGGGCAACACCAGCCAACCAGAAATTGGAGGCCGGGTGACTTGGACTGTCTGTTTTCTGATTGGCTTCCCAGTTCTCCACTTCTAGTTTGAATTCACAGCAGGAAACTGCATCATTCCGTATAATAGTTCATATCGTTATTTTATTTTCATCGGCATAAGGTAAATTTTATGGTTTTTGTTAGGAAGTTTGTATTTAAGTACATACTGTAGAATGTATTGTCTAATGTGTTATTGCTAAATCTTATGTACTTTGCTTCTGATATAATGCGCTGTAGCTCTCTGCTTATTTTGTTTAACAACTAGAATCAACATACCAAGTTTAAACTAATACCGTACCTGTATATTCTAATACTAATGTCTGCCTTCAGTCAACAGTTTAAATTTTTTGTTTGTGAGACAACCTGACGTGTTGTTAAACACAAATAAACTATTCTATGTCTTTTTCCCGTAACTTTGTGCAGTTTAAATCTATTGAACTCATGAATAAAGGCTGCCTCATAATTGTAATGTGTTTCAAAAACATATTATAGTGTTGAAAATGTATTCAGTATTTGTAAATTATCGTAAACTCCTTTAGTGTACTGGAAACAAATTTGCAATAAAGTATTATAGAAAACTGCGTGTACTGTATGCTATAATAAAGTATATTTGTATTAACCACAAAGTGTACTTTTTTTAGTATTTGGAATTGGCCAGAAGTATAACAGCATGCTACTGCTGCAATATGAATATATTTATGGTATATTACTCATGTATTTGTAACACAGTTAAAAAATGCTTTAATGTACGTATAATGCAATAAATATATACTTTAATTGTATTAATTACTGTCAGGTATGTACTGTTTGTTAGTACACACATAGCCATATACTTAAAGTGTATTTAGTTATTCCACTTTAGCATGCAAAAGTATACTTAATAAACTTAAAATTGTGCTTTTGTACAATTAAATTACAACTTAAATACACTTAGTACAAAATTAGTTGGTTCAAAATAGCAAACTTCAAGTATACTAGTCATTAGTCTGGAGCAAGTACACTTAAGTATGCTTTGGCACGCTAGGATTTTATATACTTAGCATACTTTTTTATTTTTTTACCTGGGTAACGTTAACTGTATAAATATTTAATTTAAGTGAATAAATACTGATGATTGTGATTGCATCTTAAGGAAGGTAAATTGCTGGCTCAACTTGATTATTTTAGTTTTCTTCAAAGTTTTCGAATACACAATGTTACCTGTTGTCTGAACAAATTCCACAGTAAGAAGTTGAGCCAGCAATATTAATTCATTCAACATTTATCTAGTTGTCTTTACAGTACTGCTTTTTATTAGTCCTACGATTTCAGAACATATGAGAGTAACTAGTTGTGTCATAGTTCCCTAAGGACGAATGAACATATATTGATCTGTCCATTCATCTTTCAAGGTTCAGTTTTTTTTGTTTGTTTGTTTGTTTTTTGCAGTAAGCCATGCTGCATCTCTATTTTGGCAGCTTGTAGGTGTATTACAGTTATTTCTGTGTCTTCCACATACTCCGTCTATACAAGATAACCTAATGCATTGATTGGCTCTGTTGAGTGCGAGGTTTAACATTAGGCAACCTAAGTACAGCCAAAGTTTCATTAAATTCTGTCCAGCTTGTTTTGAGTGATGTTGTGACAAATTCTGACTGAGAATGCAGACATTACAGAGAACATTTTCTGAGACTGATTTTGGGTCCTCCGATGTACACATTTTTTGCGAGTTGTATGAAAGAGTGAGTTCTGATCAATGTACAGACAAAACCATTTTTTTATTTATATATATTTTCTTGCTTCCCAATCACATTGGTTGGTATTTGCACACATTTACAGGTACTGTACCTTGGGTACTATAACCAAGCGATAAGCTATTAAATAGAGATGTATTATTTTTAAAGATTTAGATTTGAGATAATTGCCATTAATAAATACAAACATAAGCATCTAGTGAGAAATGTAGCTTTTATTTCACTGTTGAAAAAAAAGATCCAGGTTTACTACTGGTGGGTTAAGCAGGTTAATTTAATATGATTGTAATAGCTGGAATTTTACCTGATTAAATGCTGTTGACCCCATTGGCCAGATCTCAAAAAAAGTCAAAGATTTTACATACATGACCATCAGAACATTAGAAAGTAAATGTAAAACTGAGAAAGAAATTATTTTATAATAGACTAACATTAATTGCTAGAACTATTTTGCTTAAGAACAAGGACAGACTAAATTCTTATTAGCCACAAACAAAGTTCCTATACAGTATGTAGTCATATACAGTATGGTTCTATATTTCTTTAGCTGGCCATCTCAGCCTGACTCCCATTCTGTATGGTCTTGGTGAAAGGGTTAGTCCAAACACAGGCGTGAAATCTGGTTCTCCTGCATCTTCAGGCCAAAAAAACTGAAAGCGGTGCAAGAGAGAAACCAAGAATAGGAAGAGTTCCATGCGAGCCAGACCTTCTCCAAGACACACACGAGGGCCTGCACACATGGACAAATAGATAAATTTGTCAGAGTATAATAAATTAATCTCTGATTTACGTAAACAAAGTGTGAATTAAGTTTGCAGTGTCCTTTCTCTTCTGAGTTCTCACCAGCAGAAAAGGGTAAGAATGCCTCAGGCTTTTCAAACTGCCCCTGATCGTTTAGGAAGTTTGATGGGTTAAAATCATGAGGAAGCTTCCACTGGCCTTCTTCACTCAACACTGAGGACAAGTTGGGAATGATCATAGTTCCCTGAAACATGGATAAATAAAAAATTATAACATGAGTAGCAAAAAAATTTTTTTTTAATGATTGTAAGCAATTAGCTATAATCATTACCTTTGGTATGATGTAGTTCATCAGTTCAGTATCTTTTGTGGTACAGTGAAATACACTCAAAGGGGCGACACTGGTAATGCGCAGACACTCATGAATCAGAGCCTGGGTGTATGGCATGTTGTCTCTGTCTTCAAAAGACACCTGAGATTTTCCGTCCATTACTTTATCAATCTCCTGCTGACATCTGTCTAAAAAGAAAGGATAGCACGTTTATTTGATTCAACCTGTCAGTTTGGACAATAAATGTAAAATTAAAAAAAAATGTCAAAATCTAAATCTAAGTAATGATTGAATGAGCAGACAGTGTAATGGACAATATTAAAGTTCAGACTCTGAATGTCTGGATGAGCCATGAGGTAGAGGATCCCTGTAAGAAGTGTGTTAGATGTCGTCTCAGTTCCAGCTATATGTAGGTTCAAAATATATGTCACAAGTTGCTCTTCACTGAAAGTGGATTCTTCGTCTCGCTATTAAAAGTGATACATAAAATAACACATTTTAACATTAATTCTCGTCAAGAAATAAAAAGTTACTTCATCATGCCAAAAACAAACCTTATCAAGCTCATCCAGATAGCAGTCAACCAAGTCTCTTGGTTTTCCTGGCACTCTCGTTGTCTTGTGCTCCTTGATCATGTCTACTGTCATGCTTTTCATTGTGCTGTAATTATCAAAAGCTTTTTTAAAGGGAAGGGGCCAGGACCTTACTAGAGGAAGCGCGTCATAAATCTATTTGAAATGAACGTGAGAGAGAAAAAACAAGAGACTGTTGTTCCTGCAAAAACTTACTCCAGGAGGGGTGGCAAACTTTTGCAACAAGGGACCCTTAAATTAACAATTAACCCAACCAAGACACTGAATCCATTATTAAAAGTGTTTTTACAAATAAAATAGAACAAAACAGAACTTACCATTGCCCAAGTTCCACTATAGAGCTTAGCATTTTCACGAATCAAGCGGATGTACACTTTAAGGGTTTCACTGCCATAATCATACCGAGTGCCAAACAAAACCTGGTAGATGATATTTGATGTTGCATCATGGAATAAAGTCTGAGGATAGAAGGAACTTCCTACAAATAGAAAAACTAGATTAATGTTTTTTCCTTGATTTATAAAGTAGAAATCCTGGCCAGCTATAATCAAGAGGAACATAAATAATAAAGAAACATGCTATTACCAGTAAGTTTCTCCAATTTTGCAACTAGGTGTTAAATTTCTCCCAAAATCCTGTTCTCCATAGACTGTTTCCCCAAGCCAAAGTTCCTTAAGGTCATAAGAGCAAAGCGCCGATGCTCCTTCCATTGAAAACCATAATCAGCCATTATGATGCCTGTTAAATTTTATTCATACAGTATGAATAATGCATTTCAGAATCAAACTAAAGATACATGTATAATAGACACTTCATACTCCCTGACAGACATGTTTGTCAAAGATCTCACCTTTTCCTCTATGTACATCCTTAACCAGGGTCTGCGGGCGTCCTGAGAAGTCTGCAGATTTGTTCACCAGAGCTTCTCTTACAGCTTGTAAACCATTAAGAACAACAGCTGGTTTTGTCCCAATAGACAGGCTGTAAACATTTCCATATTTCTCAGCAAACTGCACATACAATATAAAATACATGTTATTCAGAAAAAAATTAAACACCAGAACCAGAAAAAAATAAACATTGCAAAAGTGTCATTAGGCACACTGTTGTCCCCATGTTTGAAGAAGACGGCAAAAATGCCCTTTACAATACCTCTATGGTAGAAAAAACATATCATCATGCATTCTTAGGGGGCATACAATGGAGAAAAAGTGATGCAGCGCCCTAATGGCATGCCTTTTGGTAGAAAATCTGGATGAAATGCCCTATAATTCCCTTTCAGTGGAGAAAACAAGCTAGAGTTTTTATAAACTTTGTGTATGCAAGCCAATAAATTGATTGCTTACACAAATAAACGCAAATTTAAATATTTTAAAAATATAATATGATGTTGTACCTTCTCAAAGTCTTTCAGAGGATTTTTGATGTTAAAATGAAGCAAGTTGCCAAATACAGGGATGGGTTGTGGTCCAGGAGGGAATTTCTTGGGCCTCTGGATCCTGATGAAGAGGAAGAGGAGGCAGACACAAAACACAACCAGAATCCAGGTCCCCAACATGACGACTGTTGTACTGCTGCACTACACACTACACACATTTAGAATGACAAGTCCTTAAAAGCAATGCTTACAGTTTGTTAATCATTTACATGTAAAACTTACTGGACAAAAGGAGTTACAGTAGGGCAAAAAATTATTTAGGCAGCCACTAATTGTGCAAGTTCTCCTACTTAAAAAGATGAGAGAGGCCTGTAATTTTGATCATAGGTATACCTCAACTATGAGAGACAAAGTAAGAGAAAATTACTTTGTAGGATTTTTTATGAATTAATTGATAAATTCCTCAGTAAAATAAGTATTTGGTCACCTACAAACAAGCAAGATTTCTGACTCTAACAGACCTGTAACTTTTTCTTTAAGAGGTTCCTCTGTCAAAAATGTATCCTAACCACCTTTCGTCAAACTCGATTTTGACAGTTTTATTGCCCCTTAAGAGCTTTTTATGACCTTTTAGTTGACCCTTGGATGACCTTTAGGACCTGAAGTTTCGATAAAAAAGGGAGGGGTTAGGATGTGTGTTAGACATCGTTTCATTCATTTATTTATTTAGATACGTATTTATTCATTTATATACGTATTTATTTCATTTATTTATTGTAAGAATTTGTTCAGTGTGTTTTATTTGAAAAATATGCTTGTTGAGGGGACTCATTTCAAGGTGTTTGTGCTTAACTATTAAGACAGGGAGAATGTATTTACAAACCAGATTCCAAAAAAGTTGGGACACTAAACAAATTGTGAATAAAAACTGAATGCCATGATGTGGAGATGGCAAATGTCAATATTTTATTCAGAATAGAACATAGATGACAGATCAAAAGTTTAATCCGAGAAAATGTGTCATCTTAAAGGAAAAATATGTTGATTCCAAATTTCATGCTGTCAACAAATCCCAAAAAAGTTGGGACAAGTAGCAATAAGAGGCTGGAAAAAGTAAATTTGAGCATAACGAAGAGCTGGAAGACCAATTAACAGTAATTAGTTAATTGGCAACATGATTGGGTATAAAAAGAGCTTCTCAGAGTGGCAGTGTCTCTCAGAAGCCAAGATGGGTAGAGGATCACCAATTCCCACAATGTTGCGCAGAAAGATAGTGGAGCAATATCAGAAAGGTGTCACCCAGCGAAAAATTGCAAAGACTTTGCAGTTATCATCATCAACTGTGCATAATATCATCCGAAGATTCAGAGAATCTGGAACAATCTCTGTGCGTAAGGGTCAAGGGCGTAAAACCATACTGGATGCCCGTGATCTCCGGGCCCTTAAACGACATTGCACCACAAACAGGAATGCTACTGTAAAGGAAATCACAGAATGGGCTCAGGAATACTTCCAGAAACCATTGTCAGTGAACACAATCCACCGTGCCATCCGCCGTTGCCAGCTGAAACTCTACAGTGCAAAGAAGAAGCCATTTCTAAGCAAGATCCACAAGCACAGGTGTTTTCATTGGTCCAGGGATAATTTAAAATGGAGTGTGGCAAAATGGAAGACTGTTCTGTGGTCAGACGAGTCACGATTCGAAGTTCTTGTTGGAAATGTGGGACGCCATGTCATCCGGACCAAAGAGGACAAGGACAACCCAAGTTGTTATCAACACTCAGTTCAGAAGCCTGCATCTCTGATGGTATGGGGTTGCATGAGTGCGTGTGGCATGGGCAGCTTGCATGTCTGGAAAGGCACAATCAATGCAGAAAAATATATTCAGGTTCTAGAACAACATCTAGTCATCTCTTTCAGGGAAGACCCTGCATTTTTCAACAAGATAATGCCAGACCACATTCTGCATCAATCACAACATCATGGCTGCGTAGGAGAAGGATCTGGGTACTGAAATGGCCAGTCTGCAGTCCAGATCTTTCCCCTATAGAGAACATTTGGCGCATCATAAAGAGGAAGGTGCGACAAAGAAGGCCCAACGATTGAACAGTTAGAGGCCTGTATTAGACAAGAATGGGAGAGCATTCCTATTTCTAAACTTGAGAAACTGGTCTCCTCGGTCCCCAGACGTCTGTTGAGTGTTGTAAGAAGACGGGGAGATGCCACACAGTGGTGAAAATTTGTTGACACCATGAAATTTGGAATCAACATATTTTTCCTTTAAGATGACACATTTTCTCGGATTAAACTTTTGATCTGTCATCTATGTTCTATTCTGAATAAAATATTGACATTTGCCATCTCCACATCATTGCATTCAGTTTTTATTCACTATTTGTTTAGTGTCCCAACTTTTTTGGAATCTGGTTTGTATTACCCGGGGGGACGAACAGTGAAACATTTAGTCACTTTGGTAAAAACATGGAGCACTTTGAATGACTGAGGACTACCGAACTTTTTTAAGTTACTTTTAAAGAGAAGAAGAATAAACGTTACCAGAGGGCGAGAGCCCCGAGTCGTTGAATATGAAGGTAAAACAGTAGCAAAACCAGAGAGCTTGCAAATTTGAATGTGAGAACTTGTAAAATTAATAGTTGTATTTGTAAGTTGAAATTTATACTCACAGCTCTGATGTGTACACCTGTGTTTTGAATTCGAAGTTGCAGATTAATAGTGACAAATGTGTAAAGTGTTACTCACATAAACAAAATGACAGGCACAATTGTGTACTACACATTTATCTTTGCGCTTTATTTCAGTTTCGCTGTACAACCACAAGTCGGCACTCACAACCTCTCAGATCTGGCAGTACAACCTCAAATCCCAGCGCTCTGACTTTTGCTACTCATTTTGCGATATTCCTGTAGCAAAACTCACTTGTGCACTTGTAAACGCGAACTTGAATCACATATAATTATTAGGGTTCTGAGAAGACAGGGACAATGGAGCAAATATTGCCAAATTTAATTAGCTTTTATTTCTTGGATTGAGACACTGAGAGATATTAATGTCATTGAGTAATTTGGATGCTATTATCATTAGTATGTCAACACTGCACAGGTATCTAAAGTGCTTAGGACTGTTCAGGAGGAAAGCACATTCTATCCTTCTCGAAGTGGCTCTTCCTTCAGGAGCAGCTAAACCTGTAACGATGCGGCTCTTACGAGGGGCAGAACCACGCATAAATACTCTGCAATAGTCTGAATGGGCAGATCTGTAGAAAAGGCAGACAGACAAAGTGTGCTGTTCAGAGACAGAGGCAAAGCTCCAGCCTTTGACGCCGGTGAGAGCGAGAGAGAAAGAGGGAGCGCGCGGCCCGCATCAGTCCAGCGCGCGCACTCACGTTAAATACAGTATGAAAGTACAAAAAGACACAAACCCCCCTCTCTCTCTCTTATAAATCCTCGGTAAGGGCGAACGCTCCGAGAGGATCTACAGTTTATTTTTAGTTTCCCGAGCACCGTCCGTTCTCGCGTAGACGGCGGAGCTCCGGTCATTTTGCGTTTTCAGTTTTAATTTTGTTTCCTTTTAAGTTCCTAATTAATAATCCCCCCCCCCCCCGCTATTTCCAGAACGGAAAGGTCTTCCCGTGCGTATCATAATCACTCTCATAACAACTCCTACTTCACTGACCCCCTCTAAAGCCCTGCGTTAGGACTCTTATACACATCATAACACATCGTGGTGCAGCTCTCCATAACCGCCCCACGTAACAAAACCAATATGGAGCGCTTCATAAATACAAAATCATGCATTTGAAATGCATCCAAGCTTGCTTTGTGGTATCTCAGATAACTATCTGGCACCTGCTTAAAATTCTGGTTCCTCGCTTCCGAGCAAAAGGATGCAGTAACTTCCGTTTCCGGTGTCATGCGCTAAAATGCCCCCTGCCACAAACTGCCTCCCCTTATCTCATAATTATGAGATAGTAAGTCATAATTATGAGATAAGGATGTCATAATTATGAGATAGTAAGTCATAATTATGAGATAAGGATGTCATAATTATGAGATAAGGATGTCATAATTATGAGATAAGGATGTCATAATTATGAGATAGTAAGTCATAATTATGAGATAAGGATGTCATAATTATGAGATATTAAGTCATAATTATGAGATAAGAATGTCATAATTATGAGATATTAAGTCATAATTATGAGATAAGGATGTCATAATTATGAGATATTAAGTCATAATTATGAGTTAGTAAGTCATAATTATGAGATCAGGATGTCATAATTATGAGATATTAAGTCATAATTATGACATAAGTCCCGTGATTTTTTTTTTTGTGTGTGAATGCAATGCGCTTCAGTAAATCTTATTGTTTTGCACTAGTGTTAAAATATTCGGTTATGCTTGTGACTGCTAAAAAATGGGACACGGCCCCTTTAAGTGTTACCGCTTCTTCTTCCGGTTTCGGCTGCTCTCCTTCAGTGCGCGCGCGGTAAGCGTAGCTGGAGAGAGGTGAGTTCTGACGGAGCTCTAGCTTAAAAAAAATTTATAAAAAAAAATTTCATACATGCAAGTTTAATGACCAAGGAATCAAGTCTAATCATTTAACAGTTATCAACTTCTTAACTCAAATACGTTGTTTTAAAAAAAAATTGTGTAAGTAATTAACTTTCATAGGTGGAGAAATATTGTAATGGAAGACAAAACCTTTGAGAACAAAAACTATTGCCCAGGATGTTAGTTTTTCTGAAAAAGTTTGTTAAACGACATTATAAATAACACTTTGATGCTTAACAGATCTTTAAAGCGTGAAGGTTTAGTGACAGGAACCATGTCTAAACCACCAAGAACTTCTACATTTACATTTTGTTAGATTTTTTTGAGTTTCTAAAATAACTATTTCTTTGTTTCTTTTAGTAATTGTTGTGAGTAATAATTTTATTTCAGAAACTTAAAAAAAAAAAAACTAACAAAATGTAAAAATAGAAGTTCTTGATTGTTTAGACTTGGTTCCCCAGTGACTAAACCTTCACACTTGAAAGATCTGTTAAGCATCAAGGCTATGTGTAAGTATAATATCATTTTATAACTTTTCAGAAAACTCTTAACACATCATGGGCATTCGTTGTTCTTGACGGTTTCGTCTTTGATTACAATATTACTTCACCTATGAACGTTAAGTTATTGCACCAGAATTTTAGCTATGCAAATAAATTCATTCATAAAAATCAAACAACGCATCAGGAAAAAAAGCCGCTGTTTTTTACGTTTTTGTCTTTTTTTTTCTTGTATATGTGTGTGCGGGTGTTTTGTAAGGATGTAACGTGGATGGATTTAAAAAAATCTTTAAATGTATATAAAGATTTAATATTCACAATTAACAGAGGTGGAAAGTAACGAATTACATTTACTCGCGTTACTGTAATTGAGTAGCTTTTTTGTGTATTTCTACTTTTTAAAGTAGTTTTAAAAATCTGTAATTTTACTTTTACTTAAGTACGTTTTGTTTGAAGTATTGTAATTCGCTACATTTTAAATCATATTCGCTACTGAGTAAAAAATAAATGAATAAAAATGCTAAAATAATGAAAATGTTATGCTTTGTATAAATGCTCCGTTGCGCCGCGCGTGTGTGTATCATGTCCTGGTCGCGCGCCGCTCCAGACTCCACTCCGGGTTTTCTGACATCGGCATCTTCCTGACCTTCTACACGGTCGCTTCCGCCCTGAGTGACGTCATCGACTAGCGCGACCATGTACAGTATAACCCGGAGAGAGGCGCGGGAAAGATGAAAGAGGTTGTGATTTTGGCGTTTTGATATTTGGTTGTGTATTCCGGTTTTGACTTTTTGCCTCCAATTGACTTTGATTATTGCTTTGTCCCTTTGGTTTGGTTGGTCTTTGTATATATTTGTAGATAATTTCACAGTTTTTGGTTTAGGGAGTCCGGGAAGGTACCTGTATTTTTGTTTCTGTGTTTTTTTTGTTGTTGTTTCTTTTTGCAGGTAATCTAGCTACTAAATATAAATACCATTTTGTTTGTTATTTTGGCCTGGGTCCATCCTGAATCTGATCCTCCTCCTGGTGTGTGTGTGTGTGTTTGTATATACAAACCTCATTATTTCATCAGTTAATGATTGGATCTAGTTCTTTCTGCCATATACCACCATTTCCATACAGTTTAAAATAGAACCCTGAACCATTCTTTTGCTGTATGGCCCTAGACTGGGACGTAACACCATATTTAAGTGACCACTTTATTATGCAAAGGTGTTAAAAACAACTAGTTTGAGATTTATATCTGCTCATCTTTTTTGAACTATGCTAGAATGCCTCATCCCACCCCCGCTGTGTGTGTGTGTGTGTGTTTTTTTTTTTTTATTTAACAAAAAAAATAAAATAAAGCAGAGCCAGATCAATATACAATCGACACCCACAGCAAACATTTAAAAACAAACAATAATCTGTTAATATAAGAGTGAACATGGAAACACCCAAGGGCAGAACAATTCAGCAAAAGAATCACCCCCACTGTTAAAAAAATTAAAATAAAAAAGTAACTCGGTAACTTTTACTCTGAGTAAATTTTTTAATGAGCTACTTTTTACTTTTATTTGAGTAGATTTTTATAAGAGTAACTTTACTTGTACTTAAGTAAAATTTCACTGAAGTAACAGTACTTGTACTTGAGTACAAAATTTTATTACTCTTTCCACCTCTGACAATTAATTACACGAACTTTCAAAAGTAAAGGCATAGTGGCACAGGGCAAAACAATAAAGAACGTTGACTTTAAATTAGGTTTGTAACAGAAGTTTAACAACTCATTGTTTTTTGTTTTTTTTACATCCATTTGTGTATTGCTCACAACATTTACTAATAGAACCTAAAAGAAATTTCATATGTGTAAGTTTAATGACCGATGAAACAAGTCTAATCATTCAACAGTATCAACTTCTAACTCGGATACAGTATGTTAGATTTTTTACAAAAAGATTATTTGTGTAACTAAATTTCCAGTCTAATTACTTTTAACTTAGGCGAAGCAATATTGTAATGGAAGACAAAACCTAGAAGAAAAAGAAGAAGAAAAACAACTTTTACCTCAGATGTTTTTTGTATTCCTAACCCTGCCCTGTGTGAATGTTTCCCTACAGAGATATCAATACAACCCCATGTGTGACCGGTTTGTCCAAAACTCTGCGCTGTGTTGTGAATTGAACGAGACCGGACAACAACAAATATTCCACAAGCCACTTTTTTTATTATTATTATTATGAATGAATGAATTAAAAACCAAATAAATAAGAAACTTCATGTTTGCTTATAAATGACCTGTGTAAATAGATAATTTTAGCCATGGAGCTCAAACATATACATAGTGTCACTTCCAAAGAAAACATGCATTAAACAACCTCTATTTGTGCTTCCTTACAATTAAACTGCATTTTTATCACAAAAATAAATCTTACTCGCAATAAACCAACTTTAACTAGACCTTTTTTTAATTTAATTTTTTTAAAGCTATCATTTGAATGATCCAGAAGAGGATTGGGAGAATGTCATATGGCCAGATGAAACCAAAATAAAAGGTTTTGGTAAAAATTCAGCTTGTCGTGTTTGGAGGAGAAAGAATGCTGAGTAGAATCCAAAGAACACCATACCTGTGAAGCATGGTGGTGGAAACATCATTTATAAAAGCCTTGCCTATTTGTCATGACATGCAAATTTGAAAAAAAAAAGTGTAAAACTAGCATCTTTGTAGGTCTCTAAACATGAAGTACACGTATGTGTACTTATGGACTGAGGTTCCTCGAAACAGCTAATACTGTATGCTAGTAAACATGCGCACATGTAAAATGGAAAAAAAGCTAGCTCTGATGCAGCTAAAAAGCTGGACATGGTTCCAATAAAATAACAATTAAATTACTAAATACATACATACATACTTAACCCTTTTATGCATGAATTATGAGAACCTCAGTCAAGATTTTTTTTCCTAAGTATTTTTATTCCTCTCTAGGCTTACAAATAAAATGCAACTGAAGTTTTTTTCAGAAACCTACAGTATTTTTCATGGAGTTACAAATATGTCCAGTCAGTTGGACACCATGCGTTTGAACCAAAGAAATATGCATTTAACAAACCAATAGAAGAAATTTATGTATATACTGTGTATTATAAAATGTAACCAGTTATTATAATTTGGCGTAACATCCAGGGCACAAACAAAAAAATATGTCTGTTTCCATGAGTTAACAGGTGCTAAACATGCCCTTACAAAAAGTGCCAACTATAGTCTATTGAAAAAAAAAAAGGAAAAATAATGGTTTGTGGGTCAACAAATGCTCTTTCTTTTCCCTTGTTTTTCTTGCAACCATTCACCACTGCTACTGGCATCATTCTCACTTGACTCAGATGGTATATGCTCCACTATCCTGTAGACCTTCCTATCACGCCCTGCATTTTAACTCACACTAATTGTAGCTACTTTACATTATTCATTTATTTTCTATACCGCTTAATCCTGTGTTCAGGGTCGCGGGGGTCCTGGAGCCTATCCCAGGAAACTTCGGGCACTAGGCGGGGTACACCCTGGACAGGGTGCCAATCCATCGCAGGGCACACACACATACACCCAATCACACACTACGGGCAATTTAGGAATGCCAATTAGCCTAACCTGCATATCTTTGGACTGTGGGAGGAAACCGGAGTACCTGGAGGAAACCCACCAAGCACGGGGAGAACATGCAAACTCCATGCATACAGAGACGGGAATCGAGCCTGGCCGGGGAATCGAACCCAGACCCAGGAGGTGCAAGGCGACAGTGCCAACCACTACACCACCGCACCGCCTACTTTACATTATAATATCAAATATCAGTTGATTTATGAAAAAATGTCACTGCATATCAGGTTTATCAAAAACATCAAAGTTACAGTAATTAGGGCTCAAGCACTACAGAGTGCACAGGACCCTCTTGTTTTCCTAAGGGTTTTTTTCCCCACCCTATTGGGCTTTTTTGGGGTCTTAACATGCTCGAAAATTGGCAGACAGTTTGGAATCTGCTGCCATTAGAATGGCTGAGATGCGCGCAGTTTGCTGCATAGCTCAAATTAAAATTTTATTTGTCACATACACAGTCATACACAGTACGATATGCAGTGAAATGCTTACACGACCGCTAGTGACCTTAAAAAGAGAATTAAAGCTTATAGTAAGAAATAAATATGAATAAAAGAAATATGATAGAAAAATTACATTTACCTAGGATAAAAATAGAAATAAAAATACACTAGGATAAAAATAGAAGTATACTGTACATAAAATAGAAATAAAAATAGAAATATAATGTACAATAGAACATTTTTGTTTTATTAGAAAATTGGTGGAAGAGTTATGGTGTGCAAGTATGCATAAAAAAGTGTCTTATTAAGGTGCTTATTAAAGTGTCTTTGTGCAAGGTCCAGAATGTAAACATAAACATGTGAGTTTACATGTAAGGATTGATGTGCATGAATGTGTCCATAGTGTCCATTGATATTAACAGATTGTATTAGTCCTAGGCGGCGCGGTGGTGTAGTGGTTAGCACTGTCGCCTTGCACCTCCAGGGTGTGGGTTCGATTCCCCGGCCAGGCTCGATTCCCGTCTCTGTGTGCATGGAGTTTGCATGTTCTCCCCATGCTTGGTGGGTTTCCTCCGGGTACTCCGGTTTCTTCCCACAATCCAAAGATATGCAGGTTAGGCTAATTGGCGTTCCTAAATTGCCCGTAGTGTGTGATTGGGTGTGTGAGTGTGTGTGTGTGCCCTGCGATGGATTGGCACCCTGTCCAGGGTGTACCCCGCCTAGTGCCCGAAGTCTCCTGGGATAGGCTCCAGGTCCCCCGCGACCCTGAACACAGGATTAAGCGGTATAGAAGATGAATGAATGAATGAATGTATTAGTCCTGTGTTGTGGTGTGGTTGAGAGACCTTATCGCCTGCGCGAAGAAGCTCCTCCTCAGTCTCTCTGTGTTGGCCTTCAGGGAGCGGAAGCATTTTCCTCACCGCAACAGAGAAAACAGTCCATTGTTGGGATGGCTGAGGTCCTTCACGTTCTTCCTGGCTTTGGTCCAGCACCGCTTGGTGTAGATTGAGTGCAGGTCAGGGAGCTCGGTGCGGATGATACGCTCAGCTGAACGCACCACCCTCTGGAGAGCTCGTCTGTCCTGCATGGTGCTGTTCCCGAACCAGGTCGTGATGTTTCCCATCAGGATGCTCTCTATGGTGCAGGAGTAGAATTTCCTGAGCACCTTGGAGGGCAGTCTGAAGTCTCTCAAGCGTCTGAGGTGGTACAGACGCTGCCGGGCCTTTTTTACCACGGTGTTGATGTGACAGGACCATGCCAGGTCCTGCGTGATGTGAACACCGAGGTATCCGAAGCTGTCCACTCTCTCCACTGGGCTCCTGTTGATGACGAGGGTCTGGTAGTTCCTCTCCTGCTTTGTACTGAAGTCCACTATCAGCTCCTTTGTCTTGCTTATGTTCAGGAGGAGATTGTTCCTCTGGCACCAGTTCTCCAGATTTCCAATCTCCTCCAGGTAGGCCGACTCATCGTTGTTCATGATCAGGCCGACCACCGCGGGTGTCGTCGGCAAACTTGACGGCGGTGGAGTTGGTAGTGGCTACGCAGTCATAGGTATACAAAGAGTACAGCAGGGGGCTCAGAACACACCCCTGGGGGGCTCCAGTGCTGAGAGTGAGGGAGGCTGAGACATGTCCACCCATCCTTACTGCCTGTGGTCTGCCAGTTAGGAAGTTGGAGATCCACTGACACATAGATGAGCTGAGTCCCAGGTGCTCCAGCTTGGTGGTCAGTGTGGAGGGAATTATTAAATGCAGAGCTGTAGTCGATGAAGAGCATTTTTACATAATTAAGTGTCCAGTGCCTGAGTGTCCAGATGAGTAAGTGATGTGTGGAGGAGATGTGAGATTGCATCATCTGTGGAACGGTTTGGACGGTATGCAAATTGTTGTGGGTCCAGTGTGTCCGGTAGTGAAGAAATGATGAAGTCTCTGACCAGGCGTTCAAAGCACTTCATCACTACTGATGTGAGGGCTATAGGGCAATAATCGTTGAGGGAAGGAGGATGGGGTTTCTTCGGGACAGGAACAATGATGGACTCTTTGAAGCATGTGGGGATCACCGACTGAGATAAAGATATGTTGAATATCTCAGTGAACACAGGTGCTAGCTGGTCTGCGCAGGCTCTGAGGATACGGCCTGAGATGCCGTCTGGGCCTGCTGCTTTCCTGGTGTTCACTCGCCTGAAGGCTCTCCTCACGTCGTGCTTGGAGATGATGAACGCGCTTCCGGTGCTGGCAGTGTCTTCCTGTCTGCAGCCATTAGCGCCGTTAGCATTAGCGCCGTTAGCATCTTTAGCTGCAGCCTCGAAGCGAGCATAGAAAGTGTTGAGCTCGTCTGCCAGAGTCGCATCCGCGTTCATCATACCGGATGTTGATGCTTTATAGTCCGTTATTGTCCTTAGTCCCTGCCACAGGCTCCTAGATCACTCTGTTGAAGCTGTGACTCTAGTTTCCATCCATAGCACTGCTTCGCCTCTTTCACCGCTTTCCGGACATTGTATGACACAGCCTTGTATGGTTCCATGTCCCCTGACGCAAGTCCCGTGTTGTAGGCGGCGGTGCGGGATCTCAGAGCATCGCGAATGGTTTTATCCACCCACAGCTTCTGGTTGGGAAATGTTCTGATAGTCTTTTTTTCCATGGTATCATCCGCTAGCTTCCCAATGAATCCCACAACCGCTTCCGTAAACACGCTGACGTCATCGGAGCTGTTTCTGTACATGTCCCAGTCTGCGTCATCGAGTGCTTCCTGTAACGCGGCCATCGATTGGTCCGTCCAG
Source organism: Channallabes apus (assembly GCA_030522415.1). Lineage (NCBI taxonomy): Eukaryota > Metazoa > Chordata > Actinopteri > Siluriformes > Clariidae > Channallabes > Channallabes apus. The sequence continues at coordinate 39,887,009 of CM060113.1, forward strand.
CGCGCGACCTCCCTCTGAAACGGAACGTCCTGTTTCAGCCTTTGTTTGTATTTTGGCATGAGGAAGATGGCGGCATGGTCGGATTTACCAAACGCTGGACGAGACTGCGCCTTGTAGCCGTCCTTGACCGTTGTATAACAATGATCTAGTGTCCTTTCACCCCTGGTGGGGCAGGTGATGTGCTGATAAAAGCTCGGCGCTGCGCGTTTGATGTTGGCACTATTAAAGTCCCCCGCCACAATAAGCGCAGCGTCCCGGTGTTGTGTCTGGTGCTGTGTTGAGTGCCTCATGCAGCTCGCATAAGGCAGTGTCCGTGTCCGCTTGTGGTGGAATATAAACGGCGCTGATTATGACTGATGTGAACCCACGTGGAAGATAAAAAGGACGACACATGATGGACAGTAGTTCCAGATTTGGTGTGCAGGAGCGTGTAAGAGGAACAATGCTCGTGCTGTTGCACCAGCTGTTGTTCACCATCAAACACACGCCGCCTCCCCTTGACTTCCCCGAGTCCCACGTTCTGTCTATGCGGTGAACCGAGAAGAACTCAGCCGGCTATATGGCGTGGTCCGGTACCGCTGGGTTCAGCCATGTCACGGTGAAGCAGAGGAGATTGCAGTCCCAAATGTCACTCTGGAACTTTATCCTGGCCCTGAGGTCATCGAGTTTGTTTTCCAGTGAATGGACGTTGGCAAGCAGGATGCTAGGCAGGTGTGCGGTGTGCACAGGCTCTCAGCCTGTTCCTTTCCCTTGGGGCCGCCGCTTCGCGTCGCGTCTTTTGTTCTCCTTCAGGATCTCACTTGGCCAGCTCGGATCCATAGTTAAAAACATCGAATTGTGAGTACATTGTATACCACTAGAAACAAGAGTGTCTCTATCATACCTAATGTACTCAATGGTGGTGATTTTGCCAATTTTAAAACGCTGAAAACTAACTTAAAAAATAAAAACAAAGAAAAGGTGGTCGGAGCAGTCGTGACGGCAGCCGACCTCACGCGCGCCATCTTGGATTTTTCATATACACTTGCACGTATGCACCCCAAACTCAGTACACATTTACAGTAGAGCTCATTGAGCCGAACAACTTTCGCGCTGCATGTCTTGGGGTCAACTCAACAGGAAGTCAGTTATTTTGGGTTGTTCGCAAAACGCACCCAATGGATTTTGATATACTCCTCCTAGGGAATTTATATGATCGCCACTTGACCCAGGCCAATGTGATCTAAAACACTGAGGATGCAGAATTGTAGAGGGATTTTTGATATCTCAAACGAGTCAGCCGTCACATTATATTCAGTGACACGTTTAGTGACATCACATTGAGTAACATCATACTGTGATGCTTTTTTCCAGTATCTATTCTATACACATACACATCACAAATATGATAAGCAGACCTGGTCCTTCAGTGCTCAGTTATCGCAGCCTTTATTGTGTTCAAGGCAGAAATAAAGAGTTTTTCATTCTATTACACAAAGGTCCACATATGTGGACATCATTTTTCTCTAAAAGTACATCATATCAAAAGATGATACTTAGGTTTTTATTCTAATTATGTTCCAGTTGAAAATCTGTTGAACTCATGAATAAAATCTGTCTCATAATTACTGATGTAATGTGTTTTTAAAAATTTTATAGTGTAGAAAATGCATTCAGTATTTGTAAATTATCCTAAATTAACTAATTTAGTGTACTGGTAAAAAATTTGCAATACATAATTATAGAAGACTGTGTGTAAAGTATATTTGTATTAACCACAAAGTGTACTTTTTTAATATTTGGAATTGGTCAGGAGTATAACAGCATGCTACTGCTGCAATAAGAATATACTCATAGTATAATCATGTATTTGTGAACGGTAAAAAAAAATGCTGTAATGTACATATAATACATTAAACATATACTTTAATTTTATTAATTACTGTCAGGTATGTACATTAGTACACACACAGCCATATACAGTGGTTACTCAAGGGGAATGTCTATGACTGCCACGCATTCTGTTGCAGCCAAATGGTAACAGCCAAAATAAATCAGTTGCAATTCAAAGTAATTTGTGAAATAACTGCCAGGTGGCGCAAAGTGACATTTGGCAAAACGGCTGCAATTAATTTTCTTTAGACAGACTCTCTGTTTCTATCTATCTATTGTTATTATTAAAGAAAACAGCACAAACAACAGCTCAAGGGCTTGTAAAAACATTTTTATTTTTAACTGTAAAAATTTTAATTTTGAAATCCGCAGAAGCTCCGTGGTCCGAGCACAACGTAATAATCTTTGTATGATAAAATGGCTCGTGGCATGAATCTACACTAAGCGCTTCAGTTTCAAATTATCATTCAACGCTGAACCCAAACAGCAAAAGAACATGATAATAATAATCAAAAGAATAATAATCATTGTGCGTTTTGCTGTTTATGTCCACCATTGAATAATCATTGCGCATGCTTTCACTTTTTAAAAATGCAGTGTTTAATCAGCAAGTATTATTATATTGGCTGCTCAGTTTTAAAGAGCCCGAGGGGCAGTTAGCATGTTGGCTTGAGCGGTTACAAGACTACAGCTTCACCATTCAACACCGAGCCTGAAAACTACAAGCTAACGCCGACGCTTTATCCCGCCGGCCGTGCAGCAAAGCGCGTTGTCGGTACTGTGAGCGGGTTGAAGAGCGCGTGTCCGGTTGCGGCATAAATCAATCCCCGAAACCATTGATCCAGAACATTCACCCCGCGCAGTCCTTCGGACCCCCCGGTGGTGATCAGCCGTCCGAGCCGGCGTGCAGCCGAGTTACTGCCTCGTCTAGAGCATTGTCCACAGTCGCTTCGCCTGTGCCACAGCTGGACAGTGATCAGCTCATTGCCGAGCAGGAGAATGACCCGGTCCTGCATCAGGTACTAGGTTGGGTTAAATTAGGCCGAATTATACCGCGGTCGCTCATCTGGGGTTAGAGGTAAAAGCTCTCCACTCTCAGTTTACCCGCCTAGCATTGCATGAAGGTTTACTCTACCGCCGCTGGGAATGGCCGTGCGGCGCTGGTGAATGTTTTCAGCTGCTGGTACCGAGGGCTTTGCAGACATGTGTGCTGGGGATGGTTCATGGACATGCAGGTTCGGGACACTTCGGAGCAACTAAAACTCTGCGGCGTTTGCACGCTCGCTTCTACTGGCCGGGCTGTCATACTGATAGCAAACTCTTTGTTCACCAATGCGACCTCTGCACGGCAAAGAAGGGCCCTACCCAGCACTTGCGAGCACCGCTGCAGGACTTTCGGATGGGGGCACCTACTGTATGGAGCGTATGGACGTGGACATTCTCATAACCATTATGTGCTGGTAGTCATGGACTATTTCACGAAATGGCCTGACCAATTTGCTGTGCCTGACCAGAGCGCTTCCACCACGGCTCGACTGCTGGTAGAGGAGGTTTTCAGCCGATTCGGCACACCGGAGCAGTTGCACAGCGATCAGGGGCAAAATCTCGAGGCGGAGGTGTTTGCAGTGTGCGAGCACCTCTGGGTGAAAAAGACCTGCACCACACCCCTACATCCTCAAAGTGACAGCCTCGTGGAACGTTTTAACCGGACTCTCACCACATAACTCGCAGTGCTTACCAGCAAAAGGACTGGAACGAGCATCTACCTCTCGTGCTCTGGGCACAGCAGTGCAGGAGTCATCGCACCTAACGGCAGCTGCCTTAATGTTCGGCCGCGAGCTGCGCACTCCCGTGGACCTCGTGTTCAAACCACCTCCCCAACCGGATTTACCCACGAAGCCTGGGTTGGATTATTTTTGTTCCTTGAAAGACAAACTGTTCCGTGTTCACGAGTTGGCATGTAAACACTTGGCGGACGCCGGTGTTAAGCAGCACCGTGTTTCTGACACTCACAGCCCGGGGCGAGACTTTGCTACTGGAGAGCAGGTATAGGTGTATTCCCCCAGAAGGAAGAGGGGGCTCTCGCCCAAGCTTATGTCCCACTGGGTGGGCCCCTGTACGGTAATTGCCCAGCTCTCCGATGTCATCTACCGGGTGCGGTTGGCGGGGCGGGCGCGAGTGGTGGTGCTCCACAGAGACCAACCCTTCTCCCTACCAGCCGCATGCCGGCGAAACATCGAACACTGCAGAGGCCGGACCGCCTCAGGGCAATGTTTGCACTCCTCCCTCCCCCACAAAAGGACTCCGGCGTTCACAACGCCAGCGCCGACCGCCTTCATGCCTCAGAGACTGATTTATTCATGGTGACCTGGGACAGTCACAGCTCGGGTGGGAACAGTGTGGCGTGGGCGGGGCGGCGGCTGACGATCATCATGCCTTGTGGGGGGTTTTCTATGTTTTCACCCTGTTGGAGAAGTTTGATTAGGTTGGTGGCTTCGGCCATGTTTGTGTGTTAAGTGTTACAGTATGTGTCACTTCATGCTAACTGTGCTCCAGTTCATGCTTAGGCTGAAGTGTGCGCTCGTGGTTCTCGAGATTGAATGTGTTTATCATGCTTTACAGTGACTGTGTGAAGAAATAAATTTCTCCCAGCCATTCGCATTGGGAAGCAATCAAGCTCACGTGTTTCTCCAAGATCCTTCTAGCAGTAAAAACGCTACAATACTAACATATTTTTGCTGTGTAGTGGACCGCGCGTGCACAACCTCTCGCAGGCGAGCCTTTCTCTGAATACGCTGTTTTAACGGGGCTGGGGATAAGAAACACCGCACTGGCAGAAGTAGGCTAATGATTATGAATGCGTCAGGAAAAACAGCAAGGAAACTGACTGGCCATTTTAATAATTCATTGATAAGTTGATTTCTTTGGTTTCGGCTGTGATGGAGGTGATCATGTCATCACGTTATCTCCGCAGCAGTGCACGCACCAGTAATCCACATTTTATACGAATTACATAAGCTGAATTTTTTTCCATTCATTTTTATAAAAGCAGGCATTTCGCTTTCTGTAAATAGATATTTTTCACGTCTGTGAGGCGAGTATACATCGAGTTTCGGTTCATTATCTGACGCGCTCAAGTTCACAGAAACCGATACAGAATAACGTTGTATCCCTGTTTGCTTTCATTACTTTACAAAATCATAAAATTTTCTCGTCATTGTGCGAGCATTTAAATAAAAGTAGTGTCTTATAAAGGCTATGTAGCTTATATAGGTTTATTATATCGTTTTTGCCCATTAATCTGACAACCCCTATGGCTCACCCACTTTTTCTGATGCACACCTAGACTTTTCTGGATACGCGAGAGTTACACATGATATAAAGGCTCACTTTAACATTTACTTTGCTTAAATTCGATGGAAGTAAGAAACACCTATATTTAATTTAAGTTCTAAATTTGTACTGTATTTAGTATTTATTGTAAATACATTGATTTATTAAAGAAATATGATTGTAATTTGACAGTATGACTGGAATTTTACCTGACTAAAACTCTGTTGATCCCAATGGCCAGATCTCAAAAAAGATTTTACATACATGACCTTTAGAAAATAAGTAAGCAGATGTAAAACTGCCAAGAAATTATTTTGTAATAGGCTAACATTAATTGCTAAAACTATTTTGCCTAAGAACAAGGACAGACTAAATTCTTATTAGCCACAAATACATTTCCTGTAGAGTATGTAGTCATATATGATTCAATATTTCTTTAGCTGACCATCTCAGCCTGACTCCCATTCTGTATGGTCTTGGTGAAAGTGATATTCCAAACACAGGAGTGAAATCTGGTTCTCCTGCATCTTCAGGCCAAAAAAACTGAAAGCGATGCAAGAGAGAAACCAAGAATAGGAAGAGTTCCATGCGAGCCAGACCTTCTCCAAGACACACACGAGGGCCTGCACACATGGACAGATAGATAAATGTAGAATTTATAATGAATTAACCTCTAATTTGCATAAACAACGTTTGAGGTAAGTTTGCAGTGTCCCTTCTCTTCTGAGTTCTCACCAGCAGAAAAGGGTAAGAATGCCTCAGGCTTTTCAAACTGCCCCTGATCGTTTAGGAAGTTTGATGGGTTAAAATCATGAGGAAGCTTCCACTGGCCTTCTTCACTCAACACTGAGGACAAGTTGGGAATGATCATAGTTCCCTGAAACACGGATAAATAAAAGATTATAACATGAGTAGTAAAAAAAAATGAAACCAAAGAAATTAGCTATAATCATCACCTTTGGTATGATGTAGTTCATCAGTTCAGTATCTTTCGTTGTGCAGTGAAATGCACTCAAAGGGGCGACATTGGCAATGCGCAGACACTCATGAATCAGAGCCTGGGTGTATGGCATGTTCTCTCTGTCTTCAAAAGACACCTGAGATTTTCCGTCCATTACTTTATCAATCTCCTGCTGGCATCTCTCTGGAAAGAAAGTGTAGCACGTTTATTTGATTCAACCTGTCAGTTTGGACAATAAATGTAAAATTAAAATTAAAATGTCAAAATCTAAATCTAAATAATGATTTAATGAGCAGACAGTGTAATGGACAATATTAAAGTTCAGACTCTGAATGTCTGGATGAGCCATGAGGTAGAGGATCCCTGTAAGAAGTGTGTTAGATGTCGTCTCAGTTCCAGCTAACTGCAGGTCCAAAATATATGCCACAAGTTGCTCTTCACTGAAAGTGGATTCTTCGTCTCTCTATTAAAAGTGATACATAAAATAACATTTTTACAAGATACATTTTAGCATTAGTACTCATCAAGAAATAAAAAGTTACTTCATCATGCCAAAAACAAACCTTATCAAGCTCATCCAGATAGCAGTCAACCAAGTCTCTTGGTTTTCCTGGCACTCTCGTTGTCTTGTGCTCCTTGATCATGTCTATTGTCATGCTTTTCATTGTGCTGTAATTATCAAAAGCTTTTTTAAAGGGAAGGGGCCGGGACCTTACTAGAGGAAGCGCGTCATAAATCTATTTGAAATGAAAGTGAGAGAGAAAAAACAAGAGACTGTTGTTCCTGCAAAAACTTACTCCAGGAGGGGTGGCAAACTTTTGCAACAAGGGACCCTTAAATTAACAATTAACCCAACCAAGACACTGAATCTATTATTAAAAGTGTTTTTACAAATAAATTAGAATAAAACAGAACTTACCATTGCCCAAGTTCCACTATAGAGCTTTGCATTTTCAGCAAACAGGCGAATGAACACTTTAAGGGTTTCACTGCCATAATCATACCGAGTGCCAAACAAAACCTGGTAGATGATGTTTGATGTTGCATCATGGAACAAAGTCTGAGGATAGAAGGAACTTCCTACAAATAGAAAAACTAAGTTAAATTTTTTTCCTTGATTTATAAAGTAGAAATCCTGGCCAGCTACTGTATAATCAAGAGGAACATAAATAATAAAGAAACATGCTTTTACCAGCAAATTTCTCCAATTTTGCAACTAGGTCTTCAATTTCTCCCAGAATCCTGTTCTCCATAGATTGTTTCCCCAAGCCAAAGGTCCTTAAGGTCATGGACGCAAAGCGTCGATGCTCCTTCCATTGAAAACCATAATCAGCCATTATGACGCCTGTTTCATTTTATTCATATCAGTAATGCATTTCAGAATCAAACTAAAGATACATGTATAATAGACACGTCATACTCCCTGACAGACATGTTTGTCAAAGATCTCACCTTTTCCTCTATGTACATCCTTAATCAGGGTCTGCGGGCGTCCTGAGAAGTCTGCAGATTTGTTCACCAGAGCTTCTCTTACAGCTTGTAAACCATTAAGAACAACAACTGGTTTTGTCCCAATAGACAGGCTGTAAACATTTCCATATTTCTCAGCAAACTGCACATACAATATAAAATACATGTTATTTAGAAAAAAAAATAAACACAAGAACCAGAAAAAAATAAGTGTCATTAGGCAAACTGTTGTCCCCAAAACAGCAAAAATGCCCTTTCCAATACCTCTATGGTAGAAAAAACATAACATCATGCATTCTTAGGGGCCATACAATGGAGAAAATGTGATGCAGCGCCCTAATGGCATGCCTTTCGGTAGAAAACAAGCTAGAGTTTTTATAAGCTTTGTGTATGCAAGCCAATAAACACACAACTACAATCAATTTATTGATTGCTTACACAAATAAACGCAAATTTAAATATTTTAAAAATATAATATGATGTTGTACCTTCTCAAAGTCTTTCAGAGGATTTTTGATGTTAAAATGAAGCAAGTTGCCAAATACAGGAATGGGTTGTGGTCCAGGAGGGAATTTCTTGGGTCTCTGGATCCTGATGAAGAGGAAGAGGAGGCAGACACAAAACACAACCAGGATCCAGGTCCCCAACATGACGACTGTTGTACTGCTGCTCTACACACTACACACATTTAGAATGACAAGTCCTTAAAAACAGTGCTTACAGTTTGTTAATCATTTACATGGCTGGGAAGACTCAACTCAACTCATATTTATTTGTATAGCACTTTAACAAACAAGATTGTCCCAAAGTGCTTCACATAAAAACTAATAGTAATAGCAGTAATCTAATAAAATAAATACAAGATAATAATAAAAATAAAATAAATAAAACATATTATAACTTAGGAACATAATTAAAATCACATCACATGCATATCAAGTAGTATATAAAATCAACATCTCATGTTGGTTTAAAAGCCAGAGAAAACATGTGAGTTTTAAGACTAGACTTAAACACCCTCAACGATGTGGCCTCACGAATGGTTAATGGTAGGTCATTCCATAATTTGGGAGCCGCCACAGAGAACGCCCGATCACCCCTGAGCTTGCATTTGGTCTTGGGTACCATCAGCAAATGTTTATCTGATGATCTGAGAGACCGGGGTGGGGCATAGGGCTGGAGCAGATCAGAGAGGTAGGGAGGGGCAAGGCCATGTAAACATTTGAAGGTGACCATGAGAATTTTAAAATTTATTCTGTACTGTACCGGGAGCCAATGAAGAGAAGCCAGAACTGGAGAGATATGTTCTCTTTTACGCGTGGACGTTAATAGTCGAGCAGCTGAGTTTTGGATCAGCTGTAGCCGATGTAATACTGCCTGAGAAACTCCAAAGTACAGAGCATTGCAGTAATCAATGTGAGTGGTGATGAAAGCATGGATGGCTATTTCAAACAGCCTAAAGGACAAAACAGGTTTAAGTTTTGCCAATTGCCTTAACTGAAAGAAACTGGACCGAACTACAGCACTAATCTGTTTGTCAAATTTAAGGCCATGATCAAAAATAACCCCTAAATTCAACGCTGTAGGTTTAACATACTGCCCCAAATCTCCTAAATCCAGAGGTGGAACTTTACCCCTGGCACCAGGACCGAATACCAAAACCTCTGTCTTTTTATCATTCAAATTTAAAAAATTTTGGGCTAACCATGCTTTTATATCATCTAGGCATGTTAACAGCGCCTTGACAGAGTAGCCTTCCTTCTGTTTTAACGGGTGATAAATTTGACTGTCATCTGCATAGCAGTGAAAGGAGATGCCATGATTTCTCAGGATACAGCCAAGCGGCAACAAATACAACGAGAAAAGAAGGGGTCCAAGGATAGACCCCTGTGGAACCCCATATGTAAGCGGAGCCGATGATGACTCAAGATCTCCAAGGCTAACAGAAAAAGTTATATTAATAAGATAGGACCTAAACCAGTCTAGAACTGTCCCCCTAATTCCCACCCACTTCAGCGTGACAGAAGAATGTCATGGTCTACTGTATCAAAGGCAGCTGTTAAATCAAGCAGCAGAAGAATCACAGAGTCACCAGAATCAGTAATACGATAAATGTCGTTTAAGACTCTTAACAGAGCTGTTTCAGTACTGTGAAGAGCCTTGAAACCAGACTGAAAAACCTCAAGCGATCCATGCTCACCGAGATAACTTATTAGCTGTGTATAAACTACCTTCTCCAGAATCTTAGACAGAAATGGTAGCTTAGAGATTGGTCTGTAATTAGACAACACAGACGGATCAAGATTAGGTTTTTTTAACAAAGGCTGCACAACTGCATGTTTAAAATGGATGGGTACCACCCCAGATCCCAAGCTGCAATTTATAATATTTAAAACTTTAGGACCTAGAGTAGGAGCCAACTCTTTAAAGAGATGTGGGGGAATGGGATCAGCAGGAGATCCTGCAGGCTTCATAATATTAATAATCTCTAACAGAAAGGAAAGAGAGATGGGCTCAAACTGGTTAAAAACAGCAGAGCTAGAGGCAGAAATGGAAATAGATGCGTTACATGCAGGAGATGTGATAAGAGCCCTTGTAGAAGAAACCTTATCAATAAAAAACTGGAGAAAGTTTTCACACACCTTATATGAGCTTTCGAAACTGGCAATTTGGGGGCCATTAAGAATTGCATTAAAAGACTGAAATAAGACGCGAGGCTTATGACAGTTTGCTAAAATTAAGTCAGAGTAATGTTTGGTTTTTGCCGCTTTAACAGTTTTCTGATAAAGACGCCAACTATCTCTCAACGAAATAAAAGACACTTGTAATTTGTCCTTTTTCCATTTGCGTTCCACTTTTCGACACTCACGTCTGACAGCACGAGTCTCGTCGTTTAACCAGGGTTCGGATTTAACTTTCGGGCGCCTGATTTTTAATGGAGCCACAGAGTCCAAGGCAGCCTTACAGGTGGAATGGAACCAGGATGCTAGTGTCTCAGTGTTGAAGCCAGCAACAGAAGTGTACTCCGAGATGACATCATCACAGCTCCAGTTAAACGCATCAGAGAACTGAGCAGCGGTGGAGGAGTTAAACACGCGACAGCGCCGTGCACGCCCACAGGGTTTAACATCATTATTTGGTAGAACAGAGTTAAACAACACAGGCATGTGATCAGAAAATACTGCATCACAGACTTCAATGTTAGAAATAGATAATCCATGAGATAAAACAAGATCAAGGGTGTGCCCCTGCTCCTGTGTGGGGCCCGACACTGACTGCACAAAACCAAACAAATCAATTAAACTTAAAAAATCTTTGGCCAGCAGATTCTCAGGGCAACAGACATGAACATTAAAATCACCCACAATAAGGACACGATCATATTTCGGCATCATTTCAGCAAAAAAGTCCGACAAGTCAATTAGAAAGTCCTTATTATACTTAGGTGGACGATAAATCACTCCACACAGCACTGTGTGAGAGCGGCCAAGCTCAAACAAGTTCAGCTCAAAGCTGGAAAAGGTCAGTAACGACAGCTGCTTACAATAGAAGTTCTCCCTATAGACCACCGCGATTCCTCCTCCTCGACCCGATGTTCTCGGGGAGTTTAGATAGGCATATGATGAGGGGAGAAGTTCAGAGAAGGCACTGTACTCACCAACATTCAGCCACGTCTCCGTAATAAAAAGAAAGTCCAAACCATGTGAGGTGATAAACTCCTTCAGAATGAAAGTTTTGTTGGTTAGTGACCTGACGTTTACCAGGCCCATCTTAGTCATCCTGTTTAGAGTAGAGGGTGGGTTGAGATAAGGCCAGGGCGCCCGATCAGGCGAGCGCAGGTTCTTCACATTCGCCCCTCGCAGCCGGCGAAAACGCGGAGCGCTACGATGCAACCGAGAAAATTCATCCGAGCCAACCACAGGTATGAGGCAGGGTACCACATCCGTGAAACCCCGAGACATAATACGGTACTGGTCAGTTCCATAGCTCGATCGGAAGGTCTCAGGAAAACACGCAAAACAGGCTTTAAGCTTCACTTGGCGAACGCTGCGTTTGCCTCGGCAACGGGAGCGCTTTCTCCGGCGACCTGGAACTGCACAGCGGCAGAGGTGAGCAGGTATTCACGATAGCAGTGGGGGAAAGTGATTTTGCTCATTATTCTCAAACCGTGTAAAATTTTCCACAGCAGGCCGAAGGTTCAAGAGTGTTTGACGATCATACACCAACAGAGAGTTAACTTTTTGAGTGACAAGTGACAAAAACAACAATAATCCAAAAAGTAAAGTCAGCAGAAAACGGCAAGCCACACACACCGGCGCCATCTTTGCGTTCTGAATCTGCAATAGGTAAACAGCTTGGTGTGAAGAAATCAACTGTAGGAGCAATTATTAGATAATGGAAGACACAGCTCGCAAACAGGTAGGAAGTCCGGATGCTACGAGATCTATGGTTTTACTAGATAAATGTCATGCACACTCGCGCTGCGGCCGGCACTATGACCTGGAAGTAGTACGGTCGCAATTCCGGAGGCATAAAAGGATACAAGATGGCGCTTCACATCACTCAGTCATTGAGTTCACCCATGCCGGTTCAGACGGTTTGTCAGCCATTTTGTGAGTACTTACTTTCTTGGGTTAACTTTCCGATTCGAGTGTGTGTTAATAGGACTTGAATTTGAGTCCTTAAAATAATCAGTGTGGTTATCCTGCCTACTCGCGTTGCTTCCGCGTTTGGATTTACCATCCACGCAACAAAAGGCTAAGGTCTTCTGGTCACCCCGGGTTAGTTCCTGACAATAAATATGCAACTGGGTGATATTTCATGTTCTTGGGCTAAGACCTCTGCTGCAACACCCCCGCCTTCAGACACATTTAGGTGAAGTGTCTTGCCATAATCAGGTAGAACCAATGCTGGAGCTGAACTTAGAGATTGCTTGAGACGACGAAAAGTGTCCTTCATCTAAGAAGTCTATGTGATCTTGTCTGAGTGAGTGGAGAAGCATGACTGGCGCAATATCTTGTCATAGAAGGAACAGTCAGGAACATCATCAGGAAGCTCATCATCACTTGTTTCATGGCAGGTGGATGAATCTCAACAACAGTTTATATGCGATCAGTAGATAATGTTCTTTGTCCCTGTGTGATTGTGAATCCCAGATAAGACACATGCAGAATTGAGCTTTGTGAGGGAAGCCTTGAATCCTACGCCTGCCATATGTGTCAGCATGCATAGTGAATGTTTGTATCTTCAGTTTCAGCTGAAAGGGGGAGGTTGTCACATATAACAGAAGGTGGACTTTCTCAGGCAGGGTCATGGAAACCATGGCATCTCTTACGAAAAAGAAGAACACAGCTGGGGAGTCTATAAACCATTGAGGAAGACGGATCTAGGTCAGTTGGTGGCTTTTGAACGTGAAAGCGAATTTAGGCTGTGTCTGCTCACTGACAGGGACACTGAAAAAGGCAGAACACAAATCAACAACAAGGTGTGGAGGCAAGAACAATATCATTAATTTTGCGTAAATCTGTATCCTTTTCCACAGGCCTTTTGTACAGGATTAACAGGTGTATTGTATGGAGATTTTTTTAGGAACTAGAACACCTTGTTGTATAAGATCTCTCAATACCCGCCTCCTTGTCTGGTGAAAGAGGGTATTGTTTACATTTACATTTGGGCATTTGGCAGACGCTCTTATCCAGAGCGACTTACAATTTTATCTCATTATACATCTGAGCAGTTGAGGGTTAAGGGCCTTGCTCAAGGGCCCAACAATGGCAACTTGGTGGTTGTGGGGTTTGAACCTGAGATCTTCCGAACCGTAGTCCAATGCCTTAACCACTGAGCTACCCCTGGCCCCTGGTTTACAATACCCAGGTGTCAATGTTTTAAAATTGTGCTGTGTATGGTGTAGTACAAACTGTGCCCACTTCATTAGCATGATTTAGATCACAACTTTGGAGGTACACAAGACAGATAGGATAAGATAACAATAGATGCGTCAGTAGAATCAACATGTTGGATCATGTCAGAGAACATAGTCAATTTATGAACCATATTTAAAATGGTTTTACCCACTGCAAAAGATATACAACAGCCTAATTTACAAAGTCTCCGTCTAATGAATTGAGAGGAGATAAAGGTATCAACAAATCTATGAAGAAAATGCAAAGTTGGATCATCTGGGCTAGTTACAGGAAGCTGAAAAGTTTTAGGACATGAAATTGGGACCCCGTCTATCGCTACAGAGCTCATAGTGGATGCTGAAACAGGGCCATGGTACGGAGAACCACTAAAAGAAGAGCATTGTCACAAAGTGACTTGTCCCTGTTGCTTTGAACAGCACATACACACACACACACACACACACACACAAACACCACATCTTAAGACACTCCTCCTCCGTAATCCCCTGCTGAGGCCATTTGCATGCTGGTTCACATACATGCAATCATATCCACTTCATTTCCATTCCACAACAGTAATCCATGCTGTGCATAACAACACACACATTTTTAATGCTGTTTATTGTTTTATTTTGGGTTTTGTTTCATTTTGTAAATATTTTCCTGAATAGTCGGTATTCCTCATTGCTTCCACACCATCGGACTATTATTTCTATTTATGTTATTTTCTGTTATTTTTTTGTATATACAGTGGAACCTGGATTATAAGAATAATTCATTCCGGAAGCGGGCTCGTATTCTAAAACACTCGTAACTCAAATTTTCCTATAGGAAATAATGGAAATTAAAATTATTCGTTACAAAGCCCAAAATAAATACATAAAAATTATTTACTCAAAATATAAAGTAAAAATTAAAAAAATTAATCTGCACTTTACCTTTAAATTTTTTTTTAAATAAATCCTGACAGATAAGTGTTTCCGTTTATGCGCGCAGGCGCTGTGTATGTGTGTGTGTGTGTGTGTGTGTGTGTGTGTGTGTTTCTCTCTCTTGCGGTATGGAGTGTGTGCATTATGTGAGAGAGAGAGTGTGTGTGTGTGTGTGTGTGTGTGTGTGTGTGTGTGTGTGTGTGTGTGTGTGAGAGAGAGAACCGGCGCAGTGTCAAATTACGCGTGCACACACATAACACACACTCTGCAGTGCAAGAGAAAGAAAAACACACACAACACACACACTCAAACACTGACACACAGTCAAGGTGAGAGAGAGAGAGAGATATCTCATTTCCACTACACTGGTGCTGGTGACAGGTGCCGGGAACCACCGAGAACCGGCCCACATTTACACTAGACAGGAGCTCAGCGAGAGCTGCATGATAATACGTCACAGGCCACATCCACTATACGGAAACGAACATGGCCAAAGTCAGTTTACTAGTTATTCTCCAATCTATGAAAATGTATTTCAGTATCCAAAGGCAGCTTATTCGATGTGTTATAACCGCTGAAAGAGATCGACATAGACAACGATTACGTGCAAGACGACTGGTAAGTTCTGACACCCGTTATGTGTACAATGTGTTTTCTTTTTAACTCAGACTAGCATTAGCTCAAATGCTAATGGTAATGCTATCTAACTATACTGTTGTTTTTCTTTTTCAACACGTAATTTATGCAGTAAATAACATTTAACATTTCAATTTTCAGATCGCCTCAAAACTTTGTATGCACCGTAAATCGCCAGTGATGTGGATGTTGCCATGAGCACAGCGGTGGTGGGATACAATTGCTCCCAATTTCAGCCTGGCGGGAGAGTCTCGCAGGAGTCATTTGAATACATTTGTTGCCAGCTGAGTACAATGTGGAAACGAAACACTATGTATCGCCTGTGTGTACCGCTAAGAAAACGAGTTGTTATTGCCATTTGGAAGCTGGCAACCGGCGACGAGTACAGAACAGGTGAGCCACCTTTTTGGAGTAGGCATATCCACCGTGTGTAATTGTGTGCAGGACTTTTGTGATGCTGTGATTAGAGTACTTCTCCCTCAACACATTAAATTTCCAGATCCAGCCAAGTTTGTGGAAATGGACAAATTTTTTGAAAGTCGCTAGAGAGTGCCACAGTGTGTGGGCAAAAGATGGAAGTTACATTCAAGATTCAAGATTCAAGAGAGGTTTATTGTCAATACAACAATATACACAGTATACATTGTATTGAAATGCCGTTTCACACAGACCCTCCGTGGTGCCTTAATAAGAAATAGAAAACAAGAAATTACAACTAAATGATGTCTAACTAAGCTAAACTAACTAAGTGACTATTTTTAAATAAACTATCTGTACACTAACAGGACAGGAAGACAATACAGTGCAATGATACAAAGTGAACATGTGCAATTGGTTCAGAGTACAGTGTGCGGGTTCAAGTTATTGTAGGAGTATTGGACGAGACAAGACAAGACATGTGCAAATTGCGACTAGTGCAAATCAGCATGAGATAGAAAATTTCTTGGACAAAAATACAGTATGCAATACAGGGTGTACAATATGTGTGTTGTACCACAGTCCAATTTGTGTGTTTTTGTCTTTGGTGTGCATGTAGCATATTGTATGAGGGTTTAGTTGTTTAGGTGAGTTTATAAATATAGGAGTCCATTATGTGTTTATGTTGAGTGTGTGTTTCGTATGTTTGTTCAGTTCTATGTTGTCAGTAAGTTGAGAGCCCTTACTGCTTGTGGAAAGAATCTCTTGCAGTGTCTGGCAGTCACAGTTCTGATGCTGCGGAACCGTCTGCCTAATGGGAGGAGGGAGAACAGTGCATGTGAGGGGTGAAAAGAGTCTTTCACTATGCTGCTCGCACGGCGGATCAGGTGTTTGTCGTAGAGTTGGGAGATGGCTGGGAGAGGGACCCCGATGATTCTCTCTGCTGTCTTCACTATCCGCTGCAAGGACTTCTTTTCAGCGGTGGTGCAGTTTCCGTACCAGACGGTGATGTAACAGCAGAGAACACTCTCGATGGTCCCTTGATATAATGAGGTGAGGATGGGAGGTGGAAGCCTGGCCTTCTTCAGTTTCCGAAGAAAGTGAAGACGTTGTTGTGCTTTCTTGGTGATGGTGGTGGTGTTCAGGTTCCAGGAAAGATCATCTGCCATGTGCACCCCCAGAAACTTCACACTGCTGACAATCTCGACAGCAGATCCGTTGATGTACAGTGGGGCGTAGGCCTTCGGGCTCTTCCTGAAGTTAACAACCATCTCTTTGGTCTTCTGAACATTAAAACAGGTTGTTATTTTGACACCAGTCCACCAGATGTTTTACCTCCTCTCTGTACGCAGACTCATCGTCGTTGGTGATGAGACCCACTACTGTTGTATCGTCTGCAAACTTTATGATGTGATTTGAACTGTGCTGTGCAGCACAGTCGTGCGTTAGCAGAGTGAAAAGCAGTAGGCTAAGCACACAGCCCTGTGGGGAGCCTGTGCTCAGTCTGAGGACCCCGGAGGAGTTGTTGCCTATGAAGACAGTCTGCGGCCTGTCAGTGAGGAAGTCCAGGATCCAATTACAAAGAGGAGTGTCTATACCTAGAAAGTCCAACTTCCTTACCAGCCTTTGGGGAATTATTGTATTGAATGCTGAGCTGAAGTCGATAAACAGCATTCTGACGTAAGTGTCCTTTCTGTCGAGATGGGAGAGGGTAAGTTGAAGAGCAGATGAAATGGCGTCATCTGTGGAGCGGTTTGGTCGATATGCGAATTGTAACGGGTCCAGAGTATGTGAGAGCTTAGACTTCATGTATCTCAGTACCAGCCTCTCAAAGCACTTCATGATGATAGATGTGAGTGCTATGGGGCGGTAGTCGTTAAGACAAGACACAGTTGAATTTTTTGGCACTGGGATGATTTTGGTGGTCTTCAGGCATGTAGGTATAACAGCAGAGCTCAGTGATGAGTTGAAGATG
Source organism: Channallabes apus (assembly GCA_030522415.1). NCBI lineage: Eukaryota > Metazoa > Chordata > Actinopteri > Siluriformes > Clariidae > Channallabes > Channallabes apus. The sequence goes on from CM060113.1 coordinate 39,904,505, forward strand.
TCTGCAAAGATGACCGCAAGCTGATCAGCACAATCCCGGAGCACCCGGCCAGGTATGTTGTCTTGTCCTGCAGCTTTTCGTGGGTTCACTCTGCGGAGAGTCGACCTGACGTCTGCTGTGGATAGATGTAGTACCTGGTCATTGGGGAAGGTGGTCATCTTCCTCGCTGGTGCCTCATTCTCTGCCTCAAATCGTGCAAAAAAGTTATTCAGCTCATCTGGTAGGGAGGGATCACTGCTACATTCCAATTGTGTTGGTTTGTAGCCCGTCATGGTCTGGATGCCCTGCCACATGCGCCGCGTGTCTCTTGAGCTTGAGAAGTGGTTGCTGATCTTCTCTGCATACGCCCGCTTTGCCTCTTTGATGGCCCGTGACAGGTTGGCTCTGGCTGCGATGTAAGCTTCCCTGTCTTTGGACTTGAAGGCTCTGTCCCTGATTTTCACCAGGCTGCGCAGCTTTGCAGAGAACCAGGGTTTATGGTTTGCCTGGGTGACAACAGTCTTTGAGATAGTAACATCCTCAACGCACTTGCTGATGTAACCAGTCACTGAGGCTGCGTACTCTTCCAGATCGACTGAATGTTCATAGGTGGCTGCTTCTCTGAACATGTCCCAGTCTGTGCAATCAAAGCAGTCCTGAAGGGCAGACATGGCCCCCCGTGGCGACGTTCTCACCTCTTTCATGGCTGGTCTGAACTGTTTGTTTATTGGTCTATAGGCTGGAGTGAGAAGTATGGAGATGTGGTCTGATTGTCCAAGGTGGGGGAGGGGTGCAGCCTTGTATGCATGCTGGATGTTTGTATAAACAAGGTCTAACATGTTGTCCCCTCTTGTTGCAAAGTCAATGTTCTGATGAAATTTTGGTAGTACTGACTTGAGTGAAGCTTTATTAAAATCCCCGGCGATGATAAAGAAGCCATCAGGGTGGACTGTTTGTAGGTCGCTGATGATGGAGTAGAGTTCACTGAGTGCCCCGTTAGCTTTAGCGCTAGGTGGAATGTAAACAGCCACAATGATCACCACAGTAAACTCCCTCGGGATGTAAAATGGTCTGCATCTGACTGCTAAAACCTCCACTAGTTCTGAATAGTGCACAGAGATGATCGCTGCGTTCCTACACCAGCTGTTGTTGATATAAACACACAGTCCCCCGCCCCGAGTCTTACCGGCAGCTGTGGTATCTCTGTCGGCGCGGTAGCTGGCTAGCCCGTCTAGCTGGATTCCGGAGTCGCCAATGCCTTCATGCAGCCGTGTTTCAGTGAAAATAAGAACACAACAGTGTTCTATCTCTTTTCGGGAAGTAAGGAGCAGTCTTAAGCAGTCCAGTTTATTGTCCAAAGAGCGCACATTGGATAGGAGAAGTGATGGAAGCGCGGGTCGGCTACAGTTAGCTTTTAGCCTAGCATGTATCCCGGCTCTCTTGCCGCGCTTCCGCCTCCTCGCACACCGCTTTCGACGAACTTCTGGGCGGGCACAGGCTCTCGGTGATGTCGCGCTACGTCCTCCCGGAGCTCGCAGAATGCTGTAACAGCGTAGTGTCTCCAGTGTGTCGCCATCTGGATGAAAATAGCATTTTCCGATTTCCAAAAGTTGTTTACGGTTGTAGACATGTTTGTTCGTTGTTCCAATGGACATTGTAACTTAAACAAACCATCCAGACATAAATTAAACATAAATTAAACACGAATATTGCACCATGGTTTGGACCCGGTGTGGCCGCTGCGTCCTAGCGTGCCGCTCAGCTGGATCTATCCATCTATTACATACCTATAATTGCACCGGAAGAGTACCCAGGTTATTACTTTAACCACAAAGGAGGGCATTCGGTTGTTTTACAAGCTGTTGTGAATGGAAAAGGACAATTTTTGGACATTTGTGTTGGATTTCCTGGTAGTGTTCATGATGCAAGGGTGTTAAAACAGTCATATGTACAGTATGGGAAAGGCTGAGTGATGGTGACCTGCTAAGCCAAAACAAAGTTAACATCTGTGGCTGTGATGTTGGTCATTACTTAATAGGTGACCATGCCTAGCCTTTGCAAAACTGGCTGATGAAGCCATTTTCAGACACTGGCAGATTATCAATTCTTAATAACAGAAGTATAATTACAGAATAAGCAGTGCAAGGTCAGTCGTGGAAATGAGCTTCGGGAGATTAAAAGGACGTTGGAGATGTCTGATGAAAAAGGAATGATTGTAAACTTGACCTTACAAAGAAGATGGTGTTGGCCTGCTGTGTGCTGCACAATGTATGTGAAGAGCATGGTGACAACTTTAGTGAGGATCTTCGTGCCAGCGCCGACCGCCTTCACGCCTCAGAGACTGATTTATTCATGGTGACCTGGGACAGTCACAGCTCGGGTGGGAACAGTGTGGCGTGGGCGGGGCGGCGGCTGACGATCATCATGCCTTGTGGGGGGTTTTCTATGAGTTCACCCTGTTGGAGAAGTTTGATTAGGTTGGTGGCTTCGGCCATGTTTGTGTGTTAAGTGTTACAGTATGTGTCACTTCATGCTAACTGTGCTCCAGTTCATGGTTAGGCTGAAGTGTGTGCTCGTGGTTCTCGAGATTGAATGTGTTTCTCATGCTTTACAGTGACTGTGTGAAGAAATAAATTTCTCCCAGCCATTCGCATTGGGAAGCAATCAAGCTCACGTGTTTCTCCAAGATCCTTCTAGCAGTAAAAACGCTACAATACTAACATATTTTTGCTGTGTAGTGGACCGCGCGTGCACAACCTCTCGCGGGCGAGCCTTTCTCTGAATACGCTGTTTTAACGGGGGTGGGGATAAGAAACACCGCACTGGCAGAAGTAGGCTAATGATTATGAATGCGTCAGGAAAAACAGCAAGGAAACTGACTGGCCATTTTAATAATTCATTGATAAGTTGATGTCTTTGGTTTCGGCTGTGATGGAGGTGATCATGTCATCATGTTATCTCCGCAGCAGTGCACGCACCAGTAATCCACATTTTATACGAATTACATAAGCTGAATTTTTTTCCATTCATTTTTATAAAAGCAGGCATTTCGCTTTCTGTAAATAGATATTTTTCACGTCTGTGAGGCGAGTATACATCGAGTTTCGGTTCATTATCTGACGCGCTCAAGTTCACAGAAACCGATACAGAATAACGTTGTATCCCTGTTTGCTTTCATTATTTTACAAAATCATAAAATTTTCTCGTCATTGTGCGAGCACTTAAATAAAAGTAGTGTCTTATAAAGGCTATGTAGCTTATATAGGTTTATTATATCGTTTTTGCCCATTAATCTGACAACCCCTATGGCTCACCCACTTTTTCTGATGCACACCTAGACTTTTCTGGATACGCGAGAGTTACACATGATATAAAGGCTCACTTTAACATTTACTTTGCTTAAATTCGATGGAAGTAAGAAACACCTATATTTAATTTAAGTTCTAAATTTGTACTGTATTTAGTATTTATTGTAAATATATTGATTTATTAAAGAAATATGATTGTAATTTGACAGTATGACTGGAATTTTACCTGACTAAAACTCTGTTGACCCCAATGGCCAGATCTCAAAAAAGATTTTACATACATGACCTTTAGAAAATAAGTAAGCAGATGTAAAACTGCCAAGAAATTATTTTGTAATAGGCTAACATTAATTGCTAAAACTATTTTGCCTAAGAACAAGGACAGACTAAATTCTTATTAGCCACAAATAAATTTCCTGTAGAGTATGTAGTCATATATGATTCAATATTTCTTTAGCTGACCATCTCAGCCTGACTCCCATTCTGTATGGTCTTGGTGAAAGTGATAGTCCAAACACAGGAGTGAAATCTGGTTCTCCTGCATCTTCAGGCCAAAAAAACTGAAAGCGATGCAAGAGAGAAACCAAGAATAGGAAGAGTTCCATGCGAGCCAGACCTTCTCCAAGACACACACGAGGGCCTGCACACATGGACAGATAGATAAATGTAGAATTTATAATGAATTAACCTCTAATTTGCATAAACAACGTTTGAGGTAAGTTTGCAGTGTCCCTTCTCTTCTCACCAGCAGAAAAGGGTAAGAATGCCTCAGGCTTTTCAAACTGCCCCTGATCGTTTAGGAAGTTTGATGGGTTAAAATCATGAGGAAGCTTCCACTGGCCTTCTTCACTCAACACTGAGGACAAGTTGGGAATGATCATAGTTCCCTGAAACATGGATAAATAAAAGATTATAACATGAGTAGTAAAAAAAAAAAATGAAACCAAAGAAATTAGCTATAATCATCACCTTTGGTATGATGTAGTTCATCAGTTCAGTATCTTTCGTGGTACAGTGAAATGCACTCAAAGGGGCGACATTGGCAATGCGCAGACACTCATGAATCAGAGCCTGGGTGTATGGCATGTTGTCTCTGTCTTCAAAAGACACCTGAGATTTTCCGTCCATTACTTTATCAATCTCCTGCTGACATCTGTCTAAAAAGAAAGTATAGCATGTTTATTTGATTCAACCTGTCAGTTTGGACAATAATGATTTAATGAGCAGACAGTGTAATGGACAATATTAAAGTTCAGACTCTGAATGTCTGGATGAGCCATGAGGTAGAGGATCCCTGTAAGAAGTGTGTTAGATGTCGTCTCAGTTCCAGCTAAATGCAGCTCCAAAATATATGTCACAAGTTGCTCTTCACTGAAAGTGGATTCTTCGTCTCTCTATTAAAAGTGATACATAAAATAACATTTTTACAAGATACATTTTAGCATTAGTACTCATCAAGAAATAAAAAGTTACTTCATCATGCCAAAAACAAACCTTATCAAGCTCATCCAGATAGCAGTCAACCAAGTCTCTTGGTTTTCCTGGCACTCTCGTTGTCTTGTGCTCCTTGATCATGTCTATTGTCATGCTTTTCATTGTGCTGTAATTATCAAAAGCTTTTTTAAAGGGAAGGGGCCAGGACCTTACTAGAGGAAGCGCGTCATAAATCTATTTGAAATGAAAGTGAGAGAGAAAAAACAAGAGACTGTTGTTCCTGCAAAAACTTACTCCAGGAGGGGTGGCAAACTTTTGCTACAAGGGACCCTTAAATTAACAATTAACCCAACCAAGACACTGAATCTATTATTAAAAGTGTTTTTACAAATAAATTAGAATAAAACAGAACTTACCATTGCCCAAGTACCACTATAGAGCTTTGCATTTTCAGCAAACATGCGAATGTACACTTTAAGGGTTTCACTGCCATAATCATACCGAGTGCCAAACAAAACCTGGTAGATGATATTTGATGTTGCATCATGGAACAAAGTCTGAGGATAGAAGGAACTTCCTACAAATAGATTACAGTTTTTTCCTTGATTTATGAAGTAGAAATCCTGGCCAGCTACTGTATAATCAAGAGGAACATAAATAATAAAGAAACATGCTATTACCAGCAAATTTCTCCAATTTTGCAACTAGGTGTTCAATTTCTCCCAGAATCCTGTTCTCCATAGATTGTTTCCCCAAGCCAAAGCTCCTGAAGGTCATGAAAGCAAAGCGCCGATGCTCCTTCCATTGAAAACCATAATCAGCCATTATGACGCCTGTTTCATTTTATTCATATCAGTAATGCATTTCAGAATCAAACTAAAGATACATGTATAATAGACACGTCATACTCCCTGACAGACATGTTTGTCAAAGATCTCACCTTTTCCTCTATGTACATCCTTAATCAGGGTCTGCGGGCGTCCTGAGAAGTCTGCAGATTTGTTCACCAGAGCTTCTCTTACAGCTTGTAAACCATTAAGAACAACAGCTGGTTTTGTCCCAATAGACAGGCTGTAAACATTTCCATATTTCTCAGCAAACTGCACATACAATATAAAATACATGTTATTCAGAAAAAAAAAAATAACACAAGAACCAGAAAAAAAATAAGTGTCATTAGGCAAACTGTTGTCCCCAAAACAGCAAAAATGCCCTTTCCAATACCTCTATGGTAGAAAAAACAACATCATGCATTCTTATGGGGCATACAATGGAGAAAATGTGATGCAGCGCCCTAATGGCATGCCTTTCGGTAGAAAACAAGCTAGAGTTTTTATAAGCTTTGTGTATCAAGCCAATAAACACACAACTACAATCAATTTATTGATTGCTTACACAAATAAACACAAATTTAAATATTTAAAAAATATAATATGATGTTGTACCTTCTCAAAGTCTTTCAGAGGATTTTTGATGTTAAAATGAAGCAAGTTGCCAAATACAGGAATGGGTTGTGGTCCAGGAGGGAATTTCTTGGGCCTCTGGATCCTGATGAAGAGGAAGAGGAGGCAGACACAAAACACAACCAGAATCCAGGTCCCCAACATGACGACTGTTGTACTGCTGCTCTACACACTACACACATTTAGAATGACAAGTCCTTAAAAACAGTGCTTACAGTTTGTTAATCATTTACATGGCTGGGAAGACTGAATCTGCAATAGGTAAACAGCTTGGTGTGAGGAAATCAACTGTAGGAGCAATTATTAGAAAATGGAAGACACAGCTCGCAAACAGGTAGGAAGTCCGGATGCTACGAGATCTATGGTTTTACTAGATAAATGTCATGCACACTCGCGCTGCGACCAGCACTATGACCTGGAAGTAGTACGGTCGCAATTCCGGAGGCATAAAAGAATTGTAATGGAAAAATCATATTTTAATTATGTATTAATCCTATTTTATTCTTGTAGTAAGTGTGTAACGTAGGCCTTAGAAGTTTGAACTTGTTTGTCGAAGCTTAGTGACACAAGGCCGAGAACAGAATAGAAACAACCTGATTGTAGTTGTCCCTGAATAAATGATAAGGTATAGACATCTGGTCTGGGTCAGATAAAGAGTCATGAGTTTGAATGCAGGAACTTCACGTACAGGGCGTTGATTATGTTAGCAGAGATGTTTGTGTATATAATAGGTCAGCTAGAGAAAGAGATCACCTTTTCTCTATGCTGCAACTGTTTGCTGTATGAGACTGGTCCTTCTGCAGAAGTTTGAAATAAAACCTTTGTTACTTTGCTCTTACCCAGTGTATGAATTACTTGTCTTTATATTGTTTTCAGAATTTCCACCACAACTTGGCGTTGTCGGCAGGATTAAGCACAGTGCATCTTTTTACTGTAACATTTGGCATCTCTAATAAAATTGTGTTATACCTCAACCATCGTGCTGTTGACATGTGTGCCGTTTTTTGTTCGAGGAGAAGTAGTGAATCTGCATGTGGAACCAATAAAGTTAAATCACTGTACCCTACTATGTCCCTAGAAGCTGTTACAGCTTTTTCAGCAGCTGCAACGGCTCTTAAACACATTGGTAACCCTGCTGCTACAGGATCTAGTTTTGCTGAAAAATAGGCCACCGGCCTAAGTTTACTCCCATGTTCTTGCAATAGCACAGACGTCATACAACCTCGCTTTTCATCCACTGTCTGCACAAAAGGTTTATTTGGATTGGGGATCCCCAAAGTAGGTGTGGTTTGTAGTGCCAATTTCAAATTAGTGAATGCCTTTTCTGCCTCTTGAGTCCAACTAAGTGCACTGTGGGCCTGTAGGCCCTTCCCATGAGCTATCTCACTCAAGGGAGCCTCGAGGATTGCATAGTTAGGAATGAACATTCTGCAATATGAACACATGCCCAAAAATGACATAAGTTTTTTTGTTTTTGGTTTTGGAATTTCTTGAATTGCTTTTACTCTGTTTGGACCTAAAGTTTTACCTTTTTCTGATATCAGATGCCCCAAGAATTTTACCTGCTGTTGTACAAACTGTAATTTAGATAGACTTGCCTTGTGACCCTTTTTTGCTAGGTGACAAAGCAAGGCTATGGTATCCTTTTCACATTGCTCTTTAGATGGCGCTGCTATCAAGCAATCATCAACAAATTGAAGAAGGCTTGACCCTGGAGACAGGGTCAACGATTCCAGACTTTTTCTTAATGATTCATTGTAAATTGTCGGTGACTCTGAGTACCCCTGGCATAATCTCGAGAACGTATAGGGTCTCCCCTTAAATGAAAACGCAAACCAGTACTGGCTGTCAGGGTGGACAGGAACGCTAAAAAATGCATTGGCCAAATCTACAACTGAAAACAACCGGCTGGCCGGTGGGATTTGTGCTAGGATAGTGTATGGATTCGGGACATTTGGAGCTCTTGGTATTATTGCATCATTTACTGCCTGAAGGTCCTGCACAAATCTCCAATCATCAGGTTCACCTGGAATTTTTGCTTTTTTCACTGGAAAGATTGGTGTTCTAACTGGTGAGTCTTCACATGGGATTATCACTCCAGCCTTTAATAAAGAATTAAACACGGGAGTAATGCCTTCTATCGCCTCAGTTTTCAATGGGTACTGTGTCTTATAAGGCCTATAATCTGACTTTGGTGTAATTTTTACTGGTTCAACATCACATATGAGTCCCACATCATGTTTTCCCTTTGCCCAAAGACTCTCTGGCACTGTTTTTAGCCTTGGGTCGCTTATCTCTATCTGTGGGAAGCTCCAATTCACTCTCTCATGATTCAATGTTGACACCGGAATTATCTCTACAGCTCTCTTAGCTTCTACCAACCAGTTCAGACCGACCTTGTATGTGTTATTTGTTTTACTATACCAAGTCTCTGTGTCTCCCACACGAACCCAATCATTAATTCTGAGGTTATTCAACACCCACGGTCCCAATTCTTGCCATTAATTTTTGTTATTTTTAGATAATGACACATGAGGATGTGACCCTTCTATGGCAAATGGGTGTGGCATGCCAGTTCTTACATTTACTCTAGAGAGGTCTATAGATACGGCGCATCTATATTGGTCCCAATATAGATCTTGAAAAAATAGCATGTCTGGGTTTTGTAGTTCTCTAAACCATTCACTCTCATACTCATTATCAGGCTTTTCAAAATGAATGTGTGCAGTGCAGTGCAAATCATGTTCAGACATAAAACTTGTGTTAGTAGGGTTAGTGCGGTCATGTGCTGCTTCCACAAGTGTCTGGTTCACTGAACTCGTAATAGATTGAGCCCATATCCACTCATACACGTACATCAATGGCCTCGTGTCATATTTCACCCCTTGAATTTCTACTTCATCTTTCTCCACTACTTTTAGCCCTCCTGGGGTACTAATCAAACTCAATCCCAATTTGTTTATTAAATCACGCCCCAGGAGATTAATAGGACAACAACTAGAAAGCAAGAATGAAAATTTGAATTTTTCTCCTTTATCAGTTTCACACTTGAGGGGTGTAGAAAATTTTTCTTTTACCATGACACCAGATGCCCCTACTGAGTTCAGGTACCGTCCACTCGTTTTTACTGGCTCACTTAACTGACTAGATCTTATCACAGAGTTTCCTGCTCCAGAATCTACCAGAAACATAATCTTTTCTCCTGCAACATTCATCATATACACAGGCATTTGTTTATATGACTCATTACCATACTTTGCGTAAGTGCCAAGATGTTCTTGCACATTTTCTAGTCTTAATATAGTTTGTGAAAGAAGTTCAGAAAGGTTAGTTGAAGAGGTTAGCTCTAGCGAATCTTCATTGCAAAGCATTAAAGGTTTTGACTCACCCTCTCCTTCCGGTCTGCTCCCCACGGTCCCGTCCTTTTTCTGTCAATTTCCACCCTGATCCTCACCTCTTCTAATCCATTCCTCTCCTCTGCTCCTTCTCGGACAGTCTCTAATCCAATGGTTTTCACTTCCGCATACATAACAGCCATTTGTTCTCCCACGTCCACGGCCTCCTCGTCCTCTTCCACGTCTCCTGTACTGTACATCCGCAGTTTGTCTTACCATCTGCAACACTGCCAGCTGTGCATTGTGACTCTCGTCTTCTCTCTTCTTGTTGCACTTATCTTTTTATTCTGATATCAGCTTTTCCGCGTGTATTGCATGTTGTTCAATGAGACTAAGTTTTCCAGTGTCCCATCCAACGCATGTGTTTTTCACCTTCTGAGCGATGTCCTCCTGTAATCCATTCATGAAACTGTTCCTCAAATGTGCTTCATACGGTGAGATTGCTGCCACAGACATGTCTGCAGGCCTCTCCAACCCGCTGTTTGCATCATGTACCTCAGTGAGACGGGTGAGATAGTGTGACACGCTCTCTCCTGGTTGTTGTTTGCACATTGATATTTTAGTCATATCCATTTTTGCTGGGAACGCTTCTTTACACGCTGTTGTAAGGCACACCACAAAACCGTTAAATGCTTGGTTTTCTTCATGATGAGCCTGAGCTCGCCGTGCGAAAACATTGTCCATTGGCCAGGAATACTTAATTTTTGCAAAGTCCGCACCTAGTTTTCTCCCCAAAAGTCGTCGCATTTCATAAGATGTCGGGCGAAACTCTGAGCAAAATCTGCTCATTTCATCACCGAATTTCTGTCCTCCCACCTCTCTCGGGTCTGGGAGTTGTCCATGTGCATTTTCGATGTCCTTTATTGTCCATGGTCGGTGAACAAGCATCGCTGTTCCATCCGCCCCTGCTACTTCCATCATTGGAGCAGTGATTACTTGATGAACACTTCCTGTAGCTCCTAAGAGTTCCTCTCTCTCGTCCTCGCTGTCATCAGGTGGTGGTTGTCGATCAGCCTTTTCTCTTTTCAGCTGAGCCTTGGTTCGAGTATGTGACGAAATTGGAGACAGAGCCGTCATTGCTGTGCTGGCTGTGCTGGCTGTGCTGGGGCCTTGGGCCTGCCGAGAAGTCTCTTGTCCATGTTGTCTTACTGGATCTGCTGTAGGGGCTATCTGTCTAAGAGCTGGGGGTCGCGGGGGGCAGCCGTCCAGGTCGGGATCTGAAATAGACTTAACACACTGAAAAGAATCAATGTTTTGTGCTTGCATTTTAGGTTGTATGCGTTTTTCTCTAAGTTCTGCTTCTGCTTTCCACATATTAAATCCTACCCAATTAATGTTTACTTTGTTTGTTTTCTTTTTGTTATTGTAATTATCAATCTCTTTTTGTTGCAATCTTGCGTTCAAAAATCTGGCGCCGGCTAAAACTCCCTGCTTCAGGAAAGCCACACTCCCTTATCCACATTTCTACTTGGGTCACAGCCTCAGGGCCATAATTTCTAAACATAAATTGGATGTTAGGTTTATCACAACCCCATGGAATCTTTTCTTTAGTTTTAGTTTTGCTGTTACCCATGATTTTTACTTGTCAATTTACACGTGCCACTAACTCACAGTGAGCTCTCACAGTCCCCTTGACTGCTACCGGTGCAGTTTGCACTCTGCCGTAAAGTCCTCTTGACTTTACCGGTGCACTTTACTCTCTACCTTAATTTACCTCAACAGTCCCCTTGACTGTTTTTCCCGTAAAGTCCTCTTGACTTTTACGTGTGCACCTTGCAACCCTGCTGTCACGGGCTGACTAGGGTGATGATGAATCCAAGCGCGAGTGATGACGGCAGACGGAGGGGGCGTGGTCGAGGGGCGAAAGCGGAGTCGGCAACAGATGATCAGGCAGCGGAACGTCGGGGCAAAAACGTGAGGCGGGCGGCGTAGTCAAAAGGGAAGCGAGAGTTCGGAAACCGGGAGATCTAAGAGCGAGGCAAACAAAACCAAATCGAGAACCAAAAGGCGGAAACGAGGGACAAAACGAGTTCGGCAACATGAAGATCGGAGAGAAAGAAAAGCGCGAGAACATTGAGACATGAAAACACAAACAATAATCCAGCGATCTGAGCAGCGCGCCGCGCATGCTTAAATCGCTGGAGTAATCAGTCAGGGAATGAGAAACAGGTGAGCAGACGGGGCGGAAACGGGGGCGTGAGAGTGCACGTGACGGCTAGACAAAAACATGAGCGCGTGGGGGAGTGACAGCGTGGGAAAAAGACGGCAGACAGGGCATGGAACATGACACCTGCACTCTGACTTGCTTTACCTCCGGAGGTCCTCACACCGAGCACATCTGCTGCGGGGCCAAGTTTTTCGGAAACGAGGCGAAACCAGTACCCTATCTCTCTCTTTTTTGCGCCTTTGCACTTTTTGGGTACTTTTCACGAATCCCAGACTCGTGTGATAGATCCAAGTTTAAATCTATCCCAGCCACTGTGAGAAAGCGCACTTCTTACTCAATTACAACTTACTTTAACTTTAACAATTACAACTTAAAGAAAAATAATTTCCTTACCACAACTTGGCCCACGACCCTGAGATTAAGAGTCTCATGCTCTACCGACTGAGTCTGTAATAATGTCACAGCAGCAGAAGCAAATGCAGACAACACATCTTGTATCATACCGATAACCACCATGGCCATCTTACAGATATCTGCATACTACAAACAAACAGGGAGGCCAAACTCAGCAGTCCCTGGGTGTAATTATTCCAATAATCTATGTTTTGACGCGCCAGGGAACTATTGCTCCCCATTGCCTGTTAAGAAATATGAAGACAATTCTACTTATATGGTCCCATGGCAAAAAGGAGACACTTGCGTTGTGCAAGATCAAAAGGAAAATGGGGAACCTGACTTAGGATGGTCTGAGTGCACCACTTACGTTCGTATAACCAATCGTTCAAAAGGTAGGTCACCTAAATGTAGTATAGATGGTAATTATTTTCCAAATGATGGTAGTTGTCCATTCATAGAACTATCGTCAACAAACACAGTAATGTGGGTGTGTGGGTTAAACGCATATGTGACCTTACCTAGGTATTTCAATTGGACAGGCTCATGTTATCCTGCATATGTAACTCCTAGTGTGTCAGTACACACAGAAAATCCGTGGGGGCCACGGATGTTAGAAAATAGACGAAAAAGAGATGTCCCTATTAAATTTCATGGTTACACTTTAGGAAACCCGTGGACTAGCCCAGGAGTAAATGTAGGCTGGTCACTCTTCCTCGGCGGAGGAACAGCTGTAGCCCTAAACAAGGTAAATGGTTTAGCATACATGTTACTGATACTAAAAAATGACACCGTAAATGCCTTGCAGTTAGTAAATGATGAACTTAAGCAGGTTAGAGAGATCACAATTCAAAATAGAATGGCTCTGGATATTTTACTGGCCGAGAGAGGTGGAGTGTGTAAAGTTCTAAACACCTCTTGTTGTTTTTATATTCCTGACAATCATCAGAATATCAGCAACATCATAAACCACATGAAGAAGGCTTTGCAACCACCTCCCCAAGTAGAGTCTTGGATCTCATGGTTAACGCAATTATGGGGAGGCTGGGGTTATTGGCTGGTTTATAGTGTTTTACCAATTGGGATTATAATCTTGTTAGGCCTCTGTATAACACCCTGTATTTGCAGATGTAAACAGGGACTAGTTCTGAACAAAGTAAAATATCAAATGTTAAGACAGACTGACAACATAGAATGTAAACCGGACTGGGACGACCCGACTTCTGACAGAGTTCAAAATTCCAGTGACTATCAGTTTGAGATTTTAGATCATGATATGGAAGATGACATAATGTAAATCTTTAGAGAAATATAAAGCATGTATATTTAAGTAGATTGCAGAATTAAAAAAAAAATGCTTTTGTGTCAGGGGTCTATCCCAATAAAAACAGCTGTAGTGTCCTCTGTGTGCATTAGAGTGCTAGTGATGATGTTGTTAAAAACCTAGGTTGGAGAGACAATATCTGATGAAATTTACCTAATGCATAGCTTATTAGTATTGTTTTGAATTGTAGAATTAAAATATTTAGGTTGTCATAGAATGACAAAAGGGGGAAATTGTAATGGAAAAATCATATTTTAATTATGTATTAATCCTATTTTATTCTTGTAGTAAGTGTGTAACGTAGGCCGTAGAAGTTTGAACTTGTTTGTCGAAGCTTAGAGACACAAGGCCGAGAACAGAATAGAAACAACCTGATTGTAGTTGTCCCTGAATAAATGATAAGGTATAGACATCTGGTCTGGGTCAGATGAGTTTGAATGCAGGAACTTCACGTACGGGGTGTTGATTATGTTAGCAGAGATGTTTGTGTATAAAATAGGTCAGCTAGAGAAAGAGATCACCTTTTCTCTATGCTGCAACTGTTTGCTGTATGAGACTGGTCCTTCTGCAGAAGTTTGAAATAAAACCTTTGTTACTTTGCTCTTACCCAGTGTATGAATTACTTGTCTTTATATTGTTTTCAGAATTTCCACCACAAGATACAAGATGGCGCTTCACATCACTCAGTCATTGAGTTCACCCATGCCGGTTCAGACGGTTCGTCAGCCATTTTGTGAGTACTTACTTTCTTGGGTTAACTTTCCGATTCGAGTGTGTGTTAATAGGACTCGGGTTAAATTTGTGTTTTTCCCTCTGAGAGAGTCCTTAAAATAATCAGCGTGGTTATCCTGCCTACTCGCGTTGCTTCCGCGTTTGGATTTACCATCCACGCAACAAAAGGCTAAGGTCTTCTGGTCACCCCGGGTTAGTTCCTGACAATAAATATGCAACTGGGTGATATTTCATGTTCTTGGGCTAAGACCTCTGCTGCAACACCCCGCCTTCAGACACATTTAGGTGAAGTGGCTTGCCATAATCAGGTAGAACCAATGCTGGAGCTGAACTTAGAGATTGCTTGAGACGACGAAAAGTGTCCTTCATCTAAGAAGTCTATGTGATCTTGTCTGAGTGAGTGGAGAAGCATGACTGGCGCAATATCTTGTCATAGAAGGAACAGTCAGGAACATCATCGGGAAGCTCATCATCACTTGTTTCATGGCAGGTGGATGAATCTCAACAACAGTTTATATGCGATCAGTAGATAATGTTCTTTGTCCCTGTGTGATTGTGAATCCCAGATAAGACACATGCAGAATTGAGCTTTGTGAGGGAAGCCTTGAATCCTACGCCTGCCATATGTGTCAGCATGCATAGTGAATGTTTGTATCTTCAGTTTCAGCTGAAAGGGGGAGGTTGTCGCATATAACAGAAGGTGGACTTTCTCAGGCAGGGTCATGGAAACCATGGCATCTCTTACGACAAAGAAGAACACAGCTGGGGAGTCTATAAACCATTGAGGAAGACGGATCTTAGTCAGTTGGTGGCTTTTGAACGTGAAAGCGAATTTAGGCTGTGTCTGCTCACTGACAGGGACACTGAAAAAGGCAGAACACAAATCAATAACTGTGAAATATGAAAGGTGTGGAGGTACTGACATCAAAATGCATGGGACATCTGAAACAATAGGACTGACAGGAATAACAATATCAATAATTTTGCGTAAATCTGTATCCTTTTCCACAGGCCTTTTGTACAGGATTAACAGGTGTATTGTATGGAGATTTTTTTAGGAACTAGAACACCTTGTTGTATAAGATCTCTCAATACCCGCCTCCTTGTCTGGTGAAAGAGGGTATCGTTTACAATACCCAGGTGTCAATGTTTTTAAATTGTGCTGTGTATGGTGTAGTACAAACTGTGCCCACTTCATTAGCATGATTTAGATCACAACTTTGGAGGTACACAAGACAGTTAGGATAAGATAACAATAGATGCATCAGCAGAATCAACATGTGGGATCACGTCAGAGAACATAGTCAATTTATGAACCATATTTAAAATGGTTTTACCCACTGCAAAAGATATACAACAGTCTAATTTACAAAGTCTTTGTCTAATGAATTGAAAGGAGATAAAGGTATCAACAAATCTATGAAGAAAATGCAAAGTTGGATCATCTGGGCTAGTTACAGGAAGCTGAAAAGTTTTAGGACATGAAATTGGGACCCCGTCTATCGCTACAGAGCTCATAGTGGATGCTGAAACAGGACCATGGTACGGAGAACCACTAAAAGAAGAGCATTGTCACAAAGTGACTTGTCCCTGTTGCTTTGAACAGCACATACAGTGGTGTGAAAAACTATTTGCCCCCTTCCTGATTTCTTATTCTTTTGCATTTTTATCACACTTAAATGTTTCTGCTCATCAAAAACCGTTAACTATTAGTCAAAGATAACATAATTGAACACAAAATGCAGTTTTTAAATGAAGGTTTACGTTATTAAGGGAGAAAAAAACTCCAAATCTACATGGCCCTGTGTGAAAAAGTGATTGCCCCCCTTGTTAAAAAATAACTTAACTATGGTTTATCACACCTGAGTTCAATTTCTGTAGTCACCCCCAGGCCTGATTACTGCCACACCTGTTTCAATCAAGAAATCACTTAAATAGGAGCTACCTGACACAGAGAAGTAGACCAAAAGCACCTCAAAAGCTAGACATCATGCCAAGATCCAAAGAAATTCAGGAACAAATGAGAACAAAAGTAATTGAGACCTATCAGTCTGGTAAAGGTTATAAAGCCATTTCTAAAGTTTTGGGACTCCAGCGAACCACAGTGAGAGCCATTATCCACAAATGGCAAAAACATGGAACAGTGGTGAACCTACCCAGGAGTGGCCGGCTGACCAAAATTACCCCAAGAGCGCAGAGACGACTCATCCGAGAGGCCACAAAAGACCTCAGGACAACATCTAAAGAACTGCAGGCCTCACTTGCCTCAATTAAGGTCAGTGTTCACGACTTCACCATAAGAAAGAGACTGGGCAAAAACGGCCTGCATGGCAGATTTCCAAGGCGCAAACCACTTTTAAGCAAAAAGAACATTAAGGCTGGTCTCAATTTTGCTAAAAAAACATCTCAATGATTGCCAAGACTTTTGGGAAAATACCTTGTGGACCGACGAGACAAAAGTTGAACTTTTTGGAAGGTGCGTGTCCCGTTACATCTGGCATAAAAGTAACACAGCTGTCAGAAAAAGAACATCATACCAACAGTAAAATATGGTGGTGGTAGTGTGATGGTCTGGGGTTGTTTTGCTGCTTCAGGACCTGGAAGGCTTGCTGTGATAGATGGAACCATGAATTCTACTGTCTACCAAAAAATCCTGAAGGAGAATGTCATCTTCGTCAACTCAAGCTGAAGCGATCTTGGGTGCTGCAGCAGGACAATGACCCAAAACACACCAGCAAATCCACCTCTGAATGGCTCAAGAAAAACAAAATGAAGACTTTGGAGTGGCCTAGTCAAAGTCCTGACCTGAATCCTATTGAGATGTTGTGGCATGACCTTAAAAAGGCGGTTCATGCTAGAAAACCCTCAAATAAGGCTGAATTACAACAATTCTGCAAAGATGAGTGGGCCAAAATTCCTCCAGAGCGCTGTAAAAAACGCTTGATTGCAGTTATTGCTGCTAAGGGTGGCCCAACCAGTTATTAGGTTCAGGGGGCAATTACTTTTTCACACAGGGCCATGTAGGTTTGGATTTTTTTTCTCCCTAAATAATAAAACCCCTCATTTAAAAACTGCATTTTGTGTTTACTTGTGTTATCTTTGACTAATAGTTAAATGTGTTTGATGATCAGAAACATTTTGTATGACAAACATGCAAAAGAATAAGAAATCAGGAGGGGGGCAAATAGTTTTTCACACCACTGTACACACACACACACACACAAACACCACATCTTAAGACACTCCTCCTCCGTAATCCCCTGCTGAGGCCATTTGCATGCTGGTTCACATACATGCAATCATATCCACTTCATTTCCATTCCACAACAGTAATCCATGCTGTGCATAACAACACACACATTTTTAATGCTGTTTATTGTTTTATTTTGGGTTTTGTTTCATTTTGTAAATATTTTCCTGAATAGTCGGTATTCCTCATTGCTTCCACACCATCGGACTATTATTTCTATTTATGTTATTTTCTGTTATTTTTTTGTATATACAGTGGAACCTGGATTATACGAATAATTCATTCCGGAAGCGGGCTCGTATTCTAAAACACTCGTAACACAAATTTTCCTATATGAAATAATGGAAATTCAAATTATTCGTTACAAAGCCCAAAATAAATACATAAAAAATATAAAGTAAAAATAAAAAAAATTAATCTGCACTTTACCTTTAAAAAAATTAAAAAATAAATCCTGACAGATAAGTGTTTCCGTTTATGCGCGCAGGCGCTGTGTGTGTGTGCATTATGTGAGAGAGAGTGTGTGTGTGTGTGTGTGTGTGTGTGTGTGTGTGTGTGTGTGTGTGTGAACCGGCACGGTGTCAAATTACGCGCGCACACACACATAACACACACTCTGCAGCGCAAGAGAAAGAAAAACACACACAACACACACACTCAAACACTGACACACAGTCAAGGTGAGAGAGAGAGAGAGAGAGAGAGAGAGAGAGAGATATCTCATTTCCACTACACTGGTGCTGGTGATAGGTGCCGGGAACCACCGAGAACCGGCCCACATTTACGCTAGACAGGAGCTCAGCGAGAGCTGCATGATAATACGTCACAGGCCACGTCCACTATACGGAAACAAACATGGCCAAAGTCAGTTTACTAGTTATTCTCCAATCTATGAAAATGTATTTCAGTATCCAAAGGCAGCTTATTCGATGTGTTATAACCGCTGAAAGAGATCGACATAGACAACGATTACGTGCAAGACGACTGGTAAGTTCTGACACCCCGTTAACTACAATGTGTTTTCTTTTTAACCCAGACTAGCATTAGCTCAAATGCTAATGGTAATGCTATCTAACTATACTGTTGTTTTTCTTTTTCAACACGTAATTTATGCAGTAAATAACATTTAACATTTCAATTTTCAGATCGCCTCAAAACTTTGTATGCGCCGTAAATCGCCAGTGATGTGGATGTTGCCATGAGCACAGCGGTGGTGTGATACAATTGCTCCCAATTTCAGCCCGGCGGGAGAGTCTCGCAGGAGTCATTTGAATACATTTGTTGCCAGCTGAGTACAATGTGGAAAAGAAACACTATGTATCGCCTGTGTGTACTGCTAAGAAAACGAGTTGCTATTGCCATTTGGAGGCTGGCAACCGGCGACGAGTACAGAACAGGTGAGCCACCTTTTTGGAGTAGGCATATCCACCGTGTGTAATTGTGTGCAGGACTTTTGTGATGCTGTGATTAGAGTACTTCTCCCTCAACACATTAAATTTCCAGATCCAGCCAAGTTTGTGGAAATGGACAAATTTTTTGAAAGTCGCTAGAGAGTGCCACAGTGTGTGGGCAAAAGATGGAAGTCACATACCTATAATTGTACCCAGGTTATTACTTTAACCACAAAGGATGGCATTCGGTTGTTTTACAAGCTGTTGTGAATGGAAAAGGACAATTTTTGGACATTTGTGTTGGATTTCCTAGTAGTGTTCATGATGCAAGGGTGTTAAAACAGTCATATGTACAGTATGGGAAAGGCTGAGTGATGGTGACCTGCTAAGCCAAAACAAAGTTAACATCTGTGGCTGTGATGTTGGTCATTATTTAATAGGTGACCCTGTCTAGCCTTTGCAAAACTGGTTGATGTAGCCATTTTCAGACACTGGCAGATTATCAATTCTTAATAACAGAAGTATAATTACAGAATAAGCAGTGCAAGGTCAGTCGTGGAAATGAGCTTCGGGAGGTTAAAAGGACGTTGGAGATGTCTGATGAAAAAGGAATGATTGTAAACTTGACCTTACAAAGAAGATGGTGTTGGCCTGCTGTGTGCTGCACAATATATGTGAAGAGCATGGTGACAACTTTAGTGAGGATCTTCGTGCCATGCATGTCAATCTACAGCCTCCTTTTCAGACAGTACCTGAGCATGGACATCCAGAAGGAGCTGATGTAAGAGCTGCATTAATGGACTACTTCAACAGACAGGACTAATAAATCTGTAGTGTTTTATTGAAATGCAACAGTGCAAACAATTAAGGAACATTTAGCAAATAGGCTGGTACAAAAGTGGCAACAAGTAAAGTGCAAACATTTTTTTTATTAAACTGACAATACAATGATAAATGAAAAAAAAATAACATTAACTGTGTGTTGTCTGGTTTTTCTCCATAACCTTAACCATTCGTTCCAAAAGGCCCAGCATAGCACCTGATGTCTCATCCATTTTATTAAGAATGGCCTCATTCATCTCTCTACTGTGCTGTAGAAACTGCTCATCTGATCTCTCCAAATAAGCAAGTAGTTCCTCATTGTCCCATTCTCTCTTCTTTCTCTTAGCTGTGTAATGACACACAAATACTACCATAAGCAAATTGCCTTATTATATAATACACGATAGTTATATTGAATTTTTAATACATTTAGCAATTAATGAGAAACTGGTGACAAAACAATACTTACCTTTCCTCCGTGGTTCTGTAGAAGAGAATGCTTCACTTAAAGGTGAAGATGCCCTGCATTCTCCAAGATCTTCAGGGCTTCCCACAAATGATGTATTTGAGACTAAATATCAATAGTACTGAAAACATATCAGTTTCATTTTGTCGGTTTGTTCAATTTTGTACACAGTAACAACGCATTAATGCCTTCCTTTCAAGGTTTTACATCTTGCATAGCTTTTCTTTTAACAGAATGTGAGTAAACCCATCCATACTGTACATATAAAACATTATGAATAATTGAGCAACAAGTTAAAGCATCATATTAATAATTACAGTATGGCTGCACAAACACGTAAACGTATGTACTGTAGCAACTGAGATTTTTTACACTAACAAAGAAAGTAAACAAGCTTACCGAGATCCAATGTGGAAGGGGAGGCGATTTCCTGGAGCATTGCTGTGGCTGAATTTAATGCCCCAGTAAGTTGATTTGACGGTCTGTGCCCCAGCACCGAATCCATCACATCATAAAAAAAAATCTTTTGCACCTCCACCGCTGCCACTTTTTACACAGCCCCTTCTTTTTGTCACTGTAGTCTTTCTTCATTTTTTTTTTAGCTTATTCACTACTTGGTCGGTTGTTCATGTGAAGCCTGCGACTATTACTGTACTTCTTCTCTTATTTCCTCATACACTTTTTTTTTTCTTAAAGCACTTTCCAATTTCTGCTGAATCTCGGCGGATGTCCAAATTGCTAAAAGCGCTTTTGTTTCGTCCGCACTCCACATACTGTATAAGGGACCTTGGGTCTCCGCCATTTTTTATTTTTTTTTTACGCTCCCTATAACTACGCCCACTGCTCGTGACGTTACGGGTGTGTGTGTGTGTGTGTGTGTGTGTGTGTGTGTGTGTGTGTGTGTGTGTGTGTGTGTGAGTGAACCGGCGTGGTGTCAAATTATGCGCGTGCACACACACATAACACACACACTTTGCAGTGCAAGAGAAAGAAAAACACACACTAACACACACACACACACACGGATGTTGATTATACCAGTAAGACAAGCACTAAGACCAAGCAGGGGAGATGATTACCCTCAGCGCAAGAGAGAGAAAAAACGTTGGCTCAGGTGTGATCACGTGACACTCGGCGTCAAATCAAGAAGCGCATGCGTGAAACATGATACTCTGTGCTCGTAAACCAAGACAATGCTCATTTTCCAAGTCCAAACTTATTAAAAATCTTTGCTCGTCTTGCGGAACACTTGCAAACCGCGTTACTCGTAATCCGAGGTTTTACTGTATGTTCTTTGTAAAAATATGCATAAAGACAAAATTTTCAGTGTCCAGTAGCACCAGTCTCACAGAGACCCGGAGGCTTATAAACAGTTTGACAGCAAAATGAGACATTTTGGCAGTATTGTGATTTATTTATTTATTTATTTATTTATTTATTTATTTCAAAAGATGCAAGACAATGCTGCCAAAATGTATCATTTACAGGCTGTAAAATATTTACAGGCTAGAAAATATTCTGTGCATTGTCTCTTATTGAGACACAGGGGTGTTAAAAAGCATTCATCATTCAAAGGTATTCAGATGAGTGTAAATTTAGTATGATTTTGAAAATGCTATAACTCCACCTGCCACAACTTCATCCCAGTGGAACAATCTGACTACATGTGCAGTGCGTTGAAAAAGTATTTGCCCCTTTCTAATTTTCTTTTCTTTGCATATTTGTCACACTTGTATGCGTGAAATTTCACCTAAACACTTTATGAGAAAAAGACAAATTGGCCTTTTTGTTTGTGAGATATCATGAACATTTCGCAGGGGGTACATATCATCGTGATGCAGTGTAAGATCTACCACTCAGTGATGGTTGGTGATGGTCAGTCAGGGTCAGTGATGATGAACCAGTGCCTGCTGATGATGACCAACACCTCTCCCCTGATCTACCAGAGCCAAGTGAAAAGAATCAAACTGAACAGGTAAGCTGGAATGAAAGCAGTAGCAGAATTAACTTGTGCTAGTAATTATTATGGTAGTCAGTATTAATTTAAAATAATATTTCTCAGCAGCTCTGCGATGGATTGGCACGCTGTCCAGGGTGTACCCTGCCTCGAGCCCTGAGTCTCCTGGGATAGGCTCCAGGTCCCTGCGACCCTAAATACAGTATAAAGCGGTATAGAAAATGAATGAATGAATGAATATTTCTCAGCATTATTTCTAATTAATATAGACTACCATAATAATTATAACAACTAACTAATTTACTGTGTAAGTTAATGCTGCTACTGATTTTATTTCAGCTTACTTGTTCAGTTTTATTGCTATTCTTTTTAAAATATTGTCTTTATAGATTTATGTGCTGTTTGTCTTGATGTTCTTTTCTTTGTTTCTTTGTTTTACTAATATGACCCAAAATATGTTCAGTGATAATTCAAATAATATGTTTGAATAGCATTGATTTCTGTATTGTGTTATATTTTTATACTAGTAACAGGGCCACTTTTTGGTCCCAGTCCACCCCTGCACACACACACACACACACACACTAATAAGTATATAATAATAATTATCATAATTCATTAAAAAAAAATACATCAGACATTGCGGTTGAAACAGTCACTCAGTACTTGAGTAGTCTTTTTACCGAATACTTTTTTTACTCTTACTTGAGTGATATTTTGGATGACTACTTTTTACTTCTACTTAAGTAATATTATTTTAAAGTACAGCTACAGTACTCTTACATGAGTAAATTTTTTTGGCAACTCTACCCACCTCTGATTATCTTTCTATCATAGCAGTTTTGTTGTTTGTATTACTTCATCATATTTACCCCTTGTAAATGTAACTCTTTTATTTATATGAAATACAATGTAACTGAAAGATACCCGCTTAGATCAGTAGGACTGCAGAAGCTACATAGAAGTCTTACTGTACCTGAACTGAGCATGGAATGAGGGTTGTGGAATTTGTCCCTGATTACTCAAATTGTACTCATGTTCCAAGTGACAAATTGAGCAAGAACATTTTTCAATGACCAAGACCTATGGTAATGTAGCTAGGCCTGAAGGTAGAAACGCATAGTCAACTAAATGAGTAAGTGGTATTAACTGAATTTAATCCTCTTGTATATGGCTACATAACATCATCCGTGTCTAACTGGCAGAGAAGGTAATGGCATCAGAGTCAAAGCTACCAACTCTCACACTCCTGCAATTGTCACTCGCTCTTGTGCCACACTTCCAATTTATCACGTTTTCTTATTCATTGAAATATATGACATGGTATTATCCTAAGGGAAATACATCACAATATTTACAGTGAAATTTAATAAAAATATAACATCTTTATTGTAATTGGAACACGTGAGATGTTCAACAAAATTAATTGCTTTACAAATATTACACGAGATGCAACCATGGGGGGGGCGCAATCCAGTGTCTTCTTGTGCCAGTCCCAAGTCTGGATAAATGCAGAGGGTTATGTCAGGAAGGGCATCCGACGTAAAACATTTGCCAAATCAATGATGCGAATCAGAAATATCATTTCCATACCGGATCGGTCGCGGCCCGGGTTAACAACGACCGCCACAGGTGCTGTTGACTTACAGGGTGCCAGTGGAAATTGGGCTACTGTTGGTCGAAGAAGGAGAGGAGGAAGGCGTGTTCGAAAGCAGAGAGAGAAGAGGAAAGGCAAGAGTTTAGGAGTGATAGTAGGGACCTTGAATGTTGGGACCATGACAGGGAAGGCAAGAGAGTTGGTTGATATGATGCAGAGAAGGAAGGTGGATATACTGTTTGTCCAGGAGACCAGGTGGAAAAGTAGCAAAGCTAGAAGCTTAGGATCAGGGTTCAAGTTGTTTTACCATGGCGTGGATAGGAAAAGAAATGGAGTAGGAGTTATTCTGAAAGAGGAGTTTGTAAGGAATGTCCTAGAGGTGAAGAGAGTATGAGATAGGGTGATGCGTCTGAAGCTGGAAATTGATGGTGTGATGTTCAATGTTGTTAGTGGTTATGCTCCACAGGTAGGATGTGTGTTAGAAGAGAAGGAGAAATTCTGGAGTGAGTTAGATGAAGTGATGCAGAGCATCCCCAGAGGGGAGAGAGTTGTGATTGGTGCAGACTTCAATGGACATGTTGGGGAAGGGAACAGAGGGGATGAAAATGTGATGGGCAGGTTTGGTCTTCAGGACAGGAATGTAGAAGGACAGATGGTGGTGGACTTTGCAAAGAGGATGGAAATGGCAGTAGTAAATACTTTCTTCCAGAAGAGGCAGGAACATAGGGTGACATATAAGAGCGGAGGCAGAAGCACTCAGGTGGACTACATCTTGTGTCGACGTTGTAATCTGAAAGAGATTAGTGACTTCAAAGTGTTGGTAGGGGAGAGTGTAGCCAGACAACACAGAATGGTGGTGTGTAAAATAACCCTGGTGGTGAGGAAGGTGAAGAGGACAAAGGCAGAGCAGAGGACAAAGTGGTGGAAGCTGAGAAAGGAAGAATGTTGTGTAGTCTTTAGGGAGGAGTTGAGACAAGCTATGGGTGGTCAGGAGGTGCTTTCAGTTGACTGGACAACTACAGCCAATGTGATCAGGGAGACAGGTAAGAGGGTACTTGGTGTATCATCAGGTAAGGGAAAAGGGGACAAGGAGACTTGGTGGTGGAATGAGGAAGTCCCGGAGTGTATACAGGGAAAGAGACTAGCTAGGAAGAAGTGGGACTCTGAGAGGACTGAAGAGAGTAGACAGGAGTACAGGGAGATGCAGCGTAATGTGAAGGTAGAAGTGTCAAAGGCCAAACAAAGAGCATATGAGGACTTGTATGCTAGGCTGGACAGTAAGGAGGGAGAGGTGGATCTGTACAGGTTGGCGAGGCAAAGAGATAGAGATGGGAAGGATGTGCAGCAGGTTAGAGTGATTAAAGATAGAGATGGAAATGTACTGACAGATGCCAGGAGGGTCATGGGAAAATGGAAGGAGTACTTTGAGGAGTTGATGAATGAGGAAAACGAAAGAGAACAAAGAGTAGAAGAGGTGACTGTTGTGGAGCAGGAAGTAGCAAATATTAGTAAAAGTGAGGTGAGAAGGGCGTTGAAGAGGATGAAGAGTGGAAAGGCTGTTGGTCCTGATGACATACCTGTGGAGGTATGGAAGTGCTTAGGAGAGGTGGCAGTAGAGTTTCTGACTAGTTTGTTTAACGAGATCTTGGAGAGTGAGAGGATTCCAGAGGAATGGAGGAGAAGTGTATTGGTGCCGATTTTTAAGAACAAGGGAGATGTGCAGAGCTGTGGCAATTACAGAGGCATAAAGCTAATGAGCCATACAATGAAGCTGTGGGAAAGAGTAGTGGAAGCTAGGTTAAGGGCAGAGGTGAGAATTTGTGAGCAGCAATATGGTTTTATGCCTAGAAAGAGTACATCAGATGCAGTATTTGCTTTGAGGATGCTGATGGAGAAGTACAGAGAAGGTAATAAAGAGTTGCATTGTGTCTTTGTAGATTTAGAGAAAGCGTACGACAGGGTGCCGAGAGAGGAGCTGTGGTGTTGTATGAGGAAGTCTGGAGTGGCAGAGAAGTATGTTAGAGTGGTGCAGGACATGTATGAGAGTTGTAAGACAGTGGTGAGATGTGCTGTAGGTGTGACAGAAGAGTTCAAGGTGGAGGTGGGTCTGCATCAAGGATCGGCTCTAAGCCCCTTTTTGTTTGCTCTAGTGATGGACAGGATGACAGATGAAGTTAGACAGGAGTCTCCATGGTCTATGATGTTTGCAGATGACATTGTGCTTTGTAGCGAGAGCTGGGAACAGGTGGAAGAAAATTTGGAGAGGTGGAGGTACGCTCTGGAAAGCAGAGGAATGAAGGTTAGCCGCAGCAAGACGGAATACATGTGTGTGAATGAGAGGGACCCAAGAGGAACAGTGAGGCTACAGGGAGCAGAGGTAAAGAAGGTTCAGGATTTTAAGTACTTAGGGTCAACTGTCGAGAGCAACGGAGAGTGTTCAAAGGAGGTGAAAAGACGAGTACAGGCAGGTTGGAATGGGTGGAGAAAAGTGTCAGGTGTGTTGTGCGATAAAAGAGTATCAGCGAGAATGAAAGGAAAGGTGTACAGGACAGTGGTGAGACCAGCGATGCTCTACGGCTTAGAGACAGTGGCACTGAAGAAAGGACAGGAGGCAGAGCTAGAGGTAGCAGAGCTGAAGATGTTGAGGTTCTCTTTGGGAGTGACAAGGATGAATAGGATCAAGAATGAGTTCATCAGAGGGACAACCCATGTTAGATGTTTTGGAGATAAAGTCAGAGAGGCCAGATTGAGGTGGTTTGGACATGTTCAGAGGTGAGATTGTGAATATATTGGTAGAAGGATGCTGAGGTTGGAACTGCCAGGCAGGAGGTCTAGAGGAAGACCAAAGAGGAGATTTATGGATGCAGTGAGAGAGGACATGAAGTTAGTTGGTGTGAGAGAAGAGGATGCAGAGGATAGGGTTAGATGGAGGCAGCTGATTCGCTGTGGCGACCCCTGAAAGGGAACAGCCGAAAAACAAAGAAGATATACAAATTACCTTATACAAATTACGTGAGAAAAGGTTACGCATATGGCACCAAAATTCTTACCTATACTGCACCAGAAATTTGAATTTACGTATACTGAAATAAAAATTTACATATATTGCATAAATTGACAGATATTGCACAAGATTTGTACATATTACAGAACATTTTTCTCCAAGAGAATTTTACTGAACATGTAATGCTTGTCCTGCTCTAGTGTAATAACTTATAATATATATTATGTTATTATATATATATTATTATATATATGTATTATATAAATATATAATATGGTCTGGTTTTAATTGTTCTGTACCATCTGCCTGACAGCTCAAACATAGGGTGACCAGGGTGGGACGGACCTTTAAGAATAATGCTAGCTTTATTGAAGCAGTGAGAATTGTATAATTCCTCCAACGAGGGAGAGGGCACCCACTGATGTTTTGGGCTGAGTTAATTAACCTCCGAAGCTCTTTTTTCCATGCATCTGTACAGCTAGAAAACCAAACACAGAGACAGTATATCGTCATAATGCTCTCAACAGTGCAATGACAGGACCAACTGTTTCTGAGAGATGTTTTTCTTCCTGAAGACACTCAGAAGGTAAAGTTTCAGCTGTACCTTCTTCATCAGCTCTGTTATGTTTGTGCCCCAAGTCAGGTCTTCCTTGATGTGAACACCCAGGAATCGAAAATCTGTGACCCAGTGGAGGACACAGTCCCTATTTATGAATAAAGGTGTAATGTCCATTCTGTTTTTCCTAAAGTCAGTGATTAAGTCCTTTGTTTTGGATGTGTTCAGAAGGAAGTTGTTTTCTCTGCAGCAGTACGACAGCCTTACCACCTCAATTTAGGTATTCACCTCTGGAGATGAGCCCTATCACTGCGGTTGCATCTGCAAATTTAACTACATTGGATCCCCGGATTGCGAGTAACCCGGTTTGCAAGTGTTTTGCAAGATGAGCAAAAAAAAATTTAATAAATTGACTTGGTAAACGAGCAAGTCTTGATATATATATAATATCATCGAGTATCATGCACTTCTTCATATTTAGTATATACAGTTAGTCCCTGACATATGAATGGGTTCCGTTCCGGGAGCACATTCAAACGTCCGATTTGTTCTTAAATCAGACAAAGTGAGTCTTATTTGCCTTTGACACAAATATACAATGTAAAGCATACCGATCCACTTGACTATATCTGTCTCCTTTTCCCACACTCCCATCATGTGGCCAAAACCGAAAACACACCTAAGGAAATGAATATCACAGTGAAAAATCTCAGAACTCTATCTCCACTGTACTGTATTGGACTGTGAACTCTGTTTTGTTGAGGATTTTCCAAATTTAGGATTATTCAACATCAGGACAGCTTTAGAGGAGAGCCATTTTCTATCATCATGCTTACGGACTGATTCATTGGAAATGACTCATTTCTCCTGCGCCCCCAGACGCACACACTTACACACTTATACTTATATGTTGTCTTATACATTCACTTACACACTAAAAATGTTTACTATAATTGTCAATATTGGTATCTGGTGCACTGCAGTGTCTATGTTTTGTGCATTAAATGTGCGCTACTGGAAGTAGAGTGGCGGTCTGTTTGTATCTACAGAAATTCGTAACTTGAATGTTCTTAACTTAGGGACTGCTTGCATTTAGTTGTTTTCTTCTCTCCTTTTTTAAATCAATAACTAGAGGGTATCGCAGCTATGCCCTCAAGGGCACTGGTGGCTCAATGGTAGGTGATTCGCCTGCCATGCGGAAGGCCCGGGTTCGATTCCCAGCCAGTGCCCAAACCCCCCAGCCACTGGATGCAGTGCCGGTCCCAAGCCCGGATAAAATGGGAGGGTTGCGTCAGGAAGGGCATCCGGTGTAAAACCTGTGCCAAGTTGTTGTGCGGACTGGATATTCCGCTGTAGTGACCCCTTGTCGGGAGCAGCCGAAAGAACAACAACAACAACATCGCAGCTATGCCCTCATGCAGATCCTGACACCTATGTACTACCGTCACCTGCAAATGGAGTGTGCGGTCAACTTAAAGTTTGTTGACATGGGCGGGGTTTGACATAACAGCGTCACAGTATGATGTGTTGATGTTGTTGATGATGACACTGACAATCATTGCATTCCCTACGTTGCATTCACAGCAATCTCTGGCCGGGTTATAATATGTGAATATAACAGGTATATATATATATAACAGGTGAAGTGGATTTTTATTATTTTTTTTAGTCAGCAATTGCAGAAGTTTTATTGCATTTGGGAGGAATGACTGTGTCACAGTATGACATAACAATATATGACATCACATGTGATGGAACTACATGCACAAGCAAATAAAGCCACAAAGTCACAAATGCGATTTATTCAGCTTTAGATAGATAGATAGATAGATAGATAGATAGATAGATAGATAGATAGATAGATAGATAGATAGATAGATAGATAATACTTCTTTGACTATATTTCCTACATTTAGTAGTAGTAGTAGTAATGCTGTGCTTATTATTATTATTATTATTATTATTATTATTATTAATGATTTTTCTTCTTTTTCAGTTTTAGTTTATTTTTCTATTATTCTGTGACTTGATTCTGAACTATAGCCGTACAATGTTGTTTTTTGGCTCCTGCATGCTGCATTTCACATAATATTGCGTGTGTTTTATTGTATTCTTTCTCTCTTAGTCATGTTTGTTAGCTCCTGAGTGTTCTTATGAATATAAATAATAATGCAGTGTTTTGTTCTGTCCTATCATAGTGGCGATGGGATGGGACGGAGTCTTTTATTTATCTTTTAGTTATATTTATTAAGGTTTATTCAAAATATGCTGAAAATGTAATTGTGAAGCAAGTATTGTGAATCTAATCGAATCACTGCATCTAAATGAATCATGACCGAAGAGTTACATTCGTTTTTCAATTATTTCTCAGTTGAAAACATATATATATAAAAAGGTTTTAATAAATAACTTGTGGGAAAATATGTTTCAAGATATTCATGCATAAATGAAAAATGCTTTTTTTAATGTGCTGTAGATTTTATGAATGTTATTTATATTTGTAATGT
The DNA here is from genome assembly GCA_030522415.1 of Channallabes apus. Lineage (NCBI taxonomy): Eukaryota > Metazoa > Chordata > Actinopteri > Siluriformes > Clariidae > Channallabes > Channallabes apus. The sequence continues at coordinate 39,934,250 of CM060113.1, forward strand.
TATTATACTGTGGACTTTGGACTAAATCGCATGCAACTCGGTGGCAGGTCAATTCCGTATGTTTACAACTATGATAAATGCTGATTCACTCTAGGCACTATGACTGCCAGCATCTAAAACTTCAATGGATAACTGTATTAACCCGAGGTATTGTTTTTAGATTACAAAACAAGCCTTAGGTGAAATCAGTAATCTGGAGTAAATGCTTTGTCTGTGCAGCTGCATGAATTTGCAGTATTTTGTCAGCATGATTTGAGGGTCACAGATATCAAACTCCTCAACCATAAAACCTTTGACACAATCGACACTCACAGCTTATCATTTGTACTCTGACACAGTTTTTTTTCTTTTCAAAGCAGGTTAATGTCTGCATATAATACTCCATCTTTTACAGTTTAGGACAGTTTAGGAAAGGCCTAAAAAAAATTTAATTCATAAGTTATATAAGTTAAATAATATATTACTTATTATAAAAGATTGATGGCATACTTTTGGCCAAGTAGTATAATTACTGTGATGGTTAAACCTTCCATTCTGACTGAATTATATTAAATATGCTGACTATCCTTATATTAAATATACCATGTTTGTTATTAGGGGTCTTCTTATGTTTGCTAGGATGAATATATTTTTTCTGTCTTAAAAATATATATACTGTACGGATAGGAAGAAGAGACCCTAAAACCTAAAGCTATAAAATTTGGCATGCAGATGCCGTAGGCCAGGGATCATTGATTCCAGTCCTGATGGACCAGTGTCCAACACACATTGATGATTTCTCTGTTCATATTCACAGCTGATTCAAATAATCTGTTTCATACTAGGTGTTTAGGTTAATTAACTAACCACGACTGACGCAGCTGGCGACCGAAAGTTCATTTAATATGGTCTGTTTAAAGCACTTAGCGCTCCCACATCAATCATGACTCTACAGCCATCTGTAAGCTCATAAAATGGAAAGGAGCGGATAGCGCTGTCCTCCGAGTGTGTTACACCGCCCCTAAGGGTGCATGAGCGAGCAGTTCCAAAAGATGTGGTTGGTTGGTGTCTTTTGTCCTCCCTGACTGGTGGTAGTTTCCTTTGTGTGGGAGCCCCTAGTGAAGGGTAGACTTGGATAAGATTAAATTAGGGAGGGAAATCTGGGGGGGGGGGGGGATAATACATTTAAAAAATTTAAATAGGCCGTTTTTAACAAGCATGAAGTAGTATACCACTATTATATAGGAAAAGGTGAGAAGAATAAATTCAATTCAATTCAATTTTATTTATATAGCGCTTTTAACAATGGTCTTTGTCTCAAAGCAGCTTCACAAAACTGAAAGAAATTTTACAAAAATAAATAAATAATAATAATAATAATAAAATAATAAATAAATAATAATAATAAAAAATAAATAAATAAATAAAATAATAATTATAGAAAAGAAAATAATTGGAAGTGTGTATGTGTGAGAAAAATGTGCAGATAATAATAATGAGACGAATAATGAGACGAAGAAACCACTTTACAGTCCTGTAAGCCTCTAAAGTTTTATTTATAGTTAGTATGTCGGCAACAGTTTATTAAAGTTGAAATCAACAGTTTGAGTCTCATGTAACTTTTAATTTATAATGATTCAATATTTTATTGGAAGCAATAACATAGTCCAAGATATTTCCCAAACCCACCTTTAAATACCTTCAGGGTTCATAATGAATGCAGGATAATATGTGATGTGTAAATATACATTCAACTTGGATTAAACTTGCCTGCTTAAGTATGATATTCCCAAAGTAGGCTTTCAGTTTTCGACAAAACTTGTGCTTTTATATATATATATGTTTGTTTTTTTTCCCATGAACATGCCTCAAGTTTGGTCAAAGAACTCCACTAGGGGGCACTAAAGTCATGAATTTTTATGCACATTGATTTTCTCCCCTCAATTTGCAAATTTAATTATTTACTCGCTGCCTCTCCTCACGCTGCTTCAATGTTTTGGCCGATAAATTATAAAACCAACCGTGTGGCATAAAAGTTGACGATGATGCCTCCTGCTGTTTCATTCGACGACACTTGCTACTGTTACACTGGTATTGCATTTCATTTTTTTGTAACTTTGTCTCTCTCTAGCGGAACCCCGTCGAAATGCATCGTTTATCTTTTTTTTTGAGCACAGAATCCCATGATGCATTGCTCCTTCAACGGCTTCACTCAATTCAAGTAGCAACAGCACCGGTGTGTGTTTCGGTGTGAACGTGTGTGTTCTCTGGTGGTTATTGAGTTGCTTTTGTGAAACCTATTGGGTTGCTGAACGAACCGGATCCCGAGCCGGACCGGACCGGGAAGTTATAGCGGTCGCAGAGCCGAGTTTTGGCCTCATGCTGCGGGATGTTTTCCGGCCTGTAACGGGAAGCAGAAGGTTTAGGCGCCAGAATCGGAGCTTGACAAGAAACAAAACACAAACACGGCTGAGTATAACACAGAAATAGCATTGAATGGATTTGGATTCTGGACGAAACGAATCAGGAGCGATGGGAGAATCAATGCAGCCGGCTACGCCGAGTCGCCACGAGAAAAGCCTTGGATTATTGACCACCAAGTTTGTCACCCTGCTGCAGGAAGCCAAGGATGGAGTGCTGGACCTGAAGGCTGTAAGCATGACGTTAGCTATAGCTACCTAGCTAGTTAGTTTAGCACTGTATCTCACACTCGTTATTACAATTATATTATAATAGTTTTTTTTTTTTTTTTACTATATCTACCTTTTTGTTCTTGTTTAACAAACAAACACGAGTTATGAAATTATTCGCCTAACGTATTTTGTTTTTCCAGTATGCTAAAAAGAAAAGACAAACTAACTCTTGGCTCCGTCTCAAACGGCTGCTTGTTTGCTCGATAGGTGCGCTCATTAGGCTACAAAAAGAATAGCGCCTGCACGCTGTGTAGTGCCCTAGCTGTGTGATGTCAGGGGGATTGAGAGACATCCTTTCGGAAAGTTGGTCTCTTCATAGAGTTAAGATGGACAGAAAGAGAGCGCGTGGTGGTCTGGAAGTTTTAAAAGAAAACGATGAGGTTATTGTGCTTATTTAAAATGGAACCAAAGTATATTTAAAAAGAAAAACAGATTTGTCAGAAAATTGTTTGTTAAACGCTTTTCTTGAACCTGCCGCATGTCCTCTGCGCATGCGCACCGCGTGATAACGACTGCACTGTGAAAGCATTCCACAGTGTAAAAAAAAATCCAAAATGGCGGCGTGTTTTTACTGAAAACCTGCGTTTAACTTCTGATAAAAGTATTTTTTTTAATCCAAGCTGTGACGGCTTGGAGTAGCTTCTAGATGTTTTTAATCATTCTTATAGTAAACTTTATGAAAGAAGTACCTACCCTAACACAAGACAATAATATGAACAATAATATGTACACCTCAGACAGGTGTCATTTTATCTTGTTTTATTTTTAGTCTGTGAAGAAATAGCTGGAGGGTCAGCTCTGACACACACATTACTATTGTGAGAACATCAGGAAGATTTTGTTTCTGTTTTAATTTCACACTTCACAAACTAAAAGTGTAAAACATGTCCTCATATAACTTTCAGACACAACAAGGGAAGAACATCACACAAAGCTCTGCGCTAACTCACGTTTTACTAATTAGATAAAGGGGACAGGAATCGCTAAGTCACCTCTCGATACGATATCACAATACCTTGGTGCTGATTCGAATTCAAATTGCTATTCGATAAGTATCGCCGTTTTAGAAATATCCTGTTTTTTTATACTACATTTCCTCGATTTTATTTATTTATTATTATTATGTTTTTTTTTTTTTTTTTTTTTACAATTTTATACCTGTAAAAAAGTTTAAAAAGCAGTTAAATGCATCCCGTTCCTTATAACATTTAGTTTTCCTCACTTAGAAAGCAAACACGGCATGTAAACAACATTCAACTGAGCAACGCATATTTAAGGCATAAGATATAGTTATTATTTCTAAACAAACTTGGCAAAAAAATTCACTCCTACCACACAGGATGAAAATGTGTGAATAGTTCAGAGTGCACCACCTGAAGGATTATAAAAAGGTGGCGATGCTTTACCTTGTCGAACGAGAAGCATCTGTGTTGACTGCGAGCACTTAGCTTCTAACGTAATTCACGTGATTTTCAACTAATTAGCGCTCGCAGTGTTTTTTGAACTAGTGTTAATGAGTGAGTTTTGAGACTAATTAGCTTTTAGTTTAAAGGAAAAGGCAGATCAGAGGTTTTAATATAATGCCATAAGAATGTTTTTCTGTTGTGCCACTCGAAAGCTTTTGGTCATTTATATCTGAGGCTGATCGGCCGATCACGAAAACCAGCCAATTCTTGTCACTGGCCAATTGACTATAAACGTAAAATTTATTTATTTATTAATTTTTTTATTGATCTAGGATGCAAGAATCACCACACAAAAGAATCGCATTCATAACTGAATCTATTTTATTTTAGTTTTTTTCTCCCCCATTTCTATTAGATAAATAGCTGTTTTGCATCTAGTGTTTTCTTTTTTATGGTTGTCAATCTTAAGAGCATGTCATGCGCCTGTACCGCTAAAGCTCTGTCCTTACAGAAAATTGCTGCGTGCTCAGACAAACACACACACACACTCAAAAAAAAAAAAAACCCGCCATGTTCGCTTTCTGTGGTCAAGTCAATTTGAAGTTGAATATCTTTTCAACACCAGAGTCACATGTTTGTTTGTACACAGACCAAGAAACCCTCACTCAGACTCTCTGTAGTGATTCCAATCTACCGAAAGAACCCAAAGTTCTACTCGAGCAGAAAAAACACTATATATATACAGTGGTGTGAAAAACTATTTGCCCCCCACCTGATTTCTTATTCTTTTGCATGTTTGTCACACAAAATGTTTCTGATCATCAAACACATTTAACTATTAGTCAAATATAACACAAGTAAACACAAAATGCAGTTTTTAATTGAGGGGTTTTAATATTTAGGGAGAAAAAAAATCTAAACCTACATGGCCCTGTGTGAAAAAGTAATTGCCCCCTGAACCTAATAACTGGTTGGGCCACCCTTAGCAGCAATAACTGCAATCAAGCGTTTGCGATAACTTGCAACGAGTCTTTTACAGCGCTCTGGAGGAATTTTGGCCCACTCATCTTTGCAGAATTGTTGTAATTCAGCTTTATTTGAGGTTTTTCTAGCATGAACCGCCTTTTTAAGGTCATGCCACAACATCTCAATAGGATTCAGGTCAGGACTTTGACTAGGCCACTCCAAAGTCTTCATTTTGTTTTTCTTGAGCCATTCAGAGGTGGATTTGCTGGTGTGTTTTGGGTCATTGTCCTGCTGCAGCACCCAAGATCGCTTCAGCTTGAGTTGACGAACAGATGGCTGGACATTCTCCTTCAGGATTTTTTGGTAGACAGTAGAATTCATGGTTCCATCTATCACAGCAAGCCTTCCAGGTCCTGAAGCAGCAAAACAACCCCAGACCATCACACTACCGCCACCATATTTTACTGTTGGTATGATGTTCTTTTCCTGAAATGCTGTGATATTTTTACGCCAGATGTAACGGGACACGCACCTTCCAAAAAGTTCAACTTTTGTCTCGTCGGTCCACAAGGTATTTTCCCAAAAGTCATGGCAATCATTGAGATGTTTTTTAGCAAAATTGAGACGAGCCTTAATGTTCTTTTTGCTTAAAAGTGGTTTGCGCCTTGGAAATCTGCCATGCAGGCCATTTTTGCCCAGTCTCTTTCTTATGGTGGAGTCGTGAACACTGACCATAATTGAGGCAAGTGAGGCCTGCAGTTCTTTAGATGTTGTCCTGGGGTCTTTTGTGGCCTCTCGGATGAGTTGTCTCTGCGCTCTTGGGGTAATTTTGGTCGGCCGGCCACTCCTGGGAAGGTTCACCACTGTTCCATGTTTTTGCCATTTGTGGATAATGGCTCTCACTGTGGTTCACTGGAGTCCCAAAGCTTTAGAAATGGCTTTATAACCTTTACCAGACTGATAGATCTCAATTACTTTTGTTCTCATTTGTTCCTGAATTTCTTTGCATCTTGGCATGATGTCTAGCTTTTGAGGTGCTTTTGGTCTACTTCTCTGTGTCAGGTAGCTCCTATTTAAGTGATTTCTTGATTGAAACAGGTATGGCAGTAATCAGGCCTGGGGGTGACTACAGAAATTGAACACAGGTGTGATAAACCACAGTTAAGTTATTTTTTAACAAGGGGGGCAATCACTTTTTCACACAGGGTCATGTAGATTTGGAGTTTTTTTCTCCCTTAATAACGTAAACCTTCATTTAAAAACTGCATTTTGTGTTCAATTATGTTATCTTTGACTAATAGTTAACGGTTTTTGATGAGCAGAAACATTTAAGTGTGACAAATATGCAAAAGAATAAGAAATCAGGAAGGGGGCAAATAGTTTGTCACACCACTATATATATATATAGTTGGTTTCTTTAGTACTTGGATAAATTTTTTTCAAGGTTTAGGTGTTTCACTCACTGAATGTTTCATTCGAAGACATATACAGCCTTCTTTAAAACGTGTACAACATTCGAATGTTTTACTGCGGTTCAGAGTCTCATCACCGTACTGTACTTAAAGTCTTCTCTAAATGTCTGTCGCTTTTACGCATTAATTCACCAGAAAGTCCCGTTTTTTAACCTAAATACAAATATAATAAAAAATAATTACAAACAAAAAAATATAAAATCACCAGAACACACACAAAAAAAAATGCATTAGAATTTCACACATTTTATGTATCTCACCTATGCGGTTTAGCGCGGTGGCCGTAAATACGGTTCATATCTTTCACCGCGAGTTTTTGGCGTTCTGAGTACGTTTCCATCTTTCCGTGCGAAAAAAATTAAATGTTAAATTTTTTTGGCGGGCCTCGCGGAAGTTTGCGGACCTTGGCGAACATCGCGGAACGTCAGCGGGCAATCGCGGCAACTAATGGTACCCGACACCGCATCTCACCGTGAGTCAAACCGCACAGGTGAGATAGGGTATAAGCATTATTGGAACTCATAAATGAACGTTTTCCCACCTATTTAACGTGCACAATATTTTGACATCTATACTTTATCTTTAACCACAAAGATCCTGTCTCATTCTCATAAAATATAAAGAAATAAATTGGGGTTCAATACTTTTCTTACAATACTACAGTGCGCAGTCTGACTGAGCGTGAGATTTGGATTTTTTTTTGAGCGTAAGCAATGGATAAGAGCAACTTGTTGTGTAATAATCACAACTTCATAGTTATTCACGAAACGAGAAAGGAACAGTATTGCAGCATAAGAAGTAGTTTTGTTTTTGTTTGTTTGTTTTTTTTTCCCCCCTTCATCACGCTATGTTTATTATTGTTTGCTCGCTGCAGGCTGCTGATACGCTGGCCGTACGGCAGAAGCGGCGGATATACGACATCACCAACGTTCTCGAGGGCATCGGACTGATTGAGAAGAAATCAAAGAACAGCATTCAGTGGAAGTGAGTAAGGCGATGAAGAGTGGTTAAACTTTACCATCAGACTTAAATCTGTTGTAAGGTATAGACTTGTTTTAATCGATATTACATGTTATCAGTAAATAATAGATGAATCATTAGTTATTAATGGAAACAAGACAGTTTAACAAACAGAATAAACAAAAACAATAATGACTAGTGGTGTAACAGACAGCTGTTAATCCGTACAGATCTCTCCTCACGGTTCAGCACTCATGTGAAATGTGGATTAATTGCAAAGTTTAACCATCACATTTTTGCACATAGATTATACTTTTGTTGTTGGTTAGATCTGCCATTCCTCTGACACTGCTGAGGTACAGGGACTGGATGGAAAATAAAAGACAAAAAAGGAAGCCTGGAGAACTATTCCTCAAGACTACCTCAAGAAAGTCAGAAGAAAATATAAAGAAATAAATTGGGGTTCAAGACTTTTCTTACAATACTACAGTCCTGTATTATAATAATAAACATAATGCCGCAGTCTGACTGAGTGTGAGGTTGGGATATTTTCTTTTTTTTTTTTTTTGAGCGTGAGCAACAGTCAAGTCATTGAAAAATTTCAAGCGACACAGGAATGATCTCGATTATCTGGTCATAAGTGTTTGAAGAAAAATTTGTAATTGAAATTGAATTAATCACAGAGCCATAGGTTCAATTTAATCAGTGCTGAGTCAACATCCATTTTTCTGATTGTGTGTGTGTGTGTGTGTGTGTGTGTGTGTGTGTGTGTGTGTGTAGAGGTGTAGGTCCTGGCTGCAACACACGAGAGATTGCTGATAAGCTGATAGATCTGAAGCTGGAGCTGGAAGATCTGGACAGACGAGAACATGAGCTGGACCAGCAGAGGGTCTGGGTGCAGCAGAGCATCAAAAACGTTACGGACGACTCACAGAACAGCCCATATCCTTCACTCGCATTTTCCTCCCTGGTGGCTTTTTTACATTTCTTACGTCATTTAAAACTGACGACGCACCAATCGATCACTGATTATTTCTGATCCTGTATAATTTTCATAGTAGGACTTTTGAATGATGGGGGGGGGGGGGGGGGAACTATTCAATCAACAGTTTAAAAATAAAAAAAATGATATAAATAATAGAAGTATTGGTTGGGTCCATCACGATATTATATAATTGTGTTTAATGTAGAAGGCTCATAACTATTCACAATGACAAAGGCCTAAAGAGCTGCAGAGAGTTGTGTTAGAAATGCCTGACCTGCCATGACCCACGATCGGCTGATCAGCTTCAGATATAATCTGTTCAACAGAAACATTTACATTTAGGCATTTGGCAGACGCTCTTATCCAGAGCGACTTACAAAAAGTGCTTTAAAGTTTACATCACTGGATACATACTTACACTGGGTTAACTAGGTTAATAACTAAGTGCCATTAGTCCGACACAACTGGGAAGAGGGATTTATTTATTTATTTATTTTTTTTTGGTGGGGGGGGGGGAGACACACATCTGCCAAACTGTTTGTGCAGTGGTGCAAGAAGCTTGTGTCTCAAAGGAAGCATGTCATGGCCTTCACCTCACTGTTGAGTTTTCAATTTCTGTTAGATTGTATTTGAACAAAAATAGCTCTGCAACCTTGTGCATGATTTAATTCAATGCATACAATAAAACAGTCGTTTAATAGTCCATGTTTTATTGTACGCATTGAATTAAATATTTCCTTAAAGTTAAGAAATAAATCAGCAGGTCAAACATAAATCATCTTATCCTTTTTCCTTGTAAAAAAAAAAAAAAAATAATAATAATAATAATGATTTTCCATAACTGTGCATGAAAGGGTGGTTAGGGCAGAAAATTGCAATTTCTGTTTAAAACCTTCATTCTTCAGCATGAAAGTGAAAGTACCAGAAAGGAAGGGAAAAAGAAACGGCCTAACCCAAATGCACAAGTTTTTAATGCACAGGTTTCACTGTCAAGTTCAAATCACGTATTTAATTAAAATAAAATAAAAAATAGCAAATTGTATGTGAAAGCTAACCTAGGTGCTTTCATATGAATGACCCTTCTATTGAGCTAGGGTGCTTTTTATTAGACATGCCACTTTTTTGGAAAACGAGTATGAGTACTTGCATTTCAGTACTCGCCGATACCGAGTACTTAATAAAAACATGATTTAAATTTACAGGTAATATAAGTCATATAATTTAACAACAACAAAAAAAAAAACCAAGGGACTAGTTTGTCGTCTTCATTCACTTTGAAATAGTTCCACACGACTGACATGTCTCGCCTCGACTTCCTCCCGCTCTGAGCTGCAGCCGGGGTCTGGGGGCGGGCACTCGGCGCCTGTGATTAACCCCTTACACGCCGCTCAAACAGACATTTCTCAGACCGTGATATCGGGGGACTTTTAACGAGTACTTTAGAAAATGTGGTATCAAGGCCGATACCGGTATCGGTGCATCCCTACTTTTTATACTCATGTTTACAAAGTAGTAATAGTCTGACATGATCTTTAGGTTAGGTTTATTACTAATGTGGATAAAATAAAGATTCTGCTGTCCTTGCTGTGGCTTTGGAGGCCACTTTGTGCTCAGACTCGCGCAGCTATATTGCACCCCCTTTTTTTTTTTTTTTTTTTTTTTTTTTTTTTTTAAACAACCTTGAAATATTGACTGTGAATTATTTCTACTTCCACGTGCCATAAATCACTCAATTCGCTCAATACAAAGTCTCATTTATTCCACCAGTACTCTTCCCCCCCCCCCCCCCCCCCCCCCCCACATCCATGGTGGTTTTTCTTAATCTGCAACCTGATTGGCTGGGAGGTTTAAAAAAAAAAAAATCTGCGTGCTGGCAAAACTCTTAACGTCTGAAAGCAACCGTAGCTATGTTGTTGCCTTTTTTTCTTTCTTTTTTTTGCATCCTTAACGAGACACACTCTGGCCTACGTGACACATCAAGACCTCTGCAACTGCTTTAAAGGTAAGTCCACTTTCTGCCATCTATTATTGATTACAGTCCTGGGATATCATCCTTACGTTACAAATGCTTTATATTTACTAATTATAGTTGACTGAAGAGTTGTAGCATATATAATTAATATAAGATTAATATAATTCTCAACTCATTACAACACAGAATCACACACTTTACTTTGTTTAAAGACGTCTTGCTGAAATCTTCACCCTTTCACACCGAATATGCACTTTTTTTTTTTTTTTTTTTTTTTTTTTTGCTCTGTTGCTTTCCTTTTAACATCATATCTCTCTGTCCTCTAGGTGACACTCTGCTAGCGATCCGAGCGCCCTCAGGCACACAGCTGGAAGTGCCAATACCAGAGTCTGTAAGTCTTTTTCTCTCTCTTTCTCTCTCTCTCTCTCTCTCTCTCTCTCTCTCTCTCTCTCCTCACAGCTCTTTGGTTTCAGTATGATTCATGTCTGCTTACTCACGTCTCTCTCCGTGCATGCACGATGTGTCAACGATTTCTGGATACATAACCAGTGGGTGGGTAGTATTGCTAAATGTGGTTTAGCTTAGCCGTGTTTTTGGCATGGAGTCACAAGGAAATATCTTCCTGAAAGTCTGTGAAATGTTCATAGTGTGTAATGTACAGTCATGCTTGAAAAGGGATTGTTATGAAATTATTAAATAGTGTTTTGCAAACACTTTTTGAAGCTCATGAGGTAAAATGAAGAATGAGGCACCTTCCTGCACATGAATTGTATCTCGTTATGAAACCAGAGCATCTCTGGTGTCTACTCTGTGTTTAGTTGATGATATTTAACTATGTTTATTTACTGTTTTGTGTATATTTGTTTTTTTTTCCGTGAATAATGTATTATTTAACTTTTTCTTCTTGTATATTTTTAGGTTGTTAACGGACAAAAGAAGTACCAGATCCATCTGAAAAGTTCCTCAGGCCCTATCGACGTTCTCCTGGTGAATAAAGATCCGGCCAGCGCCTCTCCGGTCGTGTTGCCCGTCCCCCCTCCTGAGGACATGCTGCAGAGTCTCCCAGCCTCCTCAGCCGCTCCTGCACCGTCTGCTCCCGTCACTGCCCCTACCGCCAAACCAGCAAGCAACAGTACAACAAGTACAGCCGTTAATAACCAGAGTCCTGCTAACACGGTTGCAGCACCCGCTACAGGTTTCACAGCACACTACAGCACCTGTTCTCTATGATGTACTGATTAAACTGAGAATTTTTTTTGCTAAATATTAACCAATATCACACTAGAGGGAGTGTCGCGACCGACAGTTAGAATATCAGCTCTGATAACTTTTCTGGTTCTGGGATCGAATCCCAAATAGCATTAAATGAAAAGGTAGCGTGCTATGTAGGGTGTACAGTTCCTTTTTTTCCATACAGTAAGTAAGTAGTGCACTTGATCAGAGGTTAGAGAGGGATTTGGGATCGAGTGTGTTTTAAGATGAGATAACATTCACCAGATGTGTGTTCTGTTAATGTCGGTTTTGGCAGGCAGCTACTCTCTTCTCGGTACTGCAGACCTTAACGACCTACTCTCACCCATGCTGCGATCGTCACTTGGTGTGATTAACGATCAGATAACCTGTGTCGGAGTGATGCGTATAGTTAAATGCCACGGGCCGAACGGAAACAATCAAATATATATATTTTTTGTTTATTTTTGCATTTCATTGATTGTCAAAGGGTGCAGAGTGATTTTTTTGAAAAATTATCAGATTGTCTCCCATTGTGCAAAAAAGGTTGGAGACCGCCGCTCTACATCACCACTTGTGGAATGACTCTTGTCCCATCTGATTACTCGGTCGGAACTAACCGTTGTGTAATGTTCTAGGACAGTTGTTGCTGTCTAACATCTGGGCCATCTCTTCAAAATGTTAGGTGCTATTGTTGCATAGAAAGGCAAAACAATATCACAGCCATATGTGGCCAGGAGTCGAGGAGCAAAACTGGTTCTCAGGAAGGACTTTCCCTCTCTCATTCCCAGTTTACTCTGCCACACACAGGGACATTAATCAAGCACATGATGGCCTACAGATTGGCAGCCAGAGAAACCAAACGCTTCCTTTTTGGGGATTTTCCACAATTTTCTTCCTAATTTAGTCCTGAATAATTTAATTAGGGATGTCAGTCTTTTTTAATTAGTAAATATTTAAAAAATTTGGGTGTATATTAACCCACGTTTGTTACCATAAACTCAGTAAGATAAACAGGTACACATTTGTGTATTTGATGCTGAGAGCCTGCTCAGATGCTGTTGCATACTTGGAGTATTTGGAGTATTTTTCTGTCCAAGTACTCCACCACCTTCATGCTCTCATGACCTCTCATGATGTAAGAGTTACTAACTGTATTAAAGGACCTTTCCTGTCCTTCAGATTTATAAACTTGGACTCAAGTCTGTCTTTCTTAAATCTTTTCCATGTTTGGTTGTGTTTTTGAAGGTTCCACATTCTCAGTGTGTTGTCATTGTGTGTGTGCGTGTATTTTGACAGAAGCCTCCAGCACTGCCCCCTCAGACACATCGGCCAATCAGAATCCAGCAGAAGACAGCCAACAACTTCAGTCCTCAGCCCTGTTGGACAGCTCTTCATCGCTTCCCGTGTCCTCGGCTGTCTTCGAGCCAATCAAAGCGGACCCTTCAGAGTGTGAGTGTGCATCCTGTTTTTTTCACACTGCTGAATCAAAACTTGCTATGCTTAGTATGTCTGCTGGACTTAGTTTGGGACTTTTCTTTTAAAGGTCACATTATTTTTGCTACTCAGATCCTGCGTTCTGGCATGCCTGGTTTTTCTTTTTGTTGCGCTCCTTTTCCAAACACGCTGCTTCAGTGTCTGTAACTTTAAATGAACTGCTTCTCCACAGCCCTTTTAGGAAGTGCATTTTCTTAAGCCCTGGCGAATACAAAATGGGGAAAAAAGGACAAATGATGTGGAATGTTTTATTTTTCCCCCTCATGTTTGTGCATCCATACCAAGGGGCAATGTCCGGTTCTGAAAAACTAGTCCAATACCTAAACATGCAGTTCCTCAAATGACCGGGTGGCTCCAAAAGTGAGTTAATCCCCATAGAGTCCCATATTAAAATATCAAACTTAACATGTTTAAAGTCTGGTACACAAAAAGATAAAAAAAGATAGGTTTCCCATTTGATATATGTACAGGGGTGAATTTTTATGTATCTCAGCTTCTAAAATTATATTAAGTCATAAAATTGGTGCTTGATAGTTGATTTATTATATAAATGTGATGTTATATATTGATGTATATTATATTAATACAATAATAACAACATTATTATATTATACATCATACTATTTTTCTTTTCTTGAAGTCTGTATAAAAAAATGTTTTGCCTGTGTGTTTATATAGATGGATGGATGGATAGATAGTTAGATGGATAGAGACACGCACATTCCTTTTGTACTTCAAATTCAATTCAAATTTTATTTGTCACATACAAAGTACGATATGCTTATACGACTGCCAGTGACTTTTAAAAATAAAAACTTACACATAAGAAATAAATATGAATTATAGAAATATGTTAGAAAATAAAATTAACTAGTAAAATATACTGTACAAAGTAAAATATACTGTACATATAAGGACAAAATATCAATATAGAAAAAGAAAATAGAAATTTGTCGAAAATTAGAAATGACTGGGGTGTGCAGATATGCCTAAAAAGTGACTTCTTGAAGAGTCTTATTACAATTATTTGTGCAGTGGTCCATTACTGAAAATATAAATATGTAATGTACTTATTATACATAGCCTTATTAGGGCCCAAGCACCATGACAACTGCGCTATGACATATGACAGTGTGTGAAAGACCATTTTGTACATTTTATAGTTACTGCACATATTGACTGCATAGCTGTATTTTATAATATTTGCTGCATCTGTGTGTATGTAAATGTACAGTCGTGGCCAAAAGTTTTGAGAATTACATAAATATTGGAAATTGGAAAAGTTGCTGCTTAAGGTTTTATAATAGCTATTTGCATACAGTATGTATATACAGAGGGGCCTAAAAATTTATAAACACTTCAACAGTTATCTATTCCCTTTTTAAAAACTCAAATTAAATTATGGCAGCAATGTGCAGTATTGCGTTTCCTCTAAAGATGTCAGTAGTTGCACCATCGTTGATGCTGTTGTCAGAAGTGAGGCAGCACATGTTCGCTTTAAATGCAAACTAACATTTAATTATGATTGTTTTTAGTGCTGGATCTCCCTAAAGAACTGTCAGAAATGTTTGATCCTACTAAAGGTAAGAATGTTTTTCATTTTAGCCTGACATGTCTGTTTTACAGTTTAATATTTTAGTGCGATTGAGAGGGAAGTCATGATAGATCTGTAAATATACTGTACATGTTGTGGGCGGAGCTTTGTGTAAAGAAATAGAAATGGGGTGTGCATAATAAGGGGGGGGGAGATTTCAACCACTTTTTAGCTCCATGATTTTATTTACAGAGCTTATCTATTGCAGCTTGTAAATAAAATGTTTATTACTGTTGGCACATTGGTGTTCATTTCTGTTTCCTGATTTGTCTGTGCAGAAATCATGAGTGCAGATCTTCTGGAAGAGCTCATGTCATCAGAAGGTAAAGCTGGCCTTAAACCAAGCCATCTGTACATAGTTTACTACTAATCATGAAGAAAGAGAATTACAGAAGCTTCAGACCTGTGATCGCGGCACTGAAGATGCGTGTACGATTTATATGAATTATTGTGTATTAAGACAATAAAATAGTACTTTTACAAAAAAAAAAATTGGGCTGTCCTGGAAATCAAGAGAAAGTGTGTTTAAGGGATACACCAAACAATGATGCAACTGGTGGGGTAAATTGTGTATTGTCTTAGTGTGGAGTGTGTTCCGTGTGTCGCCAGCTAAACGTTTTCTTCTAATAACCATAAATAAATCTCGTTCCTTTTTCTATTAAGTCATTATGTCAGACAATTTCCCACAGAAAGGACTACAGAAAAATCGCGCATCTTGCTTTTCCTACATCATCTCGTCTGTGTAATTCGTGAACATTTTCCTTGCGACTTCATGAATTTTTCCAAAGCAGTTCTAGAATTTTTTTTTAAAGCAGTGTTTCTCTTTTTCAAGCTTTAGTTTACACTGGAAAGTATCTTGTGATTTCCTAAAACTTTTAGATTTTAGATTAAATTTAGATTCTCTAAAAAAATTTTTATTTTACTAATATTTAGGGAATAAAAGATATTTTAGGTAAAAGTTGATTTTAGAAGGTCAAATATTTTAGTTGATTTAATTATTTTTGCTCTGCCCTTTTTGATTTTTAGTTTTAAATAATTATGTATGTAGTAACAAGATTTGTATTGATTTATTTATAAATTATTCAGTTGATTTTGATGTAGAAATGTATATACAGTACCAGTCAAAAGTTTGGACACCCTTTTTAAGTCCAGGGTCGCTCCTGATTTATATTTCTTTCTACACTGTAAAACAACACTGAAGGCTTTCATGCCTTTAACAAAAACTGATCAGCTATAAGTTTCCATACATAGCAAAAATAAATATTTTTATTATACATTACATTGTGTACGTATGTATAGATGCGTGTGTGTATAGGGGGCACTTGTATCAGGAAATAATGAGAGACATAAATAATTTATAGTACATAAAGGACTTCATCACCAATGCCACTGCATGCATATTTCCAGATGTGCTAATGCGTGTTCAACAATACTGTAGGTGAAGTACATTACAATTTGTTTTTACCAAACCATGTACAGCATATTGTATGAATAAATTGCTTCTTATAATAAAATATTTTTCTTATGCAAGAAAAATATTATGCATATTATATATTAAGGCCCACCCTGTAGAATGTTACAGAAATCACTAAACATTGTTAGAAGGTTTGTCCAAACTTTTAACTGGTATTATATGTAGGTTTTATAAATATTTTTTTAATTAATTTGCACTTTATGAATAAATATGGTATAACTCTTACCTTTTTATTATTTTAACAACTCCATCTATTTAACACTAATTCCACTTTGGGTATCTCCAGTCCTCTGAAATGTCCCAGTCTCTCTCTCACTCTCTCCCTCTCCCCCTTTCTCTCTCCTAGTTTTCTCTCCACTCCTCCGCCTCTCACCACCTCCGGGCGACCACGACTACATCTATAACCTTGACGAGACCGAGGGCCTGTGCGATCTTTTCGACGTCCCTATTGCCAACCTTTGACCTTCAACACACCTGATGAGAGTAGCGTACACCCGTATTTAACAAAAGGAGCCCATCTTTTATTTAAAAGCTGTGGCTGCATTTCAGATCCATGTGAATAAGCTGATTTTATGTGTATATAGAGCTGTATGTTTTTATGTTTTTGTTTTTACCTTTTTGTGATAACCTTTTACCCAAAGCAGCAATCTACTGAATAGTGGCACAGAACTTGTCCCCGAAACCCCAAGACCCCAGCCAGACCCCCGCCCACCCACTGTCTCGACCCTGTGCCTGACACCAATCGTCAGCACTTTATTTTTAAAAGCCGTGCTTTTTACACATTTGGAAACCCAGATTGGAAATCTTTGAATTTGTGTTTATTACCCAGCATGAAGACGACGTTTTAGCTATTTTGATCAAATACCCAGTCAGAAACACCAGCAGGAAGAATACCAGTTCTAATCCCTGACCCAAGTTATTTTTGTTTTTCACTGTCTCTCTGTTGATTAGTAGGAATTCGTTTATTGTTGCTTACTTGCAGAACATTTGTGTTTTCATCAAATTTGTCTTTAAGCATCTTAAAGTATGAGTGCTTGGCTCTAGTCCTACAGAGTAGCAAAAAACCACCCAATGTAGAGTTTGGTTTCCAATCTCTAAATGGAAAAATCTTCTTTTTAAAAAAAAATTAATAAAGTTTGTCATTTTTAGATATTTTTAGAGCTGGAAGGGACGTTTTAAATGAAAAACAAAGCCCCTGATAAAAGATGTTTGAATTGTTACGACCTGCCTCTAAACTGAAAATTTACCATGAAAAACTTAGCTTACTCAGCAGTTCTACACATTTTTGATTCGATTGCTAAAATCGACACAATCAAATGAATCAATTCTCAACGAATCACACTTTTAAAAGTTAACCTAAATATTTCCAAATTATAAATTCTCTCAAATTTACTGATTCCTTAGAAGTATACCACAGTCTGGACCAAAAGAGTAATAAAACTGCAACACTGATTTTTGCCAAATTGTCACTTCTTCTTTTTCTTTCTTTTTTTTTTTTTTATGATTGATTTGGTGCAATACTGGACTGAAGTATGACGGAGAAGATTTGCGGGAAAAGAGGTCAAATGCTTTCTATGAGAGATAGCATAACACAAATTTACACTGCATTTCAATGCTAAAAACCTATTTTTGGAGGTTTTAATGCTTAAAAACCCCTACAAGCTAGATACAAATCAGACACTAAACATTAGGGCTATTGAATAGAATAATCACAAAGTCGAAAAATCATCATGAACGTTTACCTATGATTCACGACTCTAGATAGCAGTTTCATACAGTGTCCACAATCCTTTTAGGCTACCTGCTGATTGTGGGCCAGTGGGATTTCATTTCTAAATAAACGCAGCAGTTTAGTCTTCACTCCAGCGTCTTATGTCTTCATCTGTAACCGCAACTTTACAGACGCATCTCCCAACTCGAAACGATTAGCTTCCAAGGAATAAATCTACACAGGATTACTGGTTAATATGATGTTTACTGAGAAATAAAACTATTGGTCTATTGTTTGTCAACAAACTTAACTTAGCAGAATCAGATCTGTGGTGCTTTTTCTGATCCTTTGGGACAATTTGAAACTTTGTAGCGTTTAACAGCTATAGGTTGAACTGAATCTCATCCAAAGCAGTTAAAAGTTCAGAATCCTTGCTCATGGACTCATCGGTGTCTCAGCAATTCCTCGCCCAAACTTCTGGTCCACTTATTCACTGTGGATTGAGATCAGAGTCCTACTATATACATATTTGTATATTAATTTAATAATCACTAAACTGGACAGACCTTTTATACATTCATTTTTAACCCAAAACTAACTCCAGGTTTTTTAATGTATGTCCTTTTAGATTTTTCCATCAACTGTGTAATTTAAGCTGTTAATTTTGCATTCAGTACTCAAACTTTATTTTATTTGTTGCCATTGTGCTTAGTCCTTTTCCTCCTTCTGTTATATCCAGTCCTCCATCTGTTATTCATTTACATGTATGTATATGTATTTCCACTCATCCTAGCTTAAACAAGTTTGTACTGTTTGTATATGAGCATGACAATGTAAAGAAGGATATCTGCTCAGCACCACCCCTACATCTTTCTACATCTGTAAACAGTTTTATCACATCCTCTCCAGAACGTGACTGTTCTCTATTTTTAAAAACAAAATGCATTGCGTTTAGCTGAAGGATATTTTTATGGTTGTACACCACCATCATTATTTTTGTACAGGCTAGTTAGACAGACAACCATGGTATGCACAAAGCGGACTCGTTTCTCTGATGACGACAACACGGTCATCTCCATATTTGCACTTTAAGGCAGTACGATCACTCTGGGTCTCGTTCATCCACTCCTTTCTGCTGGACGGAGAGCTTCAGTTCAGCTCCAGGGAAATGTTACCTTCAACCTTCACTCTTCTGTCTCAATACATTCTGTTGAGGTTATTTGTAACCGAGTATCCTGCCAGAATGGCTATCTGTAAAAGAAATAAATGAGAGTTTTGTAACAACTGTGTATTTTAATGAGTCAGTGTGCTTCAGAGATTGTTCTTTCTTTCACCAAAATGAGCGATTTTTACTTTATAGCAGGATATGACTCAGTTACCTGAAAATCTACACACTGATTCAGAACAGTGGACTGAGAGGGTCGACTCTGCATATCTAAACAACAGTATAAGGGGGGAAAACGCTGAGGGCTGTGCTTTTAGTGACGGTGTGATGTGATGAAGGGAAGTTGCTGCAACTGATCCTAAGCAGATTTTCTTTTATACCACATCACTGTTTAGTCATCGTACCCCTACTTCTACTGAGAGAGGAAACCTTTATATACACCTTATCAAGGGTGTGTGTAAGTGCTGTCAAACATTTTATCTAGTTTATCAATCATAGTCTTTGGTTAATCATGCATGAGAAAACTGGAGAGAGGAAACAGATTATGTAGTTGTATAATAACTCCAACATTTTAATTTAACATCTGTTCAATGTTAATCTCTCAAATGTGACCGGCATTGCATGCACTGGCTCGGTAGTGCAGGGTGTGGCCCCCGATCAACGGCGGGCTGAAACCCAGAACCTCCGATCCAACAATCAACAAGCCATAGCTTTAGCTGCCTGAGCCACTACTCACATGTATTATGTTTACTGTATTCTTTTTAATTAACAGCACTTCCGATTAGAGCCGGTATGAAGGTTTTTACAAATCAGAAAGAAATAAAAATCAGGAAACATCATGGAGGTAGAGTGTGTCCAAACATTTGACTTGTAGTGTATGCAAAGAGAAAGAGAGAGCTAGACAGAGATATTGTGTGTGTATTGATCTGTACATACACTGCCTGGCCCCTCAAGTCAAGACTCAACAACGTTATGTGGCAATAAAAATAAGTCAGCTGACCACCTGAATGTACTGAATCACCAGGTTATCAGTTTTTCAGATTGTGGGAATGTGAGAAGTCAGTTTCACACATGAACTGGCCACCCCATTGTGTGTGTGTGTGTGTGTTTGTGTGTGCTGTCAATCAATGGAGGTTGAATAAAATATTACAGTGTGTGGCTAGATAGATAGATCAGCAGTACGTTAAGTTAAGCCTTTATTTGTCACATATACATTACAGCATAGTGAAATTCCTTCTTCGCATATCTCAGTGTAACAGGGTCAACCATGATACAGCGCTCCTGGAGCAGAGAGGGTTAAGGGCCTTGGTCTAGGGCGAACCGCCGATCTTCCGATCATTAACTCAGGGCATTAGCCCTCTGAGCCGTCACTGCCCCATAATGTAACATTATGATCACATCAGAACCTAGAATACTTTACTCCCCTTGAAGAGAATGAACTAATTTCACTCACCTCTTCTTCAGAAAAAAAAGGTACTATACCGACACATTTTCTCAAGCAGATAGCATCAGAAATAACAGAACCCCTGTTGAAAATAATTACCTGTTCACTCAGCAGTGGGTATGTTCCCAAATTATTAAACCTCTAATTAAAAAACCTCCCCTTTATCTCTAAGATTCTGGAAAAGATAGTTCACATCACTTCTTTGTTCACATCTATAAATAGCATAAACGAACTGCATCAGCCAGGATTTAGACCTCATCACAGCACAGAGACAGCACTTGTTAACGTAGTAAATGACCTCCAATTGGCCACTGATCAGGGTTGCGTCACTATACTTGTGTTACTCGACCTCAGTGCAGCTTTTGACACCATTGATCATAGTATTCTTCTTCACAGATTAGAAAGTATAGTAGGAATTAAGGGAAGAGCCCTCTCGTGGCTCAGATCCTATTTGACTGATTGTTTCAGTTTGTAGATTTAAATGGTGACCATTCTGCATGTTCTCTAGTGGACTTTGGTGTTCCACAGGGTTCAGTTTTAGGCCCACTGTTTTTTTCTCTTTACATGCTTCCTCTGGGCAACATAATTCGTCACATGGTATTAGTTTTCATTGTTATCCTGATGACACACAGTTATACGTCTCAGCAAAACCAGACAAGAAAAAACAGTTGACTAAAATTGAGCAATGTGTGAGTGAACTGCTAGTGTCTTAAGATCCACCACACCTACTTCGATCAAAGGATGCAGGCTGCTTGTCAGTACCGCGTATTATGAAAACTACAGCAGGGGCGGAGTTTTTTCTTACAAAGCCCCAAAGTTATGGAATAGTCTTCCAATTAATGTTTGACACTCGGACACAGTCTCAGAGTTTATGTCCAGGCTAAAAATCAATTTATTTAGCCAAGCATTTTTGTAAATACAGTGGGGGAAATAAGCATTTGATCCCCTGCAGATTTTCTAAGTTTGCCCGCTTACAAAGAAATTAAGGGTTTATATTTTTTTATCATAGGTCTATGGTTCAGGATAGAGACAGAATATCAAGCAAAAATAAAAAATAAAAAGCACACGATACAAATGTTATAAATCGATTTGCATTTCACTGAGGAAAAAAAGTATTTGATCCCCAAGCAACCAACAATAATTCTGGCTCCCACAGACTGGTTATGTGCTCATATGGTACACATACTAATTTAAGGAGCTTCTAACAACAACGCTCCAACAATCTTCCATTCAAATCTCATCAATATCGGCAAGACCAAACAGGGTCAAAGGAAGTCAGGGACAAGACTATAGACCTGCACAAGGCTGGAATGGGCAACAAGACCATGAGCTACAAGCTTGGTGAAAAGGAGACAGCTGTTGGAGTGATTATTTGCAAATGGAAGAAATACAAAGTAACCATCAATCGCCCTCAGTCTGGAGCTCCATGCAAGATATCACCTCTTGGAGTAAGAATAATCATGAGGAAAATGAGGGATCAGTGCAGGACTACAAGGGAGGAGCTTGTGAATGATCTCAAGGCAGTTAGGACCACAGTCACCAAACAAAACATTGGTAACATCCAAGGACTGAAATCAGTGCAAAAAAGTCCCCCTACTCAAGAATGCACATGTAGAGGCCCATCTGAAGTTTGCCAATGAACAGACGGATTGGGATAAAGTGAGACCAAAATTGAGCTCGTTGGCATAAACTTGACACATTGGACGAGAACCTCCTGAAGATGGGTCGTGGATGGGTCTTCCAGCATGGCAATGACCCAAAACATACTGCCAAGGCAACACAGGAGTGGTTCAAGAAGAATCACATGAAGGTCATAGAGTGGCCTAGCCAGTCTTCAGACCATAATCCTATAGAAAATGTATGGAGAGAGCCGAAACTTTGAGTTGCCAAGCAGCAGGCAAGAAATCTTAAAAAGTAAGAGAAAATCTGTAAAGAATAGTGAATGAAAATGCGTCCTGAGATGTGTGCAAACCTGGTAACCAAAAAAGTCTTGCAAACAAGTGTTTCTCCAGCACATACAAAGTCATGTTTCACTTGAGGATCAAATACTTATTTTCCTCATTGAAATGAAAATCAATGTATAACATTTGTACAGTGTGACACAAAAAAATGGGATCTTTTTTACAATCCAATAAAACTAGAAGTGATAAAAGAAATAAATTTTATTCATAGTAATTGAAACCTAAAACTTGCCATTTATGAAACATTGATGGAATTTATCTTTTTTTTTTTTAATTACGCCCTTTAGATGGCGTCCTCCTAAATTCAAAAGTTCCCGTTATTCTGTCACCCTGTATCATGTGCCTTTATGGATTTTTGGTTGATATTCTGTCTCTATCCTGTACCATATACCTATAATAAAAATTGTAAGCAGGCAAACTTAGAAAATCTGCAGGGGATCAAATACTTATTTCTCCCACTGTAGATTTGCCTAAGGTAAAGGGGAACGCATGGGTGAAAAGTATTATGGTGAACTGGTATGTTTAGATGCTGTCTTCCCCACTCTCATGTACTGTATCACACACAGGTTTGTTGATGGTGAAGTGATCGGTTGCTTTATCTCTCAGAGAGCCCTCATGTCTGTGTTTGCTTCTGGCTCTTCCTTTTAGTTATGCTGTCATAGTTACTGTAGTAGCAGTATGATGCAGATCAATCCCTGCTATCTGTCTCACCCAGATGAGGATGTGTTCCCTGTTGAGTTTAGTTCCTCTCAAGGTGTCTTCCTATTACCATCTCAATGAGTTTTTCCTTGCCACTGTCTCCGTTGTCTTCGGCTTGCTCATCGGGGACAATCTTATCATTTTGATTCATACACGTTCACATTTCATACAAACTTAAATCATTCTTTTGATTGTGCAAAGCTACTTTGCGACAATGTCAATTGTTAAAAGCGCAATACAAATAAAATTTTATTGAATTGAGTAGCCACCGCCGCTTGCCGCCCCCCCTCCCCTATGCAACCAAAATTGTGTAATGACCTGTGTGTCCTGATACCTTTCTATCACAACCAGCATTAACCTTTTACTCAATTTGATCTACAGTAGCACTCCTTTTGGTTCGGACTACACGGGCCAGCCTTCAATCCCCATGTGCATCAGTGAACCTTCACCAGTTTTCCTTCCTTGGATCACTCTTGGTATGTCCTGAACACTGTAACCTGGGAGCCTGGAAAGAGCTGCAGTTTGGGAGTTGTTCTGACCCAGTCATATCTAGCCATCACAGTTTGACCCTTCACACAGTAGCTACAATATCTCATGCCAATGGCACCTGGTAGTGGTTGGGTATATTAGGCAGTAAATAAAGGTTTTATCCCTGAAGTTGATGTGTTGAAAATAGGAAAAATGGCCAAACATAAGGTGATTTAGTGACTTTGAAAACAGCCAAAGTGTGATGGCTAGAGGACTAGGTCAGAGCAACTCCAAAAGTGCAACTCTTGTGGGATGTTCCACATGTGCAGTGGTCAGAACTGACCAAAAGTGGTGCAAGGAATTAAAACCAGTTTCATGGGCAGTGAAGTCAGTGATGCATGTGAGGAGCGAAGGCTGGCCTGTGTAGTCTGATATAGAAGCGCTACTGTAGCTCTAATTGATAAAAAGATTTAGCCTGGTTGTGGTAGAAAGGTGTCAGAACACACAGTGCACTACTGTTAAAAAGGGGGGACAGACCTAATCAATATTAGACAGGTGGTCATAATGTTGTGGCTAATCAGTGTAGAGAGATAGATACAAACATTCGTGTATATTAATGGTCCTAATAAATAATAATAATAAAAAACTACTTTTCAAAATGGTTCAAAAGTTTTCAACTTTTGCGGTGTGTGAGTGTGTGTATGTGTGTGTGCCCTGCGATGGATTGGCACCCTGTCCAGGGTGTACCCCGCCTAGTGCCCGAAGTCCCCTGGGATAGGCTCCAGGTCCCCCGCGACCCTGAACACAGGATTAAGCGGTATAGAAAATGAATGAAAATGAATGAATGAAAAACGTTTGCATCACATTTGTTGTTCATTATAACCGTGGGTGTGCAAACTTTTGCAAAGTAAATAAAATTGACATCATCTGATTTCAAATTTTTTCAAATTCAGATTTCATCACGGACAGGAATAACGTTTTCAGCCTGAATTCCTGTTTTTTTTTTTTTGTCCTACACCAGATTATTATACTTCAGTATTCGTAGTGACCTAGAATATTGTACTTTCGCTGAAAGTTTTGCTGCGTTATACCACTACTAAAGATGTGAATTACCAAGGACATCCCGATACGATATTATCACGATACCCATGTGCCGATTTGAGTTGTATTGTGATTATGTTAATATAACGTTTTTATGAATATATATTTTTTCAGTTGTTACAACTGTAAACAAACAATAAATAATTCGCTCCTATCACACAGTGCTGCCTGCCAACGTGTGAATAGTTTAGAGTGCACCCTCTGTAGGATTATAAAGGAACTGCAACATTTTGCCACCTCAATGCAAACATATTTTAATTAAAAATTAATAAATAAATAAAAATCCATTTCAGTGTGGCATACAGTGAATTGTTACATTAAAGAATTGAGATATATAACTGAAACGTTTATTCCCCCATCTCTATTAACTACAAACAAAGTGCATAACTGCATAAAGTTGAAAGTTCTGCAACGTTCCAAAGTTCAACTTTTTTAGGCTTTGCTATTTCGCTCCTGTTAGTGCCCTGAGACTCGTGTAAACTGAAATGGCTGATCGACCCGGGCTTAGTTCCAAACCACACACTTCTGTACTTAAATACTACACCAGAAAAACAGTACGCTGCTGTAGGTCGCTAATGGCGACGTACTAATTTTTCCCACGCACTCTTTAGTACAGAAGTGTGCGGTTTGGGACGCCGCGCTGGTCTTCTTCCTTCAGCAGCGGGAGGGACGATTTCAACCCGGAACTGGGAATGCTGTCAAGGCGGAAGCTCAAATAGTGTCCGACTTCCTGTGCACGTG
This sequence comes from Channallabes apus, assembly GCA_030522415.1. Lineage (NCBI taxonomy): Eukaryota > Metazoa > Chordata > Actinopteri > Siluriformes > Clariidae > Channallabes > Channallabes apus. Next base: position 39,959,768 of record CM060113.1, read on the forward strand.
CACTATATAGGGGCGTTCGATAACGGCTAACGAGCCCTACCTAGTGCACTTCGTGTTGAAGCGCGATGGTTCTTGAGCGTAAACCCAATTCTTACTCTGAAACTTAGTCTGAAAGAACTGTTGCACCGCGTACGAAGCGTCCTTTTGATGTCCGAAACAATCGCGTTGTTCTAAAGGATCAGAGACGTTGATGTGCGGAGACTTTGTGTGTCAGCAGGTAAGAAAGAGATGTTTAAACACGTTTTAGCATAATTAGATTTTTGAGTTATTGTAAGTGAACAGACTTCTGCTTGTTCCAGGCGTGTGCACTCCGGGTTGAGATTTACTCAAAACAATTCATAGAACATGAAAATATTTAAGTTTTTCAAAACTTTCTATAAAGTCTGTGACATTAAAACAATTTACCCAGACCATTTCTTTAAACGTTATTATGTTATGTGTTTGTTTTAACAATTGTTATTCATTACTGTATGTAGGATAATGCATTCTATGATAATAATAATAATAATAATAATAATAAAAATTATTATTATTATTATTATAGCTGTTTAAAATGACATGATCTTTATTTCCTGATCTAACTTTCTAACTATTTCCCTAAATTTGTAACCATGTTCCTAAACTAATTGCCAGGTAGAGGAACTGTGTCATCTCTTTGTCCTTTAATTAAGATGTATAAAAGCACAACTAGACTCAGTACAAACTCATTCCCCTATATATATATATATATATATCCTGTTTCAGTTCCAGCCCCAAATTATATTAACACTTCCCTGCTGCACAGGTGAGTCAGACCAGATCAGGTGAGTGTGTCCAGGAGCTGAGATAAAAAGATGTTGATTTAAGGAGGATAAATTTTTTTCCGTCATCCAGGTCAGATTATTCTCTGTTAAGAAATCTTGTAAAGTGGCTTGTTTCCTTCCCAAAACAAGATTTCTGACTTCTTTTACTCAATCATTTCTGATGTCTTACTCTCAATGACCATTATATCAGGTTTTTCTCTCTCTCTCTCTCTCTCTCTCTCTCTCTCTCTCTCTCTCGCACACGCATGCATATTTCTAGATTGGATCTCTATTTGCTGACACGTCCGTAACGCACCATCAGCAGTGCTTGAGAAGGTGTATGAGCCCTGAAACAGACATGGAGGAAGGACAAGTAGTTACCCTAACAAAATGACCCTCCTCCCTAACCAACAAGCCTACTTAACTCACTTATTCTGTTACATTTTAGTGTCTTAGAATTATACAAATAATGTAACTTAATCACAAATAAGTCTTCGTGTTGTGCAATTAGATAAATTAGACGAGACACAATTCTTGCATCTTGTATGATGAAGGCAGGATTTGTTGGAGAAAGATAACCTGACCCAATGTGATTTGATTCATTTATGAATCGCGATTGTTTTTTGTGGTGTATAGCCACACTGGCTCCAAAATAAATTAGAAAAATTTTTTTTTTTACATTTACGATAGATATGAACCGGTTAATCGAGCCGGTGACCAGAACTGGCTTGCATTTAGTTTGACTGGCCGTTACCGGTGATCGGCCGATCGTGCTCAGGTATGAATGTTTTTGTTCCGAGTGGTGCAACAGAAACGCATTTAGCAAAAATCATATGCGTTAAAACCCTTCGATCTGTGTTTTCTCCAAAGATTATGAATGAATTAGTCCCAAAACCACTCATTAAACATGCTTACACCAATCTCAAAACACTGCAAGCGTTAATTAGTTGAAAACGTGCACATTAGAAGCTGCGAGCATCCGCATGCCTGTCGAGTTCAGTTTTGAGACTTTGGAATAATTTCTCGCCATTAAAACATCGCCATTTCTTTATAATCCTACAGGTTGCGCACTCTGAACTATTGTTATAATGAACTAATGTTATGAGGAACGGGCTACATTTGATTAATCATGAAACTTTTTTTTTTTTTTTTATGGTTAAAATTTGTAACAGAATTGGTGAAAAATGTAATATCGAATCAGGTGATTATAACCGTTCTACACTGACCCGGATATACGCTCCCTTAGAAGACAAGAAGCTAAAGTATGCATTCGTCACTTTACAGCACTCTTTATTTCCCAGCTTTATGGGGTCAGCCATGATACGGTACCCCTGGAACAGAGACGGTTAAGGGCCTTGCTCAAGGGCCCAGTGGTGGAAGCTTGACCGCTGCCAATGGACCAAGGACTGCGTTATCTCGCACGTGTTTTGCGTTATTCTTTTTCACTAACTGTATAGCTCAAGCTCTTTAGCCACATCCGTTGCTACCAGGTGCATAAAACCAAGCACGTATAACCTTCATTCTGTATAGACACTGGCTCGTTCTGGTGAGCTTGGCGACTTTTGCCCCAGCCATAATTGCTATTATTGTGATGTGGAAGTGTCTCGCAGCAGCTCAGTGATGAAGTGGTAGACCACACAGACTGTGGTCACTGAGCGCTGAAGTGAAAAATAGTCTCTTCCTTAGTACTGAGTTTAGTACGAACTGCCTTTCAGAGAAACAGTGTTGGCATGAGATTGAGATCTGAGATTAAGATCACTAAACGCAGTGCTACACATCGGCTGGAGTGGGGCAAAGTGCCGTGACTGGATTGTGAAGTGATGATCATGCTTAACTAACCAGATGTCTGATTGGAAATAGTTATTTTAAAGGCATATCATTACTCATTTATCTTTTGTAGTTTCTAGTTTGTACAGTAGGTACAGCAAGCAACATTGTATCAGGCTAAATATACAGAAATCCTAACAGTCTACACCAGAACAGTGCTGCTTTTGTTAACGCAGATTTGTTGCGTCTTTGTGATTTAGGCCACCGATTGTTATATTTAATTACAGTTTATAAAATGCTGGTGTTGAGATCAGTGAGAACAATCATTGGCAGCGACATCACAGACTGCCGGAGCATGAGAACGAGACGTTTAGGGGCTCAAAGAGCCGACTCCTACTGTACATGTGAGCCGAATCAAATCAAGCTGAAAAAGGCACAGCTTGTCCACCTTTACTATACGGTCAATCCATGGCAGTTGTGTATATCGTCTAATATGATGTATAGAGACGTCCTATCTTGAACACAGCCTACCGTTTGGAGACCATTCTGACGCAGTGCATTGTGGGATTTCACATTTACAGTGGACATGTGGACTATAAGGTGAAGGTGTCGAACTGGAACAGAAAAAAAAAAGAAATGATATCTTAATGTGTGTGTGTGTGTGGGGGGTGGGGTCTTCAGTCCACTGAAACAGTTTCAGAGGCTGCAACAAAATCACGCTTCTGTGGTTTCAAAAGAGGTGAGCGATGTTCTAGTCAGTACTGTATGTACAACACACCCAAGACGTGTGCACGTGTGTGTGCATGAGAGTAGAACCACAGGCGCATGCCACTAACATGGCTCTGTGTTAGTACCAACTCTCAAGTTGTTCTTTTTCTCCCTCTGTCTCTCGATTTCTCCATCATTCTCTTACTCTTTTTTTTTTTTTTTTTTTTTGTCCTTTTTCTCTTTCCCCCCCCTCTCACAATCTTGCGCTCTCTCTCTCTCTCTCTCTCTCTCTCTCTCTCTCTCTCTCTCTCTCTCTCTATCTATACAAATATATACACACACACACGCACACATCTGTTTAGTTCATAAGGGCTTTATTGGCATGAATGTTTTTGAAAAAAAATGACATTGTTGCCAAAGCAATTATAAAACATTGATTACATCACAAGTAACATCAATCGGAATTTATAAACATATCTAAACTTTGTATATAAACAAATTAAATATGAAACAATAACATGGGTAAACAATAACAATCTGAGCATTGGTGATCTTTCTCTCTCTTTCTTTCTCTCTCTCTCTCTCTCTCTCTCTCTCTCTCTTTCTCTCTCTCTGGCACTGTGTCTCAGGATTGGGAGCATGCAGGAACATGAAAGGAATGAAGTGGAATGAGGACTCGAAGAAAGTCCTGGCTCTGAGCTTCTCTCTCTCTCTCTCTCTCTCTCTCTCTCTCTCTCTCTCTCTCTCTCATCCACTCCGGTTAATCAGCTTAATCTCTATATCTCAGGAGAACTGAAAAGCTGATGAATGTTTTTTCTGTTTGCGTTTCCGCTTCAGTGTTTTTTTTCCTTGCGGTGTCTGACCTGAGAACATGACCGGCTGCCGTCCTATAATCACTAACTCCTCCTACAACCCTAAAACTAGAAGAAAAAAAGATTTCAGCCATAGAATTCTTAATTGTTTGATTATTTTGTAATAAGATCGTAAATACGAGGCGTTTTAGATTCGGTTCTCATTTATACAAAACATAAATGAGTAAAATGAATCCGTCTAGTGTAATAAATGTCATGAGGCATGGTCACAGCTGCAACAGAACGCTGCTGAGGTTACATACAATCGAGCGAAAACCACACACACCAACACACACTTCCCTAACGGCAGTTTCGGGGAGAACCGTGAGCGTGGAGCTGTTACTTTTCCTGTTCGCACATATGGAAGCACTTGAGTCTGTTAAACAATTCCGATGGTGCTTCTTTCGCTAAAACCTCAACCTTGTGTGTGTGTGTGTGTGTGTGTGTGTGTGTGTGTGTGTGTGAGACTGTGAGTGCTTGTATGCCATATAGAGTATCTCGCAAGCTTTCCCATGTTCACATTTCTGATAAGCTGAGCTCACAAGTTCTCCTTAAAAAGAGGAAGATCTAAAGTCATTATGAAAACGGGAGCGTCCTCGCGGTGCCCTTATCTCCTGTAACATCAGTTTCAGCATGCTGCATAGCTGTGCTTCTTCATTTTTATTTATTCATTAATCCCGGACCAAAAGTAAAAAAATATAATATAGAACTATTTATATAGAATCTAAAATTCTGTCTTTTATGTGACGTTTTATAACTTTTATAGCCAAGGTGCTTAGCTTAATTATTAATTATCCTGCAGTCCTTTTCCTGATACAACAGGCTTGTTGAATTCTCTAATCTGATTGGTCAGAAGTTTTTTTTTGATTCACGGGTCACTGCATGAAAACTGTGATATGAGGTTATTACTCCAGCTAAAGGAATTTTCAAAATCATTCCCATCTCTATCCTGACTAATTTCCATCGGACGTAAGATAAGATTTCCACTGAAACGAGTTACAAGGCGTAAACGAGTTTACTGTGTTCAAGTAATGTAGACGTTTATAAATATAAATTCCTTTTAAAGTCAGTAAATAACATATTAGCAGAGTTTAATGACCCTTCTAGAAGAGTCTCCAGTGTTATGATCTGGAGTTGCTTCAGTTTCTCAGGTCGAGTCTCAGCAACGTTATGGGGCAATAAAATGAAGTCAGCTGACCACCTTAATGTACTGAATGACCAGAGTATCACATCTATGGAGTCTTTCCTTCCCTGATGATGTTGACATATTCCAGGACTGCAGGAATATTCCAGTAAGAGTGGTTTTGGGAGCACGAGGAGTCATTTTTACCCTAACACCATTGAAAATGTTGGAGAAGACTTTATGGGATGTTTCAATTAGAGATGTTCCGATACCATTTTCCCCTCCCGATACCGATTCCGATACTTGGGCTCAGGGTATCGGCCGATACCGAGTACTGATCCGTTACCTGGATGTGTATCTGTACAGTGTGTGTGTGATATGCTATATTTCTTTTTCTAGCCCTGTGTAACGGGTTCGACCCTAAGTGCACGGGCGACACCATGAAACACGGACACGAGGCGAGGTCTTACAGGAAAAAGGGTAATTTATTTAGAAAAATGGGGAAGGAAAGGGTTAAAGGCTCTCTGTGGCCTTTTCCACTTTGGCGACAGGGATGCGAAGGCGGGCTCTACGTGGAAGTGATCAAAGGCGCGCCCCTTTTTAAAGTCTCTGGGGCGCATCACATCGCCCCGCTCTTGTGCCACTGTCTCTCATAAAGTCCACCGCGTCGCAAAGTCCAGCTTTCCAACAGTCAGACCCCGAGCTACACTCCCCGCTGTGTTTTATAGCGCCGGGATCATTAGCGGCGATAGCTCATGGGCCGTTGCCTGATTCTGCGGCCCTGCTCCTTCACATACCTAAAGGGGGGGGAGGCCGCCTAACTAGTGAGCTTCGGAGTGAGCGAGGTGCGATATCAATTTGGGCGCACGCCGTGACACTCTGTAAGTAAGCTAAACTAGCAAAGCTAGCGGGCATAAATAGGTTATGTTTAGGAAAATGGTATCGGATCGGTACGTGGACTCAAGTACTCACTGATTCCGATGCCAGATTTTTTTGTGGTATCGGCAGCATTTCCGATACCAGAATCGGAATCGGAACAACCCTAGTTTCAATTCTCCCATCATCAAGGCTGACATGGATGAAAAAAAATGAATTTTAAAAATGTAATACATGTCATTGTTTCGTACATAAGTTGGCAGATTTGTAAAACACTTCCTTGGAAAATCCTGTTCTAGGGAATTAATCAACTTGGTGGCTCCACTTCTGAGGATCATTGATTATTTTCCTTTAACAGCATGCCTCTACAAGTGTTTTATTCCTTACACGTTGGATTTGATAGGTTTTGAGAGGTGATGAGGTCATCGTTAAATAAGTATGTATTGAGTTCAGGACTGTTTTTTAAAGAATATCATACCTCAAAACATAATACATAAAAGGTGTCCATGTGCTATTTTTGTCTGTATTTCAGAGTTTGAAGAGAGCAGGCATCCAGGCAACCGAGCATCAAAATGCCGCAGCAGAAGGACATAGTGAAGATTGCTATTCAGATGCCAGGGGCGTACCCTCAGCTCATTCAGCTCGATCAGGTGAGGACAAGCGGGATGTTCAGACTCACTGTGACTGACTGACTGATGAATACACCAGCTGCTGAAACATGATCAACAAAAATGCACCTTTGCTGTAGAAGAATGTTCTACATGTCTCGTATTTGCTTGCAATTGTTCTGGAATTTTCCTGATTGCTCCAGGCTTCTGGTCTGCACCGTCTCGGACTGGCCTCGCCCAGTTGGAATGGGGAAGTGATGTTGCAGCATCAAAGTGCTGTTTCCCTAATAGCCCTCTGTGTGTGTGTGCGTGCGTGCGTGCGTTGGCCATTTGAAGTATAAATCAGCAGCAGGTTTCAAAGTACAATTAGCAATGTGTGCATGAAATGCTGAAAGTGCACTTAGTTGAAATAAGAAGTAGCTGCTTAAACATATGCTTATGTAAACATAATACATAATACTGCTCCTGAGTAGGGCTGCACGATATATCAAAAAAATATCGTTATCGTGATAATGGCATGCGCGATAACCATATCGCAAAGAGTTGCGATAAATACTTTATGTGCCAAGCATTTGTGTGTCCAAATTTGACCAATCAGATGGGCCCTTACTATGTTTATACTCATTTATACCTTTATTTAATTTATATCTTCATACTTCATTCTGTCGCGAACTAACCTGGGATGATCAGAAGACTCGGAAGCAAGCGAGTAGGCAGGATAACCACGCGAATTAGTCTAAGGACTCTCACAGTAGGGGAGCAAGGGAAAAACACACATTTAACCCGCGTCCTATAAACACACACTCGAATCAGAAAGTAAACAATCTGAACTGACATGCGCGAACTCTGTGACTAAGCTCTATGCGGTGGTTTGTTTACTTCACTTATACTTCCTGGTTCGCGACCGCATTACTTCCGGGTCCTAGTGCCGGTCGCGGAGTGAACGAGCGAGTGTGTGTGTGTGTGTGTGTGTGAGACAAATAATTTTTATTTTTTATTTAATAATATTTATTTTTTATTTAAAAAAAAAAAAAAAAACAGGCAAGCCAAAGAGAACATTTAGTTTAAAAGATGCTCTTGTTGTAAGACACTATTGATGAGTGTACGGTTACATGTAAATAAAAAGTCATGTTTGAAAGTAATTCATATTGTGTTGGCAGGTTTATAGTAACAGCAAACCAGAAGTCAGAATATCTGCTGAGGGGTTTAAGTCATTCATAGTGTTTTGAAGTCTAAATATTTGCTACTTCCTTGACATATAGTTTCTTTTTAGCCTGAATTAGATTTAATTACATCAGACGAATATCTATTACCTGTTTATTTTAGTATCATCATTACATATAAATGATTTTTAAAAATAGCCAATAATAATAAAATGCATTTCTCTAGGGAAATGTTATATCGCAAGAAATATCGTTATCGCAGTATTCAACAACAGCCCTAATAAGTTTGTTTGTTTTGTAATAACTACTCCATACCTTTAGCTAGTTTTGTGCTGTAGGGTTTTAATTAGTTAGTTTTATTTTATATTCTCAAATATTTAAATATTCTCAAATTTAAGTCTAGTTTGCAAATATTCTGTAATTCTAACTAGCGTTGTTTGGAGTTGACGAATTTTATTAGGGAAAACCGTATGCTCTAACTTTAGCTAGTTCAAGTCTGCTTTTCCTGTCTATCATCATAAAAACGGTAACATGACAATTTTCTTTTGCTGCTGTGGTTTGTTTAATGTCCCTAGCTTTAACTAATTTGTGTGCAGTTATCCTTTAACACTAGCTAGCTAGTTTTGTGTAATACGTGTAATTATTTTTCAACATTAAATATGTTCGTTTAGGGTTTAATCTTTAATAGTTGCCTAGAGAAGCCAGATTTTTAGAGTTGATATTCCGGGTGTATAAATATGTGACACCAGAGATTAAGTATGACATTAAAGTGAGAAGCGTTGATTTGAATCAGGAACTGAACACCCACTTTCACTGCTGACGCACAGAGGACTGTTATTTAGAATGGTGTGTAACTGATACAGTAATTCTGCTAAGTTGAACTAAGAAGCGGAATCAGTTTTAAAGAATAAATTGTGAAGCGCCATCTGTATGAAACTAGTATTGATGAAATAATGTTTAACTTGCGCCACCTTGGCTGTACATCAGTGATTTGAGTTGTGTTGGGACTAAATAAATGCTTAGACACACATTGTCCATCTCCCATGCGTGCCTTAAATAGTGAGACAGGAACAAAGTACTTTTTTATTTTTTATTTTTTTTCCCAATTTTCCCATTTTATCATTTATTTATGACTTTGATAATATCTTTTAATTGTACATTTTTATTTTTACTTTTTATCCTAAATTCAGTCTCATCCTTTGGATTCTTCCACAGCAGCGTTTTATTATTTAACCCGGCGGATGATTTAGCGGTTGTGGTCCTGTAGGTGCTTTTGTTACGATAAGCCATTTTTCTTTCTCCCTCAGATCTGCTCACATAAACTGCTCTTCTGCTGCGCTGACGGATGAAACCCAGGACTTCCACTCGGTTGACCGGCCCGTCGGCCACAAATTACAGCCCACTGATTGGTCTACCGCACTACACCGAAAAGTCTAATTGGTTTCCCACATAGCCAGCCACTAATTGCTGGGTGTCTCAGAGTCAGACGTAGCAATAACATGTCTCCTCCATTTATTTTTATGCCCAGTTTTCTACTTAAATGCAGAGTGAAGTGACACACTTTGCCTTTGGGTTTGAATTCATGATCGACCCAAAAGGTTCGAGATTTACGGATTATTTACTGCTTCACTACGACATTTCCGCTATTTGAAGCGTCTCACGGCTCGTTATGCTGCTCTGTTGTTCTAGCTTATTCTGGTTCTAGTGCTACAGAATTATAAATTATGGGACCTTTAAGTATTGTTCCTGGGTTTGAATGTGCAAGTTTTGTGTTGTTGTAGAATTTCAGAAGAATTAAAAAAAAGTTTTAAGGAGGAGTCAAAGTGGTCAATCTGCTCAAAATACAGTTGCTAATTTCACCCTATTACATAAAACCCGAAGGCTACACTTACGGATGTTGGTGTAAGCCTCGATTCTGGTCTTTTATTTAAGTCCCATAACAGTCAAACCGCTCTAACTGCAGATTATCATTAGAAACAACACTGGAAGATGTGCTACAGCAGTACATGATGTACAGGCTTTTATAACCTCAGTTCAGTTAACGCTATGTAATGCTGTTCAAGGTACTTTTAAATAGTTCTTAGACCTTTACTAATCTTCAAAATAATAATGAAACTCGAATGTAGTCATGTGACGTGACATATTTGCCATTTAAGGGAGCAGAGAGGGTTAAAGGCCCAACAATGCCATCCTGGTTATGGTGGTGCTAATGTTAATGGTGTTATTGGAGTAGTGATATGGACGGGTTTGGATAGTTTTGATGTTAATGCTTATAATGGTGTTAAATCTGGTCTTAATGATGTTAAATATTGATGTTATTGTTATGGTGTTGACATTAGAGGGTTAAGTGGTGTTTTTAAAAGGTTCGAGTGATTTTAATGGTGTTTGCTTTAATGGTAATGGTTTTAAGTATGTTGGGGTTAGGGTTTTTTTTTTTTTCTTCTTTTCCATTTATTTGGTATTTTAGTTCTATTAATTGTCTTTGATTCAGTGATTTGAATGATTGTGGTGTTGGTTGTTCTTGCTCATGTTGTTAATTGGTGAAACCGTAAGGAATTTAAGGTTATTGTTGACCTTCGTTTTAGTAATGATGCTTTTGTTAATGGTCTTGACATTAATTATGTTTCCTGTATCAGTGTTTGAGGTGTCGGTGCTATTCGAGTGTTATTGAAATGTAGGTGTTGTGGTGAAGGTGCTGGTGGAAATGATGCTAAGGATTTAATCAGCGATTTTAATAATGGTATTATTAGTGTGAGTGTGTTAATAGTCATTGTGTGTGTTTCTTTTTTAAAGTGTGCAACATTATATGTTATAATCTGGAATAGGGTTAAAAAAAATGTGAATTTTACTTTTTTTTTCTGTTTGTATTGTAGAAAAAGCCCCTTACTTCAGTAATAAAGGAAGTGTGTGACAGGTAAGTGTGTGTGTGTGACCTGTGTACTTTGTAAGTCTTTAATATGCGGCATGTAAGGCATTTAATATGAAGTTGTTCTATTTAAAGTTGTTTAATATGAAGTTGTAACTAAATCATAATCTTTTTTTTTTTTTTTTTAAGATGGAATCTAGCCGGTCCAGAGAACTACGCTCTTCAGTATGCAGACGGAGCTCATACCTACATCACAGAGTCGGTAAGTTCAGTTCGGTTCTTCGATTAGGTTTTATTTATATAGCGCAGTCAGTGGTTATTGTTGCAGAGCAGCTTTACAGAATCAGAAGACAATTGGGGTAATGAAGTCATTTCTCTTTCAGCCGTATGTGTATTTGTGATTTCCTGAACTGCAAGCTGGTGTGTATTATTGGAACGTGTTTAAATATGAATAACAACGACAAAACGTTAGCACTTTCACATTCACAAGTCCTACAGAAGGTGAGAGTTCCTCTGAAGAGAAAAGAATCAGTGAGACGAACATCAGCGTATTGTGTTGTGGTGTTTTTCTCTGGTGAAAACGTTTCCACACAACAATCTGTTATGATTAACCCACTGGCAACGAGGCGTGGTTTACTGTTAAACTATCTGTGACGCCGACAGTGCACGATAAATTAAGTTTTTGTCTATATATATATATATATATATATATATATATATATATATATATATATATATATATATATATATATATATATATATATATATAAATAAATAAAGTCGGCTCACATTCGCCTAAACGAGTTAGCAAATCTATTTCTACTCTGTTATGGATCCACGTCACTCCGGAACATATTTGCATAATGTCCACCCACGTTCTACGTCGCGAACAACTTGCCCGCCATCTTACAATTAATGTCACCACACACTTGTTAATGTGACCGAGCATTCATGCCGGGTTCGCTTTGTAATATAAAAAAACGAGAGTACACAAAATCCTTTTGAACTGTTTATTCTCCACCATTCACCAAAACTGAACTTAACACTCGCGAAGGGCGCATGCCTCTTGCCGTAGATTCTACGGCAAGCCCAGAGGGGAAAAATGCAAGCACACAAACGCCAAGTACGCATGCGCTTTGCCCTTTCCCTGACCTGCCTTCAAAGGGACAGCCGGGAAAGAGCGGAGAGAGGAGTAGTAATGGTGGACCAGCGCTGGCATTATTTGTTTGGATGAGAGAAGGAGAGATTGTTGTGGATAATTTTTCTTCGAAGATTTTTCAACCGGATTATCTTTGACTGGACATATTCCCCGGACTTCTCACCCTCCGTCATCGGCCTCTCGGACTTCATTAACCGCGGTGAGACCGAACCATACTCGGATAACACACATACAATAAACACGGACTTCGGACATTTTCCATTCACTCGCGTTCACATACACATACCGTTTATTATATATAGTTTGTAAATATTGTTTATATCTTCGTTAGATTGTGGTGCACCTTTTTCGTTTATTTTATTTAGTTTTGTATAATACACGTTCGCTTTATCTACTTGTTTGTGTCGGTGTTGCGTTACAAGGCCGGTGAGCAAAAAGGACAAAGATAAAAGACTATATTTATTATTCTCATTCATCAGAAAAGGATCAGTGTTCGGATAAAACAGTCACTCGTTTCGGATTTGTATTTCAATTCTGTATCAAGATTTTATACCCATCCTGATTTTTATTTTTCAGATTCTGAGGTTCTAAACAAACTTTTCAAATAATTTGCTCCTTCCACCCAATGTTTGAATAGTTTAGAGTACAGCACCTGTAGGGTTCTAGAGCAACAGCAACATTTTATCACCTGGGATGCAAGCTTCTATAAATAAAAAAAATGTATTTAAAAAAAAAAAAAAAAAAAAGTTATTGTGGCAATACACAAATTGTCGCGCAAAAGAATGGCAGTGCGAAACTGAATGAAACCGAAGCTTCCCTCCATCTCTTTTGTTAACAATAGTAGTAGTTACCAATAAGCAATTTCTATATTTTATTCATAAACTTCAGTAATGAAAGTCGTGACCATGTTCAGTTGGGTATCTGGCCGCGCATATACTTAAAAAAATTGTGAAACAAATATTCTCAGCAAGATGATCTAAAGTTTAACCCTGTAAGATGCAAGACTATTCACACCCTAATCCCACCCATATCCCCCTCACCAGGGTCCCACGTCTGTTCTGTTGGATGTTACTTCTTTCTTTCTTTCTCTCTCTCTCTCACTTTTTCTCACTCTCTGATTATCACAGTCGTGTGTTATCCAGTAGCCTGATTATTTTCATAGCTGTGTCTCATGTGGTGTATGTTGTAGAATCGCTTGGACATTAAGAATGGCAGCATTCTACGACTGACGAAAGCTCCGGTGAGTGACTTCCTCCGTATGCTGTAATTGGTGTCTTTAGGGCCTGAAATCTTTGTACTTTTATAACACAGCATGCATGTGTTTGTGTGTCGCAGGGTCGTTGTGCAGACGACCTTTATAAGGGCATCCAGAACTCCGACTCAGACGTGCGCTGCGAGTCCCTGAAGCAGCTGGCTTCCATCTCCACAGACATCACCTTCGCTCAGGAGTTCATCAGTCGAGACGGACACTCCCTGCTCGTCCAGATCGTGGAGGACGCTAACGAGTGAGTAGTCTTTCAGTAAAACTTTGCGAAACGCACTCCGAACACTCAAACTCACTTCGGACGTTACGATCATCAAAGTGAATGAGCTGAAGCAGTTCGAAGATTCAGTCTGTCTAAACCCCTCCTTTCCGTGAGCCCTCACTGCTGTGATTGGTTAGCAGCGAGTCTCGGTTTTACTGTATCAATTCGAACCGGAGTCTGACGATGAAACGGTTGAAGTGGCACATCGACAAGAAACCGTTTCGCAAGCACGACTATGGGACGTTTCTCAGTTACTGGACGTTTCTCAGTGGAAAGTGTCATACGTTAACAAGAGTGCGGTAACGTTAATTGTAAGATGGCGGGCAAGTTGTTTGCGACGTAGAACGTGGGCGGACATTATGCAGATATGTTACGTAGTGACGTGGATCCGTAACAGAGAAAGATTCGAATTGCTAACGACTCGTTTAGGCGAATGTGAGCCGACTCTTTAAAATAAAAAAATGTAAAAATAGACGACAACTTAATTTATCGTGCACTTTATCGGCGTCACAACTTTGCATACAGCAATATGTGTGCTTGTCTGCTACAGCTACATGACGCACTGCATGAAAGATCATATTTGAAAACGCATAGTAGGGGCACTTTAATACAAATACATCACATTCTGTAAGGATGAGTATCTTGCGCCTTGTTTACTCTTCATTCCACGTCAGCCAAATACACTCCCTGTTCGGTAGGAAAGTTGTGACCATGTTCAGTTGGGTATCTGGCGATGCAAATACGTGAGAAATTGTGAAACAAATATTCTCAGAAAGATGATCTAAAGTTGAACCCTGTGTGATCTATTCACCCCCTAATCCCACCCATATCCCCCTCACCAGGTTCCCACCAGTATTCCTGAATAGTCTTCCTGTGTGAGAGGGGCCGTGGCTTAAATCCGGCACATAAATGTTCATAACATCACTTTTACTCAACATTTAGATTTCACTTATGGTGCAGGTTAAACTTCAGACGGAGATCTACGTACGGCAAAAGTCTCATTAAATTCTGTCCAGTGGTTGATTTAAGACGCGCCCACAGTTTGCATTAATATAAAGCTGTGATTTGCCTTCGCCACTGAGACTAAAGTCTAACTTTATGTTTATAATTTTATGGAATATCTGCATCTGGAATTTACTGCTTAATTTAGGAAAAACGTACGTTCAGGGAGCAGCGGTATATAATGAGTCATTTTATTTTGAACGTGTGTGTTTTGTTTTGCAGGGCGCCTCTGATTATGACCCACACACTCACAGCCTTCATGGAGTTGATGGACCATGGGATCGTCTCATGGGAGAACCTCTCCAGTGTCTTTATCAAAAAGGTAGGTGTCACATCACACTCCTCACATCGGTCACGGTCACGTTGCATGTGTTAAACTGCGTGTGTGTACGTGTCCACAGATTGCCGGGTTTGTCAACGCCAAGGTGATGGACACCTCCATCCAGCAGGTGTCCCTGGACATCCTGGAGAGCATGGTTCTAAGCAGTAGCAGCCTGTTCCACCAGATCAGAGAGGAGATCACAATGGAGAGGCTGATCGCCCATCTGCAAGTGTATGTATATCCATGCAAACACACGCACAGAACAACAGTGTTTTTATTGAGTTGCTCAGCTGAACCATGAAGTACAGAGCTGTAGTGTAACCTAGGTTTTGAGTTTCCCTTGTGCCACCCCTTGGGTGATCCCACCCTTTAATCAAGAACAGAACTAAAATCTCTAGAAAGTGCACAAGCATATTGCTCCTTGAGCTGTAATAATAATAATAATAATAATAAAATAAAAATAGACTAACACAAAAAACATAGACATGTATGATTTACATCTGCCAAATATATACAGTGGAACCTTGGATTACGAGCATAATTCATTCCTGAAGCGGCTCGTATCCCAAAACACCCGTAAACAAAATTTTATTTTTAAAAACACACTAACGGAATCACTGCTGTAAAGTAAAAATAATACAAATTAACCTGCACTTTACCTTTGAAAAGAATCGCGACAGAGCAGTGTTTCAGTTTGGAGTGTCTGTGAAGGTGAAAGTAGGAGGTGTGTGTGTGTGTCCGTCCAATGATGCGCGTGCACACACACACACACACACACACACACACACACAGCAGGCAAAGAGCAGGCTGAGTCTTGAGCAGAGAAAGAAAATGGATCTTTAACCTCTCTAATAAGACTTGCTTTTGCTTTACACACACGCTGTACACGCACGCATACAGACACAAAATCAAATGTGTTTTATGTGCCCACACGTGGTCAGTGTTCTAGTAAACAGTACACGTGTGCACGGATGTTGATTATACCAGTAAGAGACGCGCACTAAGACCCAGCATGGGAGACAATTACCCGATTACGGATTTCTCTGCCTCTGCCCTGTGGCATCAGTGCGAAGGACCGAGTGTGATCGCTCCGCACTCAACTAAAGTTTTTTTAATATTCAAACGTCTCCGCGTCACAATTAATCAATTATGAAATTCGTTGCCAACTCTTTTAGTAATCGATTTTTATCGATTTAATTGACTCGTAGTTGCAGCCCTACTGTACACAAAGGCCTGGATCCTAACAGGAACTCTGAGATGTAACGACCAAAACACAATATTGACCAAAACACTGATTAAATTATTATTATTTTTTTGTATGATATACATACTACACAGACAATTTGTGACCCAAAGAAGCCACTGTGCAACATGGAAGTGACCAGTCTTGCTTCCCTAAAATTTTCAAGTTCCTAACTTTAGCTGTTTTGTAGAGATGATTTTATTTGTGCCCCAAGAATATGTCCCGCTATTTTGCAGCGTTATACTCTCCTGCGTCAATCATTTCAAATGTGAATTATTCATATATCTTTGAGTATAAGTTATGACCTGTAATAATTGTTGCTTAAGTTGGTTTTTGGTAAAAGCTTGAAAAGCAAATAAACTCTGTAGTGTCCGTAACCTTGTCCAATTCATGTTGCAATATCTTAACAATTTAAAAGTTTAGAATAATACACTTTACCTGCCACTTTGTCTTTTCATATAAAATCTAAATTGGCCAAGTTTCATCTGAATGACAGTTAAGATCATTGAAAGATTTTAATTCAAAAAGGTTACAGACACTACATGAAAGCACATGATGAATTGTAGCCAGCAAATGTGTTTCTTTTTATCTTTTTTAGCACCCATACCATGTTTTGGCTGTCAGTACACTACAATCTTTTTCTTGTATTATAATCAAGACTTTTTCTCTCTCTCTCTCTCTCTCTCTCTCTCTCTCTCTCTCTTTAAGGTCCAACCAGCAGCTTCAGACCAAAGCTATGGCTCTCCTCATGGCCCTGCTGCAGACGGCTGGAGACGCAGACAGACAGGTGAGTGCACCTACATTTCTTCCGATAATGATACGAGTACTACAGGACTCGCGCCTCACCTTTAATTTCTCTTATTTCACTCTGGGCTGCTTGTTTGTTTTTTGGTGTTTTTTCTGAGCATCACTGTTAAATTGACGATCGGTCATGGCATGACTCACCGTATTAGTCCAGTTATTCCGGCAAAATGCAGAACTTTGATTCTGATGATATGAGAGAGGAAGCGCTACTTAATATGAACTGGGTCTTATATTAAGGGTGATGTTTTCATATACAGTCTGCTGCCTCCTGCAGGCAGTACAATGACAGTGGTTGAAAAAAAAATAACAATGCAGTAGTTATTTTATTGTTAACATTGAAATGGTTTAAGAATACAACTTGTTAAAAGACTGTACAACTTAATACCACTGTTTTAATGAACACCGTATTTCATTGCATCATTAGTGCACTGATTTAAAAATGTTTTTTATTATTATTATTATTTTTAAGTGCATTTTGATCAATAATGATTAACTCAAAAAAAGGAATAAGAAGGTGTCCTGATGTTGCGGTGTAATTGATACAGCTAGTCTGCGTCTTTTTTTTTTTTTTTTTTTTTTTCTCGTCCTGTTGTTCTTTTCCCAAATTTAGCCTTATCCACTAGCTAACTAATGATTCCTTAAGAAACACCTACCAGCCATGTACTGTAGGATGGGGGAAACCTGAACATGTGCTTTGTCCAAGACACACAAAGCCAGAATGATGTCCATGCTGCGTCACATGGCAGTGTAACACACACTAAGCACAGCAAAGCGCTATCCGCCCACTTCCACATACACCAGCTCACAGATGTCTATACAGTAATTGGCTAATGTAACTCTGACAGGCGAGAGTGATCCAGAGAGGGGTCAGTGATGAATGACATATTCTGTATTCAAACTCCTAATGTTCTGATATCATTGTTGTGATTTGTTATCATTGAGTTAATTAGATGGAGGAGAAAACTTACTGTGTTTTTTGCGCGTTATAAAAATGTCTCACTGCTTTGATTATAAAGGTATAAGCCGAGAGATTTCAGATATCTTCAATATGGATTATCTGTCCATGCTTACAAAAGTTTATTTTTAATATGAATAATAATTATATATTATGTATTTCAGAATCTCTTTGCTTTCCTTGAGAAGAAGAATCTTCGCCAGTATATTCACAAGGTGAGACGAGTCCTACAAAGTTTTATACAAGGGTTGTTCTTTATTTCTCTACATAATCTCCTATGCTAGATTAATGCACTTGTACTCAAGGTAAATATCCATCGTCTTTTCTTTTTTCTTTTTTTTTTCTTTTTTTTTAAACCCCTTCACCAGAAATTATCACCAGTCCCACTTTGACTTGAACATGTACGTTAAACAATTTAAAAAATTTATACCCCAATGCTGTTGAATTCTGGATTCTTATTGTACAGAAGTTTATTCATTTATTTATTTCTTTTTTATCACCACCTCTGACAGTAGTAATCTTTTTTGGAAGGAGTCTCCAGTTTCAAAGCTGAGTAACAAAGTTTTTCTACCAATAGGAAAGTTTTGTTAACTTTTACTCATTAACTTTGGGAGAGAGCAAATGGAGAGACTGGTGAGGGAATGATTGTTTATAGCTGCTATAACATAAGAGAGAACAGATGTTCCACAGCACAAATTATAAACCCGTAAATTTTTTTTTTTTACTCGTTTTTCTGCTTCCATCTGATCCGCACAACAACTTGGCACAGGTTTTTACATCAAATGTCCTTCCTGACGCAACCCATCTATTGGAGGAGAAATCCCATCAGGGCCTGGGACCAGCTGGGGTTTGGGCATTAAACCTCCATGGCAGGCGGGAAAAACCTACCACTGAGTCACCATAATCCAAACTGATAAAAGTTTAATGTTGACAAATCTGTGTGATATAAAAGGAAACCGTGTTGTTTCCCTAAAGTTGTAACAATAGCTCTGCTTTGTGCCAGAGCGCATCACACCACCACATCATTTACAATTTTTCTACAACACTGCACTATTAAAATAATCAATAATGCGTTAGGTGATCAGTTCAGTTCAAAGATTTATAATTTCAGACGTATAAAGGAATTTGAAATCAAAAAAAGAATTTCCTGTTTATTTAAAATGACAACAAGGAGCAAAAGAATTTGGTTCCTGAATAAATGTGCTGAATAGTTATAAATTCAATGATGATCTCCTCTTTTAGTCATTATTATGCAGCACTTTGATCATACTTATGATTGTGTATCATTTAAATTGATCTAATCTGAATAATATATATATATATATATATATTATTTTTATTTTTTTTAAAGAATATAATCCATAGTTCTGGTCCTATTGGAGACGAGATGGCTCACTATCTGTACGTGCTGCAGTCGGTGTGTCTGAACCACCTGGAGGGCCGAATGAGGACGGCTCTGGACTCCTTTAATCAGGTGAGCTGGCTGGCTGTGCAAGACGTGATCTTAATCCACATGTCTCACATCCACAGGGTTTGATTACGCAGCAGAAATAATGTGGAAAACTCTCTCTCGCTCTCTGGCATGCAATCTCAGGAACAGAGGGAGGCTCTGCATAGTTTGCGGCAGACGGTGTTCGAGACCGACGCAGACGGCAGTTTAAGTAACGAGCGTCGCCGTTCTCTGTGTGCTAAAGAGTTCAAGAAGCTGGGTTTCTCTGTAAGTGTGAGCGCTAAATGTTTAGAGGTTTAGAAGAAGGTCATAGAGATGTAACATTTTTGTTGTATATGCAGGAATTCTTAGTGTGTGTGTGTGTGTGTGTGTGTGTGTGTGTGTGTGTGTGTGTGTGTGTATGTGTGTGTGTGTATATATATCAGAACAATAGTAACCCGGGTCAGGACCTGAGCCGGACTCCTCCTGGGCTTCTCGCTCTGGACACAATGACGTACTTTGCCTCGCGTTACCCCGACGCCTACAGCAGGGTGAGATGCCCAGAGCAGCATGCTAATCTTTTCAATCGCACAAACCTTTTTTTGTTTTAGCAACTATTAATTAAATGGAGTATCAGCATAAAAATATAATGGCGTATTAATTGATTTTTTGTTGTTGTCCAAAGTAATATACACATGCTGTAAGTTTCTCTCTTCATCTCTGCTCTAGTTCGTTTTGGAGAACAGTAGCCGAGAAGATAAACACGAGTGCCCATTTGCCCGCAGCAGCATCCAGCTAACGCTCATGTTGTGCGAGATCCTGCGTATCGGAGAACCACGTGAGTTTAGACACAACGCCATGCATGCATTCTCTTTTATTTAAGAAATTCACACATTGTTTCATGTGTATAATCCTAAAAATGTTCTCTCCCTTTCCCTCCTAATCTCTCTCTCTCTCTCTGTCCAGCATCAGAAACAGGCTCCAACTATCACCCTATCTTCTTTGCCCAGGACCGGCTGCTGGAGGAACTTTTCTGTATCTGCATACAGCTCCTGAACAAAACCTGGAAGGAGATGCGAGCCACACAGGAAGACTTTGATAAGGTAATTCACTTTTTTAAATCAATGAATTCTCTTTGTTGATTAGGTAAACTCGAGATCCACTGTGACCCTGATTGAGAGATTCAATTAAATTTTATTTATATAGCGCTTTTAACAATGGTCATTGTCTCAAAGCAGCTTCACAAAAATGAAAAATTGTGTACGTGTGAGAAAAATGTGTCTAGATAATAATGAGATGAATGAATGAAATGTCTCTGATGAGCTAGCCAAGGGTGACAGTGGCAAGGAAAAACTCCCTGAGATGGCAATAGGAAGAAACCTTGAGAGGAACCAGACTCAGCAGGGAACCCATCCTCATTTGGGTGATAACAGATAGAAATGATATAACATCATGAGTGTTGTGCAGGTGAAAGTTCAATATAACAGAAGTTCTTTAAATTAACATGAAGACCAGTTCAGCATAGGGACGAGTCAGTAGGTGCAGAGGGCAGATGAGGTCTCGATCACTGGAAGCACAGGAGCAGCATGTGTAGCTCCAACCATCATAAAGCTGAATCCTTCTCTGGACGCCTCAGGAACCTCGCAGGGTCGGCCTTTGAAGGTGGCACAATCTCCCGATGCCTCGGGATGGGTAGAAAAATACAGAACAGATGGAGAGAATTAGTGTAGTTGCCATTCAGTATAGGTGTACTGGAGTATGAGATTATGGGATGAGTTATGTGTATGCCAGATTAAAGAGATGCGTCTTGAGTCTACTTTTAAACTGGGAAACTGTGTCTGCTCCCCCAACACTGTCTGGAAGGCTATTCCAAAGCTTTGGAGCTAAATATGAAAAAGCCCTACCCCCTTTTGTAGATTTTTAAATTCTGGGAACTACCAGAAGTCCGGAGCTTTGTGATCTTAAGGCGCGTTGTGGATTGTAGCGCATCAGACGACTGGTTAGGTATGTGGGAGCTAAACCATTTAAGGCCTTGTATGTAAGTAATACTATTTTGTAATTTATTCTAAACTGAACAGGTAGCCAGTGCAGGGATGATAATATTGGGGTTATATGATCATATTTTCTGGATCTAGTGAGAACCCTGGCGGCTGCATTTTGGACTAACTGAAGCTTGTTTATTGAGGATGCAGGACAACCACCTAGTAATGCATTACAATAGTCCAGTCTGGAGGTCATGAATGCATGAACGAGCTTTTCTGCATCAGATACGGATAAGATGCTCCTAAGTTTGGCAATATTTCTAAGATGGAAAAAGGCTGTTTTTGTGATAATTGAAATGTGATTTTCAAAAGACAAGTTACTGTCTAATATTACGCCCAGGTCTTTTACTGTCAAGCTGGTAGTAACAGTACATCCTTCTAAACGCAGGCTGAATTGTGAAAGCTGTTGTGTGCTGGTTTTTGGGCCAATAAGTAATATCTCTGTCTTATCTGAATTTAGTAAAAGAAAGTTATTGGTCATTCAATCTTTTATGTCCTGCACACACTCAGTTAGTCTAGACACCTTGGGTATTTTGTCTGGTTTTGTTGAGATATATAATTGGGTATCATCAGCATAACAATGGAAACTAATCCCATGTCTTCTAATGTTACCCAAGGGAAGCATGTGTATTGAGAACAGCAGAGGTCCTAAAACTGACCCTTGTGGGACCCCTTATTTCACTGGCATTACACCAGACGGTTCTCCATTTAGATCTACAAAATGGTATCAATCAGACGGGTATGATCTAAACCATTTTAATGCCTGTCTCTGAATACCTGTGATTTTGTAAGCGATCTATGAGAATATTATGACCTATAGAATATAGTCATTCAATCTTTCTTATATTACTTTATCAAGTATATAGAGCCATGTTGTTTACAATATATCCATGTACTGTATACTTGTATCCATGCCAGTCAGGTAATTCCCAGTTTTATCTGTTCATGGTGACTAAGCAGGGTCTGGTAGTACTTGGATGGGAGATTGCCTGGGGAGACCAGGTGCTGTAAGCTGCTTTCCAAATTTTTTCAAAATGATTAGTGAAGTCTGTTCAACCATTCAGCCATCCTTTCATTTCTCGGTATGAAGAAAAGAAAAACAAAGTAAACTATTGGAAGGAACGAACGAAAGAAACTGATGACATGATGGAAAAGAAAGATGGTTAAGAATGAAATGGGGGGAAAAAAGAATGGAATGGAAGTAAATAATTAGTAGGAAGGAAAGAAAGGAAAAAGAAAATAAGAGAAAGATAAGAAGTAAATGAAAGACAAAAAAAATATTATGAATAAAAATGAATAAATAAACTTCATAGCCCTGCACTCAAACCATTAGTTCTTGTGCATCCGATCCACACAACAACTCGGCAAATTTTTTTTTTGTTTGTTTGTTTTTGTTGTTTTTTGTTTTGTTATTTCCATGGTTAAGGCATTGGACTATGATTCGTAAGGTCCCAGGCTCAAACCCCACAACCATCAAGTTGCCACTGTTGAGCCTTTAAACAAAGCCATTAACTCTCAACTGCTCAAATTTATAATAAGATAAAAATTTAAGTCACGCTGGTTAAGAACATTCGCCAAATGCTATGAATGTAAATGTAACGCAACCCTCTCGTTTTATTCGGGCTTGGGACCGGCACTGCACCAGTAGCTGGGGTTTTGGGGCATCGGGTGGGAACTGGGCCTGGGCCTGCATGTCAGGCGAGAAACCCACCCCTAGTATCAGTTGGTACCCAATTTAATGAGGAACCAAAAAGAATCAAATTTTTTTCTTGATTGTCAATGTACTTTTTTCACATAGGGTCAGGCAGGTTTAGACAGCCTTTTCCCCCCTTAATAAATGAAATCATTTACAGACTGCATTTTGTCAACATCACTGATATGAATTCTAGCTACTTGGCTGAGATGAAATACTTGAACACAAAGCTCTTATGATCAGTGAATCCCTCCTACTCTCGAACTTATTCATTCGGAAAGGTGTGCGATTCATTAGTTTGCATTTGAGTTACTGAAGCTGTTTCAGTGTTTAACTACCAGCATTTTAGAAAATGAATTCTGTCCATCTTAGGCCCAGGCGATAAAACGATAACGATATGTTTCGCGATAGACACGTGATCAATATCAATAAAAAATGTGTTCGATATTTTTTATTCTTTGTCGGAAGAAAACAGAGGTCGCGAAGCTAGTTTGGTTGCCGTCTGTCATGCGCACTCGCTCCGCGACCGGCTCTAGGACCCGGAAGTAGTACGGTCGCGATTCAGGAAGCATAAACGGAGACAAGATGGCGTTGACATTGGCACCCGCCAAGTGCAAAATTCGGCTATGGCGGGTGATAACTTTAGTCTCACTAGCCACATTGGCGGGTAGTTTGTTCTTTGGTATGACAATTATGTTTGCATCAATATGCACAACTAACATCTATAATATTACTTGCTTTTTGTGTGAGACAACCAGAGGAAAAGAAACAGGCAGGAGAAAAACTGTATTCTTCTTTTACTACATTCAGTGCACACGACACATATAGTATACAGCGCGGTATTGCCCCCTGGTGGCCCACCAGTGCATTAACATCAAACTCAAATATATTACAACAATATATTTTTTATGTAGTTTTCTCTAAAGGCATCTGATATAATAAACACATTGCACTATTTTATTACACTTTATTAAGCATTTCTTACATTTTCTTTTAATTTTGCTTGTTATGAGATAATTAAGCGTTCATTGTGACTTTAGACTTTAATTATTAGATTTTTCCATGGTTGTTGACATTTCTGTCTTAATAACTGATGGGACTATGATCATAGGAAGGTTAAGTTTAAAATAAAAATGTTTAAATATAATATATTCTTCTCCTGGTCCTTATTTTAAATGGGTCATAAAAAATATCAATGATTATCGATATCGACCGATATGAAACACTGATATCGTGATACAGTTTTCAGCCATATCGCCCAGCCCTAGTCCACCTCTCAGAAGTCACTGAATGTTCGGGTTTGTTTTAGCACCCAGGAGGCATCAGTCTGGGGTCGATAAGAAGCTTCAGATGTAAGACGGCTTCCGTTAGCTGTTCTGTAATATCGTGTAGGCGTTGATAAGTGAATAATTTTGTGAAATGTTTGTGTTCCTGTGAAATCCACATCCGTGAAATATGCTGAATGTTTGTGATTTCATAGTTTGTGATGATGAACACTTAAACTGGGTCTAAACCCGCTCATCCTGACAAGCCGACAAAGCTGAGACACACTTAGCTGATGGAAAAAAACTACTCTTAATCCAGTTTTCTCAAGTGTCCACTCAGTGCATCCTAGCTCCCCAAGGGGCCCAACCTTGTTTTTATATAAAAAAAAAAAAAAAAACGACCTTTTAACCTTTAGGCTGGAATTTAGGCTTTTGTCCTCATGGCCAGGGGTGTTGAGCGGTTTTTTATGAGCGTATTAATGCAACAATAGCAAGCCCACTGTGTAGCAGGAATAAAGAGAGAGTGAGAGAGAGGGAAATGTGTTCCTCATCACAATAGCTTGGTTAAATCAGCACTAAGTAGCGCGCATGATGGTCCAAGCCTGGGACACAGACAACACAATGAAAGGCAACGTAAACAATCAGCATTGTGAAGCTGTTCCTGTGTAACTTACCAGTCCAAACAAGAACCAACTGCATGCTGGTTGGAGTTCGTTCCCCACCAGACTGAATTAATGATCATTATTGTCCACTAATCAGACCTTTTAGTTTTTTTCACTTCCTGTTACAGTTGATTATTTTCCTCTAACAGCACACCCTGTGAAGTTTTATTCCTCTTGTGCCACAGCATTCTTCCAACAGTTACCTTTTTTTTTTTTTTTTTTTTAATGACTAAAATCCCTCTTATGGCTCATGTGACCAACGGGTTAATTCATTATTCAGTTGTTCCCTCAGAGTCTGGACTCTGCTCTTTCCCCTCTTTTGGCAAGCATTTAAAATACAATTTCCATTTCCTTAAATAAACAAAAATAAAGGAAAATAAATTGATAGAAGAAAGGAAAGAATGAAAGAAGGAAAAAACAAGAAAATGAAAGTAAAAAATTAATGTAATGAAGGAAAATAAGAAAAGATAATAAAAATTAAAGAGAATGAAAGGAAATTTAGATAGTAAAAACTAAATAAAAGAGGAAGTTAACAGTAGTAAGGAATGAAAGAAAAAAATGAAAAAGTTATTAAAGAATATATGTTAGAAGATAGGTTGGAGGAAAAGTATGAAAGAGCAAGTTAATTAAATTAAGGGAAAGAAAGAAAAGAGCAAAAAAGAGAACAAATAAGCTAGAAAGAAATTAATAAGCAATTGGAAGAAAAGAAAGGACAAAAGAAATAAAAAAAGAAGTCAAGGAAATATAATTATAAGATACAAAAGAAAGAATTGAGTAAACAATGTAAAAGAAAGAACAAGAAATGAAAGAAAAATGGATAAAAAAAAGGAAATAATTGGAAGGAACGAAAAAATAAATTATGGGGAAGTAGGACAAAGAAAGTAAATAAGAAATGAAAGAAGGAAAAATAGAAAGTAAGAGATAACTGCAAAGAAATTAGCTTTAACCATAAAAAAAAAATTACGTAAGATAAAGTAGGTTAGTAATCTGGGGGGAAAGAATTGGGGGGAAAAAGAAAAACAATTATAATGAAAAACTGGTTTTAATTTAGTTAATTTCTTTAAGGCCTCAGGAACTAATTTAACTCATGAATAAGTTCCTATTGGTTCCCAATTTAATGATGTAGCAAAAAGCATTCAGCTGTACACAGTCTCTGTATGAGTGGCTGGTTAAAAAAATAAAAAAATTGGGGGGGGGGGGGGGGGGTTCAGAAGTTTCGGTACTTTTTGCTTCCTGCAGCAGAAGAGTTGGACCCGAGTTGTGTACTGATGCTGCTAAAGCACTCCGGCTTCCCCTCACAGGACACAGGATATGATGTCATTGTGCTGGTTCTCATGTCTCCGTATGTGACGGTGGAACACGGAGGACGCAGCACAGAGTCACCGTGTCTCTCTCACTCTGGTTTTCTCATCTCCCCCCCCCCCTCCTCTACACAGTCATAATCGCTTCTGCCAGCTGCCTTCCCGAGGCCACATGTGAGCACGTGTGTGTGTGAGAGAGAGAGGGAGAGTGTGTGTTTGGCATGCACTCATGGGCGTGTTTTATTTTCATGATGCTGCTTGGTTTGGGAAATTCACATCAGTATTGAAGGTGGCTCGAGCGAGTATTTTGTACATGCGCGCGCACACACACACACACACACACACACACGCGCACACACACACGAACAGACTGAGGTGAGGATGAGAAGCTGATTTACCCTTCAGAACTTTGGCAAAGGTACTTTTACAGATTATTCTTATAAAGCAGAGGATGCAAATAGGGGTGTGTGTGTGTGTGTGTGTGTGTGTGTGTACTTCATTCCTGCAACAGATGCTTTTGTCTTTCAAATACCTGAATGTGCCAAACCTGTCAAATCATCAGAATATTCCAGATTCCCGTTACGTTTGCAGTCAGACGTTCACGTTTCAGCTGCACGTGTTGACTTTCATCAGTTTTTTTGGTAAACATGTGGTGCTTTCTAACTTGTGTCGATTTAACAAAATCTTGAGCTACAACCCGAGAAAGGCTGATTATTTATTCAACTATTCAACAAACGCAGGAGATTGATTATATATACAGAAGTAATTTTAAGTACTTTTACAGTAATTTTAAGTTTCACTACAATGTGTTCACTACAATTTTTACTTCTCATTGATTTGCACATTTCTGTACATTTTCCTGTAAATACTTTGAGACCGGTGAAGTTAGAGCAGAGTGATCATTTGTACATCACGGTTTTATTTCTTTGGTGAGCTTCACCTCGAATAAATTCTGAGCTGCAAATTTACTCTGCCAGATTCCTCTAGCTGCCTCCTTCGTCCATGAGCAACAAGAATACTTTCTATAAAACATAAATGTATATCTATAACACACTTACAGTAGATTGTATCTATAACACATCTGTAAAGTTTGAAAGCATAAATATCATGAATAAATGTAAAAGTGTGACTTTTTATAACACGCGTGTCTGGCTACAGAGAAAATGTCACACTTTACTGTATAAAACCTAAAATGTTATGTTTAAAAATATAAACATGTCTCACATAAAATGTTATGTCTACAGCACACAAATGTGGTGCGTATAAAATAAACAGCACATCTACATATATCGCATAAATGTTATATCTGTATCCTATAAATACCGTGTGTATAAACGATAAAGATCAGTTTGACGTGCATGTAATCAAGTTTGAACAATCATCATAGTACGAAACAACATTTTAATAGTTTGGCCAAAGCTCTTCCCCGAGTGACCCCCGAATTCTAACATTGTATGACGTTATATTTGGGGCTCATTCATGGGGGAATTTTTTTTTTTTTCCACACCGTTTAATTGTAACTTTACTCACGTAAACTCTTGTTAGTCTGTACTCGCCAGGTCACAAATAAATCCTCCCGTGCTGTGCTGAAACCTTCCCACTGCAATTAACATCAGGCCAAATTTTAAGACCCGTCCTAGACCTCGCACATCAGGTTAATAATATATATATATATATATATTCACATGATTCGTTCCAGTAAAATGAACCTATTATAAAATTAAAAGAATTGCAAATTTAGTTGTAGTCATTTCCTACCCGCCGCTAGGCCACGCCCCCAACCAACGCTACAACTACCAACCAGGGAGGACGAAAGCCCATCACGTGTCTTCTTCAACCCACGTAACACCAGCCATATGCATCTTTTAGAACTGATCATTCGCGCACCATTGGGCGCGATGTGTAACAATTAAATTTTATTTGTATAGCACTTTTTTAACAATTGTCATTGTCGTAAAGCAGCTTAACACAATCAAATGAAACAAACGCGGGGGACAGCGCAGTACCGCTTCAATGAGCTCTTGATTGGTTAGAGCCGTGATTGATATGGGAGCGCTAAGTGCCTCGGCCAATCAGCTCACACTAGGCTCCCGGCTGCGGGAGGCTACAGCAAATTTTCAGTGATTCCATTCACGGTTATTCAAAGAAGGTCAGTACCTTCTTCTTTTGAAAAATAGTTTATGAAAAAAATTCTATCATCAAATAAAGTGGGAGGAAAAATAACAACCAGTATACCTCAGACTGCACTGTAATTTACCAGTTGAGTATTAAAAAAGTGGATGTGTTGTATATTGTTTTCATTTAAGACCATGATCAACAGTTCCTTACTTTAAATCTTCCTTAAGTTCGACACAATAAATCGAAAGCAAATTTATATTTCTCTTCCTATTTTTTGTTTGTTTTTGGTAATCTGACCAATGAACAAAAACAATAATAAGATCCAAACCGCAAGTGTCACATCCATAGCACATAAATGTCATGTCTGTATGATAAACATCATGTCTGAAGCACATAAGTGGCATGTTGATAAACGTCATTGCTTTAACTAATTGCCCACATGCGTCACATCAATAAAATGGAAATATCACTTGTAAACCATCTGCCTGTCATCTTTATGATGTTTTAATGTCAAATAGACACATATAAAAATATAACAAATACTTTATACATTAATGCGGCACAGTGGCCTCGCCAGCAGAGTTAGCATGGCATTGTGGGATTGTCCCGCAGACAGCTGGAGGTCCCACGGTCAGACACCGCGCCGCTCCCAACTCCATTGTGTCTGCTCCTTCTTTACCTTTTCATTTCCTTCTGTCTGTCTTTTTCCTCAGCTAGGCCTCTTTCAGTCCCTCGTTCCTGACCTTTGACTTGGGTGCCTGAGGTCAAGCTGCGTCTATGGCATTACGCTCACACACGCTTTTGTGACGACACACTGCACTTTAGACTAATTAGAATTTAACACGTGTGTGTCAAAGCAGCTCAGAATACTGAACCAACCATCTAAGAAATGTTTAGAGGCTGTAGCTCGCTTTGTTCAACTTTGATCGGAGTAAAAGTCTCCTGGCTTTAACAAATGAAGGAAATCTGTCTCACTTAAACATTTTTCATAAGAACATGCAGCGACAGATTCATTTATGTACGTCATTGGTAAGGTCTTATAGAAACATTATTTAACACACTGTTTTAGCACCTTAACTTTACCCAAACCTTAGGATTTTTAAAAACCTACAGCAGCACAATCTGATGTGTTTTATTCCTCCAGGTCATGCAGGTGGTGCGGGAGCAGATCACAAGGACCCTGTCCAGTAAACCCACCTCACTGGAGCTTTTTAAGAACAAAGTGAACGCACTGAACTACAGCGAGATCCTCAAACTGCGCCAGACAGAGAGACTGCACCAGGAGGAGACGCTCGCACCACCCGTGCTGTGAGACACGTTTATACACACACACACACACACACACACACACACACACACACACACTGTAGTACTGTACATCCTGTTACCTGCTGCTCAGGGCTGATTTAGAGGGATCAAGAGTTCAGTCGACTCTTTACACTGTGCAGTAAAGTGTGAATGTAATAAGGTATTTGAGACATAATTACGTGAACCTAATGCAGTCTGCATTCCTTTTCCCATTTTAAAACATGAGCTATGAGACCGAAGTGAACATTGAGCAGCAGAAGCGTGAGTGGTAAATTAGTACCGTAAAACCTCTGATTACGAGTAACGTGGTTTGCGAGTGTTCCGCAAGACGAGCATTGTGCATCATGTATCACGCATGCGCTTCTTGATTGGACGCCGAGTGTCGCGTGATCACAACTGAGCCAACGGTTTTTCTCTCTCTTGTGCTGCGGGTAATCATCTCCCCTGCTGGGTCTTAGTGCTCGTCTCTTACTGATATAATCAACATTGTGTGGGTGTGTTGTGTGTTTTTCTTTCTGTTACACTCTGCAGCGCAAGAGAAAGAAAAACACACATAACACACCCACACTCAAACACTGACGCACAGTAAAGGCGAGAGAGAGTGTGTGTGAGATAAATGGAAACGCTCATCTGTCGGGATTTATTTGTACTTTTTTTAAGGTAAAGTGCAGGTTAATTTGTTTTATTTTTACTTTATATTTAGTGTTAATTATTTTTATGTATTTATTTTTTTGGGCTGTGGAACGAATAATTTGAATTTCCATTATTTCTTATGGGAAGATTTGCTTTGATTTACGAGTGTTTTGGAATACGAGCCCGCTTCCTGAACGAATTATGCTCGTAATCCGAGGTTCCACTGTATTTAATTTTTATTAGTAATTAATAAATATCCACATTAAAATGACTCCAAGTCTTCTGGGGTGTGGTTTAGGACACTCTTGAAACTTGTAATTTATACACACAATCAAACCCTTGCTTTGCAGTAGGGCTGGGCAATGTGATCTAATATCGATATCGTGATGCATTAGATTTTTGTGTGTGATATGAAATCAGTCAGATTATAAATGTAAGTTTGTAAGGAATCTTCTGTATCATGAAGTTTCTGAAGTTTTTATTTATTTATTTTTTTTTAGTTCAATTCATTCATTAAAATATTAACATCATTACAGTTTAGTTTTTATCTTTACAATTTTAAATGATATTTTCAGTTTTTGTATTTTTTGTTTTTGCATTTTTGTATGCACAAAACTGTTTTGTAAAGTTTTTCCGGATGTTTCTTTAGACAAACCTGTATCTCTTTATTTATATTGTATATTTTAGAAATATTTATTTTTAAATAAAAAAAAAATGAAAATTGCAAAACTGTGAACAAGTAGGGTGTAGGGCGTGAGGTTTAGAAATCTTGCCTTCTGCGCTATGATTGGCTAGAAGAATTCATTCTCATCTGTGATTGGTTAGACCTAAACATAGGGCATAGAGGCAGGTCTTAAATTGTGTTTTTCAGTGAAGTTAAAAACACGTTGGGACTTTTTCGCACGATCTTTCTTTTATAAAAAAAAAATTGTAATTTACTTCACAGTGACTCTTCTTACGTTGGCCTAGATATGGACTCACCCATCTTGGACAAAAGTGTGAAATTACTGAATTTTTTTTTTAGGTATATAATTTTTTGATGTAGTATGTGTGTAGTCTGCTGTGTACAAAATAATAATAATAATAAATTTAGAAAATGAGATTACAGGATTTAACAATGGAATTTGAAGAGTATAAACATTTGTCTGTGTATTAGTGTAAGATCAAAACGGAATCAGCAAACGTCAGACACAAATAATTTTTTTTCCAGCATTTGAATTACAAAACATTCCTTTTAAAGCGGCTAGGCATTAATAGATTGCTGTGTGTGTTTGCGTGTGCTTGTTCGTGCAGCGAGCTGAAGGAGCGTCTGAAGCCAGAGTTGTTGGAGCTGATCAGACAGCAGAGACTGAACCGTCTGTGTCACGGCACTCTGTTTCGCAAAATCAGCAGCCGTCGGAGACAAGGTGAGGAAATGAGTAGAGAGATGTTTGTGCTCGCCCACTAGTGGACGAGTAGTGAAGTGCTAATAGCTATTTTTTTTTTTTTTTTTTTTAACTATATATATATTTTTATTTACAATTCAAAATACAAGGTATTTTTTAATAGTCAGGTGCTTTAATAAAATCTCTTTTCAGTTCTGTTTGTATTTTATTTACAAAAAATTGTATACTTTAAACAAATTGGCACAAATAACTAGAAACGTGTTTTTTTTTTTTTTTTTTGTCGCCCAACTGACCTGTTTTTTTTTTATTTTGGGGTTGGTTACATCACTATTCATTCCAGATAAATTGTGGTACTGTCGGCTGTCCCCTAACCACAAAGTCCTGCACTATGGAGACATCGAGGAGGAAACGGAGACGCCATCCATCGAGAGTCTGCAGGACAAGAGTGAGTGATGCTGTCACATTTTCAAGAGTTTGCCATAGGTTTAGGTTTAGTTTATTTATATAGCACATTTATAACAGCCGCAAGACTGACCAAAGTGCTGTACATCCACATCATAAAAAGGCTAAAAGTGCACAATACACACAAACTTAATAGGCACAGTAGCGCATAGTAGGCCAGGGGAAACAGATGGGATTTTAAAAGCGATTTAAAAATAGTCAAACTAGGAGCCATTCGGAGATCAATTGGCAAGTCATTCCAAAGATCTCTACGATTAAGTCTGGAGTGTGGGATTAAGAGGAGGTTCTGGTCACAGTATCTCAAACTTCTCAGGGGGGGTATGATGGTGCAGCAATTCAGATAAGTAGATGGGTGCTTGCTGGTGTAACGATTTAAAAATAAATAGTAAAATTTTAAAATGAATTCTGAATTGAACAGGCAAACAATGAAGGGCTTTCAAAAGCGGAGTCACATGATCCCTTTTTTTCTTTTTCAAGGGGAATTTAGCAGCGGTTTGAGAATTCGAAATACCATAAAGAGAGTTGCAATAGTCAAGGCGGGTTGTAATGAAAGCATGAATGGCCATCTCTAGAGTCTTATCAGTGAGAAAAGGTTTAATTTTTGCGAGCGTACGGAGCTGATAAAAGCTAGATCCAATCACGGTAGAGATTTGTCTCTCAAGTTTTAGTGTATCATCTAACAGGAAACCTAAATTCTGAACCTGAGAGGATCTAAAGGCTGATGGAGGACTCCGATCAAGATCAGGGGCCTTCATGGGTTCCGAATGGCCAAAGACTATCACCTCAGTTTTCTTTTCATTAAGAGATAAATTGAGAACCAAGATTTTACTTCCTCTAAACAGGATAACCGTGTAGTCATGGCCAAGCCATCATTTTTCTTATAAGGTAAGTAGATTTGTGTGTCATCAGCGTAAAAGTGGAAAGATGTTTCCTAAAAATGGAGCCCAGAGGTAGCATGTACAATGAGAATAGAGTGGGACCCAGCACAGAGCCTTGTGGAACACCACAGGAAAAAGAAGTCGTCGATGAGGAAAAATCTCCTATCTTAACCACATATTTTCTGTCCGATAATGACTGAAACCACTTTAAGACTATGCCAGAGAGACCCACCCAAGACTCAAGTCTATTTAGTAATATTGAGTGATTGATGGTGTTGAAGGCAGCTGATAAATCTAAAAGAACAAGGACCACAGAATCCCCCGTATCAGTGGCTGAAAAGATGTCGTTTAACACTCTCAAGGGAGCTGATTGCATAGAGCAGCGTTAGTGTTATAGTGGAGTGTAAATGTCTGTGGACAAATTAAGTAGTGTTCGAATATCCAGTATAACAAAATGGTCTATAAATATTTATAAAATTAAATCAGATTAAAAGTTTGTATCAGATATTGTTTCAAATTATTTTAGAAAAAAAAAATTCTCATTTGTTTTTTACTCTACATTTTAAATTGTCTTGTTGCAGAATTTTTGTTTAAAAATGTTTTTCAGTTAAAGAGTGGAACACTTTTCCACTTAACTAAACGTCAAGGGGATACAAACTTTTGTAGGGCTGCAACAACGAATTGATTAAATCGACAAAAATCGATTATTAAGTGTTTAGTTTCAAAATTGTTTCGTTGTGTGGCGACGCGGAGACGTTTGATTATTGACGTTTGAACACACTCAGTCTCGCGCACTGATGCTAGCAGAGTTCGGCGCCTCATTAAAAAAAAAAAAAAAAACACGAGCGGAGGTAGAGGAGTGTGTGAGATACATGGTGGAGGCAGAGAAATCCGTAATCATTAGTTGCAGCCCTAAACTTTTGCATTCAAATGTTATATGCAGATTGACAGTTATTTATTTTTTTTCTTTCTTCTCCTCTCCTCAGTCCCTGTGGCCGACATTAAAGCCCTGCTGACCGGAAAAGACTGTCCTCACATGAAGGATAACAAGGGCAAGCAAACCAAGGTTCATCTCCATCTTCCTCTTCCTGATCTGTACTTTTAGCTCATTCTGTGTGATG
This sequence comes from Channallabes apus, assembly GCA_030522415.1. NCBI lineage: Eukaryota > Metazoa > Chordata > Actinopteri > Siluriformes > Clariidae > Channallabes > Channallabes apus. Next base: position 39,993,820 of record CM060113.1, read on the forward strand.
TTTTTTATGCCTCTTTTCCACTGCATAGTACGGCACGACACGGTTCAGTTCAACTCACTTCGGTTCGGCGCAGTTTGGCTCGATTTGCGCTTCCACTGCAGTTTAGTAACGCTTTAGAGTGGGCGGGATTACTCACGTGTCGTTTTAGTTGCGGCGCCGCTACTGCTGTGACGTCATTGTAAACGTACCACAAACAAACACACAACAATGGAGCATATCGACGGCATGGTGTTCTTCATTCTCGGCATGTGGATGTTTTTAACAGCGAGACGAAGGAGTTTGTTTCAAAAGAGGCCGACGGTTAATACAAAAAGGTGCGTGCGATCCTTCTCTGGCTGTTTCTAAATATAGCGGTTCTGTTGTGTCGCAAGTTCAGTGACGCAGTAATGACGATTTTCTCCGGCCAATCAGTGACCAGCAGAGTTTACACGTCACGTTTTGGTAACGGTTCGGCGCGCTTCGAACCTCGGCTGAGGTGGTACTAAAAAAGGACCAGGTACCAGGTCCTGTTCCCAGTGGAAAACCCCCCAAAAGTGAGTAGAACTGAACCGTGTCGTGCCGTACTATGCAGTGGAAAAGCGCCATTAGTCTCATGTTGAGAAATATGGTGCAAAGTAAAAAAAAAAAAAAAGTGTATGAAAGTGTTTTATGGGCGTGTCCGATGGAGAAGATTTATTATTTTTATATTTATACTATCTAAGTATTTATACTATTTAAGTATTTCTTTTTTCTAATGGAATATCTGTTTTTCAAATCTGTTATAAATCTGGATAATATAGTGTTTAGATAATGTACTGTTTTTATATCTGGTGTAATATAACAGCATATTATTATTATTAGTTTTTTTTTTTGTTTTTTTAAAGCATTAGAAAAACTTTAGCTTTACCTTCAGGGTGCCTAAATTTCTTCATATTTCAAATCTGTAAAAATGATTGCCTTTGGATTTCTTTTGGATCGCTTTAAGTTGCTTTAAGCTCTGACGTTCCAAGAATTTATAAATGACAAATCCTGAGGGTTTATAAGCATATAAATGGTGTAATTTGTTTTTTTGGTAATAAATCGTGCAGGAGATGTTGGATTTGGCATTCAGCATTACGTATGATGTCGAGGAGTACAGCTTGAATTTCGTCGCCTCCTCCAGAACAGATGTGAGTGAAATTTCAACTCTTCGTCATCTTTCCATTAGCTATGCCTGTTCCATTTCCATGCCTCACTCTCTCTCACTCTCTCTCCATCATCTCTAACATTTTCCAAATGGTCCTAAAGAGCTGGAGAAAATATATAATATATAAAAAATAAAAATAAAAAAAAAGCACCACATTTCTGTCCTTCCTTAACCCTCTTTCTCGGTCTCTCCTTCTCTGTCTCTACTTGTTTCTCAGTTTTGCTTGTGGACAGACGGCCTGAACGTTCTACTGGGGAAGGAGATGAGCAGCGAGTCCATGCGCAGTGAGCTGGAGATCCTCCTCTCCATGGAAATCAAACTCCGCCTCCTGGACCTGGAAAACGTCCCCATTCCAGACGCGGCCCCGCCCGTCCCCAACCCACCCAGCAACTTCAACTTCTGCTACGACTTCAGCCAGACGGAGAATTAAAGCCAGACCATGGGGCGTGATTTCCTCCTCCTCCTCCTCCTGCACCACCCAAGGGAGACAACGAATGAGGAAAAACTCAGCGGGAGATTTGTGGAGCCGAGGAGCAGTGAGTGTGAAGTGGTAGGACACAGAAAAGGCCACTGCGGGGTGACGAGGAAAGCCGTCTGAAGCGGTTCTGACAGAGACTGACGCTTTCGAGACATTGTGAGGGTGTACGTGTCGTACATGTACACCTGTTTGTGTGTATATCCATCAATATAATAATCTTTTTTTTTTTTTTACCCTTTTCTAACAGAACTGCACTCATTTAATTTCTGTAGTTATTTTACTTCCTTAAATTGGTCTTCAGGAAGGTACGGTACCCAAGTGGCCTTTTTGAACCTCAACGCTTTTACAGAGGAACCTAAACTGACACATAAGGAATTACACTTGTACACAATATTTAGAAGTACTTTACTCAAATCAACACCCATCAACCAAAGTCCAGGTATAAACGTCACAGCCTTCGAACTATTGCTGAGAAATCTGCTGTTTTATTTCATACTAAAATGATCGCGTGTTCACATTATGTTGGAATTACGGTGATTACAAAGTGATGGCCGTTCTACTGTCTTTCAACCAGAAAGCAATAAAATAATATGTAACCATATAGTAAATATCAGATAAGAATCGGGAATGTCCATCCATTTTCTAATTAAATGATTATTATCCTTAAGCGTTGTCCATTTTCCAGGGTTTGTAGAGACTCTGTAATAACTATAATCCCAATGTGATGTGAATATGCTGCAGATTTAGAAGCTTAAAATCACACGACTTGTCAGTTATCACCTAAAGCTACAGTCTAAAACTTAAATTAAGAGCCTGTTTACATTGTTCCAGTCCTGAAATTAGCCCCACCCCCAGGCTAACTATGCTTCTCCACTCTGCCCTTATTCCCTAAGAGGAAACATAAAATTTCATTTCTTTTAATGACTGATTATTGATAGTTAAATGGATTATGGGCGGGGTCAGCTTCATGTTAATGCTTTTATTGAAATTCACCTTATGGGCAATAGAGGGCGCCAACATTACAAACAGCTAGTTTTAACGTTTAGGGAAATTTTCTCTCTAAGCCTTAAAGACGCACGTGTTTAAATAGCCGGTAATATACAATTTAATGAAAAGTGTACATAGGGTATCTATCCGTGGATAAATGTGGAATACTTTACATTGATGGTGCACTGAAATGTATTTTTTACTTTTTTTCCTTTACTTTTTTTTTGTTAACAAAAGAGTTTTGTTTCATTGTGTATTGTGTGAGCCATTGCAGTTGACCAAGACTTTATTAGCAGCTGGTGCACACGGGAAATATTTTCTTTACATGTAAACGGTACATCATGAGCTACTTGGCACATTAATAATAATAACAATAATAATAATTATAATAATGGTACATTTTGCGATATGTATTCAATTTTCTGCACATGTGAATTGTAAAAGCGGTTACGAAATCATACAGGGGGGATCTTTAAAGCACCGTTATGGATCTGACTAATATTTTTCACCATTTTTTTATTTTATTTAATCTTGCAAAGACAATAGAATGTTGATGAAGTCACGAACAGCTATAGTGATATGTAGCTCGACAGCAGCAGATAAATATACAAATATACTGTATGAAATAATTTGCATTCTGTAAATATTTTAATGTGAATTAAAAGGAGTAATAAAAATTACTCACTACTCTACCAGATTAACGATTAATCAGTCAATGCTTAAAGTTACAACCAATTTCCTAACGTCTTCCATAATCACATACTGTAACACAAACGTCTTGCTGAAGAAGAAAGATTTCGAATGAGCTCTTCAGTTTTAATCAACACATTAATGCATACGGATAAAACAAACCGAACAGTAAAATTAGAGCAAGGATTGAGCTATATGAGCTTTAAATGAATATTTTGCACAGTCCTGTAGATTTACTGTCGGATCTTCATTGATATTTTCAGTGTGAATCTGCCTTTTTTACCCACCTACAGATAAGGTGAAATGTTCTGACGAATTTGTAATGTGCTCGATGTCACACTATTCAAGAAGCACCCCCCCCCCCCAAATTAAATTTAAACTGATTTAAATTGTAATTTAATCCTTTAACAACAATTATATACAGTAGATCTTAAATAAAACTCACCTGGTACAACATGCTGTGGTTTTAAACATTGCTAATGCGATAACGGCACAAAAACACTTTACTTACAGTACTTTTTATCTTTCTACCTGCTGTGAACACGTTTCAACTTAGCAACAGGTGCAAATCATAATTTATTATTATTATTATTATTATTATTATTAATAATAATAATAATAATAATAATAAGCAGCAAATCAGTTGTGTTTAGACGACTCACTGTACTGTAAATTGCTGTTCTGTCCCTGGGGGTTTTTTTTTTGGGAGATGTACTTTACATTATACTGTAAAGACTGACAATTATTGGGATTTTTTGTTTGTTTTTGTATAAACTTCATAATCATTAAAACACAAACATCCCTAATGGCCTTGTGTACTCTTTGATGTACAAATGTCGATGGACTTGTTTTAGTTTTCAATAGATTTTTCGAAAGGTCGTTGAAATGTCCATCACTTTTACATCTTCGTTCACCAGAAATGCAAGTCCTGGTTTGCAATGACATCACTTACCTTCTAGCAACATTACTGTCTGAGTAATAACCTCGGAGTGTTGCAGTATATACAATAGCTATAGTTAAAAAAATGCCCCTATACACACTGTACAGTACATATAATCTTGGGAAAGGCACTATGGTTTTTGAAAGTGTTTATATCGCCAATACTGAATAAATGTTAAATTGTACACACTGATGATGATGATTTCCTGATAATCTTTTCGGAATGATTATTTTGTTAAAGAAAAAGAATAACTAATTCTTGATTATAACCATGTATAACCCTTCATAATGCCTTATAGCACAGTAAGAATATGCTCGTTGACTGTAGAGAGAAACTTGTTAGCTGAAAGTGTTGGCTTGCGCGCATAAGAAGCGGGAAGATCAGAAGCCGTCGAATTGGTGATTTAAGTTTGGACTAACTAGGAAAGACGCCTGGTCCAGCGCACAGTGACATCAATCAGAGTGTGAGGTTTAGGTCCGCTCCGCTCACAGAGCAATACTGCACGTTCTCCAGAAAGGGAAGCTGGGATTGAAGGACGTCCACCTTAGTTACAGTAATGTCTCTGCACTTGGAGATGTCCAGCGTCCTCAGTCTCTTACAGTGTTGGACAATGAGGCTCAGGGACCTGGTGGAAGACGGGAAAGACAATAAAAACAACAAACACGATGGCATAGGGAATAGGGAAGGGAATCACCCGGGAGCGCTCGATACCATATCACAATAAAAAGGTACAGGTTCAATTTGTATTGCGATTTTGTGTGACTATTTTATTAATATCCTGATCCAGATTTTGATATGATTCTAAACAATGTAAGTAAGTAGTTTGCTCCTTCCACCCATGATGCTATGCTATGCAGTGGGACTAGTTTAGAATTGGCGATCAATTACTTTTTTTTTTTTTTTTTTTTTTAAACCGGTACGATGGCTTAGTGGTTCGCACTGTCGCCTTGCACCACCAGGTTCGATTTCCATCTTCAGATTAAAATTGTCACATACACAGCATTCCAAATTATTATGCAAATTGGGTGCAAGTGTCAAACAAATGTTTAGTTTTTAAATTAAACTCATGGATGGTGTCGTGTCTCAGGTCTCTTTGGATCACTGAAATGAATCTCAGACACGTGTGATAATTAGTTTGCCAGATGAGCCCAATTAAAGGAAAAGTACTGAAGAAGGTTGTTCCACATTATTAAGCAGGCCACAGGTTTCAAGCGACAGGGGAAAGAAAAAGGATCTCTGCTGCAGAAATGCGTCAAATATTGCAATGCCTTGGACAAGATATAAAAACATGAAATTTTTCTTGAAAACTTAAGCGTGATCATCGTACTGTGAAGACATTCATGGCTGATTCACAGCACAGACAGGTTTGTGCAGATGAAGGCAGAATGAAGAAGGTTTCTGCCAGACAGATTCATCGGCTTAAGAGAGCAGCTGCTGAAATGCCATTACAAAGCAGCAAACAGGTATTTGAAGCTGCTGGTGCCTCTGGAGTCCCGCGAACCTCAAGCTGTAGGATCCTTTAGAGGCTTGCAGTTGTGCATAAACCTACTATTCGGCCCCTAATCAATGCTCACAAGCAGAAATGGTTGCAGTGGGTCCAGGCATACATGAAGACAAGTTGTTAAACAGTCTTGTTTACTGATGAGGGTCGTGCAACCCTGGATGGTCCAGATGGATGGTTGGTGGATGGCCACCATGTCCCAACAAGGCTGCGACGTCAACAAGGAGGTGCCAGAGTCATGTTTTGGGCCAGAATCATGGGGAGAGAGCTGGTCGGCCCCTGTAGGGTCCCTGAAGGTGTGAAAATGACCTCTGCAAAGTATATCGACTGACCACTTTCTTCCATGGTACAAAAAAAACTATTGTGGCTTCCGTAGCAAAATCATCTTCATGCACGACAATGCACCATCTCATTCTGCAAAGAATACCTCTGTGTCATTGGCTGCTATGGGCATTAAAGATGAGAAACTCATGGTGTGGCCACCATCCTCCCCTGACCTCAACCCCATTGAGAACCTTTGAAGAACACCTCACATTTAAAAACAGAAATTGTGCTTCATAGCAACAGTGATGTTGATAAAGCAGTCAGGTACGGTGTGGGCTTGTGCCAGCTCACCTGTCCGTGATGCCGTCGCAGTAGGCGAGCCGCAGATGCTGCAGCCTGTGCAGGTGAGGCAGGGCGTGAGCCAGACCCGCGTCTGTGAGCCAGGAACAGCCGCTGAGCGACAGGCTGGTCAGGCTGCGACAGTGAAGCGCCACAGACGCCACGCTTTCGTCACTGAGCTCCGGCAGCATGGCGAGAGAGAGGCGCTGGAGCACGGGGAAACGCAACACCTGGGGGAAACCATGACCAGCCTTACAATACTGTACTGTATGTGCGCTAAAAGATAATGTTTTGATTTACACCAGCGTCAAAACACTGCAAGCACAAATTCGTCCTGAAACGTGGCAGGCATGCCCGTGTGCTCGCAACTCGTCCAAAACCAGTTCTTATCAAGTTGAGTTTGGAGACTTTGGAGCCATTTGAGGCGATAAAAAAAAAAACATCATGGTTTCTTTATAAACCTACAGTGGGTGCACTCTGAACTATTCCCACATTGGCAGCCTACGCGGAAGGAATTAATTGTTCGCTAAGGTTGTTTAAGACGTAACAATTATAGTGGATGACATACAGCATCAGCTGCCTGCTGATCAGTTTAAAAAAATAAAGCTTTTATGAATATTTTAAAAATAAGAAAAATAATCTAATGATTATAAACTTCCCCTTTAATAAGATCCATCTCAGCAGCACATTAAATTCCTAATTACATTTTAGTTTGCACTACTAATTAGGGATTAAAAAGTGACTAATTTGTCTTTTGTTTAGTTGCCTTTTTACATTTACCACTTTTTATGTTTTCCAACATTTTGTTGATTTTTGTTTTTCTGTTTAGAATAAATCCTATTTATAGTACAAGAACCAGTCCAGAACACACTGACAGTATACAGGAGGTACTGACTTGTGTTATGCTGATGTCTGTCAGTTTGGAGCAGGCGGTCAGGTCGAGCTCCTCTAGACCTTTGATCGCCCGCAGCGAGGTTCCCTCCTGCTCCCTGAAGGTGCCCAGGTCCTCGTCAGTGACCGGGCGTGGCTTCTCATCGAACGGCATCCTGGGAGGCTGAAAGAAGCCCATGTTCCCGAAGGTCCGGGTAAAGCTCGGCCCTGTATCCTCCTGCCACGTAGTGAAGAGTTACGATTTAGTTCTTTGTGTTTTACGCAATATAACAAAAAAATAGAGTGCAAAATTCATATAATTGCTTTTTAACCATGAATGCATTTGTACACACCGTATCCTGGACAACAGACCAGATAATACTTACATTGATTTAGGCATTATTATTAATATTAGTATTAAATCTCACAGCGCTGAACCGCAGTCGTATTACACAAGTTTAGCACTACTGTATTACTAATGAACAAGTCAGTTCTTCTGTAACATGATAATACAACATCTGAAGTTTATATACATGTGCATGTACGGTAGATATCAATTTCATAACTGAAAACTTAATTATACCATTTATACAATTTGTTTCAATTATTATTATTATTATTATTATTAATTCAACAATTGTGTTGATTTAAACAATATATATATTTATTCATTCATTCATTCATTCATCTTCTATACCGCTTAATCCTGTGTTCAGGGTCGCGGGGGACCTGGAGCCTATCCCAGGAGACTTCGGGCACTAGGCGGGGTACACCCTGGACAGGGTGCCAATCCATCGCAGGGCACACACACATACACACACTCACACACCCAATCACACACTACGGGCAATTTAGGAACGCCAATTAGCCTAATCTGCATATCTTTGGACTGTGGGAGGAAACCGGAGTACCCGGAGGAAACCCACCAAGCACGGGGAGAACATGCAAACTCCATGCACACAGAGACGGGAATCGAGCCTGGCCGGGAATCGAACCCGGACCCTGGAGGTGCAAGGCGACAGTGCTAACCACTACACCACCGCGCCACCCTTATATATATTTAATTTAATTATATATATTTTAACAAGAAATTTACTAAATAAAAAAAAACTATAATGTGAAAGTAATGAAAAGTGGAAATTGGACATGACTAGAATAAGGAGAAAAAAAAAATAATAATAATAATAGAAAACTATTTTAAAAATCTAGAAAATTAAGAAATGTAGGTTTGCGAATTCCTAACAAAATAGTACTGCTCCATTTTTCTTAAATGTGTTGAACATTTTTGCAGATATTACATTAAGTATTTATTTTTGTTCTTCAGTTGTTGTTTTTAAAGAATGTAAATATATATATTCAAAAGATTTTTTTTAAGTTTGGAAAATTGCAAAACGTGAATTTTTCTTTCATCTAAAAACATTTTTTTAAATGAAGTACAAATTTTAAAATAAAACCATTTGCTTCCAGTCATTATGCTATAATAATAATAATAATAATAATAATAAAAGCAATAATAATAATAATATTCACAATCTAATACTAATCTACAATATTATATCATTATATCTTATTGACCCCCAAAAGAAATTCAACATAAATGCGTGTTGTTAAAAACAAGGATCATCAAAAATTAGACTATTATATTAAAATCATTTATCAATTATAAAATAATGATACCATTTAAAGTAAACCAGCAGGTATTGTATTAGTGACACTAATTTGAGTATTCGTTCATTTCCTTAGATACACTATAAAAGTGTCCAAAAGTATGTGGACACCAGACCCTCACGCTCATGTGGGGCTTCACTAAGTTAGAAATACACATAAGGGACAAAAACCGGGGCTGATGTTCAGGGACATGTAGTCATACAGTACGACTAAATAACGCTTTCCCCCTGTCCCTTGGTGGAACGAAACTGGGCAAACGAATGGGAACACGTGTTTTATTTTTATCGTTTAACTTCATCTCATATGACATACGCATTTACCGCTGAAGCCTATACGACGACTCTGATACTGAAGGTTATTTTATTAGTTCACTGAAAGTAAAGATTCGATTGTTAACATTTAAATGTTTCTGTTTTGAACCTTCATCTCTCTTACCGCGTCCTTGCTGGACTCTTGGCCATGGCTGGGTTCCTCCATCCCGAGCAGCCCCCAGTCTGTGATCAACTGACACAAACCCAGACGCAGCACCTGCAGCCCGGGCAGATAGGAGGCGATGGTGCGGACACTCGAGTCTGTGAGGACGACGCAGGAGGTCAGATCCAGCTCTTTCAGACTGGACGTCAACAACTGAGCAAGCAAGCACACGTCCTGGAGAGAAAAACAAGAAGGAACTATTAACACAACAAGTGTAATGGCAAAAGCCGTGTGAAAAACATGGAGGAGAAGGAAGACGTCTCGCTAGTAGCTGGTAAAGAATGAAGAGATTTTCTCTGCAAAACTGTAAGAACCTGCAAAGAGTGGAAGTTGAAATGTTTAACGTTTTCCTTTCATTAGGACTGATTTCATTATATTAATCACTCAGGTCGTTCAAGTTCTCCTTCTACACTAATCCCAGTGTTTCACTAGTGCTTTGGATACCGTCAAGGTAGAAAGTTCTCTCAGTACATCGGAGCCACGATCGAACTCCCTGCTTCCCGTCTGATCCCTGGCCTCCCAGGAACTTCTTTAAAGGCCCAAACATGTGGAAATGGCTTGGAGTGAGGTCAGGACTATATGGGGGATGTGGAAATAATCCCCAGCCCAGTTATTCCACAAGTGGGTGACAAGTTATCTGCCGATTTTCGTCATAGGAACGTCAAAGTCCAAGGCCGGGATCGTCCTTCACGAATCTACTGTATGGCCGTCTTTTAAACGTTTGCACCGTTTAAATGTTTTACTCCGGATGAAAGAGTCTCATAACCGTATACTGCGCTTGAAGTCCTCTGTAAATGTCAATCGCTTGTCCCGGTTTGAGTTGAACACCCGTCGTATATTTACTATATTTATAATTTATTGTGTGCGGATCGAATCCTCTACGAGAGCACTGAAAGTCCACCACCATAAATGACTTTTCTAATCTGTATGAACTTTGGGCTCACCTGGACGTAGGTGCAGTTCCTGAGGCTAAGTTTCTCCAGCTGTGCTCTGGGCTGTGGGGACGACAGGCCCTTCACCAGCTCCACTCCACACACGTTAACACATTCAGCCAGGTCCAGTGAGGTCAGAGCGGGCAGCGCCATTAAATCTGCCAATCCTTTCTCTGACATCTTCCAGTTGCGGGACAGCGAGAGACTCTGAAGGTGTTTGAGTTCGGCAGCTATAGCGAGCACGCTGCGGCTCGTCAGCTCCGTGCAGCCGCTCAGGTCCAGCGTGCGGAGGTCTCTCTGGTGCCGGCAGAGCTGCTCGATGGAGTAATCAGTGAGCTTCTTACAGCCAGACAAGCTCAGCTCCTCCAGGTGGAGCCCGGGGACGCGAACCAGCGAGCGCAAAGACTCAGGGGTGATGGAGGTGCGGCTAAGGTCCAGGCTGCGCAGGGTGGAGCTGTGATCCTGGACCAGCCGGAGAAGGTTCCTCAGAGACAGCATGGCTGACGAGCCCGGGCCCACCGCACGGCCTCGGTACGGGTCAAACTCGAAAGCGATGTGACAGCCAGCCAGCGCTAGACGACGGAGTCTCAGGGTGCAGCCTGTTAGACGGTTAAAGGTGAGGTCGGAGAGGTAGCGCAGGTCAGACAGGTCCAACTCCTCCAGGTTCTTCAGCGCTGTACGGACCTATCAGCATTAAATATTATTATATTTTATAACAATAATAATAATAACAACTTTTCAAATAACAATTACACAAATTGATTGAAAAAGGTTGGTCAATTGGATTGAAAAGCTCTGACCTGCTGTCGATGTTCTTCACGGCTCAGGAAAGCTCCTGACATGAAGAGACTGTCGAGGCCGTTGAGGTCAAGTTTTTGCAGGCCTGTCAGGCACGGCAGCAGTTTCAGGAGGGACGACTCCATCATACTGCTCCGGGGCAGCGCCAGACCCTCCAGCCGAGCCCCGAGGTGAACTCTGACCTCCTCTAGCACTCGGCGAGACAGGTTAGAATCGTCCACGTGGCTGATGATCAGACTGCACCGATGCCGGTGTGCGAGACCACGAATAAACCCTACCGAAGACGTAGAAGCCGGGAACCTGAATGTGACATTTTTCTAAGAGAGGACAGAGTAAGGAAATGAAAAATATGAGCAGATAATAAAAACGCTGTGGCGACCCCTCGATACGAGCAGCCGAAAGACCACCGCAATATGTAGTATCAAAACAAAAAATGTGCTGTTATTCCAGAATCTTTCCATCAACCACCAGGATCCATTCAATCCGTTCTTTTTTAATCAGATTTCTGCCAGATACAAGAACAATCTATATAAACAAAAGAAAAGTTTTGTCTGTAAGTTGGTCAGAAGTCACTCTTTCACTGATATCTTTATGTTTCATACACTGGAAACCAGTCTCAGGAAAAATGGTCTGTCTGTATGTTCACATCACGCAAAACTGTCTGGACAGAATTTAATGAAACTTCTGCAATACTTAGATCTCTGCCTGAAGTTTAACCTGCACCATAAGTGAAATCACAATGTTGAATGAAAGTGATCTTATAAACAGTTATGTGCCAGATTTAATAATCTACTTTAAAATAATCTACTAATGCGCTACTGTCTCAATGTAAACAAACATCTGCACCATTCATTCATCTTCTATACCGCTTTATCCTGTATTTAGGGTCGCGGGGGCCCTGGAGCCTATCCCAGGAGACTCAGGGCACGAGGCAGGGTACACCCTGGACAGCGTGCCAATCCATCACAGAGCACACACACATTCACACACTATGGTCAATTTAGGAACGCCAATTAGCCTAATCTGCATGTCTTTGGACTGTGGGAGGAAACCGGAGTACCCGGAGGAAACCCACCAAGCACGGGGAGAACATGCAAACTCCATGCACACAGAGACGGGAATCGAGCCTGGCCGGGGAATCGAACCCGGACCCTGGAGGTGCAAGGCGACAGTGCTAACCACTACACCACCGTGCCGCCTACATCTGCACCAGTGGATATTAATTAGAAAAGATAAACTGAACATATTTTCACTTTGTCTGAAATAACAGCGCTGAAGTGGATATAAGTGAATTTTAACACGCTGGAGTCGTTTTAAGACAAAACTTCATCTTTATCTGATCTACTTTGTCCATTTCTCATCTGTGATTCTCTCTCCGATTACCGAACAGGGAGTGTTCATTGTCTGAGCACCAAAGAAGGACAACTTGGTGTAAACAAGGCGTCAGATACTCAACCTTACAGAATGTCATTTCTGTCCATTAATAAGTTAGACAGAGAGTTCTGCTGTACAGAAACACACACAGACATGGACGTGGACTTCAACCTCTAATAATAATAATAATAATAATAATAATAATAATATCACTGATTACATTAAAGATCATCAATCATTTTTAGCTTTAACCTTCTATTTATTTCTACAAACTCTTTTCCTGTCAACAACACGTACTAATGCTAGTATCTAATATTATTAACTAAGCTTCAGCAAATAACCTGAAACTGATGATCCTGGCTCGCTTCGTACCAGCTCCTGCAGACCAGCGAGGCTTCTTTACGGTCTGGCGGATGAAGGAAGCTCAGGATGTGAGAAATGACCTGGTGACAAAAAGAGGAACAAATTCACATGATCGCATCTGCAGCACAAGTTCAGCTTCCTCTCCTTGGTTTAGTCACATCTCGTGATTTAGACAGTGGCACCGTATTACAGGGACATGTCAGAGCAAAAGTTTGTACCCCCCGCCCCCAATAAAAAAAAACAAATCAGATGTAGGTAGTAATGTTACGACAGTGCTGATTGAAACGCTGTGATTATACAGTAGATCTGTGTGCAGTCTCTCAGGTCACATGTTATATGTTGCTTTGATCAGTAACATGTGTTACTTTATCATTTCTTTTCTTAAGGATCACTTCTGATCTGTCCATGTCAGATCAGACTCACCTCATGTGGCAGTGCAGGAGTCTCCATTACTGATCAGTCATTTTACCTGCACAGCTACAGCTACAGCTACAACACCTCCACACTTACACCAGCATGGGCCAGCTGACGATGACGTCACCCACCCACCAACTCCATAAATAAACGTCTTCTTGTGCTTTCCTTAACGATTTAAAGCCAAACACGCCAATCAAACTCCAGATTCGATCTATCTTTGTTTTTGTTTTTTTATTAATCCAACGTTCAAAATAAGACATTTAAGTTAAGACATATAAATAAACGAGGATGAAATGCACGCGCACGTTAGAATAACCACCAGCGGATCACGTGACAAGTTTATAACGTGTGAGACCCGGAAGTGTTGCTGGGTAACGGAGTTCCTTCTTCCGGTCTAAACTTGGTGCTGGTCTTATTTTTCACCGCTAGATGGCGTAGATTTACACGGTTATAAAAAATAATCAAACGTTTTTTGTCCTTTAGATTAGCATATTAAATTAGCTATTTAATCACACACGCGCGCGCGCGCGCGCACACACACACACACACACACACACAGAGCAGCATTTACAAGTTAAGAGTTACAACTGAGACAAATGCTGAATGAAGAGACAATGAAGTAAGGTAAAAAGTTACAACAAGCACCATGAGGAAACTGTCTCCATGAAGACCTTCCCAGTAAAGCAAGACCAAAACTCATCTCTCTACTGCAGAGGAGAACTTCATTTAGAGCCTCAGAAATCACCAATTAACACCACAACTAATTAAATTTTTTTTTAAATATTACATTTATTGTCTTTATCTACTTTTTCATCGCTGTATACATGTAAATTTTATGCATTGCACTTTTCTATCGTCTAATCCTGTGCTCCTCAGAAGCAGAAATCTCAACCCACCATCAGCCAGGCCCATAACCCAATAACCAAATGTTAATCGGTCAGTCTATAAATAATATCAGCTCAAATCTAATGTGTCCTGAAGGAAACTTCAGAAATCAAAAGTTCAGTGGCTTTAATAAATCATCACAGTGTAACTGCACAACGTGGATATTAGAACATTAGATCACGAGTCCTCTTCACCTGTACTTTACCTCCTGTATCCATGATAGTATTATCCAGATGAAGTCCCATAATTGGTCCCTTATGTACAGTATGTACTACAGTCCCTTATTACTTTACTCACAGGTCTAGGGTTGATTCCATGCGTGGCATCTGTATTTAGAATCCATTGTTATTAATTTTTGAGTTATATATCAAACCCAAAAAACTGTCCATCATTAGGCTGAAAAAATCTAATTAAATTACTCAGACCAATCAGGAAGATTAGGTGTGGGCAAAGAAACTATTTGGTGCATTCTTAAAAAATAAAGAAGGCACTGTGATCAACACTAAGCCACTTTCCACTCCATACTGCACATAATTGCCTTTTTGCACAACATTCATTGCGGACATTCTTATACATTATACACAAGTAGACATACTCTCACAAACGTGTGTGTACGTGTATATACATGTATGCATATACGTGTATATGTAGATATATGTAGATATATATTATGTATACTTGCACTCACAATTTTTATATATTTTTATTTATATTATTTTATACTATTCATATGCATACGTATTGATTCTTATAATTGTACACCACTATTGCTTGTGTAGCTTGCACATAAGAATTTCACTCACGTGTACTGTACCAGTGTACAAGTAACATGATGTGACAATAAAAGTGATTTGATTTAGAATAGATTTTCCTCTCATGGTTTCTTTTTCATGTTCTCTCAAGGATTTTCTTACCCCCCAGCAACATTTGGCCTGAATATAAGGGATCTAACTCTACATTTATATATGTAATTTATTTTGTAAGGAAATTACTTTTTCTAAATCTAATCTAATAAGACATTGTACATTAAGCATTTACGAATACAAATCAGCATCTCTGTGTATATGCTTAACATTTGTTTGTTGAAAAATCACAAATTTTTTTGTTGAGTAAATTAACTGAATTCCTCTGAAGAACATGAAGGCCACACTGATGTTTCACAACTATTTATTAAAATACACATTACAAATTTATATAACATATTGAGAATATTAGTGAGACATATGGTGTGTATTAGTGGTCCTAATACAGTATGTCATTCAAGATTATGCACGTTACAGTAAATGCATTTAATCTATGTATAAACCAAAAGAGTGAGATATACACTTTTCTTGTGGAATAAACACAAAAAAAAATCCTCATACATCATTAATAAATACATACATAAAATAAATAGTCCCTTCACGAAATCAGACACTAAAGATTGAAAGATATGTAATACATTACTGTATAATATTTACAGACAGGTCTAAAAATAGCACTGAAGATGTTTCTCAAAATTATTCTAGAAATTAAATAACGAATTGGAACTAATCGCAAAAATATTATATCTTAGCAAGTCAAGATATCTTGAATATTATTTCTCATTATGAGATTATAAGACCATTAAGCCTGTCTGAAGATATAGTTCCTCATTTAACTCTAGAAATAAACATATTAAAAAGTACAATTATACAACAGTTCAGTCGTCTGGCTTTCTACAAATGGTGATATAGAGTATAACAGCACTGGGACATTTAACTATGCGTATCATCACTTAATTACACTAATGTGGGTGATGAATGTCTTTACGGTCATCAGTACTGGAAAGAGGGGAGAGTAACGTCCTGCATTGAATATCAGTCACAGAAGCACGTTCATCAAGAAAACACACCTGATAATGTTGTAATCTTAAGCAATACTTTTCCTCCTTAATAATTGCTTTCACATCATTTTGAGTCACCTCTGAACCTACTTTGTTGTGCTGTTCACGGCTAACGCGACAAGGCTACAAAACTAATTAGCTTCTAACACAAGGCTCAATCCTAAATCCTTCTCTAACCCCCTGAACAAGGGCACTACTTGGTGTGTGGAACAAGGGACTGTACACACTACAGTACAATACACAATAGCTTTCCATTTAACCCCAAACCCAGAAGTTATGTGATATTCTAACGTGAAATTAATGTAAATATAAAGTTAATCTCATATGTTTCTCAGGACTGTCCACCAGCTTTCACCCTTGTTTCACACTAACTGTGGGGTTGGCAAGGGCCTCCAAGTAGCGCAGTGGTAAAGTGCTCGCCCCCTCATCCGGAGATTGCTGGATCGCCAAAAGTGATCGCCTCCTTTAAGTGTTTCGTTTTAAAATATTTCCACCATCTGTTCCTTGGTTAAAATCCATCTATATCTTTCCTCTTTTTTTTTTATTAACGATGGTCTGACAAAACACCCAGCCCTGTTTTTCCTCAACATCTGGATGTTATAATGTAGGAAAGACTGCTTAATGTTCACACCTCAATAAGTGTTCATCATTCCTCCTTAGGTGTGAACATTTCTTCTGAGTGCTTTCTGTCTCATGCTTTCGTTCTGGCGTGATTCTTCTTAAAGATGCAGGTGGTCCTTATTAAAAAAAGTGCTCTAACCTTGTACAAACAATCAAATAAAAAATACTTAGGAAAAAAAAAACAGTGCATTATTTGTCAGCTAAATGCAAGCTTTAGTGTAGCTTATGCGAGTGTGTGCAATCACCTGCAATGATAAGTGAAACAAACGAGCACGCTAAACAAAATGATAAGACAAGCGAATAACAGTATGGAGCAGATTTGCCTTTCTGACTGGTTGTTGAACATATGTACTGTACATGTCCATTAGGCAATTATAAATAAACACTAAAGCCATAAGCATTTGTCCCAGATGCCCAGGCTACTGATCTGTCCATCCCTGATATCACCCGTGTCCAATGAGAATCCAGACAGCACTACAGCATGGCTACAGCCCAATTAGTGCACTACAAAGTGAGTAGAGAATAGATTCAGACTATAGAATGGGTTCTACTTTTCCTTTAAGTGTGATGTGAAAGCACACAGGGAACTTGACAGTGATCAGGGTTCATTAAGGCACATGGCGGGATATTTCGCAGATAGACAAACAGTGTGTTAACCTGAAGACTGGACTGTGGAATTTAATCAAATCTAGCAAAATATGTCAAAGTGGTGCAATATATATGAATTGAAGTTATGGTTTTTCCTCTGTAATAATGACAGTGTGCAGGAACGCTATAAAGTCAGTATGCTTCGCTCTAACAAGCACATTGGATCTCAAATTAACTGAAGCTAAAACAAATTACATTACATTTGTGAAAATCATATGTAGTAAATTATATAATTATATTGTTAATGAAACAGTTCATTAATCATTAATGAATTTATCTACGCAAGTGTGACATGTGATTTCTATTACCTTAAAAATTACCTTTAAATGAAAAACACACCAAATATTTAAACATTCTTATAATACAGTAGCTAAAACACAATTGTTCATTATTTTTTCACAAATTACACCATTTAATCCTATTTGGTTTCTGATAGAGTGCAAATGTATCCCTATATAATATAATAAGACCAAACAAAGTATAGGGTAAGGTAGCTGTGAAAAAAGATGTGCGTGCACTAATAAACATTCGTATAATTAAAATATGTAAAGTAAAATATGTGCATTGTAATTACAAGCCTGAGAATTCTGAAATAGGAATTAAAGCACCTTCTACCTCGGCCTTTAATTATGTTAATTAATTCATTTAGTTATCACAAGCCATTTCTTTACACAAAACAATACGATCAATGTACAAATCATATTTAATGTGAAGGTGTACTGTACTTCATACCTTATACCTGCTCTTGTGCCTTGAAAGATTTAATCCAAGCTTTAAATATAAAGTTGAAACAAATTCTTTATCTTCATATATTTGCTCTCCCTCATCATATACAGGTTCAATTAACTCCACTCTACTTGCGTTTTTACCACTAATGGACAATTCAACTTTAGAAGTGTGATAAGTGACTCCTATTACCTTAAAATTGACAGTTCAAGGGAAACCCAAATAAAAAAAAAAATTAAACAACAGAATATCATACATATGAAACAATGGTGTGACATGACACATGGGTTGGGAGGCAATTCTATTAATTAGTAATAAAATGTAAAGACTTGTTGTAACAAATGTAATGTTGAGAGGTGGAAGTTAGAGGATTTACCACTATAATTTCTTAATATACTGTAAAAGATTTGAAGATCATTGTCACTTTTTTTGTGGTTTATGATGATGATTAGTTCTTGTCCTATTCAGATTCTAGGGGTGTGTGAACCTTTGCACTCATTTGTATAGAATATAGTATAACACAAAAATGACACTTTGGAAAACGTGTCATTCTCATGCATGAATAGTCTGAAATAGAAATAAAACCAACATCAACCTGAGCCTTATTTATGTAAATAAGTTAATTGTTATCGTAAGTCTTTTCTTAATATCGTATTTAATGAAGAATTCATGTCCTTAACACCAG
Source organism: Channallabes apus (assembly GCA_030522415.1). Classification (NCBI taxonomy): domain Eukaryota; kingdom Metazoa; phylum Chordata; class Actinopteri; order Siluriformes; family Clariidae; genus Channallabes; species Channallabes apus. The sequence continues at coordinate 40,012,509 of CM060113.1, forward strand.
ACACCTAAATGATCTCATGGGTTAAAAGATTTAACCCAAGAATTGGCTATAGATGAACGAATGTTTATTTATTTCCAATTTAAAGCTGTAATTTTTATATCTTTGTATAGCATATTTATTCTTCCATGCGATCTCTACAGGAAAATGAAGACCCAGCTGATCCTTCATACCCTTGTTACCCCTGCATACCCTTCATACTCTTCCAGGTTACTCATCCGTCTTGTCCTTCCCCAATACCATCCTCACGTTTCGCCCTTGTCCTTCCTGCACTGAGCGGCTGTCGTCTTCCAGGCCGGAGGGGCTGATGGGAGCTCCTTGTATTGTGCTGTCTGAGATCTGAGAGATGACATCGGCCTCTTGCTCTGCGTGCTGCCTCTCGATCGGAGAGCCAGGTATCACAGAGGAACAGATGGATGGCTGGATAGTAGAAAGATGGGAAAAAATGTCAGCATGACAGAGTCATGTACTATAATAGGATAAGCAGGCCCTAAATAAATGTAGTCATTAAATAATGTAACTTTAGTTAACAGGTCATACTCGTTGGAGTTGTGACGTATTAATGAAAACCGGAAAGCGTCCTTAGGTTTAATGATACATGCGCTGTGTGTCTGGATACCTGCAATGAAACACGGGACTTGCTGTGCTTTTTTCCCTTCAGCTTGGCCAGTGTGCCTCGCAGACCCGATCTCTCAGTCATTTCCAGCGCTGCCTTTAACAGTTTTGGGGTTTCTGCCCGCGCAGGGATCACACGTACTGGCTCCTTCTCCTCCTCTTTCTTCTTCTCTGGCTTCTTATCTGCCAGCATTTTCCTTGACAAGACACAGAAACCACCGTATCAGCCAAATAACGCACTACTGAGGTCACCTGTCATGCCTTGATAAATCTGTCAATCACATCATGTGCATGGCGTCTCACTTTGCTTTCTTGCGTAGCAGTTTCTGAGACTCGGGATAGTGCACTAGGATTTCGTTGAGGCCCTTCTTGTCCAAGATGAACAGATTAGCAAAGCCGTGCGCTATGACGTTGGCAGTTCGACGGTTTCCTCCTCCAACCGCTAACAAGCTTCATGCCAAAGAGACACAAACAAACACAGGTCAGCTTTAAGTTACCCTGGTGGGGGTGAAGGATAACTAGCGGAATGTTTTTACCTGATTTCGCCAAACACAGATCCTGCTTTCAGCGTCACAAATATAGTTTTTCCATCTGGTCCGCCAACCACCTGAACCTCTCCTGACTTTATGATGTACATCTCTCGACCAACTTCCCCCTGCACCACAACAAGAATGAGTACAACAATACTCATGGCCTGTCTGTTCTTGTAGCTTTGGGAATAAAACATTTCAAGGGGCAATAGTCTATGTATATTTATATAGTATCCGCACTCATCTGTTTTAACCAGCGAAAGCAAAAGTTAAATGTAGAAAAAAGGTGGAGTCTAAGCCACACTTGCAATAGATGCATAAATAAAATTAAATCTGCCAGACAAACAACCCTATTCGCTTAAATGGTAGCAGATAGCTGTTAGCAGATAATTCATGTTCATCTGATCTGATTAACCTTGAGCATGTGTCAAAAGGAAAAAGCCGTTTGGGTCACATCCTCCTGAAACAACTGCTTCTTCTTCTTCTTATTATTATTATTATTATTATTTCCGCACACAGAGCTATCATGCTAACTAAATTGTATTATTAGATTCTTATTTTATATTCTTTATTTGAATACTTTAAGGTTATGGGCGGTTATTAAAACATTTCACTGTATATCATATTGTGTATGTGAGAAATAAAATTTTCATCTGAAGTGTTTTAAAGAAGGCCGTACATCTGTTAAAGACGATCCTGGCCGAGGTGACTCGAAGCCCATAGGCCTTGAAACTTGACGAATAACTTGCGACATAAATGTTTCTGTCTGTGGGAACTGTACACACAATCATTCAGCAACACCACTCGCACATTACAGGAGTTCCTGGGAGGCCAGCGTTTCAGACTTCTGATCATGGTTCCGGCATACCGAGAAATCTTTCTACCTTGATGGTATCCAAACACTAGTGAAACACTGGGATAAGTGCATTACAGTAGCAGGGGATTGTAATATAATGTAATATACTATTTAACATGCTAGGAACAAGGTAGCAGCTCTTAGCGGTGTATAAAGCCAAAATTTTCTCTTATAACTCTAAAAGTACAAAATAACTACAGTAGCTGGCTAATGATTGTTTACTAAACCAGCACTATGCTTTCAGAAACCTGTCGTTCCAGGACCATCTAACGTCCACTGATTTCGCTCTCCTATTTAACATACAGTAGGGTTCATAGTATCAAAATTGGGTTTGTTCAAAATGAATAAATGTTACACTTAGGTTGTTTTGGAAGGCAATGAGACATCAAAAATTCTACAAAGATGGTGTACAGTAGCAAAAGGTATTGTTAAATATTTCATCTCCAATAAAAATGGCTAGTGTAGTCATTACATTTTTCTGAAGCATGGTTTGGTAACACGACACCTACCGTGTATGAACATACATGTATTTAATGAAAAGAATGTCTCGTTAAACCTTTTTGCAGACGTAGTCTCCAGGAAGGTACACGACTGATCTGAGCCTTTTCAGTATGTCATAGATCATCTGCCTGTCACAGCCCTGACATAAAGAAAAGAATAACACAAAAAAGATCAGCTTGAAGAGTCTACAATGTAAAAAAACTAATGCAATACATTGCATTTCAGTGTTGTGAATGCTAGTTCATACCAGGTGTGCTTAAAATTAATTATATCTATAATTTTGCATCTAGGAGCTCTTTTAAACATTATATAGTATATTCTACACACTGTTATGAAAAATGAATATGCACATGATTGCGTTACAAGAAATGCGGTTCTATTTAAAGAAATCGCAAAGCAGGTTGTTCATACCTCAAACAGTGGCACTTTGCTGACAATCGAGTAATTCACATCCACTGCTATATCAAGCCTCATCTTGTCCGGCAACTGCACAAGCAACTCTTCTTCATCTGGCACAGAATTAGAGAAATGTTAGCTAAAGTAATAGGACGTATTCTGTTCATTAGTCATTAAAATTATTATTTTTTATTATTGCACCAAACACACTTGACTACCAGGCCTGTGTTTATCCAAAAAAGAGAATAAAAATCAGGACTGGCACATAGACTATAAGAAGTGAGAAATCGCTCTTTATGTTATCTTTTTGTATAGTACTTAAATCGTTTTTTTGTTAATGTTAAATTGTTTTGGTCGAGCTAAGTCAGCTAATTAGGTGTCTTAGTTAGCTAGTTATATTCCAATAAAAGTCTACTTGACTTGAGAATCATCGATTCTTACCCAGCATGCCTTGAGACTGCCAGGTGTAATTGTACCAGGTCTTTACCCGGTACTGCACATCTTTGGGGATGCGGTTAGCGGCCATGTACTTTGCGGTGCTGTCCATACATGAGCGGTAGTGTGTCTGATCAGCTGTTGCAGCTCCTACCACATCTCTCATCTAACACACCAAAGAACATTTAATTTTATGAGACTGGAGGTGAGCCATGTAACAAAACCTATGCATGGTATACTATATTATAATAAAACATTTTATTTATAATACACTTTAAATTTGAAGCAAATCTCAAAGAGCTACAAATTATTTCAACCCAAAAGCTCTGATAAAAACATAAGTTTTAAGACCAGATTGTCACGTTCTGTTAGATGTTGGACTGTGGGCATAGTGTTGAGGCATAGACGCAGAGGGGATGTAGTGAAACAAGAGTCTTTAATAAACAATAATCCAAACAAACATGAACAAAGGAAGTTGGCTAAAAACGTGGAGGATGCTATAAAAAGAGAACTCAAAACACAAACAGACTGGGGATTACACACACTAATACACTACAGACAGGGGGTACGAACCAGACAAGACAAGACACACTAAACAGCCTAACGGACTAAACACTAGGGACTATGCATGCAAGGGATAAACACACAAACAAGACAGGCTTGGCTAGGTCGACTAGCTGTTACGCCCATTGGCTGCTAAGCTAGCTAGTAGCCAAACAGACCAACTGCTAAACAGGCTAGTAGCCTAAGAACCAAGGGATAAACAGACAAGGTACACAGCAGACTAGGTATAAAACAGACTAAGAACTCTGAAGGTTAGTTGTTAAACGGGTTAGTACCTAAACAGACTACGATCTAAGCAGATGAGGAGACTAGACAGACTATGATCTAAACATGTTAGTAGCACCCTCATTAGTATTTATACAGACTGATAACTAAACATGCAATGGGGATTACTTACACATGAGGGTAAACACAAAAGGCTAATTCTCCTAGAGGCTAATCCTGCTAGGAGACACAGACAAATTAATATGAACAAACTTAACTTAAAGCTCCTTAAACAAAAGGCCAACTATCTTCAAACAAACTAAAACTGAACATACTAAGACAAAACAAAATCCACTTAACAGAACTTAAATGATATTACATTAAATTAATGCTCAACCCAGTTTCCCAGAACAAACAGATATTTATACTAATGCTAATGAGCCTCCTCGGTTCAGCTGGGCATCCGTGTCAGCTGACCGACGAGCCTTCTGGGAAACTGGGTCTACAACCAAAAACTACACATCAAAAACACTGCCCTCTAGTGGGCAACCCTCACACAGATTTAAAATCACCAACAGTCTGTGGCATCCTCAGATACACTGGAAGAACATTCCATAGTCAAGGTGCCGCTGAGCAAAAAGCCTGATCTCCCATAGTTTGAAGCTTGACCTTCTGAGGTTTCAGAAGATGAACTGAGACAGAGCGGAGGTTGCATGTAGATGTATGTGAAGTAATAAGTTCTTTGAGATAGGGAGGGGCATCCCCATAGATGCACTCGTGGTTAAGATGGGCAACCCTGTATTCAATTCTGAATGAAACAGGGAGCCAATGAAAAGAATTAAGGATGGGCGTAATATGGTCAAATTTACGTGCTCTCCTCAGGATCCTAGCAGTGCAGTTTTGAATATACTGCAGTTTTTGAAGGCTTTTTCCAGAAATCCTAATGCATGGACTAACTTTTCCGCATCTGCAAATGTAAGTACTGGACGCAGTTTAGCAATGTTCCTGAGGTGAAAGAAAGATGTCCTACACAGATGTTTGATATGAGCCTCATACAGTACATCAAATATGAGTCCATTTTAACCCTGAGGTTAATAACAGATGAATAGCTTCAGTTTTAGAGCTGTTCAGCTGCAGGAAAAATTTTGCTTCATACATGACTTTACCTTCTCCAAACAGATGGTCAAAGTGGATGATGGTGGAGTAGATGAGGAGGTTGATTTTATCCCGAGGTAAAGCTGGTCTTCACATAAAGCTGGTATCATGAGCATAGCAATGAAATAAAATTTTATGCCGGCTGATGACACAGCCCAGAGGAAGCATGTACAATATAAACGACATGGAGCCAAGTACTGAGCCATGAGGAACACCACAGGTAACACTGTGTGTAGCGGATTTAGTGTCTCTCAGGGCAACATGCTCTGTTCTTTCAGCAAGATAAGATGAGAGCCAATTGTAAACAGAGTCAGAGAGACCTACAGTATGGCATAATCTGTTAAGAAGAATGTTGTGATCAACGGTATTAAAGGCCGAAGTCAAGGTCAACAGAATGAGAAGTGATGGAGAGCCAGCATCGGCCGACATCAGCAGGTCATCCGTGACTCTAACCAGAGATGTTTCCATATTGTGGCAGGGAGCGGAAACCAGACTGGAATTTCTCAAACAAAAAGTTTAGATGAGACTGAAGCTGTGTAGCGACGACTTTTTCCAGAACTTTTGAAATGAAAGGGAATTTAGAAATAGGCCTGTAGTTTGCAAGCACTTCTGGATCTAAGGTGGATTTTTTTAAGAAGTGGTCTGATGACAGCAGTTTTTAGTGAAGGGGGAACATATGGTTGAACATTTGATGGTTTCATCTTTCTAATAATGACGTCAACCTCTTGCTGCGTAAAGCATCAGAAAAGCAGCTAAAATGTTGCAAAATCCCTGGCCGTGGGTCATCCATCAAGACAGCCAGGACAGAGGAACTGGATAGAGATGAACGGATGGTATCCACTTTTTCCTGAAGAAAGTAATGATGTTATTGCATCTCTCCTCTGTAGCTCCCAAATGAGATTGAAATTGTGGTTTCAGGAGACGATTAATAGAAGAGAACAGTTGCTTGGAATTTCCAGAGTTATTGTTAATGATGTTTGAGTAAAACTGTGATCTTGAGCTTGGGGCATGGAGATCGAGGAGACTGTTGAGGCATTTGTTGTAAAAGTCAACTGACTCTGTGACTGAGGAACATTCAACAGAGGAGAGATCCTAAAGATCTTTGCTCAGGGTGTCTGGGTTGATCTTTTTCAAATGTTTGTAACATATTTGCCATTTTGCTTTTGTCAGGGAACAAGGGAGTGACAGTGATCAGACACCCCCAGATCATACACAAAAAGGTTGCTAATAGGGACAGAATTTGTAATAACCATATCCAAAATATGCCAAATGGCAGGAGGAGGTGTCTACATGAATACTAAAGTCACCAAGTATAATAATGTTGGAAGAAGTGGTACAGAAAGATGTAAGAAAATCATGGATCTCTGAGATAAACAATGGGCTTGGTTTAGGGGTTGATAAATAAGCAGTATTGTCATGTAGGAGAGAGACTTTACATTTGAATGCAAGGCATTCAAATGAAGGCAGTGTAGGCACAGGAAGGGGACACAGGTACAGTTGCTGTTTGTATAATACGGCTAAGCCACCACCACATCCAGTGCTTCGGGCTTTCTGATGGCTGATGCCATGTTTCTGTTATGCACATAAAATCCAAGCCTTTGTCAATAATATGATCTTGTATAAAAACTGATTTATTTGAGAGAGATTGTGAATTAAAAAATTAAATTTTTAGCATTTTTAGTGAAGTATATTTCTGTAATACCCATAATACACTGAGATTCACTTTTTTTCTATCAAGCTTCATGAGGGGTGATTTCGGAAATTTTCCCTAACTGTCCGACAGAAATCTCGCAGTGTATCCCGAGCTATAAACACCTGGTGGGTCATTGCTCTGTTGACATGTTTGATGAGCGAGATCGGTCTGAAACAGAACAGCCAGGCTAATGGTAAACGAGCTTTCGCAGAGAACTTCTATGGACATAGCATGTTCAGCGCAGAAGTCCGAGTTCTTTTATGGCAGCAATGCATGTTGGAATGAAATAATTGTTAAGACTTAACAACTGCGGGATAGTGTACATGAACTTTATGCCGGTCGGCGAAGGACTTTCAAAGTTAGCTATCCGCCAAAAACAGAGATAGCCAAACAATTGCAGAGGCAGAGAACCAGGCTCAAACACCCCAGCGTATCGAGACAACAGAGTACAGGGGGGAAAAAACTCAAGGTAAAAACTAGTTAAAAAAGAAAAAACAGCCTTTGGGTTACTAATAGTCCATAAAAAGGCAAGAAAACTGCTAAAAATGCTAAACTTTCAAATAAAATAAACATAAAACTAGGAGTAAACGTAGCAAAAGAAGCACAGCAGCAAGAGAAGCGGCGAACAGCCAGCGCCAGCGTCCTCTCCTTGCATTTGAAAAAAACTACTACCTACTGTATATAAGGAATTAAACACATCTAAGGACTTCTAAGGACTATAAGGACTTAAACATGTCCTGTGAGAGGTTACAGGAAAATCATAAACAACAGAGAAGAGGTTGATTACGTGTTTAACTGCTCTTATACCATAGAAATGAAAATTCATGAAAAATAATTATACTTAATTTAGCTCCTGTTAACATTTACATTGTAGCAGGAGTAAATATATGTTCCTCTGATTGCCTCTCTTTTTTCTCTTTTTCATAATACAAAAGAATAATGCACTTTACTGGCTTGACTCCATCTACAGTGTCAAATAAATCTCTCACTAAACAAAATGAAAACATGTGTATTCTTTAATTAACAAGGCATCTGTACATTTTTATTGTTAGCCTTGTTAGATTATGTGGAAGTACAATTCCATGTACATGAGCAGTTCCTACAGTATACAGAAAATTAATTAACATCTCCTGACCAATTGGAGTTGACAATTCCAGAGTGCTCTGGTATAACGTATATGATAATAAGTAGCTAGTGTACCTGTCCAATCATGATGGAGAAGGCAAGCACGCCAATAAAGTAGTTGACGAGCTGAAATATATACTCTTCCTGTGTAGTCGGTTCTGGCAGGTTACCGACCGTGATCAGAGTCTTTACAGCGAAGTAGTAACACCGGATGTATCTGTGGAAAAATTGATACAGAGGATGTTAGGTAGCAACTTAGAACTTATGTATTAACATTATAATTAGATATAAAGTTTAACTGATATTAATACATAAATATTAAAACAAACAAATGTATCAATTTGTTTTGGAACAATATATATCTAAATAGTTTCATTAGCTGTTTATTTTTCCTTTGAATACATACAGTATGAGGATGAGTCCAAAATTTTCCACACTCTTGCTGTAAAATGTATTGTTATTAATATTAAGGAAAGACAAAATACATAGGGTTTCAACATAATCTCCTTGCTTTCAATACAATTTGCCCATCAGTCAACAAACATTTATATTCCTCTGTGAATTTTTTTTAAGGCTGAGCTGCAAACCATGAATGCGCCACTATCTTCACTTCTTCATCAGAAATGAACCTTCGTCCTCGTACAGTAGGTCTGCTTTCAGGGACCAAACAGGTGAACGTCCGATGGAGCAAGATCGGGATTATAGAGGACGCATTAACACCTCAGAAAGAAGTTTCGGAAGAGTGTCGACAGGGAGAGCATAAGTGTCCGGACATGCATTTTCATGAGAGATCACAACGCTCTTGGATATCAGTCCTCTGTCCTACTTCTGGCCCTTGAGAATCCAAGAAAACTTCCATCAGTTCCATCAAAATTTCCAGCTGATGGTCGACTTTTGAACTTTTTTCTCGGTCTGCAATTGAGGATGTTTCCGCTCTATCAGTTGCCGTTTACTCTCAGACTCGTAGTGATGAATCCATGTCTCACCACCTCCAGTAATAATTCTCTTTAAAAAACTTTCAGCTTTCAACTTGCAGTCCAAATTTTGTCGGCAGATATCCAAACACTTCTCCATACTGAGCACAAAGTCTTTGATAAATAACAGCAAGATCACAAAAAAGCAAATCCCTGCACAATTATATTTTTGCTTTTGTAACTATTGTAACATGTTTAGACCTGCACAACAGTGCTGATAAGGCCAAAAGATATTTTTTATATAACCAGAGTATGCATAATTTTTTACTTAGAATTGTACCCAAAATACCTTAAATTTAGCTCATTAAATTCCTTTTCCGAATCAATTTCTCTGATAAGAGGTTTTTCTAGAGATTTTCTACTTTAAATCCTCCTAGTGAAATGCTAGCAATAGCAATAGTTTTCCTGATTTCAGAGTTGTATATATTTCTCGGGGCAAAAATCATCACCCATATTGGGAAGGTTATCTGGCATAAAACCTGTGCCAAGGTGTTGTGCGGACTGGATGGTTTGCTGTAGTGACCCCTGGATGGGAGCAGCCAAAAGACTAACAACAAATGTCACCAATGTTGATGATAAATTAGATACCAATAAAAGAATAATAAAAACACCTACGCATTGCCATTTCCATTGAATACCCACTGGGTAGCTCCGATTCCGCTTAGAGTCGACATCCAGTAATAGAGGCAGGCATTAATATGGATGGAGTACAGAAGGTAACTGGTGGTGCGAATGACTCTAGGAATGGAAAAGAAAAAAAGTAAAATACACTATATATATTTTTGGTATTTATTCACAGGAACTTGACCTTATCTAAGCCTAATAATAATTATGTTGTTGTTTAACCAAGAAAAATGCCTAAATGTTGATAAATTTCATGCATGTAGAAATTTATTTAACATTTATGGAAAATTTCAGCAATTTGTAACAATCAGCGTTAAAGAGTTTCCACCACAGGAACATCTTCAAGACAGACGAGTTGACACCTGCATTTCTGTCTGCCTTATTAAGCACTTAACAATAAAGTGAGAAAACCACTGTTCATAGATCTTGTGCAATTATTTTCAACATTGTCATATGATTTTTGTTGCTACAGCCATCTTGCCTGTTATACTCATACCTCTACAGCCATCAACTTGCCTAGCGCTCGTGCTGAGTTCAGAAAAGTCTGCAGTTAACTTAACTGCATCTTAACTATAATGATCTAGACACTGTAGGACTACAAAATAAAGGGAACATTGTGGACAGCCTAATAGCCTATTAAAGGAGGAGCACAATCCAGTGTCTTCTTGTGCCAGTCCCAAGTCGGGATAAATGCAGAGGGTTGTGTCAGGAAGGGCATCCGACGTAAAACATTTCCCAAATCAATGATGCAAATCACAAATATCAGTTCCATACTGGATCAATGGCGGCCCGGGTTAACAACAACCGCCACCGGTGCTGTTGACCTACAGGGTGCCGGTGGAAATTGGGCTACTGTTGGTTGAAAAAGGAGAGGAGGAACGCGTGTTTGAAAGCAGAGAGAAACAAGGAAAGGCAAGAGTTTAGGAGTGATATTAGGGCCTTCGAATGTTGGGACTATGACAGGGAAGGCTAGAGAGTTGGTTGATATGCTGCAGAGTGTCCAGGAGACCAGGTGGAAAGGTAGCAAGACAAGAAGCTTAGGATCAGGGTTCAAATTGTTTTACCATGGCGTGGATAGGAATAGAAATGGAGCAGGATTTATTCTGAAAGAGGAGTTTGTTAGGAATATTCTAGAGGTGAAAAGAGTATCAGATATGGTAATGAGTCATGTTCAATGTTGTTAGTGGCTATGCACCACAGGAGACATTCTGGAGTGAGTTAGATTAAGTGATGGAGTGAGTTAGATGAAGTGATGCAGAGCATCCCCAGAGGTGAGAGAGTGGTGATTGGTTCAGACTTCAATGGACATGTTGGGGAAGGGAACAGAGGTGATGAAAATGTGATGGGCAGGTTTGGTCTTCAGGACAGGAATGCAGAAGGACAGATGCAGTAGTGAATACTTTCTTCCAGAAAGAAGGAACATAGGGTGAAATATAAGAGTGGAGGCAGAAGCACTCAGATGGACTACATCTTGTGTCAACGATGTAATCTGAAAGAGATCAGTGACTGCTAAGTGTTGGTAGGGGAGAGTGTAGCCAGACAACACAGAATGGTGGTGTGTAAAATAACCCTGGTGGTGAGGAAGGTGAAGAGGACAAAGGCAGAGCAGTGGACAAAGTGATGGAAGTTGAAAAAGGAAGAATGTAGTGTAGTCTTTAGGGAGGGGTTGAGACAGGCTATGGGTGGTCAGGAGGAACTTTCAGTTGACTGGACAACTACAGCCAATGTGATCAGGGAGACAGGTAGGAGGGTACTTGGTGTATCATCAGGTAAGGGAAAAGTGGACAAGGAGACTTGGTGGTGGAACAGGAGTGTATACAGAGGAAGAGGTTAGCTAAGAAGAAGTGGGACACTTAGAGGACTGAACGTAATAGACAGGAGTACAGGGAGATGCAGCGTAAGGTGAAGGTAGAGATGGCAAAGGCTAAAACAAAGAGCATATGAGGACTTGTATGCTAGACTGGACAGTAAGGAGGGAGAGGTGGATCTGTACAGGTTGGCGAGGCAGAAAGATAGAGATGGGAAGGATGTGCAGCAGGTTAGAGTGATTATAGATAGAGATGGAAATGTACTGTACTAACAGATGCCAAGAGGGTGATGGGAAGATGGAAGAAGTACTTTAAAGAGTTGATAATTGAGGAAAATGAAAGAGAACAAAGAATAGAAGAGATGACTGTTGTGGAGCAGAAAGGAGCATATATTAGTAAGAATAAGGTGAGAAGGTCGATGAAGAGGAGGAATGGAGGAGAAGTGTATTGATGCCGAATCTTAAGAACAAGGGAGATGTGCAGAGCTGTGGCAATTACAGAGGCATAAAGCTGATGAGCCATACAATGAAGCCGTGGAAAAGAGTAGTGAGAGCTAGGTTAAGGACAATTAATTTGTGAGCAGCAATATGGTTTCATAACTAGAAAGAGTACATCAGATGCAGTATTTGTTTTAAGGATGCTGATGGAGAAGTACAGAGAAGGTAATAAAGAGTTGCATTGTGTCTTTGTAGATTTAGAGAAAGCGTACGACAGGGTGCCAAGAGAGGAGCTGTGGTGTTGTATGGGGAAGTCTGGAGTAGCAGAAAAGTATGTTAGAGTGGTGCAGGACATGTATGAGAGCGCTAAGACAGTGGTGAGATCTGCATCAAGGATCGGCTCTAAGCCCCTTTTTGTTTGCTCTAGTGATGGAAAGGATGAAAGATGAGGTAAGACAGGAGTCTCCATGGACAATGATGTTTGCAGATGACGTTGTGCTTTGTAGCGAGAGCAGGGAACAAGTGGAGGAAAATTTGGAGAGGAAAATTTCCTCCACTTGTTCCCTGCTCTGAAAAGCAGAGGAATGAAGATTAGCCGTAGCAAGACAGAATATATGTGTGTGAATGAAAGGGACCCGAGTGGAACGGTGAGGCTCATGTTAGATGTTTTGGAGATAAAGTCAGAGAGGCCAGATTGAGGTGGATTGGACATGTTCAGAGGAGAGATGGTGAATATATCGGTAGAAGGATGCTGAGGTTGGAACTGCAAGGCAGGAGGTCTAGAGGAAGACCAAAGAGGAGATTTATGGAGGCAGTGAAAGAGGACATGAAGTTAGTTGGTGTGAGAGAAGAGGATGCAGTGGATAGGGTTAGATGGAGGCAGATGATTCGCTGTAGCGACCCCTGAAAGGGAACAGCCGAAAGATAAAGAAGATTTAGATTCTTTATATTTATCATTTTGGGAAGTAACTATAAAACACAGTTAAAAAAAACAGCAAATCTCTGGCATGGTCAACTTAATAAGCCCCGATGATCATCTTTGACTCCAGCGCTGGAGTGGAAATGTGGTAGCCTCAACAAAGGGATGTCACTAATTACATCACAAGCCTGATAGGAGCTAGAACATATCTCGGGAAGTCAGGAAGTAACTAACATTAATTTTTGACATGAAATGACATCTTACATCAATTAATAATTAAAAGAATGGCAAAATGGTATGCTATTATATAAATAATAAAACTCTTGGTTTTCTTGTTATAGAATTACATATTCAACCAGTTGTTGATTATTTTTCCATACCTGCACACTCCCCCAGTTTTTATTGCTTACTGTAATGGGAACTTGTCATAAGACTAGAAAAGTATCTCCAAATCCACAATGCAAGCTTGTGCTCACCTATAGACATAGGCTTTGGCCAGAATGGCCTCCAGGCGGGTGTTAAACTCAACGAAAGACAGGACCTGAAGCACAGAAAGAGAGATCAAAGTGAATAATTCTTGACTCAGCACTGGGTTTTTAAGTGGTGCAGATTTTCAAACATGCTGCTACTAGTGATAATCACTCAACGCTAACAATAGGTGCTCTGCCTGAGAATTAAATTGTGTTTACATATTCTTGAAAGAACCATTTTGGTGGACTGTTCAATTAAAATTAGACACACAGAGGAAACTTTGAGGCCTGCCTTGAGTATACGTGAGCAGCGGAGGAGAGGTTTGACCCCATCTATGAGGTAAAAGAGTTCCAGGGGAAGAAGGCTGATCACGTCCAGCTGAAATATATTTAAAGAAAAAAACATATAAGCTGCAGGAGCCAAAGAACATCAACAATTGCAACACAAGCCAGAGTAACTGAGTTGACCGCTGAGAATGACTAAAGCGTTGCTCCAACCTTAAATCGCAAATCTTTCATGTAATTGGCTCTCATTTCCTTCTTGTCACTCTAGAAAAAAGACAGATGCAGAGAGTGTAATTTTAATTTCAGCGGTGTTTAAAACACATGTACATCAAACTCAAAAATCTAACATCTCATGTTCATGTTCATGTTCATGCTCTAATTCCTACTGGCTGTGATTTCCCAAACGGCACGTACGACAATATCGCCGCCTCGAATGAACTGCAATCGTGGCTGAAACAGGAAGATGTCCAGAATGTAGATGGTGTCACACAGGTAATCAGCTAGCAGCCACAGGTAAAGGGAGCCATTGACGTCATAGGAGAAAGCCCAGCGCACTGGGATCATCCAGACATTCCAGTTCCAGGCCACTGCGACTAAAAAGAGCCATAGGACATAGCCCAGATCTACAGAGAAAAAAACAGGACTGGTCTGTTTATTGCGTAAACATAACAAATTCATTTGAACTGATGGATAGCAAGGTGAATGACAGAAGATGAGATAAGAACTCACTAGTGAACGGGTCAATGCTGGCTGGGAAGCGGTAATGAATCAGACGCGCAATCCTGGACTGAGGCCTCACCTTGAAGCACAGCAGCTTGGTATATTCTTCTTGTTCAACCTTCTCTTCAGTAGGAGCAGGCTGACTCTCATCAGCAGGTGCTGGTTCCTTTGGAGGCTCAGGAGGAGGAGGAGGAGGAGGCGCAGCAGGAGCTGTGGTTGGTTAAAAAAATTGCAGTGTGTGGACTTTATTCCTTTTTTAGATAGGAATGAAATGCTTTATACTCTGCTGAGTCTTGGTTCTAAACATTCACACAGCATGTTTCTGTTCATGTACTGAATTGTGTTGTTCTATGCATCTTCTTCAGGATGGTTTATTAGGTGCAATCTGGGAGGATAAATTCGTCTAATGAGTTGCATTAATTAGGATATTACGTTATTGGACGGGGGTGTGTCTAACTATACCCAGCAGGATCTTTAACTTTGGATGAGTGTTGTAATATACTTGTAACAATGTTTGGGTGACGTCCATCATCAAGACAAAGTCGGAACAACATAGTTTTTTTGACAAAATTCGACTTTGATAAAATGATGTTGAGAAAACATTGAATGAAGTTGCAAATGCTACCTCGACACGACAAAATTTAAACCTTTATTTGGAGCATTTATGCTAATTGGGCACTGGTGTAGTTGTTGTTGTGCGGACCGGATATTCCGCTGTGGCGACCCCTTGCCGGGAGCAGCCGAAAGACCAACAACATTTGGAGCATTTATGCTGATTAACATCCATTCGAACAACGTCCAACCACATCCATGGTCCCTGATGTTTCTAACATGGTTTAGAATTCCGAGCATGGGACGACACAACAGCTTCCCACACACAGTGTGTGTGTCTCAGGCATCTCTTAGTGTTGTAATGTCACATGCCAAATTTCTTTCAGAAATATTACTGTGAGGTAATTGCTTCTTAGCTCCCAATTTAATCTTCTGTAATTTCATTCTGGTTTCACAAAACAGATCTCAGACCTTAAAAGTATTTTGCCTGCTGTCCAATTTAAAATTTCAGTAAATTCCTGTTGTCTGCTATTTTGACATATATTGTATGACTGGTCAGCATCATAGAACGATTAGCAGCAGACACAAGAAGACCCAATTATTCTATTTTTTTTGTTATGTATGAAATTGGCAAGAAATAAGATTAATCTGCCACACAGAAACTTGTGTTTGAATTAAGGTTACAGCAGGTTGAGCTCACTTGCAGGTGGTGTGTCCTCATCCAAGTCATCAGGATCTATAAGTTTCTCCTTGGCGCGTTCTGTCCTCTCTTTAAACAGTTTGACCAGCTCTTGAAGACGCTCATTCACCATCATGCTGGCCTGACTGGCGGCTGATGACGGACGCTCCTTCAGCCTGTAAATGTCACGCATAAAGCTAAGTACAGAACATACTGAAGCCTACAGGATTATCAGTGCACACTAATTATTCATCTATCTGTCTGTATATCTGTCTGACTGTCTATAAAGTGTACTTCAGTTATAAAGATAAAGGTCAATACATCCACGTCCCCCCATCTATCCATTTAACCATCCACCTTATCGATGTAGCTACTCTACTTATCTACCCTACATTTATCTAAGAACACTTTAGGTTCTTTGTACCTTGGGGATATTTTCCCCAACATTTTTGAAACATCATAAAATATACTTTATATAAATTATTATAATCATTGTTAGATTACAATACTGTACCTTATACTTTCCAAGACTAACCAAGCATGCAACACATTTCCATAACAGTAATTCACACAAAATGACACATTCATCAAAAAAACATTTTGGCAGCTCTACTGTAAGTCTTTCATAATAAAACCACACAGTTTTTCCAGACATTCCTCAGAGATGATTAAATGTGCCTCTGGCAGGACATCTTAAAGATTAGCTGTTTAGACATGTCTTTCTCCCAGCTTTGATGTGTTTTATAGAAACATATTTGGTGCTCAGGTGACGTGTTACTGTACGTATGTTATTTTTGCTTACGGATCTTCACCACTCGTGATGCTGCTCTGGCTCGGCCAGGCCCTGACTGCAGTCTCCAGCTCCTCATCTTCATCATCTCCGGAAGAGTACAGTTTCTTTCTGTCACAAAGACCAAAATAATATAAACAGAAGTTTCTTTTCTTTGTATTATTCATCTTATACCACAACAGTTTGCCCACACTGACAATTATTTGGGTTTGTTCAAAAAACTTTTTAAAAATCAATTTATAGTTATTTTTAATGCTACTGTATGTAACATCCTCAAAACTGTTATCTTTCTTAGTTACAATATGTTATGCTAGCACTGATACTGGAGACTCCTTCTACTGTATATACTGTAAATATGCATTTTAATCAGGATTTAAGCTTATTTAGCTTGCTTATTAAACACTGCTTGTTTATTGTCAGGCTTACATTACGCAGAGCATCCTCCATCAAATCCCTTTAGAGAGCTTTTACTAAAGAAACTATAACATAATTAGAAAAAAAAAAAAGTACATTAATGTAAACTCATGATTTGCAGCTGCACTAAAGTGAACAGATGCAGAAATGGAATGAGGGTGGATAAAATGCGTGTCACGCACAAGACACTTTTTATGATTTTATGAGTTTGCGACAATGGGATGAAGCCAGACAATAAATCATATTAAGCTTCTTACATTTTCGTCCAAATAGTTTGTGGCTTTCGGTCTCTTGCACCAGCATAGTTTCCATCGCAGGTTTATGTGTGTGTGTGTGTGTGTGTGTGTGTGTGTTTGAGTATGCAGGAATGAAAAAAAAATTCAAACAAAAAAAAATATATATATATATTAGACAAAATAAGTCTATACATATAAGGTCATAAAATAAGGTAATTGCATGCAAATTCATGTAATATATTTTACAGACGTTGCTAGCAAACATGAGCTAACCTGTTATCATAAATATCAGCTAAGCTAGCAAAACATCTGAGAGAATTCAACTAACATTTACTGCTAGCTAACTATCTAACCTATACTTTCCTGAAATGACTTTTAAAGTTTTAAAGTTGTTTTTAAAGGGAACAACTTATAAATGTTGCCACAAATGTAAATGCAGTCATTCACAATGCTCACTTAAGTTAATATTTGCTAAGCCTTATTGACAAACATTAATAATATTAATTTCTAGTTCTAGCTAACTCTCTACCTTAAGCTAATATAATAGCTTAGCTTGCTAAATGTATACCTCAGAAGGGCTTACATGCTTATGCTGGTCAAACATCTAACTTGAGCATATCTAGCAGAATTCTGAGAAATTTTAATTTAGGTAATTTTTTTAAAGGGATTTTCCCCCTTACTGTTAATATTACTTGAAGTACTATTACATGTTCTTGATTTACCAGAAGATTAATAAGGCTAATTTTATCCTTATCTAATTAGCACTTCTACCTCACACAATAATTCTCAATATATCTTTCAGAAAATCTTGGTTTATCTTAATCTAGGTTTGTTTACCTACTGTATGAATGCTAGCTAGATTACTTTAAAACTTAAACATTACTATTCACAAACATTTTATTGGTTATTTAGTTTGTTTCAGATGGAAAAGTAAATGCATATCTTTCTAAATCGCTTCATTTTAAAGAAACCACTGCTTTCGATATACGTTATATTAAGAAATATAGCCATTTAATATAATTAATGTGCTTCGTTATGGTTGTGAGTATTGCTATGCATCAAGTCAAGATCTTCAAAATTACAACCTAATATTTATACTGCATTCGTTTCTCACTATTAGGATAAAGTGTTTGTTTCCTACACTTTGCATTCAGAGTCTTCTAACTGACTACGGAAAAAAAACAGAAAATCCAAACCTGGTTCGGCTTGTTTTGGACGGTCCTGGCACAGTGAGGGTTTTGAGGTTTGGGTCCTGTGGGGTAATAATCTGAGGCATGTGGTGGGAAGATTTCCCATGTTGCTCATTATCTGAGTCCATGTCTTCCACATTTACGGCTGGGTGCACGCTCAATCTGGAGCTAGCTACAAGTAACAGATCGTAATGAAAATCAATATTGGGATATGGCAAAAATATAAATCCTGGTTTGTTAGTGATGGTTTTACTGCAGTAATTCAGCAGAAAGCACTATTTACAGTATTTAGCATTTATTAAAGCCTATGTGATTGCATAATGTTCCCAGATACATAAGAAATTGCTAAAGTTTGGCTAGGATGGATAGGTCTGCAGTACACTAGAGTACTTTTATACATACTATATACAGAGACGTTAAAAAATATATAAATACTGTACCATGCCATACAGTGTTTGGATTTAGCAAAAGAGTCACAAATGGATCACCTGAAAGTCTACTGGAGGTGAGTTCATCTTCACCATTAAAAATGGGGTTAGAGAGGCCTGAGAGCTGATGTGATGGGCTGATGGGGGGCAGACGAGGATAGAAGGGCACATTGGGCAAATCCTGAACTGAGCTGGGCGAGGAAGGGGAAGGGGTACGGGAGATCTGGAGGGGGGACTGGCGGACCAGACGGTCCAGCTCTAGGTCCCGACTCTGCTGCTGCTGCTGAGGTTTAGGCATTGTTTTGAGGTCTGATGCTGCCCAGACGATTCTGAACAGTGTTGTAGCACTGCCGAGGAACACTAGTCAAGTGCTGAGGAAGGTTGGATAGATGATGAGGAATGTTAGATAAGCGTTGAGGGAAGTTGGATAAGTGTTTTGAGAAATCTGGTAGCGTCTGTGGAATTTTAGGTCTGTGAGGAAAACTGGAGGAAATTCGTTCAGCGAAAGCAGGAAGTTTCCGTGGTAAGGAAGGGAAGTGCTCAGGAAGCTTGGGTACACGCTGGGAAATCTGCTGAGGGATTTGAGTGATTCGTCGAGGTAGCTGGTTGAGTCTTGTAGGCAGTGACGAGAACTGCTGGGTGACCTGAGATATGTGAGATGGCAGGTTGGGTATGGGGTCCACTTGGGGCAATGTGATATTGTTCTGTTTGAGCAGCTGGTTGATGCGATTTAGGCAAAATGGAGCACAGGGAACTTTCATGAGGCAGGCCTTCAAGGTGTCAAACCTGGAGGAAACTGAAAGCAGAATGGCAAAGTCATTACCTGCATCAGGAAAAGTCATTTGTTCATTTATACATTTTGCAAGTAGGGTCAGGGTAAAGGCAGAGGCAGAATTATTCCCCTGAGTGGGACACAAGAAAACCTCACTCACAGCCTCTTTTTATGCTTCATGCTTGAAATTAAATGATGGCCCCATGTGTTCTGTAGTTACATATATGTTGAAAGGGTACTATATATTTCCTGAAGGTGTGTGTGTGTGTGTGTGTGGGTTGGCGTATTTGTGATAGTTGTGAACATAAAGTCTTGAGCAGTTTGCTCTAAAATTCCCCAATGACCAGAGCATGAAAGCAAAACAATTCCAATGAACATACTGAAAATGAAACAATATATGCATGGATTTTGTATACACTCTTTAATATTTGGTACTATATGGTTGGTCTGTTGCCAATCTGATTTATATAACATTAAAAAAAACAACTTACCATTAGTTCCGTCTTCAGTTAACACGCCTTCATCCTAAAAGCAGAAAAGGTACTGTAACAAATTAATAAGAGCGATCTATAATGAATAACTCAAAAAATATGTTTTTAAAAAACTTGGATAGGAATGATAGAAGAGCCTCCAAGATCAGATTGCTGCAGTGACAGAACATTCAGATTAAGATGTAAAGATTATAGATCCCGATTGTTTAGATTTTGCAGGATTTTTATTATATAAATACAGCTGTTTCCTTTTATGTCCGGATGAATAGCAGCTGTTTAGACAGGAATTGCTGGTCCCAGGTCAGTGCCCCTTCCTCAGAGATCTCGGATACACATCGGGTAACGTGTAAAGAACTTTCTCCTAAATGATAACCGGGTCTTTTTTCTTTTTTCCCCACAGAGTTCAATTATAGCCAGTATTATAAACCCAGATCAAAGCAAATGAAATGTTTTTAAAGGAAGACTGACAGAGTCAAAACCACATTTTAAAAAAGCACCTGATCTAAACCATATTGACAAACTGGAGTGGGTTGTAGAAAAGAGTTCACCAGGGAGGACCCTGCATCTGGCCGCTGTGGAAAGAATCTGCAATAAGGTGTGGATTGTGCTGGTATGCTAGCACAAAGTACTTAGAACTGTCACACATTCTTCAGTATTTGGTTACAATAGTTTTTTATTGCAATCAAATCATATATTTTAAATACATTTTAGATTTTGGCTAATTACACAAAGACCCATCTTACTTGAGAGTCCCAATAATTCTATGTTCTATACTGCTTATCTTGGTAACACCAATTAGTCTAATCTGTATGTCTTTGGATGTGGAAGGAAACCCAGCAAGCACGGGTCTGAACATGCAAACTCCACACACAGGCCACACACAGGAATTGAACCATTGACCCTGGAGATGCAAGGCCACAATGCCACCAAGCCAACATGCCACCGCTGACAAGATTTTGTTATACATGATTTGACATGAAGATGGATGTAGTTGTTTTTGCATTAGCCTTTAAAGAAGCCATTTGTATCTTTTGAAACTATATTGTCTTTGTCATTTTGTAGGGGAGAGGCTAATTTCAAGTTGATTGTTTAAGAAACTAGCCAGATTTATTGCATTGCAATATCGCAACTCCTAGATTTTCAAAATGGCATGCTTATTGCATCTAAATACACTTATTACTAAAACAAATATTGCGCCTTTAATTAATTTTAAATAGTATCTCATTCACATATGACAGAATATTAGTAAACTCTGTAGCCCAATGTATTTAATAGCTAAAGCTTTCCAGCAGAATAGGTTTGCCCTGAGAGTGTAGCCAGGTGTATCCTAACATGTCACTTCTCACCTGGTTGACGTTCTGCTTCTCCCTGGCTCCGGCGCTTGACTTCGGCTGCTGAGTGTTCGTATCTGACTCCGATTCAGCCTCTGATGTGCTACCAGACTCCTCTTCCTCTGGTTCTACTGCAAGAAACGTTTGTGGTCTAAAAGGTTCAGGAGAAACAGATTGATCTGCTGTCAAAATGTTCGGCTTGTAAGAAGGAAGTGCTGGATCTTCTACACCAGGTGCATCTTCATCCTCATCATTATCTTCTTCTCCTTCTTCTTCTGGATCATCAACCTCTTCGATGAACTTCTCAACTGGAGATAGTTCCTGACACCTGTTGCACACACGCGCACACACACACACACACACACACACACACACACACAATATTATATATTGTTTCACATAATGCAAATATTATATCACTCCCATAATCATGTGATAATTCATATTATTTCAATATACGCTGATCAGCCATAACATTATGACCACCTGCCTAATATTCAGTAAGCTCCCCTTTGCCACGAACACAGCAATGACCTGTGTGTTCTCTCACCTTTCTACTGGTAACAACATTAACCTTTTCCTCAAACTGAGCTACTTCTATTGCTCTTCTATTGGATTGGACTACATGGGCCAGCCTTCACTCCCCATGTGCATCAGTAAGCCTTGCTCACCCATGACCCTGTCGCCAGTTCACCAGTTCCATTTTTCCTTCCTTGGATCACTTTTGGTATGTCCTGACCCCTGCAGCCCAGGAACATCCCACCAGAGCTGCAGTTTTGGAGTTGCTCTGACCCAGTTGTCTAGCTATAACAATTTGGCCCTTCTGACAATATATCTCGTTACAATGGCAGCTGGAAGTGGGTGGGATTATTAGGCAGCCATCCATCCATCCATCCATCTAGAATCCTCTGTAGTCCAACATAGCTACTGTGGAGACTAATGGTGACCATTGTATTTATTCTCTCTTTTTTTTTTTTTTTTCCACAGTGGTACTGTAGGGTACACATGCACTCACACACTACGTGCAATTTCGGAACACCAGTTAGCGTTCTAATCTGCATTAGAGTCTTTGGACTGTGGGAGGAAACCTGAGTACCCGGAGGAAACCCACCAGGCACGGGGAGAACATTAATGCACACCGACCCCAAGGCGGGGATCGATCCCGAACCCTGGAAGTGGGAGGCGACACTGCTAACTACTAATCCACTGTGCCATCGAATATTAGACAGAAAGTATCCCGTTTTTTTTTTTTTCCTGAAGTTGATCTGTTGCAAGCGGAAAAAATGGGTACGGATTTGAGTGACTTTGACAAGAACCAGATTGTGTGGAGAACTGGTTGTGAAGAACATTGGTGACAAAAGGCGGGCAATAAACAATATTAAGCAGGTGGTCATAATAATAATAATAATAATATTATTATTATTATTATTATTATTACTATATTAGAATACTATAAAAATGCATATTCAAAGAAAATAAGAAACAAAACTAGCATTTCATGTTATCAAGCTCCGTAGCATATAATCATGAAATCAATATTTATGTAAAAAATTAATTCTGAATGAAGCAAATCCCCCAGAATATGAACTTACTTTGAGATGCACGGAGATATCCTTTTAAAGCGGGACCTGGTGATTCCACGTCATTATAATTATCTTAATAATTCATTCATTATACTAAATAATGATTACCACTTAATGACTGATAAATATTGACTTGTTTGTGCTCGGAATGTTTGCGGAAGCTCGGAGCAGCTCCGCCATCCTGAGCGTAAACAAGCAGCGGGATGCACGAGCGGTAACCAGGCAACCGCCGTTGCTATGGGATGCGGTTGCTAGGCTGGCTGTTGTCCAGGCTAATTTGCTAATCATCCACAGAGATGTTTTATTAAAATAATAATAATAATAATGATAATACACTGACGGAAATTTGTTTTTATACTTTTACACTAAATATTAAATGTGGTGTATTGTTTTTTACCTTCTCCTTTTTATTATTATAATTTTTTTTAAATATTTTAAAAACCCATTTTGACACGCAGGGTACAATCCAGTCTGCACAATAATACACTTCTACAGCATATATGAACGTATACCCTACCGCCTCATTTTACGTAGGAAGCACTTTTTGGGATTGAACCACTAATTGGAAAACCAGTAGCTACAGCATCCTGCCAGCAGAGGGCGCTGAGGAGTCATTAATATATATATTTGGTTATACAGGAAGCCAAACCGCCTTGGCTGCGTTTCAGAGTCCATACAAATCGGCTAATCATGGTGTATAAATAACCCCCACACCACCTGTTATACCACAATGCCCCAGAGTGAATGAGTAATTTAGAAGGCTTATGTAGCCTTTGTTTCATAACTGTGTTAAAAGGAGGTGTGCTGAGGGTTGCAAACATGGTTGCCAGGTTTTGGGGTTTCCCTCAAAAAAATGTGATACCCCCCACATGGTTAGCACTGTAGGCATTGCACCTCCAGAGTTTGTGTTCGAATCCCACCTCGGGGTCTGTGTGCATGGAGTTTGCGAGTTCATGTTTGGTGGGTTTTCTCCGGGTCCTCCGGTTTCCAAAACTCCAAAGACGTGCAGATTAGGCTAATTGGCGTCCCCAGACTGCCTGAAGTGTGTGTGAAGGGCGTCTGAGTGTGTGTGTCCTGTAATAGATTGGCACCCCATGCAGGGTGTACCCTGCCTCATGCCCTAAGTCTACTGAGATAGGCTCCAGGCCCTGTGCGACCCTGGATACAGGATAAAGCGGTGTGGACGTGGAATGAGTGAGTGAGGGCAGCGTGTTCCATACTGTACATCCAAATAGTTATTCATTTACCCTACTTAAAAATACTTTTACTTATATACATAGGATACCTGTAGGAACTGACCTTAAAATCGTGAACATTCAATCAATCAATCAATCAATTAAGATGAGAGTATGACATCACTTCCCTCAGTGCATTCTGTGGAGTTAAGGGTCTGGCATTTCTGCTCTTTGGTACCGCTCCTTTTAAGCAGGGATTCCACATACTAATTCTTTCACACACACTATGAGATTCAGTGTCCCCTTACACACCCAGCATCTGATACCGATCACTCTGGCTTTGTCCTTGACTCTGTGAAAGTATTTCCTCTTCCCTCCATTACCCACCTATTCTTTATGCAGGATAATATATATGCTAACAATAATATGAGATTAAAGCAAAAAATTAACCACACTCTGGCTGTAGAATTAATTTTAAGTAACTTTTAGAAAATACCTTTTTTTTTTTTTTTTTCCAAAACACTTTGGCCATCTGTCAACAAGCTCCCTCATTTAAAAAATGTTTAACGCTGAGCTGCGAGCCATGAATGAGCTGCTGTCTTCACTTCTTCAGAAGTTACTCTTCGTCCTTGTTGGGCTGATTTTAGGGGATCAAAGTCAGATGGAACGAGAACTATAGGGAGAATGTGATGTTTTCATCAGCCGTCCGGCTCTTTCTTCAGCTTTTTTAAGCACTTGTCCAACCTCCTTTGAATCTATTCATACACACTCCTGCGTGACAAAACACTTTCTCTATACTGCGCACAAAGTCTTTGATAAATACCGCCATCAGACCACCAAAAACGAATGACTGCACGCTGCTCTTCACAAGTGGGGTGTGCCCTTTTTTGCTCGCAATGCAGTTACGATTGAACTGATGTAACATGTTCACACCTGCACAGCAGTGACTGGGGAGACTCACTGTAGCCTTGAACAGAAAGTGCTGAGAAGACAGAAGTTTTCATTTAACCGGATTGCTGATCGTTTTCGACTCCCCCTCATAAGTATGAATATTTGCTGTTGAAGAAAACCAACAAATGACTTTACATGTGTTGTGAAAATGTGCCCTTACTCTTCCTGCAGCTCCTGTAACCTGCAACATAGAAGGTGAACATAGAAGGTTACGTGTAGGAAAATGATTCTCTAAAATCTCAGCATGTACGTACCACTGTATACAAACACTAGATGTTCTCTGAGTGTGTGTCTGTGATATCATTATATGTGAGATCATGTGTGTGCATTTGTTTAAGATATTTGTTTAAGTTTTGCACAGCATTAATTATCAGCATCAGCAATAATTAGAATAATTACATTAAAGGAAGGTTTTAAAAGTATAATGAGATGTGCTTTTGTGTGTGTGTGCGTGTGTGTGTGTGCGTGCATGTATGTGAATGATTACTCTAGCTCAGCATCTTCCTCCAACTCCAGGATGGGTGTGTGTACGGTCACTCGGGTTCCTGCCAGCTCTCTGACGGTCACCTCCGCTGTGTGTCTCGCCACTTCCTCAGCCATCCTCGCCATCTCCAAACGCTCCTGACGCAACCTACACACACACACACACACACACACACACACACACACACACACACACACACACACACACACACACACTGTGTCCTAGCTACAAAGGTCCTAGCATATAGTCTGAAACTGTGTTGTTGTTGTTGTTGTTGTTTTTGTATAATTTCATAATTTTTTTTCTCATATCATTAATAAAGGATGTAAGCAAACTTACTGACAGACGCTCAAGTTAGAAAAAGTTCTACAAGTTAATTAGAAAGCACATTCCTATATTTCTTATTCCTAACCTTTTTAATAATTTTGTGCCGCATGCTAAGACGACACAGCGATTCTGTTTAGCTTTGCTAAGATTAGCTAAGCATAGCGGAATATTCATACTAATATCACATTAGACTCTTAGCTAGTCCCAACATATTCATAAATATCTGATAAGCAATGTAGAAAATATAGATTATTCTGACATTAAAGTGCGGTGAGTGTCAGAGCTATCATAACACCTCATTATGCTCGGTACTGAGTGGTTGTCATGAAGTGCTTACAGTATGTAAAAGTCTTGTGGCAGTATCGAGCTAAATAGTGCCACTAATATCTATTAATTTCCATAAACCAATCCGAGACACCAACCGTTCCACGATAGTTGTCATGGCTTTGTCCTCTGCCTCTTTCTTTATGCTCTCAATGAAGGGGCTCCATCGTCCAGTTTGGGTCTCAGCATCTTCTTGCTTCAGGAATGATGTTGGTGCTGATGGACTCGTGGCTTCCTGATCCAATTGCTCCTCTGACTCCGCTTGTTTTGTGAAAGGCGCCTGCTCAGATCTCTTCTCCTGGTCCTTGTCCTGGTCATCACCTGAGTCGACCTCCTCGAGGACCAGGTCTGTGGAAGTTAACCTGGTGTGGACAGCTGGAAATATACAATAGTCAACATGGAGATTGTGCGCTAAAAATATATACCTGAAATGAATTAACTCCCCTGTTTAACCTGATTAAGTTGTTATTAAGTAGGAAGTAGAAAAACTTTCAACTTTAAGTGCTGACACTGGAGACTCTGGAGCATCTTCTTCTAGAAAGCTTCATAATATCACTTCAAAATAGTTACTTATTGTGTTAATCGCCTGTCAGGCAAAATCTTGGTGAATACACGACCGTTCAAAAGTTTGCAGTCACTTTCTAACTCCATGATGGTTCCTGATGTTTATTTCTTTCTACATTGTAAAGTTTTGCTGAAGGCGTCCAAAAACTGCATGAATCTCCTTTGAACAGTTGATATTGAGATGTTTCTGCTACTTCTGCTCTGTAAAGACTTCATAACGCCTCTAATCTGAGCTGCTGTTAATTGGTCATTTTTCAGGCTGATAACTCTAAATGAACTTCTCGTCTGCAGCAGAGGGAGGTTTTGGTCTCTTCCTCCTGGGACGGCCTTCATGAGAGACAGTTTCATTATGGTGCTGGACGGATTTTGCAAATGCACTTGACGATACTGTTCTTGCAGGAACTATTACAGAAAGGCCGACCTCTGTGTCTTAACATAACAACTAACTGGTGTTTTTCTTGTTGTTACGTAATTACCTAATTCCATATGTGTTATTTTATAGTTTTGAAATCCACAGTATTGTTGTAGAATGTAGAAAATAAATCACTAAACAAAAACAAAGAAATTTGCAAGTGATCTAAAACTTTTGAACGGTAGTGTACAGTAGTTTATTGCAATAGATGTGTTACAACACTACATTCGGAACAATCAGAATTCAGAATTGAAAAGTGCTTTAGTATAATTGTTATTATACTATTCAATAAAATACTTAACTAATATTCATTCATTCATTTTCTATACCGCTTAATCCTGTGTTCAGGGTCGCGGGGGACCTGGAGCCTATCCCAGGAGACTTCGGGCACTAGGCGGGGTACACCCTGGACAGGGTGCCAATCCATCGCAGGGCACACACACATACACACACTCACACACCCAATCACACACTACGGGCAATTTAGGAACGCCAATTAGCCTAACCTGCATATCTTTGGACTGTGGGAGGAAACCGGAGTACCCGGAGGAAACCCACCAAGCACGGGGAGAACATGCAAACTCCATGCACACAGAGACGGGAATAGAGCCTGGCAGGGGAATCGAACCCAGACCCTGGAGGTGCAAGGCGACAGTGCTAAACGTATAACGTATGTTATATGTTATATATAGAATATGTGTTAATATGTTAATATTACTGTATTTCTGTGGTTTATTGGTTGCTGAAGATGTCCTGCAGTCCCACCTGTGCCCACTATGCTGTTACTGTCTGCTTTGTTTCTGTTTGTGCGCTGATTATTATATCAGGTTTTGTGCTTATTTATGCACCGTTCTTCATATCAAGAACTGAAATCATGTCATGTATATTGTGTAAGTGAAGAGATTGGAGAAATCAGAAAAGGTACATACAAAAGGTGATACATTACCGTGTTGTGTAACCGTTTCTGCCACGCCCTGAAAAAAAATGGAGGGGAAATTGAAGCATGGTTAAAAATCAGTGGTTTAAATGTTCAAGCGGCATTAAAGAGATGCTCAAGACAAAATTGAAGTGTACAGTGTTTATCATTATCCGTAAAGAATGAGCTGCTTTGGAACAACAGCGCAAAACAAAGGAGACAAACGTCTAGCCGCAGGAAAGTTCTGTCTGATGAGCTGCATTTACAGTTAGGTGAAAAGCCATGTGATAACGTTTTACTGATTTTTTTCCTTTGAAGAAATGCTTGTGTCTGACTTACGCCATAATCTTCTTTACTCCTTATAACAGGCTGTGGTAAGGCCAGGCCGAGACCATGAACAATCCACCCCATCATGCTGGAAAAGTGATAAAGATACACAAAGCGAGGTATTAATGCACGGAACACACGAGAGAAAAGCTCAGCTAGTGACAGATTCATCAGATCATTTGGCTTTTCAACATACTTAGCTTTTGTGTCGACGTCTGTCAGGCTGGTTACTGACTCAGGAGGAGGTGAGAACACTGTGAGGAAAGAGGAACCAAAGCTGATATCAATATGTTCACTTGTACAAGAACTACAGTACAGTTCCAAATGAAATGCAAGAGATTTGAGATTTTTTTTTAGTTTTATTTTTTTACCATAGCTATCTTTATCTGAATGAGAATGTAAAGGAACTCTCTAGATACTGATGGAATCCCTATCTGACGTGATTAGTCTTGTTATCAATGCAATAAAAAATAATTTCAAAAGAAACTTTTTTTGGTGTGCAGGAAGTTTTTGGATACTCTTTGAAACAACCCAAGTGAACCGAATGTACGGTTAATGAATGATTTACTGTACTGTATGTAAATTATATATTTTGATAACACCATTCTTTCTGTGTAAAGCAGGGATGCGGGAAGACTTTTACATTGCACGTGCTGGAATTTTAAGCAGATATAGTCTTTGGTCATTTTGGTTCAATGGGATATATTCTTTAAATATACAGTACTGGCTAAAAAGCTAATATTCTCATTATGGTTGTGATTTGCATCAGATACCTGGAGCTAAAACCAAAGATTTCCCTCTACTTTCACCCCCAAATTTCATATATGGTATGGTAGTGTTCATTAGTTTATATTTACTGACCTAGTTCACTCCATCTTTTTGCATTTGTTTTGAGAACCAGGTATAAATTGAGCTCCAGCTGGGTAGGAGCTGCCTATCCTTTAGCAGGTAGTCTGTAATACTTTGGATTAATACCTTTATTTGAGCAGCGTGATGATCTTTGGGAGACATTTTCTGGCTGGTCTGGTGGACGGGGCATGTGGTAAGGCAGAGCATTCTGGAAACCAGTCTTTATCCACTGCATCACTCTGATATATGGGAAAAGTTGAAGATGCTTTGGATTAGGGTAGTGAATGCAAATGGTAAAATCAGTAGCACATGGCTATACGTCGACTGGATCTCTTAATCCTAATCTTGTGACGGTTAACCCCTAGAGGGCGCCTAACGCCCGTCTTTGGTTTTGGTTTGTAGTTTTGTTTGTGTTTGATATTTGACTTCAGGTCCCAGTTTGCACCTCGGTCAGGTGACGTAGAAGCTCACCTGAACCGAGGGAAGTTAATTTGTTTGTTTTTTATAAATAGCCTGACTGAACAGCAGTCAGGCGTCTAGCTTTAGTTGCATTTAGGTTTCAGTTTGTGTTTGGTGTTTTGTTGCCTTTGGAATGTTAAATAAAAGGACATTGTTAAACCGTCAGCTCGCCTCCTCCGCGTTCATGCCACGCACACAGCCCAAACGCAGACACAGTAAGGTGAAGAAACGTGACAGAAAGCTAGACCGTCCAAGTGGCATGGCGGAGGATTTCCCCCTGGATTATTTTTGGGGGGGCGCGGAGACCATCTCGCCCGAGCTGGCGAACTGGCAGGAGGACAGCGAGGAGGAGCAAATGTATCGCAGCTGGGAGTATAGCTTGCTGATGGAGCAGGAGGGCTTGCGGGAAGACAGCGAGGAGCACAGCGAGACAGAGTTCTGACAAAGCTGGGAGAACTGCAGGTACGCCGAGGAGGCGGAGAGGCAGGAGGAGAAAGCAACACAGAGGGAGAGGATGGCGCAGCAGAGCTGGGAAGGCTGCGGGCTCGCCATCCGGCGCACACCGCCGAGAGGTGTAGCGGCCGAGGGAGAGACAGAGGAGTTCTACAGGCAGTGGGCAGAGCGCAACGAGGAGTGCATTCGTGACCTGCGCGAGCAGGTGCTGCAGCTCCAACTGCAGTTCGTCCAGGTTCGGGAGAACCAGCCTGTAGTCCCGGAAGCGATCCCCCTCCCGGATCTGGACGATGCACTCCTCCACCGGCCACTGCCTGAAGCCGACGCGGAGGGAAACGCGCATGAGGTAGGCTGCTACGGGCGGTGGGCGGAGCTCAACCAGGAGCGCATTCGTGACCTGCGCGAGCAGGTGCTGCAGCTCCAACTGCAGGTCGTCCAGTTTCGGGAGAACCAGGCTGTAGTCCCGGAAGCGATCTCGCTCCCGGATCTGGACGATGCGCTCCTCCCCCGGCCACTGCCTGAACCTGTCACGGAGGACAGTGCGCTAGCGTGTCAGCAGCCGCTGTGCCATGCACCCGTTCTTCCGCCGCCTCCCGTCTTTGAGGATGGAGAGCTATAGTGTCAGCTGCTGCTGACCGACGCACCCGTTATGCCGCCGCCTCCCGGCTTCGAGGATGGAGAGCTAGAGTGTCAGCTGCCGCTGATCGATGCACCCGTTCTTCCACCGCCTCCTGGCTTCGAGGATGGAGAGCTAGAGTGTCAGCTGCCGCTGACCGACGCACCCGTTCTACCGCCGCCTCCCGGCTTTGAGGATGACGTTGAGCCGGCGAGCGCGCTGCATGCTCCCACGCCGCTGTCGAGCGCACTGCACGCTCCAGGGCCGTCGTCGAGCGCACTGCACGCTCCAGGGCCGTCGTCGAGCGCACTGCACGCTCCAGGGCCGTCGTCGAGCGCACTGCACGCTCCAGGGCCGTCGTCGAGCGCACTGCACGCTCCAGGGCCGTCGTCGAGCGCACTGCACGCTCCAGGGCCGTCGTCGAGCGCACTGCACGCTCCAGGGCCGTCGTCGAGCGCACTGCACGCTCCACCGCCTTCGTCGAGCGCAGTGACCGCTCCACCGCCTTCGTCGAGCGCAGTGACCGCTGCACCGCCTTCGTCGAGCGCAGTGACCGCTCCAACGCCTTCGTCGAGCGCAGTGACCGCTCCAACGCCTTCGTCGAGCGCAGTGACCGCTCCAACGCCTTCGTCGAGCGCAGTGACCGCTCCAACGCCTTCGTCGAGCACTTCTCCAGCTCTGCAGCCGCCGAGCACGCTGCCAGCTCAGCAGCAGCAAAGTACGTCTCCGGTCCCGTCACCCAGCCTCCTGGTCGGGAGGCCGAAGGTAGTACTGTGGGGTGGGTGTCCGGGGCCTCCGGCGATGCTCCGGAGGAGCATTTCTTTGGGGGGGAGTACTGTGACGGTTAACCCCTAGAGGGCGCCTAACGCCCGTCTTTGGTTTTGGTTTGTAGTTTTGTTTGTGTTTGATATTTGACTTCAGTTCCCAGTTTGCACCTCGGTCAGGTGACGTAGAAGCTCACCTGAACCGAGGGAAGTTAATTTGTTTGTTTTTTATAAATAGTCTGACTGAACAGCAGTCAGGCGTCTAGCTTTAGTTGCATTTAGGTTTCAGTTTGTGTTTGGTGTTTTGTTGCCTTTGGAATGTTAAATAAAAGGACATTGTTAAACCGTCAGCTTGCCTCCTCCGCGTTCATGCCACGCACACAGCCCAAACGCAGACACAGTAAGGTGAAGAAACGTGACAAATCTCTTAAAAAAAAGGGATTTCCTATGAAGATAGTCTTCATGATAGGTTGAGGAGCTGCTCCACCATTTGGTAGCTACATAAAGATAAAGAAGGAACGGACAGAATATGGCATGATTCGTAAGTTATTGGAGCAAAAAAAAACTCAGCATTTCAGAAAAGTCAGATTTTATGCTTATCCTAGAAAATCATTTTAACTTATATTGCCTAAGTTGCCTTTTGTATACAGTACAAAAGTATTTATTGTAAAAATCACAAATGCACTAACTTGTCATCTAAAAGGGTTGACAATTGTGAGATGCTTCATATTGAAATAAATAAGTGTTTTTAAAAACAGATTTCAGCCTTCTGTAAGTGTGTAGCTCACCCTGGACGGAACTGAGAAGAACGCCGCTGTTCAGACACTTCATCTTCCGAGACTATTCCCACCACTGGAACATTAGGAAGAGGCTCTGCAACTGATCACACAATGAACATTGTCTTTGATCATTGATTTGCTCTTGAAGTACGCTCAACCGCCTCATTATAATCAGAGTACAGCCTGAAAAGTCACCCACCTGGAGGTTCTTCAATATTGCAAACCTGGAAGTAAAAAAAGATTTGCATGAGACGAAACAATGCGACGGCAAGTAGATTTTGTTTATAGAAGTAAGTTATTGTCTTTTAAACAAAAGTAGTTTCAGAAAATTCAGAAATAGTTCAGAAAAAATGAGCGATAAGCTATGGATTTCATAAAGTTAGAGCATGAAGAGGGTGGACAACTGCCTGACATATCACATGAGGCTGGCGTAGTGCAACATCCTTGCCCGTAGATATGTCTAAAACCTTGGAACATAAAGATGTACAGTACAGTATGTGTCATTTACAAATGCGTTTGGTGTCTCCCCGAGATACAGAAAATGGAAATATAGGGCACAAGGCAGATTACACCCTGCATGGGCCACCGACTTGTAGAACGCACTCACGCACACCCAGTTACATACCACAGGCAATTTGGAAACACCATTCAACCTACCGGCATGTCTTTGGACTGTGGGAGAAAACCAGAGTACCTGGAGGAACCTCGCCAGGCATTACAGCCCAAGCTAAATTATTATCTAAGTTATACATTTACTGGGTTGCACTACTGTATGTTTAGGCCACCATCAAATGGTTGCACCATAAACTGGAATAGTCAGATATAACATGTTAGTGTTTTTACACATGGCTCTGTCTAAATAGTAATGCAAAATGCTGAACAGCAACATGTAACTGGCTTATAAAATATGAACCATTATTCTTTCCTTAAGCATCATGGTTTATAGGAGGGGTATTCAAGTCAAGGTTTAACACAGTTATTCGAGTAAAAAACTCCCTTTATAATCCCCTGCTAAACTTATCCCAGTGTTCCATGAGTGTTTGGATACCATAAAGTTAAAAGGTTTTCTCAGTACACACGAGCCATGATCGAACTGCCTTTTGCAATTTACTTCTGGATTTTTTATTTTTATTTGTTTGTTTGTAATTAGGCGGCGTGGTGGTGTAGTGGTTAGCACTGTCGCCTTGCACCTCCAGGGACCAGGGTTCGATTCCCCTGCCAGGCTCGATTCCCGTCTCTGTGTGCATGGAGTTTGCATGTTCTCCCTGTGCTTGGTGGGTTTCCTCCGGGGACTCCGGTTTCCTCCCACAGTCCAAAGATATGCAGATTAGGCTAATTGGCGTTCCCAAATTGCCCGTAGTGTGTGATTGGGTGTGTGAGTGTGTGTATGTGTGTGTGCCCTGCGATGGATTGGCACCCTGTCCAGGGTGTACCCCGCCTAGTGCCCGAAGTCTCCTGGGATAGGCTCCAGGTCCCCCGCGACCCTGAACACAGGATTAAGCGGTATAGAAAATTAATGAATGAATGAATGTTTATAATTAGAGTATGTATCTAAATGAAAGTTAATAGTAAAAAAAAAATTAAAAAAAACACCTCTGTATCTTCTTCATCAGATTTCGGTTTTTCTTTCTCCTCTTTGTACGTCATCTCCGGCTGTGGTTCGATCTTCACAATCCCGCCTGAGATCCAGCCAATAACTCCTGATCTGGTTAAGGGTTTACATAGTTTATTATTTTTTTTTCCAAGAAACGTTTCATTCGTCTTGCAGCACAGCATTTGCTAATTGTGTTGTTACAAATTTCTATTCATAAATGGCCTGTCATACTTTTTATATCTGTTACAAAGTGCTATCACTAGAAACTTCTTTGATACAGGTTAAATACTTACAGTGTACTTACAGAAAACTGACCTACTGTATATCAACAATAACTACTAAAGTAATAATACAGTATTAGAACGAGCACATTAATATAAACATGATTTGTCTTGAAGTTGAAAGCACTCAGAGCTGCTGTTATAGAAAATGATATCAACACCTCTCAGAATTAAGAACTTAACAACACAGCACTGTGGTACCCTTCCGGATTTCTTATTCTTTTGCATGTTTGTCACACTTAAATGTTTCTGCTCATCAAAAACCGTTAACTATTAGTCAAAGATAACATAATTGAACACAAAATGCAGTTTTTAAATGAAGGTTTACGTTATTAAGGGAGAAAAAACTCCAAATCTACATGGCCCTGTGTGAAAAAGTGATTGCCCCCCTTGTTAAAAAATAACTTAACTGTGGTTTATCACACCTGAGTTCAATTTCTGTAGTCACCCCCAGGCCTGATTACTGCCACACCTGTTTCAATCAAGAAATCACTTAAATAGGAGCTACCTGACACAGAGAAGTAGACCAAAAGCACCTCAAAAGCTAGACATCATGCCAAGATCCAAAGAAATTCAGGAACAAATGAGAACAAAAGTAATTGAGATCTATCAGTCTGGTAAAGGTTATAAAGCCATTTCTAAAGCTTTGGGACTCCAGCGAACCACAGTGAGAGCCATTATCCACAAATGGCAAAAACATGGAACAGTGGTGAACCTTCCCAGGAGTGGCCGGCCGACCAAAATTACCCCAAGAGCGCAGAGACGACTCATCCGAGAGGCCACAAAAGACCCCAGGACAACATCTAAAGAACTGCAGGCCTCACTTGCCTCAATTAAGGTCAGTGTTCACGACTCCACCATAAGAAAGAGACTGGGCAAAAACAGCCTGCATGGCAGATTTCCAAGGCGCAAACCACCTTTAAGAAAAAAGAACATTAAGGCTCGTCTCAATTTTGCTAAAAAACATCTCAATGATTGCCAAGACTTTTGGGAAAATACCTTGTGGACCGACGAGACAAAAGTTGAACTTTTTGGAAGGTGCGTGTCCCGTTACATCTGGCGTAAAAGTAACACAGCATTTCAGAAAAAGAACATCATACCAACAGTAAAATATGGTGGTGGTAGTGTGATGGTCTGGGGTTGTTTTGCTGCTTCAGGACCTGGAAGGCTTGCTGTGATAGATGGAACCATGAATTCTACTGTCTACCAAAAAATCCTGAAGGAGAATGTCCGGCCATCTGTTCGTCAACTCAAGCTGAAGCGATCTTGGGTGCTGCAGCAGGACAATGACTCAAAACACACCAGCAAATCCACCTCAGAATGGCTGAAGAAAAACAAAATGAAGACTTTGGAGTGGCCTAGTCAAAGTCCTGACCTGAATCCTATTGTGATGTTGTGGCATGACCTTAAAAAGGCGGTTCATGCTAGAAAACCCTCAAATAAAGCTGAATTACAACAATTCTGCAAAGATGAGTGGGCCAAAATTCCTCCAGAGCGCTGTAAAAGACTCGTTGCAAGTTATCGCAAACGCTTGATTGCAGTTATTGCTGCTAAGGGTGGCCCAACCAGTTATTAGGTTCAGGGGGCAATTACTTTTTCACACAGGGCCATATAGGTTTGGATTTTTTTTCTCCCTAAATAATAAAACCCTTCATTTAAAAACTGCATTTTGTGTTTACTTGTGTTATCTTTGACTAATAGTTAAATGTGTTTGATGATCAGAAACATTTTGTGTGACAAACATGCAAAAGAATAAGAAATCAGGAGGGGGGCAAATAGTTTTTCACACCACTGTATATAACGATGGGCAAGAAGTATGTGGAGACACCTGACCATCACAACAATCTCATTCCAAATGTATTCCCCCTTTTCTGTTACAAGTTCTACTTTTGGATTCTGATACGGTTTCCCACTAGATTTTGGAATGTTACAGTGGGAATTTGTGTTAAAGCGGTACGAGCGTCAATCAAGTTAGTGAAGCTACTGATGTTGGAATGTTGAGGATGCTCTAGTTCCACTTCATCTCAAAGGTCTTCTGCTGGGTTGAAGACAAAGGTCTCTGTGCATGACTACCAAACCATTTCTTCATGGAGCTCACTTTGTGCTCAGGGGCATCGTCATGCTGGAACAGGTTTAGACCCAGAAAAGTTAAACAGCTTGTTGAGGGACCATGTACGGTATTGGTGTGATGGTCTGGTGTCCATATGCATTTGAGCATACAGTGTATAATAACACATAACTACAGTATATGGTTTTCCTTCAATTAATCATACCTGTCTGAATCATCATCTGAATGGGACTGTAAGAGAAGGACAAACAAACAGGAGGTTAGGAAGATGTTCATGAAATTCCTTTGATTATATTGGTTTGCTCGCAAGGAGCAATGGTTCACAATGAAGTGAGGACCTTGGCCTCAGTGTTGGTGGCTCTGTGGAGGTTCGGGCTTCTGCTAGGCTGTGGAAGGGCACTGACGAAACCATTAGACAGCCAGTTCAGCATCCCGCTCTGAACACTGCAGATTGACAGAGATTTTTTTTTACATCATTGGGATTAATTTATAGGAAGACTAGAACAGGAAATGTTTACTGCTGTAAGAATCATTACATTTACATTTACGCATTTGGCAGACGCTCTTATCCAGAGCGACTTACATTTTTATCTCATTATACATCTGAGCAGTTGAGGGTTAAGGGCCTTGCTCAAGGGCCCAACAGTGGCAACTTGGTGGTTGTGGGGTTTGAACCTGGGATCTTCCGAACCGTAGTCCAATGCCTTAACCACTGAGCTACCCCTGGCCCCAGTCATAGTCGTTGGAAGTGGGCCGCGGCGCGGTGGTGTAGTGGTTAGCACTGTCGCCTTGCACCTCCAGGGTCCGGGTTCGATTCCCCGGCAAGGCTCGATTCCCGTCTCTGTGTGCATGGAGTTTGCATGTTCTCCCCGTGCTTGGTGGGTTTCCTCCGGGTACTCCGGTTTCCTCCCACAGTCCAAAGATATGCAGGTTAGGCTAATTGACGTTCCTAAATTGCCCGTAGTGTGTGATTGGGTGTGTGAGTGTGTGTATGTGTGTGTGCCCTGCGATGGATTGGCACCCTGTCCAGGGTGTACCCCGCCTAGTGCCCGAAGTCCCCCTCATCCACACCATGTAGTGACCCCTCGATGGGAGCAGCCGAAAGACTAGCAACAACTTCAAAGGTCTAAATAACATTGTAAGAAGAAAGATGTATTTTGTCTCAAATGAGACCATGAATGGCCATGAAACAGGTCTCAAAAAAATGTAACATACACTATGACCCAGATCTATTAATTCATGCCCACGTCTCATTAAAAACCCAACAACCATGTTCCTTAGAAATGTGAACAAATTGATGGGGAAAATACGAGTCATGATATTTGAGAATTGAAGTTGCAGGCTTTTTTTTTTTTTAATGGAAATGTACAGTATACAGTATAATGACACACACAAGTACAGTACAGTTCTTTCCACCGTTGGTGACTTGCCTGCTCTGGGACGTTTCTGATGCTTGATCATCCTCCCTCATTGATTTGACTGACTTCAGTTTTCCTGTCAGCAGTTCAGATGGAAAACACTAATAAGCTTTGACCAAAAATAAATAAATAAAACACACTGAATAATAATTTCTTCTTTTAATATCGAATGGAAATTGAGCAGGTCTCCACCTCTGTTTCCTGTAACTTTTCCAGCCTAATGATCGAAAGCAGGGCAGAAAAGAAAAAGCGCAGAAATAATGAGGTCATACAGTTAAGAGTTAAGAAATGTTCTCATCCTGGTACAGACTATCACTGAAAGGAAAGAACTGGGTGTGAAATAATCCTGTACTACGTGCCTGATGTTATGATGCTGTTCAAGGGAGAGAACGGGATTTTTTGGGGAACACTGGAGAACACGGGAGAAATGTACATACTGTATGTAGAAAAGAAGCTAGAAAAAGAGAAGAGAAGAGAGGAAGTGGATATGTGTGTGTGTGTGTGTGTGTACTGCTTACTGCATTACTCTGCTCTCGCACTCCTGCATGATCAGGACCAGTCAGGGCTTGTGGCACCACCTTCACCATCCAGTTAAACATCCTAATATGCAAAGACAAGCTGTACTGTATTTACACACTACAGTAAAATGGGAAACGAATGACACTAAATTCGTAATGCTCACGTAATTTCCTTACAAACTTTGCATTTTGTTGTTGTCAGAAAATGGGACGTTCGTGACATCACCTACTGTTACTGTTATATATAACCAGTGGTGTCAAAAGTATTCACATTCATTATTTGAGTAGAAGTATAGATACTAGGGTTCAAAAATACTAAGCTTTTGACTCAAGTAAAAGTGTAAAAGTACTGGTTTCAAAACTACTTAAAGTATAAAAGTAAAAGTACCGTGAGGGGCGAGAAAAGCATTAAGGTCTCGCTTTTTGATCATGCGACGGCGGGGGTGGGGGTGGTCGAGGGGGATGTTGAGCGCGTTCTTATCATGCGACCGGGGGGGGGGGGGGGGTTGCGCGTTCTGATCGTAAAAATAGAGTAACGAGGCTATTTTTAAAATGTAAGGAGTAGAAAGTACAGATAATTACTTAAAAATGTAAGGAGTAGAAGTAAAAAGTCGGCTGAAAAATAATTACTCCAGTAAAGTATAGATACCCAAAATTTCTACTTAAGTAAGGTAACGAAGTATTTGTACTTCGTTACTTGACATCTCTGTATATAACAATACAATACTACTCAGTGCCGCGCTACTGATCATAGCCATGGAAAGTCCCTACGAAGCCCTCATCGAACCGTACATCCTGGTATACAGTAATACATGGCTCTTCTCCAGGAAAAACAAAAAATCACAAGTAGGCAGAAAATAGAATGACGTCAATCTTCCTCATGTCCTTCCTCAAACAAAAGAAACAAGGCTCGGTTCTGGCGACAGGCAGAACAATGAGGCCAGGGAAAAGAGCACGGACAGGATGTGGGGAAGTCATTTGGTCAACAGCGGAGGAGGTCTGGGTTTGTGGTCTCACACACAGTCTGAGAAAATACTGTACGAACTTAAACACATATGTAATAATGCCATATGTAATAATGTTTCTTTGCAGCAGATGAATATCCTTTCCTTGTTTTCACGTCTAACTCCACTGACATATTCAATCATAGTTCCTGAGTATCTTTTAGGAACAACTTAAGATTTAGCGATATGAGAATAAAAATAAAACATTATTAGAAAACAATATTAAAATGACGACCGCTCTTACCTGATTCCAAAGGCAGGGTGCTGCATCCCAGGTGGGATTACAATTAAGCCCAGAACACACTCCAGAGATTTGTACAGTATGTGTGGATTAGGATTGATGACGTAATGTGATTACAAGCTGAAGGACAGCAACCCGGTGTGCTGTTTATGTTGGGCATAAAATGCCACTTAATATGACATCACACACACACACACACACACAAACACGAATAGGAAGATCTGAATCGATAATCGATTATAGGTCTAGGTTCTGACAACAAAAAAAAGAAAATGAATGAATTTCATAATAATCTTTCATTCCTGAGACAGATTTAAAGTTGCGTTGACACTTGTGCATTGAGAGCGGGGTGAGGCTGATGCACTGATGTCATCAGGAAATTGGCTACAACTATTGCATTCCTAGAATGACACCACTCCTGAACCAAAGAAAACATCAGAAGCATCTTACCTGGGTTAAGGAGAAAAAGAACTGGACCTGAGTTCATGGTTCGCTTTTCATTCATTCATTCATCTTCTATACCGCTTTGTCCTGTATATTTAGGGTCGGAGGACCTGGAGCCTATACCAGGAGACTCAGGGCACGAGGCAGGGTGCACCCTGGACAGCATGCCAATCCATCGCAGAGCACACACACACACGCTCTCATTCACACACTATGGTCAATTTAGGAACGCCAATTAGCCTAATCTGCATATCTTTGGACTGTGGGAGGAAACCGGAGTACCCGGAGGAAACCCACCAAGCACGGGGAGAACATGCAAACTCCTTGCACATAGAGACGGGAATCGAGCCTGGCCGGGAATTGAACCCGGACCGTGGAGGTGCAAGGCGACAGTGCTAACCACTACACCACCTTGGTTCGCTTTTCAGACGACAGAAATAATTTTTAGTTTCATTTAGACATCAAGGTCCCAAGAGTCTGGAGAAAGAGTGGAGAGGCAAAGAATGCAAGTTACTTAAACTCCATTCTGAATGATTTGGGGTAAAATGTCATCAGTTGGTGTTGGTCCACTGTGGTTTATCACGTCCAAAAGGGAACACAACCATCTGCCAGGAGATTTTTAATACACTTCATGGATCTATAAGCTGACAAGTTTTATGCAGATGGGGATTTTCTTTTCCAGCAGGAAGTAGTGCCTGCCCATGGTGCCAAAACCACCACTAACTGGTTTGTTGTCCATGACAGTATTGGGCTTGATTGGCCAGCTCACTCGCCCGACTTGAACTCCATAGAGAATCTATGGGCTATTATAAAGTAGAAGATGAGAAACACACAACCCACCAATACAGACGAGCTGAAGGATGCTATCAAAGCAACCTGGCCTTCAATAATGCCACTGCAGTGCCACAGTCCGATCTCCTCCATGCCATGCCAATTGAAGCAAAACATTTCAGAATTTTTGTACGTTAAATGATATATTTCTACATGTTTTAGTTTTGTATAACTACTGTATGCTCTCAGATAAATATTTACCTTTTATTAACCATTTAAGATTAATTGTATAATCCTACAACAGAAGTGGTGCCAATAGAAGCCCTTAAAATGAAACTGGGAAAAAAAAAACAAGTTGTGTTGATTCTTTGACTTTTGAACATGAGCAGTTGAACTGGGTGGTGAAGCGGGTATTATCACCATCTTGGTGTGTCTCTGCGTCAGTGTTTCTTTGGCCGGATTGTGCGAGTTGAGCAGCTGAAAGGCAGGAGATCCTATAATGAGATAATGAAAGGATTAGCTTAGCCTGAGAAGGCCCACAT
Organism: Channallabes apus; assembly: GCA_030522415.1. NCBI lineage: Eukaryota > Metazoa > Chordata > Actinopteri > Siluriformes > Clariidae > Channallabes > Channallabes apus. The sequence goes on from CM060113.1 coordinate 40,053,564, forward strand.
CACTGGGCTGAAATTCCTCTTATGCACAGATCCTGGACCAGCTGCTCAGTCCCAAATCCTGATTTTACCCATGCGTAGAAGCGTGTGCCACATGGTGCGATATGGACTTTGAATGTGATTGGATGAAGACGAGGAGACACAAAAGCTGATCCAATAAAGAAAGGCTGCCAGAGATGGGTGTCCGGTCGTCGTCCACTTATTAAACGAGGAGTTTAAGTCACTATATATATATATATATATATAATTATCTGGGATTAGCGCCATTGCCAGTGTGGTATGCTGTTGCTAATCCCAGATTATTTGCTATTATTTTCTTAAAACTATCTGCGCAGACGCTTATGCATCTATTTATGCATCCTAGTCATCCATTTATTTATTAAGCCTTTCGTGCATATTTATCTGTATTTGCATCCAGACATGCAATTATCGGTAAAAGTATTCAAAAGTATTCAGACACCCGAAAAGTGCTTCTTCTAGATCTCATGGATGTGAAACAGAGTAAACTTTTACTAAACTGTGCAGTCTATAATGTGCGAATGCAATTTGAATAAATACACACACACAGCCTGATATGATATTGTTTTTTTTTTTTTTTTTTTTTTTTTGTGAAACCTTTTTTTTATTGTGAGCAAGCTTATAATAATTGTCATCTTATAATAGGCTACCTGTGTTGGGGGAGAAAAGCAATACATGCCCTGCATGATCTACTCAGTTCACTGATAATATAAAAAAAACAAAAATGCATGAAACTTAAATCAACCAACAAATTACAAGAAGGAAAACGGGATCAAACTAAACATTCGACATTCGTGAAGATACACAGTACAAAAATGACACAGGTTTAAAACAATCATTCAAGACAATAATTGAGAGAGGAAAAAAAAAACAGAGTAAGAAAGAGAGAGAGCGAGAGGAGGGTGGGAAGAGAGGGCAAGAAAGGGATCAGATTTCTTTCTCTTTTTTTTTGCTTGCTGAAGTCGCACAGTAAAAACAAAGAGCTTGATGGAGAGCCGTAATCACAGCAGTAGCTAATGGACGTGAAGCCAAGATTCTCATAAACAGACTCCGGGGAGAGGTCCAGAGAGGGAACCTGTGGTTAAAACCTGGCTCAGAAAATAACACAAACCCACAGGAAGACTGACTTCATTTTTTGCCCCCCCCCCCCCCCCCCAAGAATGATATATAGTTCGAATACAGAGTGATAGGAAGTTTTAATGTACTGTAGGTCAAAGTGAAAGTAGGACTGAGCATGCTTCAGCGGCATTTCTGCCTCCTTTTCCCCTTTGCAAAGCCACATTTCTCAGAAGAAGAGAAGGAAATGCTGTATGGATATAGAAACCCCCTTCCCCCATCCGCACATTCCCTCTCTCACTCTCTTCCCCTTTGTCTCTCACCCTCGCAAAATCCCTAAATCAGCACCATGTGTGTAACACAAGCCAGACTCGGCCCCGTCAGCACAGACAGTAAACCCTGCAAGTATGTGCAAAGCAATTTATTAAACCAGACTCCTTTAACTCCTTTATGCTCTCCATGATGCTTTTACCAACACAAACTAGTTGGATGTTTCTTCTTCTTCTTCTTCTGCTTTTTCCTAGACCATCTAACTGAAGAAAGAAAGCGAGATAGTTTTTCCTGACGCACACACTCGAATGTTCCCAGACATTTGTAAAGATCGGGTTCGTTAAGGAGAGAACGTGCTTCATGCACAGACGTAAACACACACGAACACAACAACAACAACAACAAAAAAAGAACCACGACGTACTGTAAAGCCACCACAGAACAAATCATATAATCATTTTCAAACGACGTGAAAGTGCAAATCCTCTGTTGAGAGCAGAGTGGTAAATGGGAAGAGCACCACAGTTGTGTAAAGGCAAAAAACGAAAAAAAAGTGTCTCGCTGTGGAGAGACTATTTTACTACATCCATATACGGACATGTCTTCACCATGTTTACGAGAAGATTCCACTTAAACTGCACATTTTTCTCGTTGTTAACACGTTCGTAAGCCATGCTTGGCAACCCTGTGGTTTCTTAATACGCCGGAACCCGCGGAAGTGAAATTAGCAGCTAATGCTAAATGTGTTTTCAATGCAAAAGTGTGTTTTTTCGCAGGAATTCGCCCGACACGTCTGAGGAACATGTTTATATTCCAGACATTTGTGTCTTGTCTCCATTATCATGACAGTTTCTGGGCAGTTACGTCTTATTTCCACCCGTTGTAACATCTGATAGCAACTCATGCTAAGGTGCTATTACAGTTGATATGGAGTCTTTTCCTCCATAAAAAAAAAAGATTTGTGTGTAATTCTGTCTTTTGTCGGAGTTGAATCCCAAAATCTACGGCCACGACAGCTTACAAGATACGAGATTTTGTGTATTTGTTACAATACACCTCTGAAATCAAGGCCACATGCACAGGCGTTACTATCCGAGGGAAGATGAATCGATTTGGCGCATGCGCCTCGCCTCCGTTGTAATCCTAGCAACGGCTCCATGTGACTAAAATGACCCTTTATTACACTCAGCTTTAACTGCTAACAGATGATCCATGGGTTCACCGCCAACACAGTGTCATGAATGTAAACTCTGAGAAGGAAGATCATCTTCCAAATTCATGAGCATCAAAAAATGGACAGTCCATGTGGGTTCTTCTTGTTAACATTTAGAAAGAGGACACCAAACAGCGAGTGTGTGTGTGTGTGTGTGTGTGTGTGAAAGCGTTCGTGTGTGTGTGTGCTCTTGTGTATGCATCACACCCACTCCTGCAGCGAACGTCTACAGTGAACCAGCACTTTGGGAGTCTCCTTTTTCTGCAGTGTGTTGATGATGATGTAAATCACTCCCAGAATGCACAGCACCAGGATTAAAGGCACCAACACCAGGACGAGGGTCATGACGTAGTCGTTAGTCTCTTTCACCTGCACCACTACTTTTTCATCTTCATCATCATCATTAATGACATCGTTGTCTTTGTAGTCGTCACTGTTGTCATCTTGGTTGTTTCCTCCTGTTTCAGGCCACTTGGGGTCTGGTTTGATATCTGTATCCGAGCCTGGATCGAAGTGAACGTGACATCCCATGAAATCGTTCAGGATGGATTTCGGGAATCCTGCATCGACCTTCATGCGCTTGTTGTCAAATCGCCAATATTTGGTCCCTTTGTAGAAGTACGTGTACGCTGGGAGGAAAAAAGACGTTTAATTAAACATTCTACGTGCATTAACTTGAAGTAAGATAAACACTTAGGCCTTGTCCTAGACGTTTATGTTGTGTTTTGTAGTGCCGCGCGATTGATTTCTACACTGGCGTTCGTTTGTCTCTGTCTAACGCCAGCCTGCAGCCCAAATTGTAGTTTGTGTGTTTAACCTGTAGGGGGCAGTGTGTCAGGAACTGGATATGAAAGTCCTTGTCATGTTATTTGAGGCGCCACCTTTTAATATGGACCATTTTGCAATATTAGACATTAATCTTCTTGTTTTAAAAATTCTAATTAAATTATTAGATTTTTATATAATATATAAAAATATTTTTAAAAATAAAACGGCGACGTAGGGAGAGAAAAAAAACGCCGCCGCTACTGGGTTCACCCTCAGACTGCACAACGTCGGATTAAAGGAAGTTTTTTTGTGGTTTATGAAGAAATGCGAACATTTCCGCGCAAGTTTTATTTTTTAAGCATTTTGTTTTTGCCTTTTTTCCGCATTTCCCCATGTATAGCATGTAGCATCATGGGATATATCCGGTCCTCCGAAACGTAAAACGGACACGGAGAAAACGAACTAGACGCGGTTTCCTTGCGTCTGTTGGGATTTGAACGCCAAGAAAAAGCTGCATGCAACGTTTTTTTTTAACGCCGTATAAACGCGCAGTCGGACAAACGCACGTCACCAAACCCCGTGTGAACACCGTCACTGACTCCTATGTGTAGAAAACCCTCGGCGCTTCATCCGCGCTCACCGGACGCTACGAACCGCAGAAAAACGGTCGATTTTAACGCCCGTGTGAACAAGGTCTTACTAACAGTGGCAGCTCAGTGGGTTAAAGGAATGTTTTGGAATGAAAAAAAAATAAATCTAGAGATGGAGAGATGGAGCTTTAGGGAATTGTTGCCCTACTTTCCTCAAATTTTCATTCTCTGAGCTCTCGGGATTGCTTTTAAAGAAGGCACATTTGTGATGGTCTTAAACTCACCTCCATCGTCACTCAGGAAGGCCCCTTTAGGAGACGAAGGGATGGAGTCCCAAACACTTATGGGTCGTGGGTAATCTTTATCCACAGCCCGAGACTCCTCGCTGAAACGCCAGTATCTACCAAAGAGGGAGAAAAAAAAGTGGATTTTATGTTAAAATGAAACACTGTAAGGCGGAGCGGTGTTGTAGTGGTTAGCGCTGTCGCCTTGCACCTCCAGGGTCCGGGTTCGATTCCCGGCCAGGCTCGATTCCAGTCTCTGTGTGCATGGAGTTTGCATGTTCTCCCCGTGCTTGATGGGTTTCCTCCGGGTACTCCGGTTTCCTCCCACAGTCCAAAGACATGCAGATTAGGCTAATTGGCGTTCCTAAATTGACCATAGTGTGTGAATGAGTGTGTGTGTGTGTGCTCTGCGATGGATTGGCACGCTGTCCAGGGTGTACCCTGCCTCGTGCCCTGAGTCTCCTGGGATAGGCTCCAGGTCCCCGCGACCCTAAATACAGGATAAAGCGGTATAGAAGATGAATGAATGAATGAATGAAACACTGTGAAAACATAGTGTGCACTCTTTAGGCCAATTTACATTTCCAAAGTATTTTACACTCACATTTATGGCATCTGGTGCACTCACTTATTCAGAACAACGTACGTTTATTTCAAATTTTTTTAGCCCTGATCAGAAGCTCAGTACGCCGAGCTCCTGATCAGACTGCATGATTTATATCTATAACACTGGCCTCCCAGGAACTTGTTTAACAGTCCACACATGTGGAAACAGAACCGTCAGAACTGTACAAGAGATGTGGCAATAACTTCCATCCAAGATCCTGTAATGTGCAAGCAGTGTTGATGAATGATTGTGTGTACAGTTCCCACAAACAGATGCTTCTCTTCCGCAAGTTGGTGACAAGTTATCCTTCGATTTCCAAGAATCAGGAACTGGGTGATCACAGGAACGGCTGTAGTGGGCTCTGAGCCACATTGGCCACGATCGTGCCTTCTAATATTCACCATTCAAACGTTTTACTGCGGCTTTAAGAGTCTCACCACCGTACTGTGCCTGACGTCTTCTGGAGATGTCAAGCTGGTTTTTAACCAGAAATTTCATCATGAGTCCCAGTTTGACTTGAACGACCCTCGCAGACAACACAGGATTCCATAAAAGTGCGTGTGTGCAAATATAGTATATTAAATATAGTATGCCTTTAAGCAGCATTATCGCTGGTGGTCAATGCGGTACAGAACTTTGTTCCACAGAAACACTTCCATTTCAACAAGCATTTCAGTGCACTGCATGATCTACACATCCTACACCCATAAAACAGAAGCACATGCATCCTGCTGTGTTTCCTCCTTCATGCACACTCCAGATGCACACTCGCTTTCTCTGTGCTCTGAATTTGTTCAGAACCACAAAAGGCCATGAAGTGTCTAATATTAACATGCAATATACCATATATTCTAATATACACAAATTAATATGTACACTATCAGTTAAAAGTTTGGACATACTTTATATTTACATGGTCTTTCCTGATTAAAATTTTTATTTATTTATTTTTTTTACTTCTTTCTACATTGACATAATCTGAGGTGCTGTTTGAGGTTAATTGGTGATTTCTGAGGCTGGTGACTCTAAATGAACGTCTCCTCTGCAGCAGAGGTAGTTTTGGTCTTGCTTTCCTGGGAAGGTCTTCATGAGAGACAGTCTCATCATGGTGCTTGATAGGTTTTGCACATACACTTTATAATACTGTTTTTGCCACACACTGTCTGTTGTTGTTGTTACTTAATTATCTATGCCATATGTGTTATTTCATAGTTTTCGAAAAAATGCATTATTGTTCTAGAATATGGAAAATAATAACTCCTGATTTGTGTCCTACAACTTTAATGAAGGCAACAGTTTTGTACAGTACTGTTGCTTTTTTTATTGAAATAACAATCTACTGTATATGGTTAGGGCGGTGCGGTGGTGTAGTGGTTAGCACTGTCGCCTTGCACCTCCAGGGTCTGGGTTCGATTCCCCGGCCAGGCTCGATTCCCGTCTCTGTGTGCATGGAGTTTGCATGTTCTCCCCGTGCTTGGTGGGTTTCCTCCGGGTACTCCGGTTTCCTCCCACAGTCCAAAGATATGCAGGTTAGGCTAATTGGCGTTCCTAAATTGCCCGTAGTGTGTGAGTGCGTGTGTGAGTGTGTGTATGTGTGTGTGCCCTGCAATGGATTGGCACCCTGTCCAGGGTGTACCCCGCCTAGTGCCCGAAGTCTCCTGGGATAGGCTGCAGGTCCCCCGCGACCCTGAACACAGGATTAAGCGGCATAGAAAATGAATGAATGTATATGGTTACAGAAAATAAAGAAAACAAGACTTTAAATAAGTTTCCTTGCCGTACACCATTTCGATGCTGTCACTCACTCACTCATTGTGTATACGGCTTTTTCCTGGATACAGGGTTGCGGGGGCCTAGACCCTATCACAGGAGACTTAGGGCACAATGCGGGGTATACCCTGGACAGGATGCCAATCCATGGCAGGACGCACACACACACACAAACACACACACTAAAGGTAATCTGGGAACACCAATTAGCCTAATCTGCCTGTCTTTGGACTGTGGGAGGAAACCGGAGTACCCAGAGGAAACCCACCAAGTACGGGGGAGAACATGGACACAGAGGCGGGAATCGAACCTGGGAGGGAATCAAAAGAGACCCTATAGGTACAAGGTGACAGTGTTAACCACTAAGCCACTGTGGTTTACGTCTTACTACAGCTCTGCTTAAGATATTGTATATCTTATTTGTTCTATATGTTCAGACCAAGTCAATTTGCATTACCTGTCTCCTCTGAAGAAGTAGGTGTAACCAGAAGGCTCCCACCACACAGCTGTGTCAACTCGATCTGGCATCCCGTGACCATAATGCATCAGTTCCTGAGGATATCCAGGCAACACGTCAGCCTCTCTGAACAGCCAGTATTTAGTACCTAGAGGAAGAAAGAAGCAAAGTGGTTGAAACACTTTCTCAGATTTTCTCAGAACTGTTCACTGGATTGTGGTGCACCAAAAGGCATCTGGTGACCCTGAGTTCAACACCATTGCTTGGACACTTTGTCAGTTACAGTGACACTAGTAAACTGTGGGCATCTGTAAGCTCATGTATGCGGAACAGGGCAGATAGCACTTTCTTGTAGGAACGTTTCACTTCCCTGTGATACAACAAGATCGAGGGTCGGTACATACCTCAGTTTTGAGAACAGTAAATAGTAAACATCTATCCACCATCTATCCACCCTATCTATTATCTACACCCCTTATCTGGTTACATTTTTAAACATTAATCAGCTTACACCATATCTTTGGACAGTGGGAGGAAACCAGAGTACTCAGCAAGAAACCCAGCAAACACAGAGCGAACTTCACACAAACAGAGCAGAGGTGAGATTCAAACCCCCAACCCTGGAGGGGCGAGGTGAGACGATGCAACAGTATTAACTACCGTGGACTTACTACCTTCACCCAACCCAGTGAGCACTTCTTTTCCAACAGGGTAAACTGGGAGCATGAATTTTGTGAAATGTCACTCCAACTGAATCATTAAATTGGGTTCTTCTTTTCAAATCGGATTTAAAGTAAAGAACTTTACATTTCATACATTGGACGACCAGAAACCAGTCTAAAACAAAAAAAGATGTCTGTATGTCTGTCCAGCCTGAATTTGTCACAGCATCACACAAAACTGGCTGGACAGAATTTAATGAAACTGCCAGTCCTTAGGATTTTGCCTAAAGTTAAACATGCACCATAAATTAAATCAAAATGTTGAGTAGAAGGGAAGTTTTGTGACAGATTGTAAACAGATTGTATACATTTTGACAGCGTAATGCGCATGAGTCAGGCTGTAGGCACGTTTTAAATCGATCGCTGGACAGATTTTTAATTTTTTTTATTTTGGGGGGGGGGGGGGGATTTTTTCCCTAATTTATTCGTGGCCAACTCCTCCCCGTCACTAGGGGGCGCTCCCACATTAAGGCTACCACAACCATTCAGCCGGGAGGGTCGAAGACTATCACGTGTTCCCTCCGAACCACGTGACGCCAGCCGACCACATCTTTCTGAAACTGCTCGCTCACACACGGTTAGGGGCGGAATAACACACTCGGGGGGAAAGCGCTATCCGCTCCTTCCGCCTGCACAAGATCACAGACGCCCCTGATTGGCTGTAGAGCCGTGATTAATGTGGGAGCACGAGTACCTCTCATCGCCCCCCCACCCCCCACCCCACGAGAGAACTCGGCCAATCAGCTCTCTCTAGGCCTCCGGCTGTGAGAGGTGACAGCATCACCCGGGGTTCGAACCAGCGATCTCCGGATGATAGGGGGCGCCACTCAAAGTTTTTATGAAACTTTTGCAGCACTTTTTTTTTAACCTGCATCATTAGTGAAACCAAAATGTTGAGTAAAAGCGATGTTAAACACCTGCACCAATAGATGTTAAACTGAATATTTTCACTTTCGCTGAAATACAGTAACAAGGCTGAAGTGGTATAAGTGAATTTTAACACTCTGGAGTGGTTTTAAGACAAAACTTCATCTTTATCTGATCTACTTTTTCCGTTTTTCATCTGGGAGGATACTCGACCTTACAAAATGTGATTTCTTTGTATTAATAAGTTAGACAGAGAGTTCTGTCATACAGAAGGACGGACAGACATGTACAGTACGTGGGCTTCAACCTGAAATAATATTATTATTATTATTATTATTATTATCACTGATTACATTAACGGTGATCAGATTATTTTTAGCTTTAACATTTGAACTCTTTCTACAAACTCTTTTCCATCATGACAAGTACTAACGCTAGTATTAATTAAAAATGTTCTTCTGGAACAAACCTGGCAACCCTGTCTAAAGAAGCAAGAAAGAAAGAGGGCAGGAAAAGTCATGATCATTTCTACTTTTCCAATCTGACAGAGGACAGAGGCTGTATTATATTGCATGAAAGTCCACTTTCCCTCTCGAGTCGCTGCACACAAAGCTTTCTTTAAACTGCGCGATGGCTACTGAAGCTCTAATGAAGGTTAGTGTGTTCTGCTCAGCAGCTGACACTCGAGCCACAGCGCTCGGCTCCTGCTCCGTCTCCACAAGCTGATCACCATGTGGAGGGCTGATGCAACACACACAGGCCCGATACTTCTGCCAAAACCCCCTCCCCTCCCCTCTCCCCGAACCTCCCTCACTGAGTGCTTTACGACTGACGTAGTTTGGCCTAAAGACTGTGTTGGAGCACAGAGAGCAGATGTTTTTCACGAAAACAGGGAAGCTGTGAAATATTTAACATTGTGCGCTTGTCAGAAATTATTGGTACCTCAGACCGAACAAGTTTGACAGAATTGCTAACAAGAAGGTCCACGTAGGAGGAAAGATAAAACGGAAGTTTACCCACAACAACACACATGTCGTGGAGTTTTACTGTAGATGTGCGAAAACAACAAGGCAGGAATGTAGGTAAAGCTGGACACGAATGCTTTTTTTTTGTTTAACAAGCAAAGACTCCACAGTTCCAACTTATTGTTTTCAACTGGCTCAGTCAGTGCCGAACTGCGTGAAGTGTGAAGCGAAAACGGAAAACTTACAGTACGATGACCTGGATGTATAAATCTACTAATGCTCTGTTAAACTTTGCACAGTTTGCTCGTAACGCAGCAGGAGTCTAAGAGTGCATCAACTTATGCACATCATGATTTGATCGTTTTATTCCACATTTCCTGGTAGATATATCAGATTGTGAGCAGATCTCCAGTGCACAGCCTTTTGCTTGGAAGTTTTCAAAGAAAAAAAAAAAAAGTTGTAACCCCTTTTTGCCAATTGTGGCTTTACAGTAGGTTGGGAATGTGTTTTAATGAGGAAGTGACCAGGTCTCCCTGCAGCCTCACTGATATGTTTTATTCCTGTCCTTTATCGAATTTTGGAAGAACATCGAGTTCCTTGATAATGTCACTGTTGTGCACAATTTCTCCACAATGGCCTTCACTGTGTTACATTGTACATCGATTTCCGAAAAAGCTTTGGTACCCTTTTAACACCGTTGGTTTTTTTGGCTTCAAGCAGGCGGATAAAACCAAGAAGACCAGAAGTCTTTTTTTTTTTTTACATAAAAAACTACAGAGTTGGAGTTTGTCATCTTTCTTGTTAGATCTACCTGACTCAACTTCCTTTTAACAGAACTGTGTAGAGTGTAAATGCTGCAGCTAAACTATACAGTAAGTGTTGGCACCTCATGAGTAGCATGAGTGTGTAATCTTTTTTTTTTTTTTTATCTACATCACTGACCTTTGAAGAACACAAATTTTCCATCATGGCGCTCGTATGCAGCATCTATATCTTCAGGTAGGCCGACCCAGAAGACGGAAATGGGCATGGGGTAATTATCCAGAACCCGGTTCCGCCTGACTCTCCAGAACCACTGACCCTGAGAGAGAGAAAGAGGGAGAGAGAAAGAGAGAAAGACTGTTGTTAAGTTGAAAGCATCTGCACATCCAAAAAAAAGTACATGACTTAGAGATTAGGAAATCTATTTATAGCACTGAAAAGCAAAGCTATTCCTAGAAAGGCCCACGCTGTTCCAGGGTATACGGGAAAACAGCTTCAAACATGACACAGCAACCAAGGTTTTTATTTTTTGTTTTTTTGTCCGCATAAACATCACATGGGATATGACCTGATGCAATCTAAATCACATGTCCTGTTTTGTGCTGTTTGTGGAGTTTGCACAAGTTTCCTTGTGTTTATCAAAGCTGAAGAGCTCCATTAAACCAAGATTGTTTTTGCCATTACATTCTTATAATTCGGTTTAAAAAACATCTTGTACTGGGGAAAAAAAAAATTAAGTAAAAAAGGTTTACTTGTAGTTTGAGTATTCTTATCTATTTTGGGGTGCCAATATTTCCAGCAGCACACAACACCTGAATTAATAGATCCTACTGACCACATTTGTTTTCTGCCTTATAATGCAGCTTAATTAATTATCTGTTAAAGAACTATTAACAATTAAAAAAAAAAACAAGCATGATTTATTTTGATGAAGAACTTCCCTTGCATGCTGTTTTTCATCAATCATTAAACAAATACAACATATCTGTTTTGGTGTGCAATGACCATTACCTTGAAGACAAACATCTCCCCCCTGAGCACCGCAATCGTGTTAAAGTCTCCATGGCAGATATCAGGAGCGTCCTGGTCTGAGCGGCGAGTGGGTCTGGGGTCAGCTGGAGGAACCCATGGCTCGGTGACTCTCTCAGGTGGTCTGGTGGCTCTTTCAGGAGGTCTGGTGGGTTTCTCTGGACGTCTGGTGGGCCTTGCTGGAAGTCTGGTTGTTCTTAAAGGCTCAGTAGTGGTCGAAGTGGGTTCTGGTTCTGGTTCTGGTTCGGTTGTGGTCGTATATGATGGGGTTGTAGTGGTGATTAAAGGCTCAGTGGGTGCAATCACAGGGGGGCCTGTTAACACATGTAAACATTTGGCTATAATTTCCTCCTCTTGTCCAGAGGAACTAAGTGGTGTCATGTTTTTTTTTTTTCCACAGAGGAGCAGTTGTGGCAGAAAGCCCAGTTCTCACAGTCTCAGTATTATAGTGTATCCGGATGAGCCACGATGGAGAAAACACTCACACTGATTCACAATAACCGTAACTCAGTCATGTGACGGTGCCACTTTCAGTTCAATGCTGATGTTGCACTAATATAGTATTAAGACACATCTTATGGCAGGAATGTCTAATAAAGTCTAAAATCCTATTATTATTATTATTATTATTATTATTATGCCTATCATTAAAAATCCCATATTTTTCTCATTCTTTAAGAAGAATGTCCCAAAGCTCCCAAAAGTGTGTCTTGTTAATGCCCTAGCAGAAATACCCATCAGACAATGCACTGTTTAAGTGTCTAAGCAAATAAGATGCAGCTGAGCCACGCCCATTGTGAGAATGACCGAGGTGTGCAACAAACTGGGGGGAGGGGATCTTCTTATATGAGGTCATATTAGAGGAAAAATCTAATCATTCTTTCATTCATTCATCTTCTATACCGCTTTATCCTGTATTTTAGGGTCGCGGGGACCTGGAGCCTATCCCAGGAGACTCGATTAGAAATCTAATCGGCTTGATTAAATGTTAATAAAAAGATGTTTTGTTTTTATTATGTTTTTGTTTGTAAACACACCATGGAGACCCACCTTTGTTTGTAAACACACCATGGAGACCCACCTTTGTTTGTAAACACACCATGGAGACCCACCTTTGTTTGTAAACACACCATGGAGACCCACCTGAATGTCTAAACCTGACTAAAAAGTGAATTTTCAATAATACGTCCAATTTAAAGTCACAATAAGGTCTTACAAATATTTATCCAATAAACTACCATTTTTAGACAACATACTGTACCTTTTCATGAGGAGGTAAGTTAATATAACTATTATTACAATATATCGGAGATTTAAATATCTATGGGATTAAAGTACAGTATAAACATACTTCAGAAAGTGCACATTGTTTTCCATCATCTCCCATCGAGCGCAAAATCTGTTACACCACCATCCTACATTAACACCCCTAAAATCTTTACATTATCACACTTCTCACCGTAGATCTGCTGAATGCCACTGATGTCGTCCTTGCCTAGTGAGAAGGTCTCAGTGTCCATCCACTGGTAGAATGGAGCCATGATGGCTGAGGCGTCTTGGGAGTGCTCGAGACCCAGCGCATGCCCCAGCTCGTGAACCGCAACCAGGAAGAGGTCAATGCCTGGAGAGGAGACAGGGCCAGATTGGGATCAATGAATACATCTCATTAAAACAATCGACCTTTACAAAGAAATATGGCTTCATGTTAAAGTATTATTAGTATTTAAAAAAAAAAAACAAGCTTCTCAGATTCATTGGCACCTGCTCCTTCTCGCTGGTTGAGCGTCCACGGTTCATCCATGTCAAAGTGTGTGTCTCCTCCAATGCCTGGACCGGGGAAGAACGCGTGAGCCAGAGAGCCTCCTTCACCATCAAAAAGGGACGTGTCTCCATGATAGCCAGAGGCAAACAGCAGAATAATATCCGGTCCCTCGCTGCCGTTTTTGATGTCATGATAAGGAATGTGCTCGAAGCGTAACGGGGTTACTTTCTCCCAAACTCTAAAGGCCTTGTGGATGGCCTCGTTCGACTGCTGCTGATTGAGGCTGGATGGAGAGTTCTGAACGCTGGAAAGAAAAGAAAAAGAAAGGTAACAAAATGTCAACCTACTGTATCTGAGAGAAACATATTGGCTGCTGGAAGAAAATGAATGCGCCATTCAAAGTAAACTGGCTTTCTATAAAGGTAAGCTAGTAAAACAAATCCTCATCTCATTTACAACATGAGCAGTTTCAGAGGAACGCTGAAACTGCGTATTTCACAGGCCACACAGTGACCTACGAATCATTCAAGCATAAAAACATTTAACTTATGTTATGAACCAGTGAGAAACAAGTGCAGATGATGACAGATGATCAGGCCGGTGATCAGTGCGTATACTGGCGATGGTGAACGATGAGTGAACAGACGAGAGGGGAAATGAGGTCGCTGCTGAGGTTGTTACATACTGTAAACAACCAAAGTTGCATCTTTAGACACTTTACAGCCTGTTGGAGTACAATATTAGTTCCCATTTATTTCATTTAATCAACAACATTTAATTTCATTTAATGTCAAGAATTGAGAGTGAGCTCAAGACTTTTTGCACATTACTACTGTACAACCTAACCCTAACAAGAAGCATTGTTGCTATTTAAAGGTGCAATACCCAAACATGTTTCTAGACCTGTAATAAATGTGTATATTTAAGGATACCTACAGTAAATACAGTACTTTTATTATTTTTCAAATATTGCAACGCTAAATATTAAATTGTATTTAATTTCCCTGCCTTATAAAATAAAGCTCCGCGCAACTTGCAATTTCCAATACTTTTCCTTGAAATAAAGATATTATTTTAATTGCACATAACATTGCCCCTAGATGAAAACAAAATTTACTAATTGACCACAGATTAAAACCTTTAAAAATAGATAAAATCAGGTTATAATTACTCAACGTCTTTGACTAACTCACCTGTAGGTCAGCTTGACTTTATCCCACCGGTGACCCGTCAGAGCGAAGCGTTTCCGCCTGACGCCCCCGTCAACGTGCACCTCGAAACGATCAGGAAGACCACATCGCGGGCGCCTCATAGCCCTGAACACAAAGGGATTCAAGATGCTCATTTACCAAAACACCATCAAGTTCACACTATAAACATGAAACCAGAGTTCTTTCTTTTGCAAGGAGACTTCAAACACAATTAAAGACTGCACTCTCGATTCATTTAAACAAGAACAACCATAGAGTACAATTTCAAGCACAACATCACAGTCCCGGTTTTGTCAACTTGAAAATATCTGAAGCTCTCTTCCATCACATGCTGGACTCACTGGACTGGATTCACTTCCCCTTGCCCTTCGTTCGAATGAGAATCCTATGATTCACATGGGATATGACATTTAAAAAGCATAATATGTACATTCAACACTATTTTTATTTTATATCAATAAATATACACTACATACTTCCATAGTGAACAGTAGGATTGATTATAATTTCATTTATGAGCCGATAGGAGCGGGTTTAGGGGAAAAATTTTTGCACGCCTCAACTTTTAAGGCTCTGTACAAGGAACTTGTACAATAAACCAAAAAATAAAGCCATACTTCAGAGTGACGGGGTCCACTTGGCCTGTGACGTCCAAGCCGTAGAAGCGCTGCATCTCCTTTATGGCAGTGGACAGAATCTGCGCCGACTGCATGGTGGACATCTGCCTGCTGGCCTGGGACAGGTAACCATAGGTCCTCAGCCATGTCTTCGTCAGCAGCGTTGACCGAGATGACAAGAGAAAAACAGACAAACATTACATTTACACATTCTGTTGTTCTTTTAGCATTAATGTTGACATTTTGTTTTCACTAACTGAGAGAGACACACAGACGCCTCATGTCTACAACACATCCACTACAAGCAGACAGATTACACAAAAATGTGTAAATTGGACGGACACTTAACACCAGCTCGTTGTTACACGCACACCCGTGCACACACACACACACACACACACACATGCATGCTTGAGCGTTCATCGATATTAACATATTAAAATTACTTTTCCAAAACTTTCGAACCCATCCCCTGGGGGTGGGGGTCAGGGGTGGCTCAGTGGTTAAGGAATTGGAATGTGGTTCGGAAGGTCCCAGGTTCAAATCCCACAACCACCAAGTTGCCCCTGTCGGCTCCTTGAGCGTGGCCCTTAACCCTCAACTGCTCAGATATATAATGAGATAAAAATGTGCAAGTGGATAAGGGCGTGTGCCTAAATGTTAAGGTGCAAGATAACGTTACAGTCGCAATCACTAAGCCACTGTGCCACTTTGTTCATGTACAAAACAATACACAGCTGATCTGGTATGTCCTCACTGAAGAACTAGATTTTGGGATGAAGTACACTTTCATTACATCATAGCTCCAGCACAAACTAAACATGCAAATGCTGGACACCAAAAAAAAAAAAAATCTTGGCTGGTTGACTTGAGGTAAGTGGAAAATCATGTTAAGTTCCTTGAACTATGAAGATCCAGATCAGAAAGTTGGAAAACCATCTAACGCAACCTCTCTGGCTTGTTCACTCTCTTTCAGCGTGTGTAGCAAAGCAGCAGAGCCATGAGTGAACGCAGATGGAGGCGAAATGCCTTTCTGGGCTGCACCGATAAACTCCTGAAATCGCAGCACGACCTACAGAGCGCGGCTGGAAACTTTCCGACAGGGCTGGAAACTCAACCCAAGGGAGGACACGAAGGAGAGAAAGCTGTCCGGCGAGGATCTGACTGATGTGCGGTCACGTCCAACACCAACTCTTGTTTGTTTTAACTCGGGAACATAGGGATATGCACTGCAATGGGATTTAGATAAAAAGTATAGAATCCTGAGCACGGCTATCCATCACGGAAGAGTTGTTTTTTTCAAACTCAAGAGCAGGATGATGGGAACAAAAGGAAAATGGCTGGAGTGAAGTTAATTCAGCGGCACAGGGAGTGGAGCGATTATGAACTTCAATATGATATTCGAACCTTAATATGACGGATTGACACGACACAATAACTAATATAGGAGTGAACGATATTTTATAGTTTTCCGTTCATGATGTAAATGTTTCACTTGTCTTTAAATACAAAAGCTGGTATTTACACAGCTGTATCAGCGCTGCAGCTGTTGTACTAATAAAGCTGTATTTTTATTTATTTTCCCCCTTTTTTTTCCACATGTTAGATGTAAATACAGTCGAATCAAACCCTAGGCTGCCAAACACCACTTTAAACCATTTAGATTTGGTTTTTACATTTATATAATCCATCTTCGTTTTTGATAGTTTGCACATGCATACAGATGTGTAAATGCAAAAAATAGCAATTAGTGATCTGATTTAGAGCATTACATAAATATTCCTTGATCTGATTAAGTAGATATTGTTTGATTTATTAGCGTGCATCTAAACATAGTTACCTTTTGATGATAAACAGTCATTACAAACAAAGGACAAAACAAAGTCGCATCATGACACAAATCTCGAATCTGATTGAAGGCAATGTTTACAGTGTATGAAGCCTTGTTCTGATTAAGCAGATATTGTGTCATTAGTGTCTGCGTAAACACAAAGATGTTTGTAATGATCAATAGTCTATAAACCTGTACCAGATGGCTTCATTCTGATTTAAGACATCATAACATTATTTACATTGTGACCTAATCTAATTAACATGTTGTTTATTTTATTATCGTCCATCTAAACACAGTTACATGACAACTCAAGTCTACAGTCGTCTAATCGGATTTGAGAGACAGTATCAATGTTAACATGGAGTCTTAATCTGATTAATCAGATATTGTCTAATTATTGTCCATGTGAACACAAAGATTTCTTTTGTGATGATTAACAGCGTATAAACAATAAATAACTAAATTCCGGATAGATTTATTTCCAATTTTAGAAACCATAGGAATGTTTACACACGGTGATACACTGATTAATTAGACACTCATTGTTTCATTAACGTCTCTCTATATAGATTTAAATTTTGATTAATGGTATAACTCAGCTCTAGAGGACTAATCTGATTTACGGCATGAGGGTTACATGAGGTCATAATCTGATTAATCACATTCTCATTACTTTATTGATCTGATTAATCACATATTGATCACTATTGATCTGATTTAGGTGGCACGTGGTGTAGTGGTTAGCACGGTCACCCTGCACCTACAGTAGATAGATGGATTGATCTGATTAATCTTGACATATTGATCAGTATATTGTCCTGATTAACTCTGCATAAACACCAAATACCTACAGTACAGATAGCTTTATTCCTAATTTCGACATAATCTGATTAATGAGAAATTGGTTGTTCTAATAAAGCCTGTCGTTATACACAGTTACATTTTGATTCATGGAAACTCAAATGTAAAAGACTAATCTGATAATTAAGACATTGGGTTTACATGACGTCCTAATTTGATTAATCACATATTGATTGCTTTATTGATCTGATTTGTCTGTTCATTAATCACATATTGATTGTTTAAGACATCTATTGTCCTGATTAAACAAATAAAAATTCTGATGTTTTTTATTTTGACATCATAGCAATATTTACATTGGACCATATTAACACATCTGATTAATCAGACATTTGTTGTTTTATTAAAGTGTGTCTATATACAGGGTACAAATTTTGATTCATGGAATATCTCAAATCTAGAGGACAAATCTGATTTCTGCATGACCCTAACTAACCCTAACCCTAGCTTACAGGTCATAATCTGATTATTCACATTTTGATTGCTTAAGAGTTATAAACACTAAATAACTACAATCCAGATAAACGCAATATTTACTTAGCGTTGACTCCTACTGTACTGTATACCACTTTATAGGACCCGAGGTGGGAAATAAACCCTCGACCCTAGAGGTGCAAGACGATATCGCCTTCAGCGATATTTACATGGGATTATAATCTGATTATCAGACATTGGTTGTTTTATTAAAGTCTGTCTATATACAAAGTAAAATTTTGATTCCTGGGATAACTCAGATCTAGAGGACTAATCTTACTTATGGCATGAGGTTTACATGAGGTCTTAATCTGATTAATCACATTCTCATTACTTTATTGATCTGATTAATCTCATATTCATTGCTTGATTTGACAAAGCACATATTGATTGTTTAAGACTTATATTGTCCTGATTAACAGGATTAACTAAAATTCAGATTTCAGTTTTATTCCCAATTTGCACACTATGGAAGTATATACATGGGGTCAAAATCTGGTTAATAAGATGTAAATAAGATTGATTAAGTGTTCCTCCACTTGGATTTGGATCAATCCCACAACGTCCTCGAACACATTTATATTTATGATCATTTAACAATAACAAAAAATAAATAAACAATAATATTTATTATTATTATTATTATTATTATTATTATTACTGTACCTCGGCATTGAACTCATCCTCATCCGATGCACCACCGACTGCCTTCAGCACCAACACAAGCACAGAAAAAACAACTGCAGGTGTGGAAACAGATCTACAACTCATCTCTGTGTGTATGTTCAGATCCCAGGGGAATGTTTATCCGCGGTTGTGGGGTGTTTTCCCCCCCCCCGAAAGTGCGCACTCCGTCCTCCGAGAATTAACGGCACCGGCCACTGAACCAGTTTCCCCGAGTTCAGATTGACTTACAAACTTCACATTCCCACCTCAGATCTAATCACCAACGTTTACAATCTGCAGATTTATGTGACCTTTTCCCTGTAAAAAAGGTTTTTGCTTCTCACTTCTAATTCCAGCTCACCCGCGTTTCCACTCCTTAGAATAAAGGTTTATTATAGGCTACTGCAGTTTGCCGCCTTTCAGTTCGCAAAACAAAAGAAAAAGTGCTACTTGTTGCCCGTCGCCATGTCCTGTGCTGCTGCTTCATGCCGGTGGAGTTCTGCAGAGAAAAGTTTCATGTTGCATGTGTGACTGTAACTGTGTAAAGGTTGCCAGATCACATCCTAACCCCGCCCAAAGTGCCCTTTCTCCCCCTTTTTTCTTTCTTTTATTATTTTTTCTTACCTCGGGTAACCAATACAAAGGATATTATTGGTGTAGCTATTCATAAACCCTATTTTGAATAGATTTAATTTACACTGGGTAATATTTTTCTCAGTTTTTAAGAGTTTTTAGAAATAGTTAAAATGTTCAGCATTGAACAGCTTAAATATAATCAGTGATATTATTTCAGGTTAAAGTCCACGTACATGTGTGTCTGTCTGTCTGTCCAACTTATTAATACAAAGAAATACAATTTTGTAAGGTTGATTATCTCATGCCTTGTTTACACTCAGTTGTACTTCTTTCGTCGTCAGAATCACAGATGAGAAATCGAAAAAGAAGATCAGGTAAAGTTTCGTCTTAAAAACGGCCCCAGGGCGTTAAAATTCACTTCTACCACTTCAAGTGCTGTTATTTCTAATTAATTATCATATCTACTGGTGCAGCTGTTTGTTTACATTGAGCAAGTAGTACATTAGTAGCTTATTTTAAATTAGATTATTAAATCCGACACATAAATGTTCATAACATTGCTTTTAATCAACATTTTGATTTCACTTATTGCACGTTAAACTTCAGGCAGATATCTACTGCAAAAGTTTCATTAAATTCTGTCCAGACAGTTTTGCATGATGGAACACCATCTGGCTGGACAAGACTGGTTCCGGGTCCTCCAATGTATGAAACAAAGATCATCAAAAGAGTGACTTCTGACCAATGTACAGACAAAACCTTTTATTTATATACTGTAGATTTTCTCATTTTATTTTTCTAGGATACAATTTTTTTTTGTCGTCTTCTGAGAAAATTAACTACTTAATATTAATTTTGGCAGGATGGTGGCGTAGTGGTTAACACTGTCGCCTCGCACCTCCAGGGTCCAGGTTTGATTCCTGCCTTAGGTTTGTGTGAATGGAGTTCGCATGTTCTCACTGTGCTTGCTGGGTTTCCACTGGGTACTACAGTTTCTTCCCACAGTCCAAAGACATGTAGATTATGCTAATTGGCAGGAAAAAGGTTTTTTTTTTTTCAGTGCAGCAATAAGAAATATGTGCCAACAAGCACATTAAAAATGCAAAAACAAACAAACAAACAAAGTACACATTTGCCGTACTACTTGCTAGAAGACATCTACTGATTAATTGGACAAAGTTCTCCCTCCCATTCTGACTAGATAAGAGATAGTTTGATATACTAGAAAAGGTTAGACTTTCATTAAGGGGCTTTCCCAATGAATTTGGGGCCTTTTTTTTTTCCTCCAGCTGGTTGAGAGAATACATTTTATACGCTCCTTGAATTAAGATGATTTCCATTGTTTGGATGGGCACTACCATCATGTTTGATGTGTCATGGGTGAAGGTCTGCAGTACCGATCGTTTGTCTATTATGGGCATGCTTGAACATTTTTGTTTTCTTTCCTCTCACGTTTATGTGCATGTTTTTCCCCCTTTTTGTTCCATATGTAATTTATTAGCATTTTTATTTCTCCAGGTTGTAATATATATATATTTTTTAAATGCGTCTAGAATTATGATTCTTTACAAATCCTGACAACCGTTTTTAAAAGAGTGATAAAAAAAAAAAAAAGGCCAAGAATACAAACGTTTATGGGTGGCCCCACTTCCATTTTGTCTCCCTAGTTTGATTACCCACCAATTTTTATTTTTTTTTACAAGCTTCAAGTAGTTCAACTCATCCACAGTCAACACAGAAGGTCCATATTGCCAAAAAAAGAGGAAGGAAGACAAGGAAGCAGACTGGCATCAGCTTTAGTTCACCAAAATGGACAAGTCATCACATCCTTGTAAGCACATAAAGTCAAAATAAATAAAAATAAAAGTTTTGGTGAAGGTGCACTAAGTTGGAGTGACTGAGGTCATGCGTTTGCTCCCTGCCTTGGCGATGTAGATTAGGAGGATGAGAAAGAGAGCCAGCATCCAAACAAAAGCCATGGACACCAGCAGGGTAAAAATCACATCTACAGAAACAAAGACAACAAGGATGTAATCAAAATATAAACAAACACAGAGGGAATTAAACTCGAACTACGCCCTGAAGGTCAAATCATGATCCCATAATTTATGCATAAGAATATTTACCAGTAATACACCGTTTAGCCCCCCAAAAAAATTATAAATAAATACATTCAAACCAATTTTCATCCAACTTTAGCTTTGATCACAGGATACAATGTAATGGCCAGTTCATGTCTTAAAATGTTACTCTTAAAATCACCCGAGTCCTGGGGTATACAGGGAAGTAAGACTCCATTAGATGTAATAACCTTGTCATTCAGTACATTCAGGTCGTCAGCTGACGTTGCCAAGTCTAGACCTGAGTAACTGAAGCAACCCCAGATCATAACCCCGCCTCCAGAGGCTTGTACAGTGAACACTATGCATGATGGGTGCATTGCTTCATGCACTTCCCTTCTTAACCGGACACGCCCATCATCAGATCACATGACTTTTTACAATCGTCCAATCTTTATGCTCCCTAGCAAATTGAAGTCTTTTTTTCTGATTAGCTTCACTACCAAGTGGTTCTCTTATGGTTCTCCATTAGATGCAACTTCATGTCTTTAAGTGATCTCCAATCACATTCATGGTGCATCTTCCCCCACTGGACAGTTTTTAAACCCAATTCCAGTCATGTTAATGTTAGCTTGATGCAAGTCAATAATCTGACCCTCCTGAAACAGCAACTTTATTTGGCCAGACAGTGCGTTTTAACACAAATACTGTATAAAAGATGTCCTTTTTGATTGAGCCTCAACCATGTACCATCAACATATCCATGAAGATTGGGAAGTTTCTGCAAACACCAACCACACAAGCTACAGTATACTTACTCATCTTGGGCTGCTCAGGCACTTTAAGTCTGATCGGGCCATAAGACACAAGACCCTCAATTGCTTGCTTTATGGTCGCCTCCCTCTTGACAACAGATTTACATTCCTGAAAAGCAAGCCAAGAAATAATCCTACACATCAAAACTCAAACCAAATCAATCCATGTTAATACTTAAATGGAAATGTTTAGGTTACAGGAACACTTACAGGAACACAAGACTCTCCATGCTCGTGGGCACAGAGGTGAACAATGCAGTGCAAAAATAGCTCATGAGGCTCGATAATGAAGCGAAACATTTCGAAGGAGAAACGCACGTTTGAGCCCACGCCATTTTGTCCCCCTTGTTCCATTGTACCGTTACGATGTGTGATGGATTTTGCTATAAACAAAACAGTTTCATCGTCAGCACATCTGAAAAGGAGACAGGAAGGTTAGGGTCACGATAAAAGAAATATTTTGCCCTTAAAGGAAGGGGTGGGGGGTGTGTGGGGACCCAGGACATGCATTGTTAAATGATACAGGCGAAGATCTTAACTCTAATTTGAGAAATTATTTTCATGATAAGTTTTTGGATCAGCCATTGTCATGAATGTCACTCACTTAAAATAAATAAGTCCTACGTACACAGGTTTTGTTGACATGAAGAGTTTCACAGCTCACCCATCCAGCAGAAGTGTGTGCGAGAGGCTCAGTGTGATATTGGGATCAGGAGTCTGCGTCACCCAGCACTCATCCACCCTCAAGTTGAAGAAATCTCTTGGCCGAGTCACACTGACCTGCACAAATACTCGGTCCCTATAGTGCACAGTCGGGATGCCTCCAAAGACCTCCACGTACCCCTCGTCCCTGTACACCGTCATTTCCACAGCTGCATCCAGATGGTCCATCATCAACACGGTCTCACTGCGTGACGGGAAGAAAAAATAAGATGGACCTCACAAAAATTCAAGTCAGCAGTCCTCGATTAAAACTTCATGTTTCAATAAATGATCGAGAGCCGTTTACCCCGCACAGTGTTTACAACTACAGTTACAACGGATTTCTCCAAAGTGAACAGATCTGCATCATTTTCAGTCTCTAGGACTCGTCAAAATAACACACAAGAATGGCAGGAACCAAGGTTTTCTAGCAGGACATCGGTCAGAGCATCACACTACCTTCACCAGCAGCTTGTGTTCTTCCCACAGTGCAGCCTTGTGCCAGCTATTGCCCAGGTTAGTGAAGCACACACACCTCACAGCCCACATGACAAAAAACAAAGTGATTCATCAGACCACATCCTAACATGTTCGAATTCAATGTGTAATCTGCCATCCGAGTCCGGCTAGAACATCCAAGAAAAGGTCTAGAACATTGGTTCTCAAATGGAGGAATGCATACCTCTAGGGGTACTTGGTGGAACTGCAGAGGGTAGAAAAGGAAAATCTTACACTTTAGAAGCAACTACTGAGCTCTGAACCCCATATTATATTATACATTGAAATAAATAATCAATTATGTGGAAAGTGGAAAATTGGCAATACAACACCACACAATAGCACCAGCTATTCATCACTTTCAAAAGCGTGCCAAAGTGGAATTTAGTAAGTAGTAAAAAATTTTAAAGTAGTACTTTCAATTAAAAAAAAAATAAAATAAAAATAAAAAATACTGCCACTTGTGTACAACCAATAATCATCCACAACAGTAAAATCACTCTCTGATGAGAAATACAGTAACACTATGATCACAAGTTGAGTTGGAAGCAAGAAATTTTTTTTTTATAAAATATGGTAAGAATAAGGATCTAGGTGACACTGACAAGTGCCAAATTGGCTAGATGACTGGGGCATAGCAAACCCAAAACTGCAGCTCTAATGGGATGTTCCCAGTCTGCGGTGGTTGGTACCCACCAAAAGTGGTCCAAGGAAGGACAACCGATGAACCAGCAACATAATCATCCATGGCCAAGACTTACTGTACTAATAGGCATGGAGTAAAGACTAGCCCTGGTCTAGCACTCGGTCTGATCCAACAGAATGTGATACTTGGGTAATGTTCTGCTGAGAAACCTTGGGCCTTCTGCCATTTGTGTGTTCGTTACTTTAACACATACCACCTACAGTACCCCAAATGTTCCTGGAGACCAGGTTACACCTCTTCATGCCGAAAGTATTCCCTATTGCCAGTGGCGTCTTAGCAGGATAATGCATCCCGGACACACTGCAAACATTGTTTGGGAATAACTTGAGGAACATCAGAGTTCAAGATGCTGGCTTGACCGCAAAACTTGCCACATGCTCCGTTGGATTGAGCATCTGGGGGATGTGCTGAGCAAACAATTTCAGACTCAAACTTTCAAAACTTAAAGGGCCTGTTGTTAACGTCTTGGCGCCAGATATTTGGAGACCAGAGCCGTTTTGTTAGCAGGACCTATACAATATTGGTGGCTTTAAATGTTACTGATATATATTGCATTAAATCATTGCAGTAGATGGTCGCTACTTTTAAGTAGATTAATTACAAAATCAAATATCACTTGAGCTTAAGAAGGGAAACCAAACTATTTTGAAAAACACTGGTCTAGAGGTTGGATACTTTGGCTATGGACTGCTATAGGACTTTAGGGTTACATGCATGTGTTTTTTATACAAGTTGTATAAGTTAAAGTTTTATTAGCTTTAAAATTGTGTCTATTTTGTTCATTAATAAACAACAACAACAAAAAAAAAATTTATTACCTTGCTACAGGGAGGACGGGAGAAGACACACTGACCATGTGGATGAACGGGTAGATGCACTTGTAGTCGATCGTTATGACCGGGTCCCTTACAATGTTTGCGTACACTTGCTGATCCGACGTCATTCTCAATGAATACGTCACATGGGTAAGGTTTTTCTGTGCAGATAAAAAAAATGCATTCAGAACTGTGGTCACAAACCTGGTGGAGGACCGCAAGAGAGATGAAACTTTCAGGAAGTCGCAATCCACATGATCAGAATGTGAACGTCAAGGCATTATATATATATATTTTATTTACCAACAATCTTCAGTACTGGGCCAGATTTTGTACAGGTAGTGCATTTTGTGCACTGGAAATCATCATGGATGTATCATGTACATTAAACTCAGGTTAATATAAACTATTGAGGAGGTGGCTCTCCAAAAGGTAGAATGGCATTCTATACTATAACATTACTATAATTAATGTTGCAGTTTCTTCAACTTAAAAAAAAAAAAAAAAAAACTGGCAAAGTGCAATGGAAATCTTTTTTTTTTGTTTGTTTAATCTGCAAGTCCCAGTTAGAAACACTTGTTCTTATACAAGTTCTTATATATAAATGTACCAGAAGTCATAATATGGTGGCACACAGTCAATGACAAAGATATTTGAATTGGGATTTTTTTTTTTTTTTTTTACAGTTTTTGTGAAAAGCCGTTAATAGCTTTTTAATCGATTTTTGATATTTTAGATTTCAGGTTCAAGTAGGCTTTATTGTCACTTCAACCATATACAGTACACAGTGAAACGAAACAATGTTCCTCCAGGACCGAGGTGCTACATGCAACATAAATTAACACGAAAACTACCTAGCTAACCTAACCATCTACGTCAAACTACCGTCAAATTCAATGTATCGCAGCATAAAACATTGCTATGAATGGGAAAGGTTAGAAAATAACTCAGCAGATGCCATTTCTAACCTCCACAGGGTGACCACCACAGTCTTTGTATTTGTCCTTCGGCGTCCGCACTGTGTAAAACGCAACATCACCGATCACCTCCTTTTTGGCACGGCACTCAGGGTTGCTCAAGTGAACGGACTCAAGGTCGACGTTGTAGTATTTGAAAAAGTCTTCGACCACAAAGACAGCGATTGAATCTTTTCCACATACCACCTTGATTGTTACAACTTAAAAAGAGAGAGAGGGGGAAAGAAATACATAGGATTGAATGAGATTAGTGTTGGAGGCGGCACATTACACAATGCAACACTGAGGCAGCTTTAAATCAAGAACCTGAAACCACAGAGAAAATCAAATAGAAACCCTATAAGTACTCAATATTAAATTTTGACTGGTAATATACGCTGTAGTTATTATTTATTTAGGCAAGGTCATTTGTACTGCTTCATTTACACCAAGGCTTTTTTTGGCAACAAAAATATTGCATCATTCCTGCACTAGATGTTGTTTGTCTTTTGGCCAAGACCACAGCGGACCATCGGAGCGGCACAACAACTCTGCACAGGTTTTATGCCAGATGTGACACAGCCCTCCCATTTTATTGCGGCTTGGGACCGGCTCTGCACCCAGTGGCTGGGGGTTCCAGCACTAAATATTCATTTTTATTTATAACCAACCTGATATAGCACCATTTGCAATCCAACACACAACTGAAATGCATGTATAAACAGAGTGTCAGAAAAAAAAAAATGTACATAATTTGGAATATGAATGAGTAACTACAGTACATGTCCTAGGCAAACTAAATTAAATAGGCTTCGTGTTGAAAAATAAAAGATTTATCAAAATTTCATATGAATATACACAAGATATTTAAACGGATATAGATTTTATAACCCATCTCACAAATGTTCAATATGTACCCTGAATAAAGTCGGTTTTCCTTCCTTTGATTACTTTTGATGCTGTAGGTCCTGGCAATGGCAGATCCGCTGTCTGGTCATCACAATTTGGCCCTTTGTCAAAGTCACTCAAATGCTCATGCTTACCCATTTTTTTCTGCTTCCAGCATAGGGTCACTCACTGCCCATTATATCCCACCCACTTCCAGCTGCCATAGTAACAAGATATTGAAAATGTAGCTACTGTTTGGCGGGCGATTCGCCGAGCTCCAAAACTGCAGCTCCTGTGGGATATTCCCAGGCTGCAGTGGTCAGAACATACCAAAGGAAGGAAAACCTGCAAACTGGCGACAGGGTCATAGGTGGTCCAGGCTTACTGATGCACATGGGGAGTAAAGGCTGACCTGTTTAGTCCAATCCAATAGAAGAGCTACTATATCTCAAATTGCGGAAAAGGTTAAAGCTGGTTCCAGTAGAAAGGTGTAAGAACACACAGTGCATCATTATTATAGTGGTGGGTATGTACAGTACTGTATGGCTACTCCATATTAGGTGAGTGGTAATGTTATGACTGGTATATGCATAGAAGACATGTGCGTAAAAACATTTATATTCGTGTGAAACATCCATATCATGTGGAGGGAAGGTTACAGGAGACAGTTTGTCACTTCAGACAGATCAGATCAACTTAAGCAAAACTGAAACTATTTCCCAAAACAAAATGATCTTAAGGAAGGATTTTAATTTCTGCTTCTGCAAACACAAATGTAACCAGAAAACATTCCTAATCACTCCAGCCCAGGTTAGGTCACTTAACTGGTGACTACATTATAATACAATTGGTGTGTGTGTGTGTGTGTGTGTGTGTGTGTTGAAAGCACCTTGGTCACACTGGTCTCCAAAATAACCCGCTGCGCATTTACAGCTCTGCTGATCATCTGATAAGATGCACGTGTTTGGAGTGCACTTGGACGGAATGCATTTCCCTGAATAAACATCAAACATCAGGTTAAATGCCACGTGAAGCCAGACATGAGGACAAAAGTGAGGATTTAATGACTTACCAGTAACATTTTCAAAATTGCACAAAAAACATACTGCTAGTACTACAGAACCCTGTAAAGCAACAAGAAGCGCAAAAGACGCATATAAGAAAAGCTCGCATGTTCTAATAGTGTGCTCTAATTAAACTTAATTAACTCCCGCTTGACTCACCGACAGATAAAACATCGTAAATTCCCACTGATGCATATCTAGATTGGGGGCGGGGGGGGGGGGGTCTTTAATCCAAATATATCAAAATCTGAAATAAAGACTTTAATAAGATTGAGACACACCGACGCTACGGACAGCCTAGAAATAAATGCGTTAATTGGTCCTAATGACGCGCACATGGCGCTTTAACGGGTCCGTGCGGCAAACTGCGACAGTTAAGCAGCGCAAAGATCCTGCACAGATGATGTGAAATTAATTATTATTACGAAGCTTTTAAAGAAAAAATATATATATATTAAGGAAAGGTACAACAAAAACAGTTTCATGCTGAAAAAACATGGCTAGTGTTTTACTGTTTAGTTTGCCTACTGGGTGGCATGATGGCTAGCACCGTCTGGGTCCAGGTTCAATTCCCGCCTTCGGTCTGGAGTTTGCATGATCTCCCCATTCTTGGTGGGTTTCCTCCAACAGGCAAATTACAGTAGGCTCAATTACGAATGTGTGTATGGGTCCAGGCTTTGTTTACACAAAAACCCTACTATCAGAACCATCCACGTTAAAATGTGAATGAATCTTCCTTCATGTTATTTAAAAAAAAACAAAATATACCCTTGCATCCTCATTGTTGAGGCTGATGAAATGCTTGTCTCACCTCTCTCTCTCTCTCTCTCAAAATGCTTATTGTTCCCATATTGAATAGTTTGGGCACTAAGCTGTATTTTGTAAGTCCACTTCAGTTCTTATCCATCCCATTGCACTGGGATGGTAAGATCATTCTTCCAGCAGAAATAATTTTGGTTGGAAACTAATATTCAATATGGCAGTCAATGAATTTGTTGGAGCTTATTTATTTCTTGGAAGTTATACTAAAGTTGGTGAATAAAAGTAATACTGAAGAAACTGATAATGATGATGTTGATGATGATGTTTTATCACATGGTTTTACTCTTTATTTGATTTACTTTTCATCTCAATTGTCATCATGTGACATCAATTATAATTTAAGCTCGTAACCTATTGCTGACATTTGAGTTGTTCAGCCTGAGGGTGATCTCAAGGTTTTTCCACTTCTAGGCAAATAGAAAAAAAGCTTAAACCACACTCTTCCATTAGTACCTGCCAATATTCATTATATAACTGTGAAAAACAGGCAATACCGGAAGCCTCATTTGTCAAGTTTGCAAATTTTCTTACCATTATAATTTCTTTCCCCAACATTTGACCTACAACTGTTTTTCCTGAAAAATTAGGATTTTCTTTTAAAATTAAACATTTAATCTTTCTAATATTTTTACTTATTTTTGAAACTAATATACAATTTGTTGCAAAAGTGTTTATTTTTGTAATTATTCTTAATTGTTTGTCTAAGTATAATGAACTTCTGTTGTAAAATTATGAGTTTATTTTCATAGAATGTTGGCATTTTTTTTTTGTCAATCCATCGCAGGGCACACACATACACACACATTTATTCCTGCAAAGTTTTGTCCTTTAAAAAAAAATCCAGCCTTTTTTTTTGTAAATTAAATAATATTGTTTGTAATATTTTTTAATTTTGAGGCTTCTTTTATAAAAAAAAATACTTATTTAAAATCCTCTGATTTTTTTTTTTATATTTAGACTTTTCTGTTGAAAGATTATGGGTTTATGTTTAGTATATTAGTATATTTATTTATTGTTTTTTATCAGAATATTATACTTTTTATTGTAACATTTTTTAATTCTTGTAATATTTAGATTTTTTTCCTCTTGAAATGTTGTTACTTTATTGTGGTAAAATTACAAATTTTTTAATTCTTAAATATTTCACATTTCTTATTATTAATCTGAATTAATTACTGATTATTTCTCTTGTTGCACCATTACCAGAATATTCCTTCAATGTTTTTTTTACCTGTTTCTCTGAAAATATTGAAATGCCTTGTAAAACTGTGTTGTATAATTACTAACTTTCCTTGTTATAATCCGACTTCTTCACTGAACTGTTTAGACTCTTCTGTTTTTTAAATAGGAGTTTAGCATTATTATCTTCGTCTTTGTCTTTCGGCTGTTCCCTTTCAGGGAACATTCATTTGCCACAGCAAATCATCTGCCTCTATCTAACCCTATCACAGGGGCGTAGATTTAGGGTGGACGGAGGGGATGTATCCCCACCAATATCCTCCGACCATTGAAATGTCCCCACCAATAATTTAATCCACTTAAAAAAAAAAAAAAAAAAAAAAAAAAAAAAAAATATATATATATATATATATATATATATATATATATATATATATATATATATATATATATAAAACAGCTAAATGTAAAAGTATAAATATGATTCCTGTCAGTTCTCTTCATCTAATGACGACTATTTGTCAGAAATCAGTCTTGTGATAGAAATTGATATGCTACATACTAATATACTAATATTGCCATATGGCTAGAATTTAGTTGACACCAATAGACAATCCACTTATACGCACAAATAGTTTTTAATAGTTTTTTTGATTCGAGGTTTGCACACTAAGACTCAGAAAAAGTGAAATAAAATGATTGCTGTTTAAATGGCATGTGTTTATCCTGTTTTGTCAGGTGACAGAACCTAAACTACTGTGCTGTATATTAGACAGCGATGGAGAGAGAAGGGGTCACAGGTGATGTTGAACCATGACTTGATATTATTATACCTGACCTCAGTTGTCCTGAGATTTAACATTGTTACCAATAATAAACTGAGGCATTCTCTGTCCATGCTCATAAGGAATCCCTCAATGTTTTTTTATTAGGGGACAGAAGCAGATCAGCCATGTTTTAGTTCAGGTGAAGAGGCAAGGTCACAGGAGGTCAATCTGAATGTTGATTATATATAACATATAATATGTGTGTGTGTGTGTGTGTGTATTATGCATGTTGATTATACTAATATTTAGCATTTTGAGAAGTGATAGGCTGAGGATGGAAGTGTTTTTGGAAAAAAGTTTTGAACTGACATGTCTCACTTTTTTGTCACGGTATTCCATCAGGTGGCAATCCTGTCAGGTACTACTGCAGTCAGAGTGGAAGAATTAGGGTCAAAGGTGAGGCCCATTGTTCACCTCCACCAAAAAACTTTAAAATCTGAAAACCGTTAAACATTGACTTCCATAGCAGGGGGGTTGGAGTCATAGGTCCCCACCAATGTCCAGAGCAAATCTACGCCCTTGCCCTATCATCTGCATCCTCTTCTCTCAAACCAACTAACTTCATGTCCTCTCTCACTGCATCCATAAATCTCCTCTTTGGTCTTCCTCTAGACCTCCTGCCTGGAATCCTTCTACCGATATATTCACCATCTCTCCTCTTAACATGTCCAAACCACCTCAATCTGGCCTCTCTGACTTTATCTCCAAAACATTTAACATGGGTTGTCCCTCTGATGAACTCATTCTTGATCCTATCCTATCCTTGTCACTCCCAAAGAGAACCTCAACATCTTCATCTCTGCTACCTCTAGCTCTGCCTCCTGTCTTTTCTTCAGTGCCACTGTCTCTAAGCCGTAGAGCATTGCTGGTCTCACCACTGTCCTGTACACCTTTCCTTTCATTCTCGCTGCTACACTTTTATCGCACAACACACCCGACATTTTTCTCCACCTTCTTTACCTCTGCTCCCTGTATCCTCACTGTTCCTCTTGGGTCCCTCTCATTCACACACATGTATTCCGTCTTGCTGCGGCTAACCTTCATTCCTCTGCTTTCCAGAGTGTACCACCACCTCTCCAAATTTACCTCCACCTGTTCCCTGCTCTCGCTACAAAGTACAATGTCATCTGCAAACATCATAGTCCATGGAGACTCCTGTCTAACCTCATCTGTCATCCTGTCCATCACCAGAGCGAACAAAAAGGGGCTTAGAGCCGATCCTTGATGCAGACCACTTTCATCTTGAACTTAGCATTATTATATTTATATAAGAGTTTAGCATTATTATATTTACATTTTTCTTAAATTACTAAATACTACTACTAATAATTAAGTTCATTCATTCATTCATTTATCTTCTATACCGCTTAATCCTGTGTTCAGGGTCGCAGGGGACCTGGAGCCTATCCCAGGAGACTTCGGGCAATTTTAGGAACGCCAATTAGCCTAACCTGCTAATTTGGACTGTGGGAGGAAACCCACCAAGCACGGGGAGAACATGCAAACTCCATGCACACAGAGACGGGAATCGAACCCTGGAGGTGCAAGGCGACAGTGCTAACCACTACACCACCATGTCGCCTAATAATTAAGTTATTAAACATTATTATTGTCATTTTATCCTTTATTTTGGAATACTAGCAAAAAACCATTTCATTTAATCCATTCTTGGCTCGACATCAAATAATTTAGATATTCAAATAATGTAAACAGTGTTACTTTGTTGTGGTAAGATGTAAAATTTTGTCTTATATTTCACCTTCCTTTCTCATTATTAAACTTAATTATTTATTAATTATTTAAGCTTACAAATACCACTTTAATCTCGTTTAACTTTTTTTTTTTTTTAATGCTAGCATTTTCATTTTTATTGTAGAGCCCTTCTTGGCTCGACACATCAGCCTGCTCTGGGATCAGCTAGTCAGCCTGCGGAAGCAGCTGATCTGTGTTCGGCTAAGCTGCCTGTGTTGTGGCCGGAGGAATCATGTGAGCAAGCGGATACTCTGCTCCACCTGAATGAGCACACTTTATCTAACAAGCGCTCGGGTCGCGTTTCTACGTCTTATTTTTGCGGTGTTTCGTGTTCTATAAACGCGGAAGTGGACGCGCTTCATGCTGCTCCGGGTCTCCTCATTCATCTGATCTGAGATCAGTAATGTGTCCTGGAAATCAGGCATTAATTTTTTTTTCATCTCCTCGTTCAGCTCGAGACATTTGGATGAAGTCCTGTTCAGTCCAGAAGATTAACAGCGTTATAACCACCGTATGAAGAGGCTGAGCACTGAATAAGGAAGAAAAGCTACAGTATTTATATAGTATTATTATTATTTGTGGACAAAATGAACACGGAGAAAGATTTTTCCCCTTTGACTCCGAACATTGTGAGAGCTCTCAATGACAAACTGTATGAGAAAAGGAAAGTGGCCGCCCTGGAGATTGAAAAGTGAGTGTCACGTGCTGGGGGTTTGAGAGCGCGAGGCTGATCACGTGATCTGGGATTAAAATCTGAATGAGTGCAATCCCATTTAAAACTCATGAAGTTCTTATTCTGTAAAAGTAGGATAAGTGTGTGTGTGTGTGTGTGTGTGTGTGTGTGTGTGTGTAGGGTCGTGGGCCGGAGCTGGTCACAGGGGTAGGATGTCAATCCATTACACACACACACAAGTCTTTGAGCTTTTATGTGGGAAACCTGAACATCCAGACAAAACCCATAAAGCACAACAAGCCGCCCATCATGACGCTATATTAAGTCAAGCGCCCTAATTCGGGGCAGCAAAGTGGCTTAAGGATGAGCCACCGTCACCTCACACTTTTAATTGCCTCCAGTCTGTGTGCTTGGAATTTTCTGGTTCTCCCGGTCCTCTTGGGTTTCCTCTTTGTGCCTCCCACAGTTCAAAGACGTGCGTTGGAAGTGTTTTAGTGGATGTGTATGTATGTCCGCTGTATGGATAAAAGTATTTGGCCAAACCTGCAATAACATTGTATCCAAATACATACACTTCACTATGGAGTCGGTCCTCCTTTTGCAGCTGTAACAGCTTCCACTCCTTTTGGAAGGACGGCTGTCCATTTAGATTTGAGTGTTTCTGTGCCCATTCATTCTGTAGAGCGTTTATGAGGACAGGCGCTGATGTTGGACGAGACGGCCTGGCTCTTCGCAGGAATGTATCATGCACTACCTCTACCCACTATTACAGTATGTTACATTGTGTCATGTTGCTGCGCTGCTCCGGTTTGCACATTTGCATGCACTTTGTGTTATCTTCTGTATAGTAATGTCTTTTGTATAGTACCTTAGAGTATTTTTTTTGATAATTTATCATGTAAATTTGGTTTGTCTCAGATGGTCAGCTAATTAGGTGTCCTAGCTAGTTAGTTTCTGTTAATTTATGTCGAACCTTGGTCCTTGAGGAACGCTGTTTCGTTTCACTGTATATGGTTGAAATGACAAGATGAGCCTACTTGACTTGATCTCCGTTCCAATTCATCCCAAAGGTGCTTGATGGGGTTGAGGTCAAAGCTCTGTGTTAGGGCTGGTCAAGTTCTTCTTGCTTTGTGCACTGGGGCGTGGTCATGTTGAATAAATAAAATAGAAAAGGGCCTTCCCAAAACTGTTGCTACAAAGTTGGAAGTGTAGCATTGTCCAAGATGTCTTGGTATGCTGAAGCATTAAGTTTGATATTCACTAGGGAGAAGTGTCCTCATTGAAGCACCATAATCCAATAACTAACAGGTGTGGGCAAATACTTTTGACCATATAGTGTGTGTGCCTGTATGCTGTAAATATGACAGAATTTACAAGTCTAAGACTGTTTCTTTCACAGTTGCTGTGTGTGCGTGTGTGTGTGGGATGATGTGAAATGTTGCACTGTTATGAGAAGGGAAGCTGCACAGTCCTGAAGCTGTTAAAAAAAATTAAAGGAGTGAAACGTTTAGTCTTTGTAATGATGTGTGTGTGTTTCTCACTGCAGACTCGTGCGGGAGTTTGTGGCTCAGAACAACTCGACTCAGATCAGACATGTCATTCAGATCCTGGCGGCAGAGTTCGCGCTCTCGCAGCATCCACACAGTCGCAAAGGAGGTCTGATCGGACTGGCCGCCTGCTCCATCGCTCTCGGCAAAGTACATGCATGGCTACACCTGTACATACACCGACACTGTACTGAGAGAATACAGAATTTTAAGTGTTTAACATGTACACAGTCAGGGGTTTAAAATTGTACAGGATATAAATATATGAGCCTCGTTTATGCACCTGGATTTATTCATTCATGGGCCAGGAGTAGCTCAGTGGTTAAGGCATTGGACTACGGTTCAGAAGGTCCCAGGTTCAAATCCCACGACCACCAGTTTTGTCCCTGTTGGGCCCTTGAGCAAGGCCCTTAACCCTCAATTGCTCAGATGTGTAATGAGATAAAAATGTAAGTCGCTCTGGATAAGAGCGTCTGCCAAATGCCGTAATGTAAATATAAGTCCAGGTTAGAGTATATTTTGCAGTATATTTCTCTATTCATATTTGTAATTATTGGAATTCTTTTCAAAAATATACATTTTCGATTGTAATCACTTCAGGAAAAGATTGGTTAAGATCTTGTAGTGATCTGCATGTGTTACCTATTGAAAAGATTTCAGTTTATTTATAAATTCAAATGTAAGGGGGAAAAAATTACTGACTAAAATTGCAAAATAATAATTTTTTTTTCATCCCATCTTCAGTGGGTGATGTCATCCTTTTCGTCATTGGTTGATCTGAGCAGTGGCATTGGCACATGCTGGCATCCTCATTTTTTCATAACACAGATATTTTATTGTGATTAAAACACAATTTTTCATGGGAGAATTATCCGTATAGTTGACGATATGCTCCGTGTCTTCAGGATTCTGGCTTGTACCTGAAAGAGCTGATCGAGCCGGTGCTAACCTGCTTTAACGACTCGGACAGCCGCCTGCGGTATTACGCCTGTGAAGCTCTCTACAACATCGTGAAGGTGGCCCGGGGAGCCGTGCTTCCTCACTTTAACGTGCTGTTCGATGGCCTTAGTAAGGTAACGTTGGTGATGATAAGAGGTGTTGGTGTTTAACCTCCAGCTGCTTTGTTGTGTCTTGTGATTTAGTCAAACTCGGATATAAGAAGATGAATTGCAAGAGCTTTATAATTAATATTGGGTATGAACGCATTATTCATCAACACAGCCTGAATGGTACATGATGATGATGATGGTACACCGTATCAATAATGTTAAGACCTGGGCTGTTGGGGAGGACAATTGAAAAAAGATAGCGTTCCGTCATATTTTGTTTTTCTATGTTTAGCATGTCATGACGGCTCACGTTCAGTATTACAAGTATGCTATGAAATCCTCACGCTGGATATGTACTTGGCCACATTCATCTTTCCATCGATTGCAACCAGTCGTCCTGTCCCTGCAGCTGAAAAACACCCCCACAGCATGATGCTGCCACCACCGTGCTTCACAGTTGGGACTGTATTGGACTGGTGATGAGCAGTGCTTGGTTTTCTCCACACGTACCGCTTAGAATTTGCTTTTTCATTTACAGTAAGTGTTCAATCGTGAAAGCGCAAAAGCAAACGGTACTGCAAAATTTGCATTACAAATTTACATTTGCAAATGATGTCACACTTTTGGAAAACACACCTTGCAAATGCAATTTGCAATTCCTTTTGGAAAATGTACGGGAAATGATTTCTCTCCATAAAAGGGTCTGAATACCTGTAGAATACTGAAGACCTTGTGATTTTGCAGAAATTTAAGGGGGTCTAAATACTTTCCGTACCCATTGTATGCATCCGATCACATATGAAAGTGAATGATGAAAAACATAAAAATTCAACATGAATTTTGTAATAGTTTAGTAGTCCCTCTCCCATTTCAGAAATCTCTCATGCTACGATTGCAACACCTTACCGACTGAAAAACTCTATTTTACTCTAATATGTTTCAGCACGACGGCGTATTAAAAGCCATATTACTGAATGGAGTATTAATCTTCATTATCATTATTGTTGGTTAACACATGCCTTAAACAACCTCAAGCTAAATGTAAAAGCTCAATTCAGTTAATTTCAATTAAATATTATTTATATAGAGCTTTTAACGATGGTCAATGTCACAAAGCAGCTTTACAGCATCAAAACATATCGTCCGTGATGAGAAGACGGAGGGCAATTTTGGCGAGGAAAACCTCAGTGATGACCAAAGTGAACCAGGTACTAGTGCCGGTTCAGACCTGGTTCAGTAGCGAACATCACAAGAACTGGCTTTGTGTTTCCGTGGGTTAGAGAGTGACATCATTATGTTGCTGTATATGTTCGTGTACGTCTCTACTTTCCCAGCAATGCTAGCTGCAAGTGCAACAACAACAATGGCTGACTTCAATGGTTTTATCATTACCAGAAGCATTCGAGCTGCCCATTGCATATCGAGTCTATGCTTTTAAAAGATGGTGGTCACAAACTTTTAGTTGTTTGTGATGATAAATAAACCCGCCCCAAGCCCCCGGCGTAAGCGGTTCTAGTCCAGCAAAGTGCATGGACTGGTTCGAAATTGTACACCGACTCCGAACTAGTTCCGGGACCACCGTGATGCAGAAGAGATGACAACACTAAGAAACCTTGAGAGGAACCAGATTGAACAGGAAACCCAAGCTGAGATCTATACAAGCCCCACTGAGTAATTATGACATTTAAAATCCCAAACAATCAATTATACTTTTCCGTAAACAGATTATTTGATTATCATGATGCGTATCATTTGCAGCCGGAGTGGTGATCATATCCTTGATGAACGATGACGGCGGATCAATAAATGCTCCGTTGTTTCATTTTACGACAACGGGACATCAATAAGCCATATAACATCCTATACATATATATATATTTTTTTTTACAGAAAGCAACTATTGTTTATTGCGTTTTGAGCTCAATGTTACACTAAATACACTGTTTACCTGTTTCCCAGCTGGCAGCGGACCCGGATCCCAACGTGAAGAGTGGCTCCGAGCTGCTTGATCGGCTACTGAAAGTAAACTTAAAATACAGTGACTTTAAAAGGCCGTGATCATGATGTCATCATCATTTCATGAGTGCTTTCTGTCTGTCTAGGACATAGTGACAGAAAGCAACAAGTTCGACCTGGTGGCGTTTGTTCCTCTGTTGCGTGAGAGGATTTACTCCAACAACCAGTACGCTCGCCAGTTCATCATCTCATGGGTGAGTAGAGCAGCTGCTTCTCCTTTCCTATGTGAGGAGGCGTGGCCTGTGTATATTTCAGTTCAAGGAGTATTGGCTTCCTGTGTGTCAGTGATAATTAATGAGGCGTGGTCTATGTGTGCATCAGTCCTAGTGAAGGAGGTACGGTGTGGTAAAGGTGTAGCGTCTGAGTCTCAATGAAGGAGGCGTGGTCTCTGTGTGTGTGTTGTTCAGCGTTCCAATCAGCTAGTGGGTCCCTGCTGAATGGACAGCATGGGGTATTTTAAGTCAGATTCAAACCGTAGGTGGGAAACTGCTCAGCTCAGAGGGAACTGAGAATGGTGAAGGGAACAACCGAACAATGGTTCATCACTTCGCAGGAAGTGGACCAGCAAAATTATAGAAGGAGATCTGAACTTAATGCCAGTCACTTCCTGCAAACTGTTTTAATCCCCCTTCTGTATTAACGTCTCCTCAGATCTTGGTGCTGGAGTCAGTTCCAGACATCAACCTGCTCGACTATCTGCCTGAAATCCTAGACGGCCTCTTTCAGATCCTCGGAGACAGCAGCAAAGAGATCAGACGCATGTAGGAATTTTATTATTGTCCCCCCCCCCCCTCTCATCTACTTCTCGCGCTTAACTCATCCTGCGCTCACGCGTTTCGTGTTGTAGGTGTGAGGTGGTTTTAGGAGAATTTCTCAAAGAAATCAAGAAAACGCCTTCCAGCGTGAAGTTCGCTGACATGGCCAACATCCTGGTCATCCACTGCCAAGTGTCCGATGACTCCAAAATGAGTAAGTGGAAACTCGGTTAAATTGCATCTCGGAAAACCAAACAGTATAATCCATATAAAGACCTGTGGAAATGTCCGGAATTATACAGCAGTAGGATTAGTCATTTCCTGTTTTAATTCTTTTTTTAAATGGAGAGCCAGATCGATTTACAAATACTATTACTGCCTTACCAAATCCTTTAGCCTTCTCCGGTATTAAAAATATAAGCTACTGTATATACTGTACTATAATACTGTCTTGAATGTGCTGTATCTTCTTCATAGGGAATGTTATTCTAATGAGCAAATTTGCTTTATTAGAACCACTTAATAAAGGTAAATCCCTGACTTGAATGACTTTTGGTGGGGTTTCATCTATCTTGAAGACTTTCTGTTAGACACACCACAAAAGAAGGTTATAATTGCGGGAAAATAAATAAATAAATAAATAAATAAATACACTTGGTGCAAGTAAAATTGGTGCAGTCAGTTGTTGATTTTATCTCATAAATTCCTGTAAGCATATTATTTATATTTATTAATGAAAAATTTTTTTTTTTCAATGTAGTTTTCACCGTAAAATGCACACTGAAACTTTACTAACCCACAAACTCGAGTTCGTTATGGATTTGTTTGTTAGCCTTTAATAACCTACCCACAGAGCCACACTCACACAGCTTTGTCGTTATGTTTGATGGTGTTTTAGCAGTAATTTCTAAAACTCTTCTGAAAAAACCTGATCTAACTCTCTCTCTCTCTCTCTCTCTCTGTCTTATCAGCTAACGATCTGATCCAGCTGACGGCTATGACCTGGATGAGGGAGTTTATTCAGCTGGCAGGCCGAGTGGTCCTGCCTTATTCCTCTGGCATTCTAACAGCGGTGCTGCCCTGTTTATCCTACGATGACCGCAAGAAGAGTATCCTTCATACCCACACAAAACAACTATCACAGTGTTCCTCAACCAGAAGCCCTGGATGAAGCAGGAGGTCTGACCCCTCCTCCAAGCATTCAGGTCTGGAGACCCAGAGGCCTATAGTGTCTTATTATATCCAGGGCTAATCAAAGGAGAGGAAGTCACGTCTCAAGTCACCTCCATTCTGGTGCTCGGTTTGAACTTCAGCAGATGGTCTTGGGTATCTCTTCATGCGTAAATGCATTGAGTTGCTGCCATGTGATTGGTTGATTAGATATTTGTGTTAAGGAGAAGTTGATCTAATCTAAAATGATTTGTTTACCATGAAACTGAAAGCCTGCTAACGTCGTAAGAACATTGCTAATTGCCCAAAGAGCCTTGTGTCGTGTCCTTATCCAGTTCTGAACAGGTACTAAAGAGGCCGCAAGCGCCTGCAACCACAGCCTCATGAAGCTTGTGACCCCTGAGGATGATGAAGACGACGAGTCACAGACGATGAGCTCTCCTATGAGTACAGACACGGCCACTAAGACTGAAGTGGATCTTAATGGTGAGGCAGTGACACTTTCACATGTGTGTGTGTTTAAGTGTAACTAATCACTCGATTACCTGAGTTAATTAAAAAGTAGTTAATTATTATTATTATTATTTATTTTTTTTTACCCATTACATTTATTTATTTATTTATTAGAAAAAAATGTCCTTTACTATACTTTTTTTTTTCATTCATTCATTCTCTTCTATACCGCTTTCTCATTTAATTTCATAAAATATACAACTATGTTTTTTTTGTTATTTAGTAACTAAGATCATTAAAAGTAAAATAAGTAAATATATATTAACGGTTTGTCATTTATTAGCCAAGATAATTAAAAGGAAATGTAGTGCACAGACCGGGAATCGAACCCGGGTCTCCCGCGTGGAGCCGCTGCCAATCATTCGCCGTAGATCTCGGTCGCCCTCTGGTGTATGAAAATGTCATTGCAATGTGTCAAAGCCATCTATACTGGCGAAAATATTCACAAAGTATTATTAAATGACAAGTTTATTTAAGCTACATTAACGTTTGTTTGCATGTATTATATGTTTATTGATATTTTTTTACGAAATTACTGATTTTGTAAACGTTATGTAAAAAAATGTAAATATTGCAATTACACTTTCATACACTAGAGGGCGATCGGGATCTACGGCAGATCACTGGAGATGGTTCAGTTGTGGCGTTCTTGCCACACGCGGGAGACCCGGGTTCGATTCCCGGCCTAGGCACTACATTTCCTTTTAATTATCTTGGCTAATAAATGACAAAATGTTGATATATTTACTTTAAATAATGAATTTATGTTTTGATATATTAGTTTACTTACCCAAAGGATCAATCAAGGATCAATACAGTAGGATGTAGATAATAATTTAACTTGTATGCGAGACATAAAACATTTAAAATGAGTGACTTTTAAAAATATTTAAAAAAAAATTCACTTTCTTTTTTCAGATTCACTAAACGCGTCTCAGGAGTCAGTGGGTTTAAGCAACATTTCCTTCTTCACACCAACAGGGTAAGACGATGTATTGATGTGAAAATGATATCATATGATTTATTTGTTCATTTGACACATCAGAGGCAAAATTCCAAATCTGCAACAATGTAAGTGTGAAGCGACAGAGCTAAGCACTGAGCTATAGTGTCCCGCCTTACGGCGTAGCGCTGATCATAAGCACTCGTTAGTTTAGAAGAGTTAAGCAGACTGTGAAAAGTATTAGAGAAACAGGAGAAACAGGACGAGGAAGAAAGTATTTGAGGAGTTTCTTAATGGTGACGGAGCTATAAGAGAGGATGTGAACTGAAAAGTAGATGAGGGAGAACATCAGGTGGCAGTAATGCAACATAGTGGACAGACAAGAAGACAAGGCAATAGAAATGGGAAAAATATTTATTCAGTTACAAATTGCGGTTCTTCTGTGTGATGATTCACAACGACTCCAAAATCTAGTTTTGAAAAAAAAATATTATTGAATTTTATAATAGAGATGAACCAGTCGATCAGCCTGTGACCAGAATATATAACCTCATACATTACCGATTCTGTACAGAGTCCGGAAGCTTCCGTTGGTGCAACAGAGACGCATTTTTATAACGTTACATTATCAAAAATCTCGTGTGTGTTAAAAGTAGAGATGTTCCGATACCATTTTTCTCCTCCCGATACCGATTCCGATACTTGGGCTCAGGGTATCGACCGATACCGAGTACCGATCCGATACCTGGGTGTGTATCTGTACAGTCGCATTTCTTTTTTTTTTTAAGTAAAATACTACTAGCCCTGTGTAACGGGTTCGACCCTAAGTGCACGGGCGACACCATGAAACACGGACACGAGGCGAGTTCTTACAGGAAAAAGGGTCATTTATTTAGAAAAATGGGGAAGGAAAGGGTTAAAGGCTCTCTGCGGCCTTTTCCACTTCGGTGGCAGGGATGCGAAGGCGGGCTCGACGCGGAAGTGAAGGTGCCGCGTGAACGAGCTGCGCGAGCTCCTCTCGCGGAGATCAAAGTCGCCCACCTTTTTAAAGTCTCTGGGGCGCATCACATCGCCCCGCTCTTGTGCCACTGTCTCTCATAAAATCCACCGAGTCGCAAAGTCCAGCTTCCCAACAGTCAGACCCCGAGCTACACTCCCCGCTGTGTTTTATAGCGCCGGGATCATTAGCGCCGATAGCTCATGGGCCGTTGCCTGATTCTGCGGCCCTGCTCTTTCAAATACCTACAGTAAAGGGGGGGGAGGCCGCCTAACTAGTGAGCTTCGGAGGAACGATATCAATTTGGGCGACGCCCATCACAGGCGCACGCAAAGCTAGCAAAGCTAGCGGGCATAAATAGGTTATGTTTAGGAAAATGGTATGTTTCCTATGTTTCGGATCGGTACGTGGACTCAAATACTCGCCGATTCCGATGCCAGATTTATTTGTGGTATCAGCAGCATTTCCGATACCAGTATCGGAATCGGAACAACCCTAGTTAAAAGCCACCGATCTGCCATTTTTCCAAACACTGTGTTCGAATTAGTCTCAAACCCACTCACTTACAGTACACCAGGCTCAAAACACAGCGAGTGTTAATCATTCGAACGTCGCAGTTACTTTATAATCCTACAAGTGGCGCACTCTGAACTATTTACACATTTTCATCCTGTGAGGTAGAAGTGAATTATTTGCTAAGTTTGTTTAGAAATAATAATTGAGTGCTCGCCATATCATCTAGAGATTGCGAGTTCGATTCCCGGGTGATGCTGTAGCCTCCCGCAGCCGAGGGCCTTGAGAGAGCTGATTGGTGGGGTGGGAGTCACATGGTGCTCTCACATTAATCACGGCTCTACAGCCAATCAATTGTGTTTGTAAGGAGTGGATAGCACTGCTCCTCCTCCGCGTGTGTTACGCCGCCCCCAATGGTGCGTGAGCGAGCAGGTGTGTCGGTGACATCACATGGTTTGCTGATCGTCTTCAGGCCTCCCTGACAGACTGGTAGTAGTAGCCTTAATGTTGGAGCGCCCCTAGTGACGGGGAGGAATTGGATAAGAGTAAATTAAAGGAATTAAAAGGCATACAGTACCTTCCGCACTGAGGAGAACGTGGATAATCTTTGCTGTGTGCATTTCCTCTCTTGTCCCTGTAGAAATGACAGGACCCACGTGACCCTGGACCTCGACAGCATCGTGCAGGTTCTGGACAGACATTTACACGAGTCTTCGACCGGAATGATGACGCGTATCGCTGTCCTGAAGTGGCTGTATCATCTGTACATCAAAACACCTCGCAAAGTGAGAGCCAACATGGAGATCTCTTAGGATTCACAGGTTACTAACGTGCACGTGTGAGAGGTTTTAAACACGTATAACCTGTGAATTGTGTGCAGATGTTCCGGCATACAGACAGTCTGTTCCCCATGCTGCTGAAGACTCTGTCTGATGAGTCTGATGAGGTGAGTGCTCCAGAAAAGGAAAGAAAAAAAAACATAAAATACATTAAAAGATGCGCTCGTTTCGGTTGTCCACCGCACATGGATCCCTCTAGGGTTCTTTATATAGTGGAGGATGCGTAGCTCTGTAAAACGGTCCTACAAAGATATGGCTCTCATAAAGAAATAATTTTATGATCCGGCAAAAAGGGAACAAATCTCAAACGTACTCTTAAAGGTCTCCTATTCAACTATTTCTTTAACAAGTTAACTCAAGTCTCAGGACATGTGCGTGAATGCTCCGTAATAATACACCTCATAATGCATTTTGTCACACCACACCGCTGTTTCACGCCTTCTACAAATATGTGTAAAGGAGCTACTCATGAGCCACGCCCCTTATGAGGATAGCAGAGCTGAGCAACACGCTGGGGGAGGGGCTCTTCTTATATGAGGTCACAATAATGGAAAATTTAATTGCTTTGTTTAATACAAAAATGAAAAAAGGACAAAAAAGGAGGGAATTAGTTTTTTCTCACATTTGTTTACACACACACACACACACACACACACACACACACACACACACACACACAAACACAGTAGTTGGCATACTGATTCCGACAGTTCAGTA
Organism: Channallabes apus; assembly: GCA_030522415.1. Taxonomy (NCBI): domain Eukaryota; kingdom Metazoa; phylum Chordata; class Actinopteri; order Siluriformes; family Clariidae; genus Channallabes; species Channallabes apus. The sequence continues at coordinate 40,097,756 of CM060113.1, forward strand.
AATGAGGATGTGAAGGCCATGAAAACGGTTGTGAATTTTACCTCCTGTTGGGCTACTTTTTATCACCTTGGGGACTAAAATGTGTATTGCAAAATAAAATTATTGGAAAATTATTAAATATCCTGTTTAAAGTACTGGTATGTTGAATGTTAAGACTTTTTAAATTAGAATGATCTTAAAGAGCGTTTCTTGACCAAAAAGAAAAAGCACATAGCCGGTCATGTATACAGTGTTAAACACTACAAGCAAAGCTTGAAAAGAATTCAGGTCGGGAAAACCTAAAAAAAAACAAGGAGTTCCTGGGAGGCCAGTGTTTCAGATGAAGGCAGTCTGATCTCCAGTAAACTGAGGAAACTTTCTACCTTGATGGTGTCCAAGCACTAGTGAAACACTGGGATAAGTGGGATTATATAGAGAAATAAAGTTTTAACTTTCATAACATTCGCGACCCAATGACAAGTCCTGGTGTGTCTTGAACGGCCTTCGTAATTTTAGAAGGCTCAGGGGAGTTTCAGCCAAAAACCCAGATTTTCTCCCTAATTTAGTCGTGTCCAATTCCTCCCTGTCATTAGGGTGCTCCCTCATTAAGGCTACTACTACACTCAGTCGGGAGGGCCGAAGACTATCGCGTGTTTCCTCCGAAACACGTGACGCCAGCCCACCGCATCTTTTTGGACTGCTCGCACATGCACAGCGCTATACAGTACGCTCCTTCCACTTGCGTGAGCTCATAGACACCCCTGTAATTAATGTGGGAGCACTAAGTATCTCTCATCCCTCCCCTCTGAGAGAGCTCGTCTCTCTCCAGTGTTCAGGTTTTCAGCATTGCCTGTGCGTGATTTTGTCAGTCTGATCTGGCAACCCTGGGTTGTATTATATTTTGGTTGTACTACAGAAATTTTAAGAATGGCTTTAGAAATAAGGCTTTTTGTATTTTTTTTTAAGTGATTAAAAAAATCTGATATTTTAATACGAGTTCATATTTAAGTGGAAAACCTACTGTTTTTGGATTCACCATAGAAATGTAAGATTTTCACAGAACAACAAGCCCAGGAGCATCAGATGTTTTCAGTTTCTTGCATGGAAGCGTTGGGTTGAATCTCAAATTTCTAAATGCTGGTGTAGGATGAAACCCTTAAGAGTTGGTGGTGGTGCTTTTTCTATGCAGCTTAAAGTTAAAATAAACACACAGTAAGTGAGTTCTAATAAATGCAATTGCAATAAAACCTGATCAGGCAAGAAATGATGAGCAGATCAATGACCAAAATGACTGCCATGGAGAAAGAAATGGGCTAAAAAACATGATGAAAGCAAGAACTTTCCAAATTCAGCAGTGATACTTGGATATGGTGCCACACACACACGGTGGAAACACTGACAGAACGTGTGTTTTGCCGTTCTGTTGCCATCACATCGTCTGGTGGAAAAGCTTCCTTCACTAATGCTTATTGGCATTTGTGTAATGGTGTGTGAAGCCAATGAGCTGGCAGTTATACAGGCCATTTTGTGATTTTGAATTCTGGTACAAACAGCCATTTCAATGCAAATTGTTCTCTAAAAGGTCATCCTGAAAGACCTAGAAGTTCTAGCAGAGATTGCGTCCTCCCGGGCCGGACAGAATGAGATGTCGGAGTTGTGCGAAGGAGCCAATAAAACCGAACTTCACATTCCAGAAGGAGGCAAACAAGCGCAGAAACAGCTGGCGCCGTGTGAGTAAACGGCTCTGATACTCGTTTCATTTACTACAAAGTCTTGGATGTTTTTAAGACATCAAGACAATAATGAGTCAGTTGTACTCATGTACTGAGACTCATATTTTCTTTTTTGATGGCACTTGTAAGGTCTCATCCTTCATTTTCAGGTGCCAAAGTGGTCGACTCCTCACCCTCGACTCCCAGCATGAACTCCTACTTCTACAAGTTCATGATCAACCTCTTAAAGCGCTTCAGTCTGGAACGGAAGCTTCTGGAAACGAGGGGGGCCTTCATCATTAGGTATGACCTGTTATGAATGCGGCGTGGCCTTTGAGTCTGAAGCCAACAGAAGTGTAGGTGTTGTGACCTCACTTCCTGTCAGCTTTATTAAAGAAAGCATGGCCTTTGTGTTTTTCAGTGCTGAGTGAAGCAGGTTTGGCATTTGTATCTGTCAATCCCACTGTTTGAGGCCTAGATGTTCTTTACCCTGCAGACAGCTGTGTCTCCTCCTACACGCAGAGAACATCTTCCACTCCATGGCTGAGATCCTGCTGAAGGAAGAAGACCTTAAGTTTGCATCTACCATGGTACAGACGCTCAACAGTATACTGCTCACTTCGGCTGAGCTCTTTCAGCTCCGGAACCAGCTCAAAGACCTGAGCACACCTGTGAGGATCACGTACACACACACACACACACACACACACACACACACACACACACACACACACACTGCATAAATTGCAGCCTTAGGTACCATTCCTAGAATAATTATAAATTATTGGCCTGCAGAAACATCGCTTTTCAAGGACATGTTGCCCAAAACAAGTGATTAGTGCTGGGTCGTTCATGAACAATTTGTTCTTTTTGAACGAATCTTTAACTTGACTCAGAAGAACGAGTAGTCTCGGAGAGTGATTCGTTCATTTTCCACTGGGCGCACTTGCGCAAATGATCGCAAAGACTCCATAGGTTACCATAGGAGCAATTCTTTCTCAATGACTCTTCTACTCCGAGTCATTCGTTCTTTTGTCACGTGACTCCCATAGACGCTATGCAATGCAATAGATTTAAAACAACGAACGACTCCGACTGGAAGATATAAGAGGTGAGCTACTCATTCTGTTTATCATCATATGTCCTTAGCTCCATTGTAATATTTTAATTACTGGAACTGTAGGCAAACTTTGTGTACAGTATGTGAGGGTCTTTATATTAAAAATGCAACATTTTATTTTATTTCTTATCAAAAGAACAAAATGAACTAAATGACTCAAAAAAAGATTTGATTCAAAGAACCGAATCACTAAAATGATTCAAACTTCACATCACTACAGGTGATTCCTATTTCCTACTGAGCCTTTTTATGTGAGCACCAGCCCTGTGAGTGTCCACCAGAGGGTGTGTGTGAGTGGAGGGGCGTGGCTTGGTCTCGCTGCAGCTGCCCCCCCCCCCCCTTTACACAGGAAACTCACGGACATAGAGAATGTATCTTGATGTCTTGCAATAACTTAAATGCTAACAGCCGTGCCCTAAATCTTTTTCTCAGGATCCCTAAGTGCTAGAGGTTTTGTTTTAAAGAGGTTTTAAACATGTAGAATGTCAAATTGTGTGTGCGGCAGTTTTTTCCTAAGTGGTTCAGTAGCTTTTAGCCAAAGTGCAAAATTAATGGGTTCCTGTGTAAAAAGTTTTTTGGTCAGGTCCAAAACAGACCTTCACAACTCCCAAACTGACCCGTATTCTCCATCTAATCAATACAACCCCCCCCCCCCCCCCCCGGATTTTTCTCCCTAATTTTAGTGGTATCCAATTCCTCCTGGTCACTAGGGGGCTCCCACATTAAGGCTACTGCTACCACTCAGTCAGGAGGGCCGAAGACTATCACATGTTTCTTCCGAACCACGTGACCGCATCTTTTCGAACTGCTCGCTCACACACCGTAGGACAGCGCTATCCGCTCCTTCCGCATGTCCTGAATAAAAATAAATAAATAAAATTTATTTAATTTGGGGAAAATCATCAGTCAGTTAGAATTACTACCCTTGAAGTAATACCCTTGAAAAGCACACCATTCTCAGTAGGGAGCAGCGATTGGACCAAATCTTTTTTTTTTTTTTTTTTGGTGAAACAATTCAGGAACTCTTACGAATGATCTAAATTAATAAAACAGAAACTGTTTTACAGACTGACGTAGCGACATGTTGTATCTCTGTTGTGTTCCGCAGGAGAGCTGTTCTCTGTTCTGTTGTCTGTATCGTTCCTGGTGCCATAATCCTGTGGCCACGGTCTCGCTGTGCTTCCTGACTCAGAACTACCACCATGCATATGACCTCATCCAGAAGTTGTATCCTTCAGTAAAGTGCACGTTTCACAAACAAACGCACAGATGACTGGATCCTTCCGTGCATTAAGCTCTGGAGGATCAAACCACTGTTAAAGGTTATGAAGAACTTTAATAGAATATTGCTACAGCCCCAAAAAAAACTATCGAGAAGGTTTCTCAGTTTTTAATCTCAGCCACGTCATGAGATGTTACAGTATGTAGCAGTAATTTTATTAGGGGTAAGGCTGATATTAGGGAAAAAATGAAATGGAGTTAAACCCCCTTCACTATAAATAAAATTAATATACAGCACATCCTGGAATGGCTTTTAGCTGTTATATAAAAAGAAAAAGCAATGTAACTCCAGTGTTGAATAAGTAATTATATTTCATTTCATTGATATACAAAGTGTATAATTTTTGCATTAAATTGTTGTCCTGTACTAATATGTGTTGGCTGCTAAGAAACATAATGGACAAAGATTAAGGATTATGTGATCAGGTCACATCAGGTTAAGTCTAAAGGTTTAAAAATGCTTTTTAATTACTGTGATGAAGCCATCGATGTGAGTTTATTGTCTTAGCCTCTCAGATTTTATTTTCAGATTACTTGATAAATCATCTTTAACCTGTAGAAATAAAAACTTGAAAACTCAATTGCATCAGATCATATTACAAGGTTCACCACTAAAACGTTCGGTTCCAATTCTAATGGAAACCTACAGTATGTATCTTTAAAATATTCATGAGTATCCTTCATAATACTTAAAGTCTGAACCACATGTGCTATACTTTAAAGCACAATTTTTTTTTTCTCTATTAAGAACATTACATCTTAGTTTCTAAATTAGTGAAGGAAACCTTCCTCCATGTATTAGTTTAATCCCTGACTTCTGACTCATCAGCGGTGATCTGGAGGTGACTGTGGATTTCCTGATCGAAGTAGACAAACTGGTGCAGCTCATCGAGAGTCCCATTTTTACATGCAAGTTCACTTTCTTTCACACTAACAACCACTAAGCAGGAAAATGTATCAAGTAGCTTTAAGGTTGCGATCTGAACACTCGACACGAACTACAACTAGCACAAAATCAAATAAGAGCAGTTTGAGTGTAAGTGTTAAAACAGCTGTGAGAAATATCAGGACTTACCACGTCTGCAGAATTAAAGCAAGAGCGAATCCATGGAGGTCTAAGGAATGCAAACTCATGAAACTATCCACAGCACTATATTACTGAAAATACACTACCGTTCAAAAGTTTTAGATCACAAATTTCTTTGTTTTTCTTTAGTGATTTATTTTCTACATTCTACAACAATACTGCGGATTTCAAAACTATAAAATAACACATATGGAATTAGGTAATTACGTAACAACAAGAAAAACACCAGTTAGTTGTTATTGTAAGACACAGAGGTCGGCCTTTCTGTAATAGTTCTTGCAAGAACAGTATTGTGTCAAGTGCATTTGCAAAATCCGTCCAGCACCATAATGAAACTGTCTCTCATGAAGGCCGTCCCAGGAGGACGAGACCAAAACGTACCTCTGCTGCAGACGAGAAGTTCATTTAGAGTTATCAGCCTGAAAAATGACCAATTAACAGCAGCTCAGATTAGAGGCGTTATGAAGTCTTTACAGAGCAGAAGTAGCAGAAACATCTCAATATCAACTGTTCAAAGGAGATTCATGCATTTTTTGGAAAGTGATCTAAAACTTTTGAACGGTACTGTATGTGTGACAGATTTTAGGGTATAACTCATTAAACGATAAACCTGAAAATAACTTAAGAGTTAACTCTTTGGTAGGGTTTAAACAAGCCAATTAGATTTCCATCCTAATGTGATGTCATATACTGTAAGAAGATGATGCTTGTTGCTCAGCTCTGCTGATTTTTGTTAGGGAGTGGCTAATTTACATAGACATTAAAATGCTACACCTGAGTGATATTTCACCTGGGGCATTAACACACATTTTGTGGGAGCTCTGAGATTTGTGTTAATTTGTTACATATATCTTTACTAACTATAAATATATCCAAAATACAATAATAAAATTAACTAGTTTTTATTACATTCCTAACCCTTGATGATGGAAAACCTCTGCGTTGTCTTCATGTCTCGCTGTATAGACCTGCGGCTGCAGTTGCTGGACGTGGAGAACAACCCGTATCTGATTAAAGCTCTGTACGGACTGCTGATGCTGCTGCCGCAGAGCCAGGCCTTCCAGCTGTTGTCTCACCGCCTGCGCTGTGTCCCAAATCCAGAGCTCATGAGGACGGTGTAAGTTGTGCAGTCGAACAGAAAATTCGAGCACCTAGCCTAAAGAAATCACAGTTCCAATATAGTGTGGTTTTAATCAAATGTTGTTAAAGCACAAGCCAGTGGTGAAAGGAAACATTTACTACAAAGGTGTCTTTGCACATCCTTTTTTAATGGAACCAACAACAAAAAGAAACTAAAAAGAAAAGAAACTAAATGTCCCAAAATATACCAAGAAAATATCTCCACCACCATCACCAGCTTAAACCACTGATACAAGCAGGATGGATCCATGCTTTCATGATGTTTACACCGAATTCTGACTCTACTTTCTGAAAGTCGCAACAGAAATTGGCGCCTCATCAGACCAGGCAACATTTTCCCAATCTTGTATTGTCCAATTTTGGAGAGCTCATGTGTATTGTAGCCTCAGTTTCCTGTTCTTAGCTGACAGGAGTGGCACCCGCTGCTGTAGCCCACCTGCCTCAAGTTCAATGCTCTTTGGCACACCTTGTTACGAGACGTTATTTGAATTACTGTTTCTTTTATCAGCTTACATTTACATTTAGGCATTTGGCAGACTCTCTTATCCAGAGCGACTTACATTCTTATCTCATTACACATCTGAGCAGTTGAGGGTTAAGGGCCTTGCTCAAGGGCCCAACAGTTGCAACTTGGTGGTTGTGGTATTTGAACCTGGGATCTTCCGAACCGTAGTCCAATGCACTGAGCTACCCCTGGCTTGAACCAGTCTGGCCATTCTCCTCTGACCGCTGGCATCAACAAGGCGTTTCCGTCCAGAGAACTGCTGCTCACTCTTTCTCACACCATTCTGTGTAAAGTATAGAGATGGTGGGTGTGAAAATCCAAGTAAATCGGAAATACTCGGAGCCCGTCTGCAACAACGACCATGCCATGTTCAAAGTCACTTAAACCACCACTCTCCTCCATTCTGATGCCCGGTTTGAACTTCAGCAGATTGTCTTCACCATGTCTACATGCCTTATTGCATTGAGATGCGGTCATGTTATTGGCTGATTAGATATTTGTGGTGACACCCTGTTGAGTTGCGCTCTCTGGTAGCTCGCAGAAGAATCCCGCTACACTGGAAAAGTCTTAAATCAGCTCGTTTGTCTGCTTGGCTAGAAGACGTTATGTTTTTCTCCTCCATTCGAAAATGATAGATTTAACCTGAGAGGCTCTGAAGCTCGATTCCATAAAGGATAGGACTTTTTATCCAGCCATTATCCTCTTTTGGTATTCAGAGCAGAGAGCATGCAGTACATTGACATCGATATTGTCTCGTACATGTTGCTTTTGTGTTGTTCTTGAGTTGGTTTGTTTGTCATTAGTTATTTAAAAAGACGAAAAATCCAACTATGGAACAATTCTTGTCTTCATTTTATATTCACTTATATTGTTTTTTTTTCCTTATGAAAGGAAAACGATTTTTCAGCTGAAAGAGAGAGAGAGAGAGCATGTGAAAGAATCTGTGGTCCACCGAGCCAAAAAATATGTCACTAATGTAGCAGTCTCCAGTACTGCTTAGCCAAAAAGCTTATAGTTTCTGATGTGTATTGTAAAGTTATGAACGTTCTAGCCGAGGTAGCTGAGGTAGCATTATACAGTGTTAGAGCGGTAGTGGATTACACCCAATGTGTTTTCTGCGCAGTTGCATCCCCTGTGCTGAGAAATGGATGCCTGGTTATGGCACTATGATTTATGGCCAGGCGAAAGGGAGGGTGTTGGAGATCTATTTTTAGGGACAAAAGGGATGAGAACCACGGCATTAAGGAACTTGATCAGTTAAAAAAAAAAAAAGGAAAGAAAGAGTGAGGGTGAGACGGTAAGAATGCATCTGCAGAAACAGGTTTTGAATTACAGTTGGTGTTATCATCTGAACTGCTGTTACAGAAAATTAAATCAACACTTTCTGACCAGTCAGGATTCATTAGGCTGGGGTTTAGTCAGAAATGAAGCTCTTAGTAGGAAGAGCAGTGCAGTGCAATCTTCTGGAAGGATTTTACTGAAAAATGTATTTGCTAGTCAGGTTGTGTATCGAAGGCGATTTTCAGGATGCAGCAGTTCTGACAGTAGTACACCTGAGTAATTTCTCACTCTTGCTGTGCAATAAAAGTTAAAAATGTACAGTGGAACTGACAAAGAAAGAAATACATTCAGCTTTAATATGCCGTTTATCATCTATCGTTTTCAGGGGTGACTCCACGCAAGCCAGTGTCAAACGTCCGACCCAGCCGCAAGTCGACTATAAAGAGCTGCTGCAGCATTTCGAGTATGTGCAAAGTAAACACCGCGAAGTACGGCACCAGAGAACAGGCCACTCCGATCATCCGGATCGCAAGCTGGTGCTCTGAGTGCTCTCTGGATGAGACATGGCACTATGATGGACCGCTAAGTGGATATTTTAGTGGATTAGCGCATTAGTCCTACTCTAGGAGCGGAGGACAGAGAATGTTTCTTCTTTTAAATGTTTAAAGTGCTTTGTCATTTAAATGATCGAGAATTGGAATGTATATAGAGACTCGGGGGAAACTGCAGTCACACTTATTTAGACGTTTTAAGACAGATTATGTCATCTCTAGTGCATTCATTTACAATAGTAACATAACACACTATCCACTATGTACAGAACATTATGTGCATTCCCAGCTCAAGAGTTTTTTCATGTATCAATAGAACAGTAGAAATAATAGTAGACCGTAATAATTTTGTATGTGAGTGTGTTAATGTAACTTGCATTCCTTCCTTGTTCACAACAGAGCATGTGTCTTGTGTAGCGCCATAGATGCAGAACGCATTAAACTTGGGACAGTTTAAACTTGAGCGCAAATTAATACTAGTCCATTTCAGGTTTTCGGCTTTGCTATTATTCTTCTGCGATATACTCGCTTTACGGTGTCATCAGTGATCTGATACACATGTGCTGCGATGTCTTATTTCGGTTCGAACACTCTGAACCATGGCCTTATGTGAACAGAATGAATTTTTGTAATTTATCATGTTCTGAAGAGACGTATTTAATAAAGTGGGTCATGTGTAATCAGTTTTGATGATTTTCTATTTTTCTAAAAGTCAGGCGAAAATATATACTACTGTAATATGCTATGGTTACATGTTCATTGTGTGTATACAAAATGTGTGTTTGTTAATGTGGTGGTGTATTTATTTATTTATTTTTTCTCACTAAGGGGAAGGTTATGCAACATGTAGACAAGGAGCCTCAAGAGCTCTAAAGTTTTATACCAGTAAGTTTTTCACCAGAAGATTTTTGGCTGATTGTGTTTTATGGTAACATACATTTTTAACTTATTAACTCCAACAGCAAGAAAGAAGCATTTTGAAAATCTCCTGCAATGTTAAATAACTGAATAGATGAGTTAAATAACTCATCTATTCAATGATCTGAGTTAATATGGAGCATGTATAGTCATGTATTTGATCATTTTTGTCCAGCTGATGGCACTGGTGGTGTATTAGGAAAACATGGTCCGTTTAGGAAGGGTATGCCACCACCAGGGTTTAGAACGGGGTACAAAATGACCAAGGCTTATCACGGGGTATACTAGGGGGTATGCCAGGACCGGGCTTTAGGAGAGGGTACGCTAGGACCTAGGGTTTGGATGGGGCACTCAAGGACCAAGGTTTAGGAGCAGGTACTCCAGGACCACGGATTAGAAGGAGGTTCTCCAGAATCAGGATTGAGAAGGGGTAGACCAGGACAACAGATTGTAAACCAGGATTGGGGTTAAGGAGGGTGCAGTCTAGGACCAGGGATTAGGAAGAAGTAAAGAATAGGGTTTTGGAATAGTAGAACATGCTAATGATATTGATCATGAGAAACACTGGTTCAGACCCTCTACCTCTGTCTTCTGGAGCAAAAGAGCTGTTGTACTGTATATGTGGACAGATTTAGAAAATAATGCTTTTCTGGATATGAAAAATGTAGTTTTTTTGCCTACATATGTACAGTATTCTATTTATTTTGATTTTAATTGGCTAACATTAGTTAACCTTTTAGGATTTCTGTGAGGATTATATGCCGTTTTCATAAATGTTCTGAAAAACTTGATAGGATTTAAAGATTATAATCTAGTAAATGTCAGTAATCAGTCATTTTCACTGATAAACATAACCAACTAGCTTACATGAGCTAACCTGACAGACCATATACAGCAGCATCAGTGCTATCAAGCTACCATGAGCTAATCAGACAGGACGTCAGGAGAATGTTCCTAAATGTTGATTTGTGTTCTAGCATATGAACATTTCATTTTTAAATCCTGATAAAGCTAGCTAACTAGCCAAAATGAGCAACTCATATTGTGTTTTTACTGGGTTTTTTTTATTGTTGTTAAATCTTCATAACAAAAATTTGCTAGTCATGTTAGCTAATTTGCTAACATGACTAGCAAATTAGCCAACTAAAACCAACCTGATAGGAAATTTGAGTAGATTTTTAAGTCGTATGCAAAACACAATATTCCCTGACAACATTAGCCAACTAGCTTGTTAAGGGGAGCCTGAGGATTTCTCAGTCAAATTCAAAAGTGTGTGTAATATTCACTGCTAATTAGCCAAATCGCCATTTCTGTGAGGATTTACAGCTCACATGACTAATAAAGTTTAATAATGAATAATGTCAGCTATCTGACATCAGCTGAATTGATTGAATTTTCAAGAGAAAGTTACAGTCATAATAATTACTTCCAACTAGCTAATCCTGACTGGACTTTCAGGATGCATTATTCCGGAATGTATTAAATTTTAAGTCTCATCATTGCTAAAGCTAAGCATGTAGCTAAGACGTGTTTACGTGACCTTAAAAATCTTTTTTTTTACACCATTGCAAACAAACACGTCTCCGTACAATGAGACTGTTTCTGCATTACGACTAAATAGTTGTCTCCAGGCTTTTCTTAAAGTAGGATATAAATCTTATCTAGCAGGCTGAAAATACATTTATCCTCTTTATTTGTCTGGTCTTGCTTGAGGTTATTTATCACTGCATTAATCTCAAACTGTCTTCATCCAAAGTGGAAGAAAATGCTCAATAAACTTTGGTGGAGACTGAAAAAGATGGATCGCATGCTATCGCTGAGATTGCTCTAATCCGTGAGTGTGTTGTCCATGTTTAATGCATGTGACAATTACAGAAATATATCTCAGGGAAGCTAGAATTGAGTTTTTGCTAACAAGTCCAATTAGGAATGAGGTTTATTATGGAATCCAAGTTCAATGTCTGCCTGATCAGGAGGTCCCCGGTTTGAGCCCCGTATCTGCCGAAACAAAAAAAGAAAAGGAGAAAAAACAACGCTTCTTATACTGATGAGGCGTCTACAGTATCATTCAGATAAAAGAGCTGTAAGATGAAAGATGAAAGATTTGTAAGTGAGATTTTTTTTTCCCACTCAGCTATGCCTTTGAGGCGCTTAAACTTTTTGGCATGAGCAGAAATGAGTTATAATGTGCTGAAATATGATGTTGATTAATAGGAGAGAGCCTACAACATGAATCTTTGCCTCTTTCTTCTAATTTGCTCAAGGTGTGTGTGTCAGAGAGAGAGAGAGAGAGAGAGGTTACACAGCAGGGCGAAGTTCATCTTGGAGTTGCCTTGGAAGCTGTAAGTAGAAATCGGTGGAGCTGCATCATAAAAAAATGGACAGTATATATCACAGCTGTATTATTAGTGAAAGTAAAAGCATTTCCACACGCACAATATGACGGGAACTCACAGGACTTGGGGATAAACTGCTGTGTTGCCATACGAAAATTATTTGTCAGTCAGAGCGATGTGCATGTCAAGGTAAGACCTCATATAAGAAGAGAACGCCCCCACGCGTGTTGCTCAGCTCTGCTGCTCTCTGGAGGGTCAGGGCTCAGCAGTAGCTCATTTCCATAGACTCAGAAATGGTGTGTTCGGAAGAAGCGTGGAATGAAAGAAGTTTAACATAGAATAATTGTATTATTGGAGAGGTATATTAGCTGGAGCATTAACAGACATTTTGGGGAACCTCGGAGACCTGTGGAAACTTGTTTTAAAAAGTTTAAATATGGGACCTTTAAAGGTTGGATGCAATAAAACCTTTATTTGGCACATATACGTTACATTTGTTATTGTTTGGAAATCCCAGCTTGTTTTAGTAGGCTGGGGTTAAAGCCAGCAACCCTGGAGCAGACGGGTAAGGGCCTTGCTCAAGGGTCCAACAGTGGCAACCAGGTGGAGCTGGGGTTCAAACTGCAGACCTTCTGATTAGTAGCGTCAAGAGAGTCGGGGAATCGAACCCGAGGCGCAAAGAATGGGAATCTTCCATGATACACCAGTGGAACACTAGATAGATAGCTTGATTGCTTACTTTATTAATCCCAAAGGGGAATTATATATTTAAATTCATCTTCATCTTCTATATCGCTTTATCCTGTATTTAGGGTCGCGGGGACCTGGAGCCTATCCCAGGAGACTCAGGGCACGAGGCAGGGTACACCCTGGATAGCGTGCCAATCCATCGCAGAGCACGCACACACACACACACACACACACACACTCATTATATAAATTCATATTAATTCATACTTTTATATAAAAAAATTTTAATATTGGCTACTGAACTAAATGATTCAAATTACTTTATGAAATTTTGCTTTACTGTTTCAAAAATCCCCCCAACACCTCATGGAAAATAAAATATTTAAAAAACCCGCGGCACACAAAATCCACACTTGCCCTTGGTGGTGTTCGGGATTCACTAAATTGCTCTCTGTACAGGTTTAACACCACACTACCACAGGGATGCTGAGCCGATATAAAGCTCATCCACTTGCTCCTTTTTTTTTTTAAATAATTGGCTCACCAGGGATTCAGGATTTAGGGATTCAGATGGATTTGGCTCACAACATTCAAGGATTATGGTGTGAATAGAAACCTTAGAGCCGCACATGTTTTATTTTTTTTATTTTTTTTTGTTTTTTATATACTGTATAAAGTCTGTAGTCAAGACCTTCTCCTCAGCCTTGAGGACAAAAAAGGCTCATCCTGGTGAGTTAACAGCGTCCAAACTAGATCACAGTCGCTGGAGCTTCCCGTTCATATCCGATTGATCGGCTTACAGCCAGATCCCAGTTCGCACTGGGAACAGCTGTGCTTTGATGGCAAAGAAACGGCCACAGAGCAGAACCGATTCGGAGCACTCGCATCTACAGAGAGATCAATGATGATGAATTAAAAATGGATTGTGGGTTGTTACATCCCCTGATATGCTGCACGCAGCTGTCCTTTTGGTTTAGTCTGAGATCAGAGATGACTCTTTCCTGCTCAGGCCACGCCAAGCCCTTCATTTATTGATCATTTACTTCACAGCTTATACGGCTTATACTCTCAAAAGTGCTCTCCGTGCCAAAAGTTCCGGCACCCTCTATGAGAAAATATTGAAAATGTGACATAAATAACATATGCAAATAATGACATTTTCGATCTTACATTAATGAGAACAGTGTATAGTGTCCTGCTGGCATGGTTGCTTAGTGGTTAGCACTGTACCCTTGCACCTCCAGGGTTTGATTCCTGGCCAGGTTCGGTTACTGGCTCTGTGTGCATAGAGTTTGCATGTTTTCCCCATACTTTGTGAGTTTCCTCCCACCGTCCAAAGACATGCAGATTAGGCTACTGTAATTGACATTCCCCAAATTGCTTTTAGTGTGTGTATATGCTCTGTGATGGATTGGCACCCTATCCAGGGTGTCCCCAGCCTCCTATCCTACAGTAAGTCTCCTGGGATTGGCTCCAGGCCCACCTCGACCCTGTATACAGGATAAAACAATATAGATGATGAGTGAGTGGTATATAGTGTCCTTTTTTTTTTTTTTTAAATGCAAACTACTTGAATGCAAAATTATTGGCACCCTCTGCAATGACCTCTGTATTTGGTGTATAGGAAGTTAATCAGCAACTTGGTGGTGTGATGCAGCCTGAAGCAGGAAGTGTAAAGTGTTTTATTCAGCCATGTCAGCCATTACAGTCTATTTAAAATGACTGAGGCCTACTATATCAGGGGACTCAGACCAACAAGGGGGGGTGGGGGTATAGGCACATACAATACAGGCTATTTGGAAACGGCAGTTAGTCTTCATGTCTTGGAACTGTGGGAGGAAACCCAGCAATCACTGGGAGAACATGCAGCCTCCACAGTGCTAACTACGGGGCACTGTGCCACCAGGTGGAATTTCATCAAATGAAATGTGTTTGAGTTACCATGAAGTCCACTTTGTTGAGATTAGCAAATATTCCCTGATGGAGACTTGGGTTCAAATCCGCTCATGGCAATTTCAGTCCTACCGTAAATCCCAGGGTTTCAAATCAATGCATTATTTTCAGAAATCATGATGCTCATAGTCTAAAGATGGAATTTCTTCTCGTAGAAAAATCTGCTGTGTATTTGTCCCAGCTGGCGAAATCTGTCCTCACTGTTTGTAAAAAGTGGCTGTGCAAAATGCTCAATCATCTCACCGAATTGAAAGAACAAGATAACGTCATCAAACTGGCACAGGGCACGTGTCTATAATGGTGTATTCACTCTGAACCGATTGAGAAGTGCTGTTCCAGTGTGTTATAACCTCCTAAACTTTTCACTGTCATTTATGTCCAAACTACAGTAACCCTCTCTTTAATTGAATAAAATTACCTCTCCTAATAAAGGTGCATCAACAAACATGTAGGATATAGGTGTAATCATACACCATAGGGGGGGGGGGGGGGGACACCATTCAGTGATGCTGTTTTTTAAAAAGTCCCACTGTAGCTTGGAGTCTGTCAAGAGCCTGTTTTTACCGATTAAATTCAAGCTGTGAGCACCACGGACAGCGATTCTGAGCTGTAGCTATCATTTTCAGAGCAGCATCAGTCACAACACACAAGACCTTGTCCTGAATTCCTCACTCCTTAAAGAAGATACATTATCTGATTTAAAGGTTTGTGGGAATTTGTCAACTCCCAACAGCACATTGTTTAAATTGTTGCTGCCATCAATGAAGTGGAAGGTCGCAGGTACAGGATAGCTGTCTGTATTTATACTGTAGACCACAGAGGTACACAGCAAGCACTTGTTTAAGTTTTAGTCATCGTCATGGCCTTCTTATATTTGGAATTTACTATATACCTTAGTAAAAAGTTTTGAAGCTTAGTTAGTAGCTTAAAAAAAGAAAACATTCTCTACATAGATCCATGAACAAGTGAAACATGGCTGTTCATTCAGTTATAGGAAAATAATCAGAGATGAGGATGCCTGGCCTGGTCTGGCCCACAGTCACTGTTCCCGGAGTTGTGCTGTTATAGGAAAGTAATCAACGTGTTTTGTTCCACGAGTTTTAATTTGTGAATGTCACACTTTTAAACCATTTGCAGTTGTATTAAATAGGACCAGGGACCACACGATACGATATTATATTATATTATCATGATACCTTTTTATTGCAATACATTTTGTTTTGTCATTCTGTAAGTAGTGTGATTTTATAATACAGCGGAATCTCGGCATACAAATTTAATCCGCTCCGGAAGTTCTTAAGGTGAAATATTGCGTTGTGAAATGCATTTTCATGCAAACCAAACTGCGAACCAGGACCCAGGAGATGCAATCTTTTATTAAAGATTTTCTAAGTAGCATCCGCCATGTATACGCTGTTACTATAGAAATCATACTGTATGAATGTATATGACCAGTGCATTCATATAAATCTGTCATTGCTACAGTTATAGAAACATGATCAATATCATGTTATCACATGAGCAATCAGATTTAAAACATGCTCTCTGATATACTGTTCTACAATTTAGTTTGATAGCATTTAAAACATCAGTGGATCTGCGCAGCCAGTTTACAGTCGTGGTCAGAGCGGGACTCCCAGAGCTCTCGTTTGCAGCTGAATGGTGTCACGTTGTCATCATTACCTAACCTAATTGCAGCATAAATACAAACCTGTGACCATTAACACTCAATGTTTCTTGCTTTTGCTTCTTTACAGTGCAAATGTAAGCTGCATTTGGATTTATTTATTGTACCCATTATTAAAAAAAAAGTGAAAAGAGCACAGGATAATGGATTTGTGCCGGCTCGGTTATTTCTCTGCTCTCACAGCAAAAGACCTTGCGGATGTCAAAGCACACAGCGGCATCCAAAAAACATTCAGCTCTTCCACCCAGATGCTTGTTAGCTCTGAATAAACCTTATTATCTCTGTTGTACATAGGACCTTTCCTGCATTTTAACCAGTTCTTACTAAATGCATACAGACTGCACCAAACTGCATCGTAATAAATGTTGCATCATGGAAGTTGATTATATCTACAACCAAAAAAATTCTATATGTCGTTGCAGTACCCATGATACTATAAATGCTGTGTATGTGGGCAGCGGTGGCTCAGTGTGTTAAGGCTTTTTGGGAACGACATTTAGTCTTCATGTCTTGGAGTTACTGATCAGAAGGTTGGTGGTTCGAACCCCAGCTTCGCCAGGTTGCTGCTGTTGGGACCTTGAGCAAGGCCCTATATAATGCCATATAATGGCTGACCCTGTGCTCTGACCCCAGGCTACTATTGTATATGTGATGTCAATGCAATATACAGTTGATATTTGGTGTGAAATTGCTTCACCTTTAAAAATGCATTCGAAATCGTAGGTCCACTTGCGTAGTTTTATAAGGAAATTGCATTTCATTTTGTTGGACAAGTAATGTTTAGAAAACCTGGGCTTTCCTGACCCAAAAAGTGCAGAAGGCCAGGAAAGCGGATAAAACGGGGCCTGGAGACCATCACAGGGAGCTCAGGCCACAAGGGTGAGGTGCCAACCCATCACAGAGCACCGGCACGCACACATATCCAACCATATGGGCAATTTGGGATATCAGTCTAAACCGGATGTCTTTGAGTATGAGGGGAGACCAGAGTACCCAGAGGACAACGCAGAAAGCATACAGAGAGGGGAAATGAGATTCAAACCCCCAACCCTGGACATGTGAGGCAACAACTGTCTTTTTGTCTTCTCAGCACAGACTGACCCAGTTTGGACTCTAAACATTAGAGTAAGATTTAGATACAAAGTACAAAAAGTAAAAAAAAAAAAATTTTTTTTTAATTTACAAACATTTTTTAGTTTATTAATATTCTTTAAAAAAACAGTGGTTCAAAAACTATACAGGAATAATTTGAGAAATTTGTAAATTCAGAAAACAGTGACATTAGCTTCCTGTTATGCATTAGTTACATAAATATGCTGGAATCATTGATATTACTGTAAAATGATATTAAAATGCTAACAGTCTATGCACTATGTAAATATATATTTTTATGTATTATAAAGAAACTCTATGAATCATGCTTTTGGCTCTTTCGGATATTAAAGAATGTTTTTCAGCGAGTGATATAACTCTGCACCATGGTAATTAAAGGAGAGCTCCATCGTAAGCGACTTGCATATTAATCTTTACAATAGCCTGCTAATGCCTAAGCCAAGCCATAACAGCCATCACCCAGTAACAATCCATATCCATATTCATATCCATAATAATAATAATAACAATAAAAATGTCTCTTTATTATGTCAGAGTGAAACAACCATTAATTTACATCATCAACCAAAACAACAACAACAGATATTTCTTTTTACACATTCTTAAAAAAAATAAAAATTCAGGGTGCTGTACCCCTTTAAAGGTCCTATACTGTATATGTAACTTCAACACAGGTCTCGGAGCCCCCCCAAAGTGTGTGTGTTAATGCACCAGCTGAAATTCTTCTCAGATATTACTTTTCTAGATTTTCCAGCTCTGTGTCACTCCTCTTCCAAACACCCTGTTTCAGTGTCTATGTAAATGAGCTACTGCTGAGCCACGCCCCTTCAGAGAACAGCAGAGCTGGGCAGAGAGGATCTTCTTATATGAGGTCACAGTAGAAGGAAAATCGAATCGGTTTGTTTAAGGTACAGTCAATACAAAAATGAAAGGACGACTCAAAAGCAGGGATTTTTTTTCCTTTCTTTTTTGAATGCACACTGCTAAGTGTCACTGCTACTGTAAATGCACCATCTAAATGTCTAAAAATGGCTAAAAAGTGAATTTTGCATAATAGGTACCTTCTGGATGGAAGAAGGTAATTAAACCGAAACCTTGAGTGCTGCTCAACAAGCGTGCACCAAAAGCACTAATGAAACACATTCTCAGGATTAAAGCAGTTCTATCTAAGGGGTTGCCAGATAGCATTGTGTCCTTTCACTAACAGCTCCTTTCATTTCCTGTATCTTGTTGAATTTCAGTAGAGATTCAGGTCTCAGGTCCGTTCCTGCTTTCCACACTGCCTCGTTAATATTTCTCACCTACCCTGCATGCGGCTGAAATCTGGTTAGAATCATGAGCTCATATTTTCATTTCTGTATTTTTCAAATGTAGCAGATATAAATGCAAAGGAAATATGGGATATTACAAGAATTATTATATTTTAAAATCATATTAGAACTAATTACATTTATGACAGTGTTAAATTCTACCACATCAATGCCAAGTAATAATAAATGTCCACTTCACACCAGCACACCGCACTGACTGGTCAGCGACTCTTTCACATTCTGTGTAGCTGAAGTTCTAGGAAGAGGCATGATGTGAATATTAAAACAGGAGAAGAGTTAGATTGCCGTGAAGTGTGAGCTGAGGAGAACTCGCTTGTCTGGTTCTAACCAAATCAAACCCACTTAACCCACAAACAACATGTGCACAAACCCGAGGAACAACGTATACAGCTTATCAATCAAATAAGCCACGCCCCTGGTTTATGATAACATTGTGGCTCAGGATTCAACCTAATCTCAAGCTGTGTTTGGGTATCAACATTCATACGTGCATTCACACAATACGGGCAATTTGGGAACGCCAATTAGCCTAATCGGCATGTCTTTGGACTCTGGGAGGAAACTGGAGTACCTGGAGACTCCATGTGCAAATTCCATGCACACAGACCTCAAGCTGGGAATCGAACCCGGACCCTGGAGTTGCAAAGCGTGCCGCCACGTTAATTAACAATTCTTATTAAATGCACTTTTTTTAATCAACTTAATCAAGCAAAACTGAGTGGTAATTTTCCCAATCTGGCAACATGACAGCTCTCCAAGACAAATGATCACCCCCAAGCCAGAAATATGAACAAAATAATTAGGCTTCTAGCCAGATCTGACATTTTCATCTTTCTTTGGAAAAAAAATAGGGAAAAAAAATCAATAATTCAAAAAGGAATTGGTTTGTTTCAGCTTCTCGCATGTTTCTGCAGAGCAATGAGCAAACTGTACTGAGACGGAGGATATTTTTATTACTACTGTATTATTGTCCTTATATATTCATTTTTTTTCTTCAGGTACAGTTCTCAGTGGATCACTCGAACCAAAACTGTGCTACTGCATGAAATATGGCATATTGTAAATGAGGCTTATTAATTTTGCATCTGAGTAGCAATTCCACTGTCGTGCATAATAAAGTTCAGCCTGAATTTCAGAATATTTTTTCCTCTCAAATGATCCAATTAATATTAATAGCTGCCACTGGTTATAAACATGCCCTGTGTTTTTTTTTTTTTTTTTTTTTTTTGGTCTCAAGTAGTCGTTAATACTGTAAGAAAGACTATTTTTGAAGCAGCTTACACGATTCTTATCTTTTCACAGAGCTTAATGTTTAACATCTGTCTCGGGAGGGCGTGGATGCAACAATGCTTTTTTTTTTTTTTTTTTAAATGCAGAGAATGTTTAGTTTAAAAAAAAGAGAAAGATAAAGTGATGAAATTGGTCTTGTGTGTGTGTGTGTGTGTGTGTGTGTGTGTGTGTGTGTGTGTCCACAGATAGCTTCCCGGATATTAAAGTCGAATAGAGCGCCAAGCCGCAGCATGTTTACTCCAGATTGCTTCCTCTTGCACAACAGTGGAAGCAGATGATTGTGTTTTCTTTTCTGACAACCGGTCAATCTATCAGTTTGTTCAGACTTGAAGAGCTTGGAGAGCTCACTGCCGGCATTCCTGCGTGTGTCTGCGAACTCAGTATATAGCGTGAACCTACTGTACAGTCGAGTGCCAAAGTTTGCACACCCTTCTGATAAAATAAAGAAGAACATTTTTGGATGTTTTTCTTTCCAACAACAAGACGTGAAGTGTAGTTGACGTTGAACACCTGACAGGTTCCGGAGCGGGGTACAACCTGGACAGGGTGCCAATCCATCACAGGACACTTACAAAGAACTTTCTTAATCCCAGAGGGAAATTGTTTAAATGAATAAAGCCATACACACATACTATGGAAAATTTGTGAACACCAATTAGCCTAATCTGCATGTTTTTGGACTGGGGGAGGAAACTCACCAAGCACAGGGAGAACATGCAAACTTCATGCACACACAGAGATGGGAATCGAACCCAGACCCTGGAGGTGCAAGGCGACAGTGTTACCACTTGTCCACTGTGCCACCTGCAGATCTAATGACATTTCCTTAACTTAATCCGTCATTCATTCATTCATTCATTCCAGCACTTAATTTAGGTCAGTGGTCCGCCAAATGTTTTGTTCTTGACCTCACCTCCATTCTTTAGCTTCCCCCAAATGGGAATTTCATCCACATTTAATGTTAAAAAGTGTAATATACTATGTGGAGTATACATGATAAATCATACATACAAAGAAACTATCGTTCAGTGTCTAACAACTTGTATTCTTTTTATTACAATAACTACAGCAATAATGATATTTTATACAGCAGCCAGTAGAGGTGGAAGGTAATTAAGGACATTTACTTTGTTTTCACATTATCTGTACTCTACTTGAGTAGTTTTATTAGAGGATACTTTTGGCTATTCCTCCACTATATCCTACTACAAATATCTATACTTTCTACTTCACTATATTTGTGCATAGCATTGTGCCATGTACCAGCTTACCATTAATGTATGTAGCAGGTGTTTGAAATCAACAGTGGAGACGGTTTCAAACAGGGACAAAGATGTCATATTCACATTCTAGATGTAGAGATAGAGAGAGAGAGAGAGAGAGAGAGAGAGAAATTTATATATTTTCACTATGACTTAATGGATACTGTGAGCTATTACAAGCTCAGATACTTAAGTGAATTTGAGGGTAAGTGCTTTTGTACTTTTCCTCCAGAACAAATGTAAAATGATGACTTCTATTATAGTAATATCTCACCTGGGATATCTCTACTTTTACTTATTGTACAGCACTAGGAAAGCTGTCTAGTCATACACTAGAGTAGAAATGGACTGCATCTGGAAAGCCTGAAATTGACTCAACACATGCAATGCATAGAGACAGAATCTAACACACAAACAGAAGCAAAATAACACAAATATGGTCCAGAACTCTGAGCTTGAAGGTTTCTGTATGTTGCCATGGTGTTTTTTGCAGATCAGAAGATCAAAGGTTTTTATACAGTATATATTTTATTAAATTAGAACACTTGCATGCCATGTAATGAATACTAATTCAGATTCCTCAAATAAATCACACGATGCGAATAAAAACAACAAACCTGCTATTAAATGACACAACGGAAAGCAAGCCCAGTATAATCATTTAAAAAAGAATGTGGCTTTCCAATACTTGTTTAATACTGGGATTAATAATACTTGTCTTATCTAGATTCATTAATGTCATTTATTATTTTTTTGGCCTCATTTTGTGGCCCTTGAGCCCTGTTATAAAAACATTGCACTAATGGAGCATTAAATTGCACTAGGTTCTGCGGAGGCAAATGGAGTTTCACATAAACACTGTGGGACTGAATAAAATTCTCCCAATGTCTTATTGCATGAGGCTTGTAAAAGAAAAACAATAAATGTCAACTCGGTCGCTCCTGGCCAGATACGATGAAATCTCTTTCCCCATCACGCTGCTACAGTATGTGCAGAACAGAAGAGGTCAGCAGTAATAAATCTGGTTACTGCCGAACATCATGTGCAGAGGATTCCCTAAGGGCACGGTACTGAGCTGGGTTACCAAATGTAAAACTTTATGCAGAATTTCATGAATAATTCACGACGAGTGGGCTGGAGAGCATCAAGCTGTTACTACAGGAACCCTTTTCGACCCCTGACAACGATTAGCCTCGAACAGTCAGCCTGCTGACCGCTGTATTAACCTGAAACATATTTATGTTAGATTATGCAACTGAAGTACAGTACTGTATACTGTATATGTGCAAGTTTTGGATAAAGTTTCAGCGGTGTGTTGTACACTTCTCTGAAATGCTCTACGTGCGACAGCAAGATGTACTGTAACATCTAGAGCATTTGCTAATTTGTGATTTGTCGCAAGGACATCTGAATTTTAGCAAAAGTATC
The DNA here is from genome assembly GCA_030522415.1 of Channallabes apus. NCBI lineage: Eukaryota > Metazoa > Chordata > Actinopteri > Siluriformes > Clariidae > Channallabes > Channallabes apus. Next base: position 40,120,420 of record CM060113.1, read on the forward strand.
CACCTGACATCCTGTCAATCAAGCTAATGCTGTCCAATGTGAAAGAATGAGGCTGACATCCAAAAATAGCTTCCTAATTTATTTATTTATTTTTTCCTCCCCTTTCATGTCCACTCTATACCGTTCTCATAGATCATCCTTTATGGTAGTGGGTCCGGCTTTCCCTTGCAACACTATGCCACTACCCTGTGGCAACCCGGCAGTGGCGGAGCTCTAACCTCTAGAGACACGAATCAAGTTAAGAACCTGTACTGTGGTCATTTCCTTTACTGTAATATGAGAGAGGAGATGAAGAAAAGTTTTGCGGGAAAGGATTAAAACTTTGCGCCATTATTTGATGTAAAATTGTAAAAAGCTGCTAGATTTGGAATTCGAACCTTTACGTTTTTGCTAGATTTTTATTTATTTATTTTTTTCAAAAAAAGTTTTACTTTATAGGCGGCACGGTGGTGTAGCGGTTAGCACTGTCGCCTTGCACCTCCAGAGTCCGGGTTCGATTCCCCGGCCAGGCTCGATTCCCGTCTCTGTGCATGGAGGTTGCATGTTCTCTCCCCGTGCTTGGTGGGTTTCCTCCGGGTACTCCGGTTTCCTCCCACAGTCCAAAGATATGCAGGTTAGGCTAATTGCCGTTCCCAAATTGACCATAGTGTCAATGAGTGTGTGTGCTCTGCGATGGATTGGCACGCTGTCCAGGGTGTACCCTGAGTCTCCTGGGATAGGCTCCAGGTCCCCGTGACCCTAAATACAGGATAAAGCCGTATAGAAGATGAATGAATTAATGAGTTTTACTTTATATTGCAAACTTCCTATTTAGTCTTATTGTGTCACACTTAAAGTTTAACAGTGGAGAAAGTGTTCAGATACGCCAAAGTGCCAAGAGCCAACCAGAAGGCAACACAAAAGATTCTTAAGCTTGTGGCCAGAAAAGGGTATGTAAGATTATTAGATATCATCAGACAATGAGCCAGGAGTCTGAGAAAGAAACTACGCCTGGTCTGGAAATTAGGTTTGCGTCTACATTTATTCATGATGAACTTCTTAATCCCCTGACAAGCCTGTAAATGTGATAAAATAAAGCGCCTAATGTCCGAGTCCAGATTCCATGCTGTCTCATTTCACTTCAAAGTCCTGATTATCACGCTGTGGCAAGTTATTGGATTCCTATGGGTTTCACTCTTAGACAAAGAGCCAACTGACCCAACATAACCATTTCCAACACCACATGCTGTGGGTTTCTACTACAGAGAGAAAGAGAGAGAGAGAGAGAGGGCAATGAAAAAGCCTATGACTCACCATTCACAGCACGTTAGGATAATGAAACTGTGTTTGAAGGAGAGGGGGCACGCAAAGACAGATTGATTCCTCAAAACCTTTTGTCCTGAGCAGCTTTCTCCTGTGCGAAGGACAGACGGTTGTGGCACAGCTGGCATGTGGGGCAGAAATGTATTTCCTATAACTGATTGGTTTAGAGGCGGCGCGGTGGTGTAGTGGTTAGCACTGTCGCCTTGCACCTCCAGGGTCTGGGTTCGATTCCCCGGCCAGGCTCGATTCCCGTCTCTGTGTGCATGGAGTTTGCATGTTCTCCCCGTGCTTGGTGGGTTTCCTCCGGGTACTCCGGTTTCCTCCCACAGTCCAAAGATATGCAGGTTAGGCTAATTGGCGTTCCTAAATTGCCCGTAGTGTGTGATTGGGTGTGTGAGTGTGTGTGTGCCCTGTGATGGATTGGCACCCTGTCCAGGGTGTACCCCGCCTAGTGCCCGAAGTCTCCTGGGATAGGCTCCAGGCCCCCGCGACCCTGAACACAGGACTAAGCGGTATAGAAAATGAATTAATTAATTCATAACATTTGTATCATGTGTTTTTCCTGGATTTTTGCACATTAGGCCATAAATGGCAATAATTGTTTTAACCAACTAGCTTGTTTGCTAAATCTAACATCTGCTATCTTTTTAAAACATAAACTTAAATAGGGATATGCGTATTTGGAGTGTTTAACACATCCAGATACATAAAGTGGCATTGTGTAACTCATTTATACATATGTTAAAGCTGCAGTAGTTCATTACCGAAATAGTGGTTTAATAGAAAACTGACATCACCAAGCACCAAGGTTTTACATAAGGTCCAGCTTTAACAGCGAAGGCTTTTGATCATTTTGTGGTACTGCCCAGAAACTCTGCATACTTCTGCTCTTGCAGTAAAGAAGGGCAGAACAAACGCGGTCTCTTGCTCAAACCCCGCCGCATGCCCCGGGCTGTGGGATAACTGGCATGAATCTGCTTCTATTAATTAATATTTCATATCTCAGGACTGCAGGAAAGCCATTAAAACATCTTTCTCTCAATCACTCTCACTCGCTCTTTCTTTCCACCTCTGTTGTTTGAAGTGAAGTGAAACTGTGACTGTGCAGTAGCTCAAGGTGATGGACATATCAGGGCCAACTTTGTTCTTTCAGACAGTGCCGAGAGCTTGATCATCTGTGCAAAAGGTTAGCAGGAGCGACACGCAGCCGCGCGTTTCTAATGAATGGCGTTTGAAAGAAATTCAGGAACAGATTATTCCTGGACGAGATTTTAATGTAATTAGCACTCAGGAATGATCAATACATCAAGACAGTCGCTGGTCAGTTTAATGCACAAGGACAAGGCTTTTAAAGCGTGGATATGAATGAAAGGAGGGTTACGAGAGCAGCTGAGTGAGGGGCGGCCTTGACTTAGCAACACACTCTTAAGTAAGAGCATATGAAAGCCTTTCTTTAAACATGAAAAAGTGTTTTGAGTGAAACGATGGCCATGGCGTACAGTACAAGAAGTTTCAGGTACTATTAAAAAGTATACAAGTATATAAGAATACAATTCTTAAGATTCTTAAGTTTAAAAATGCCTGACATCACCCACTCATTTTCTTACTTATTCTCTATAGCTCTTATCCTGTACAGAGTCACGGAAGGACTAGAGCCTCTTACAGGGGGGGACTCAGGGAACTAGGTGGAGTACATGAGGTGCCAATCCATCACAGGGCACAGGGCTCACCCACACGATACAGGAATTTGGAAATGCCTACAATATTAGTCTAATCTGAAAGTTTTTGGACTGTGGGTGGAAACCGGAGTACCCGAAGGAAACGCACGAAGCATGAGGAGAACATGCAAACTCCCCACACAGACCCGAAGGCGGAAATCGGACCCTTGACCCTGGCCACTGCACCATGCAACCGCACATGTGAAACAAAATCACACAACAGAGTGTTAGACATCGTTATGGTTTTATATTATGCAATATGTTTCTTTATTTGCTTAATTGTACTAATAATTTGGTAAAAGTTTACTTCAAAGTTCTTAAATAATATGGAGCGGTTTAAGGAGAACCCCTTCCATCATATGAGCTTTAAAAGATCTTCAGGATTAACAGTAGACTTGACTTAGCTGTGGGTAGATTGTGTCACAGTGCTATATACAGTACATCATGATTGTTTCAAAGAGGCTCATAGTGATTTGTAGCTTGTTGGCATCGGGTAGAAATTTTCTTAGCAATTGTGGCCATTTGTGACCTTGCGTAGCCAATCGTAGGCAGCTGCTGGCCAAGGGGGCTACATAAACCCACGGAAACCTGGAGCAGAGCTATACCATAATACAGGAGCACCTGCAGGAGGCTTATGAATTCCCATTAGAATGTATGTATGTACTGTATGTATGTATGGATGTATGTATGTATGGATGGATGGATGGATGGATGGTCAACCAAAGGAGCATGCATACTATGATTTGCTATGGTAAATGTTTACTCCTACTGTAAGTAACTGCCATTATCCACTGCCTTGTTGTACCAAACATTGAACTTTTCAGTGCCTTTACAATGCGCAACCACATTCCACCTTAGTACTCCTTTAGTGCTTCATGGCTATGCCGAAGTTAATGACATCAGCGCATGCTGGAGCCATGGTAAGCCACACATTTTTGAAATTGTTCCAATTTTAACGAAAATCAGGAAAGTGGGAACTGGGCATAACTTAGTGAAATGCTTAAGATTGAAAAGAATTCAAGATTCAAACCTTTACTGTCATCGTGCAAACACGAATTCCTGTGTCAAATTCCTGCAGTACTTTTTGTGTACTACATATTACAGTTCTGCATATTACATTTCAAAGAAAAAAAAATATTAAAAGGATGAAATATTAATAATAAAACATTAATTTTTTAGAAGGTCAGCAAGATATGCCAAGATCATTGAGATCTGTAAAGCAGCATGTTCCATGAGCAGAATGTAAATTCTATCTTTAATGCTAAGACAAATTAGTTTAAAGCACAATTGAACTTGGGTTACAGTTTTCATTTTAAAATGTGTCATAACTTGTGGTGCATATAGAGATCATAGTTCAGGAAATACGATTGTACATAAAAAAAAATGCTGTATTATGCTCTAGACTTTCACTGTGGATAAATAAATGAAATTGAATGGATTGTGCTTTACAATGCTTACTGTTTATTGACCTGTGCAAGAGACGTTATACAGTATAAAAGGGCCCAAATGAGAACCTTGTGGTGCATCGTGTTAGACCATAGGATCACAGGTTTGGAAGCAAACGCAAGGTTTTGTTAAATACAGTGAGCAGAAAAACGTAAAACCCCAATCTGTTTAAAAGTAATTCTAATTAGTTGTCCAGCTAGAAAAGCAGTCTATAAATATCAGTCTTGAAATCTCTGAAAAGCAGAAGGCTTTACAAGGTTGTAATGAAAATCTGGGCTATTTAAAGTGAGTCGTAGAGGGAGTGAAATGGGAATGATTGTGTGGGGAAGGAGTCTAAAAAACAAATGGGAAACATTCTATAAAGAAAAGACAATTCTTTATTAAAAAGAAGGGAAAAAAACGAAAAGATGAGTAAAGTAGGCTATATGAAACTGGAACACCATCCCTGAACAGATGCAGAGGTCCATGACACCATTTATCATCCACTTACAATACCATCTTGACATCTTTACCCCAGCGCTTTAACCACAATTTACACCTCCGGATGTCAAATCAGTCACACAGTGTTTAAGCGCAGGGGAATTCCCAAGCACTCAGCAGAACTGCTGAAAAAGCCAATGAGGAGTGAGAATCCTGAGCCAAATCCCAATGCCATCTATAACTTCCTGTTGTAATACATGAGATTTCCTCCTGTCTCTTGTTTTTTTTTTTTCACTAGTAGAAATAGTGATTGATATAAATACAATGCATTACTCAATCCTAATCGTTTGTATTGTTATTACAGTTTTTGATAGGTATTAGATATTAATCTCATTCCTCTCACACCAAATACCACCAGACATCACTGAGTAGTTGAAGAGTTGTGTTTCTGTACTCAGAGCTAACGAAGTCAGGCTTACATTTCAGCATCGTTGCCCCAATTACACAGATGTTGTACAGGATCGGGGGTCTCATGGGGTATGTTGGAGGTGAAGTGTGTTTGTTTGAAATGCAAAATACTGTTTGAAGTTTTGGTCTGCACCATTGGGAAATATGTCCAGCTTTATTTGGGAAAGATATGAGGGTCGTTTAAGTCAAACCAGGACTTGTGATAGTGCAGAATAACAGAACACAGTTCAGAGACTAAAAACTCCCTTTATTTCTCTATATTATCTTCTGGTACATTAATCCTCACTAGTGCTTGGACATCATCATGTTTTCTCAGGACGCCGAAGCCAGGAACGGTTTGCCTGCTTCATGTCTGAAACGCTGGCCTCCCAGGAACTCCCCAAATGGCCCAAACATGTTGAAATGACTTGAAGCGAGGTCAGGACTGTATGGTGGGATGTGGCAATGACCCCCATCTAAGTTCCTGCAAAAACAGAGCAGCTTTGGTGATCAAACCAGACTATTCTTCCATTAAAGGAGTTCCTGGGAGTCCAATGTTTAGCAATAATAATGAGGCGAAGCAGGCTCAAGTGTTCTGTCGAACTTCAGTGTGGATACACCTCGATCCTGACCGCACGTTAGATATAAGCGTAAAAATAAACCCACATGCTCACTGCTTTCCTAGTTAGTGTTCTACAAATGCACACAGAGCCACATGAAGCAATTTAGGCTCATTAAATCACACTGACCTTCAGATGAGGCTGTTGTAAGACGTCTGTACTTTGAGGAGCACCAGCCGTCTTATCCAGCAGATAATCTGAATCTGAATATGCTGGAAGTAAAATATTCTTTAATTTATTTATTTTAAACTAGAAGCAAGAACATCTCTAGGAGATTTGTGCTGCCTGTCAAAACAGCCCTGTCAGTCAAATGGAGTTCAGGCTGGTGTGTGGATGATGTTTCAATAATGGATTGGTATTTTTATTCATTTCCTTTAAAAAAAAATAAAAATGCACTGTTAAGCGACATGTTTGATAGCGTAATAATTAATTGGACAGAAGCTATTCCTAGGAATTTAGCAAGAAATCAATGAATTACGTGGCTCTCGCAAAAAGCGAATTATTTAATTGGCTGGCTCTCGTGCTTATTTACATTCTATTCATTCTCTTTACAGAGCAATAAAATCGCACAGGCACAAAATGAATATTTCATCAAACGACTGATGTGCAGTGACTCTTATCTCCAGAATTTTTGCCCAGATCTCAAATTGCCAAAGTGCGTGCATGTGTGTGTGTGTGATTGAAAAGTCTACTTAAAAGGCACATTTATTATGTGAATGGTTCTATTTTTGCAGTGCTAAATCCCCTTCCGAAAAAACTGACACTCGGAGTAAGCTTATCAGCTTAATGGAAGTTCTGAATCTTGCTGATAAGAAGCTAAAATGCTAACTGTACAAGAAGCTAATAGTGACTACGGTCATTGTTAAATATTCTGCAAATACATGCATTTCTTTCCATAGATTTTTTTTTCCTTCACAGAGAAATAGTCACAGATAGTCAAAGACAAGTGTTAACATGCGGTATATTATATTAAATGACAATCAATACTAATAAGTCACACCTATTGCATGGTGTCTCTGTATTTTATTTGCAGGCGAGGCAAAATCGCAGAGGTTAAGATTTTAATAATATAAAGAAAACAGAAACAAACTATGTTAACATAATAAAGCACCTACAAGGCGCCACATTTCTCACGAAACACAATGGAAAGCATTGTGAAAGCATGTCAAGAAGTGCAACGTAGCATGAATGTAAGATACTCAACCTTACAAAATTAGATTTCTTTGTATTAATAAGTTAGACAGAGAGTTGTGCCGTACAGAAAGACACACAGACGTGTACGTGGGCTTCAACCCGAAATAATAATAATATCACTGATTACATTAAACCTTATCAGATTATATTTAGCTTTAGCATTTTAGCTACTTATACAAACTCTTTACCTGGCAGTGACAAGTATTTGTCATCTAACATCAGTACACTGATGTTAGAATATAGTTATGATACATATTAATCAGTAGTAAAATACTGATGATTAGCCAATGATATTAGCTCCTGGGATCGATGCTAATCTAAAGTATAGTTAAAAATAGCTGGTTATAGTTAACGAATTAGCATAACGTAACTCAGCATGATTTTTCACATTAGATACGAGAGGCAAAAGAGACATCATTATTTATGTATCTTTGCTAATTACTGCATAATGAAACATTTTACTGAAACACTGGTTACATTTAGGAGACGCTCTTATCTAGAGCAACTTACATTTTTATCGCATTATACATCTGAGCAGTTGAGGGTTAAGGGCCTTGCTCAAGGACCCAACAGTGGCAACTTAGTGGTTGTGGGGTTTGAACCTGGGACCTTCCGAACCGTAGTCCAATGCCTTAACCACTGAGCTACTCCTGGACCCCTGGTTAGCGCCAACTACATAGTATAGCATGAGAATTAGCACAATTCTTGATGGTTTTTGTCTACATTGAGGAACTTGATTAACATAAACATAGCATTGAAACATATATTGAAAAAAATAAACTAAAACTTGAAACTCAACAGATTTGTTTTATGCATTCAATTGAACTATAGCTCAAGGAATGCCAAATACGTTGAAGGGGAAAAAAACTTCATTCATTCATTCATCTTCTATACCGCTTTATCCTTCTATTCAGGGTCGCGGGGGACCTGGAGCCTATCCCAGGAGACTTCGGGCACTAGGCGGGGTACACCCTGGACAGGGTGCCAATCCATCGCAGGGCAGGAAAAAAACTTTAAAAGCTTTATTTCTCGATCTTTTCTCCTGCTACACTAATCCCAGCGTTTCACTAGTACCTGGGTACTAGTCCATCAACATAGAACGTTTTCTCAGAACACCAGAGCCATGATCGGACTGCCTGCTTTATGTCTGAAAGGCCTTCCAGGAACTTCTTTTATGGGTCAAACATGTGGAAATAACTTGAACGAGTTCAGGACTGTGGCAATAACTCGCAGCCGAGTTCCTGTTACATGCAAGTGGTGTTGGTGAATGATTGTGTCCGCAGTTCCCACAAACAGATGCATCTCTTCCGCAAGTTATCCATTTTTTTCATGGGTCTGGCGCTCGCTGAATGTCTGCCATGGGATCGTTATTTACAGATGTACGGCCATTCTTTAAAACATTTGCACCGTTCAGATGGTTTATTGTGCCTAATGTGGCGGAGAGAATGCGGCGAAGCGCTGAGGGGCTGGAAGACTTACAGTACAAAGAGTTAAAGATCCGATTACGCCACACTGGGTAAGGCCCAGTGACCTTAACTAATTACATCTCATTGTAGGCCGCACAAGTCAGTTCACAAGGAACAAGGCAGGAGACATGAAAACTATTGTGGCAAAGGTTTAGAAAATATAATCCATCCATATCCATCTAGGAACCTCTGTAGTTCTAATTGAGGCCAATGCTGACCATTGTATTTATTCTCATGGTACGACCATCAACATGCACGTGTATTCACACACTATGGGCAATTTGGGAATGGCAATTAGCCTAATCTGCATATCTTTGTACTCTAGGAAGAAACTGAAGGACCTGGAGGAAACCCCCAAGCACAGAGAGAACATGCAAACTCCTAAACTTTTAAGTGAGGAGTGGTTTTCTCATCAGAAATCTTGGCTGTTGTATGTAAAACTGTTCAGATTCAAGTTTTAGTCTTAAATCAGGAAATTTAATCACATCCTTAAACTAAAATCAGAACCAATTTAAGGACAATATGCTAAACCATTGGTTCCAACATCTAAAGGACTTGTGATCTTGTGATGGAGCTTCACCTCGTCCTGCTGTAAAAGAAATCAAGAGAAGGTTCAAGAAGTGTAATGTTTATTGGAGAGATGACTGCGTTTTACAGAGGTCAGGTGTCTATAGGCAAAAACACGAACACAGGGCAGATAAGAACCTTCAGGCTATTGGAAAACCACTGAGCAGAGGTGTAGGCGAGCGTCCTGTGGGTGTGCTGCTGTGCATGCTGGGAAACCTTTTGCTGGACCAGAACAAATATAGGGCAAGCACTTTCTGGGAAATGAATGCTTTATAAAGGTTAGCGAGAGTACCTAAGCTGTGAGTCAGTTAAAGGTTTTCTGAATGTTATTAGAGGCCATATCGATAAGGCAAAATACTGGGTAAAATATTTAAAAGGATCAAATTCTCTTTGGTTCCTAGTTAAATCCTGACCTTGGCTTACTCTGTGAGTAAAAACTTTTCAGGCTCTCCCTATTTTGCAACTACTCATTATCTCAGTGTGTCAAACACCACAGTGGCGTGTGGGCTATGCTCAAACCGAAGGACTATAAGATAACCTCTTTCACCAAGACCATGGCAGTGGCTGATTCCATGAGTCCATGGGGACAGCTTGTCCTGCCAAGTCCATGCTGGGGGCCAACAAAATGATAGTGAGTTTGAGCCAGAGGTAAAGAGGGCAGACTATTCTGCAAAACTCGTGCTGGTGGTGATGATGCAGCAGTGCAGCTTGAGCCAGAGGCAGAAGACATGCCATTTCCCACCAAGCCACTACTGAATGCTGACCTGACAGCCTCATTGAAGATCTTCCAGCCAGTGGATGAAAAGGACATCTCTGGTGTCCACCTGTTCAGTCTCTGACTCTTCTAAGCAGGTCTTTGCCACCCCTACTTGCCCTTCTGTGGACGTTGCTCTGCTTTCCAGCTCCTCTGCGGACATCGCTCTCACCTCCTGTGGGATGGAGAACATCCCCCTTTATGGGATCAGGGACCCTGATGTCTAATAAGTATCCAGGACCCCTCTGGCCTTGTTTTTTTTTTTCTTTTCATTTTTTTTCATTTTATGAAAGCACCTGAACTTCATCTCCCTTCTCATGTATATCACATCACAAGTTCATGTTTTGAGATCTTATCATTTCATGCACCTGAGTTTTTTCAGTTTATAAGTTCATCAACGCAAATGTTCATTGTGTTTTTATCTCAGTTCTGTTGTGTTTGTCATGTATTTGTGCTTACTTAATCCTAGTTCTGATTATTGTTCATACTGTAGTTTAGTTCCTGCTCCTGTTTGTTTTGTTCCACAATATGTATTAAAGGAAGTCTGCCCTTGCACCCCTCTCCACTTCTTCTCTTTTGCCACTAACCACTTGTGCTTTTCATGCCCTAAGTCTCCTGGGATTGGCTCCAGGCCCTCCACAACCCTGTATACAGGACATGCAGTACGGTATAGACAATGAATGAGCAAATAAATAACAGTTTTTCCTTGAACAACCAAAGGGGGGGGGGACTTTTAAAATCTGTGCATTTATGTCAACTAATTGTCTAGAGCATTTAGTTAGTTATCTGTACTAGGATCTACATAGAACCGTTAAAGGGCATGTGCTGTACAGTATTACGCAGAATTTACTATTTAGTCATTTTAGATGTTCAGACGGGTCTCCAGTGTGTGCATGTGTGTGTAGGTGTGTGTGCAAGTAAAAAACAGGCCAATTTGATTTTCCCTTTGTTGCGATTTCATATAAAAAGATCCCCTAAGATATTTATTAATCCCAATTTCCTGTTGGTGTGTTCGTAAACTATTAAAATGTATCTTGCAATTATGCTACAGTGGTGTGAAAAACTATTTGCCCCCTTCCTGATTTCTTATTCTTTTGCATGTTTGTAACACTTAAATGTTTCTGCTCATCAAAAACCGTTAACTATTAGTCAAAGATAACATAATTGAACACAAAATGCAGTTTTTAAATGAAGGTTTACGTTATTAAGGGAGAAAAAAAAACTCCAAATCTACATGGCCCTGTGTGAAAAAGTGATTGCCCCCCTTGTTAAAAAATAACTTAACTGTGGTTTATCACACCTGAGTTCAATTTCTGTAGTCACCCCCAGGCCTGATTACTGCCACACCTGTTTCAATCAAGAAATCACTTAAATAGGAGCTACCTGACACAGAGAAGTAGACCAAAAGCACCTCAAAAGCTAGACATCATGCCAAGATCCAAAGAAATTCAGGAACAAATGAGAACAAAAGTAATTGAGATCTATCAGTCTGGTAAAGGTTATAAAGCCATTTCTAAAGCTTTGGGACTCCAGCGAACCACAGTGAGAGCCATTATCCACAAATGGCAAAAACATGGAACAGTGGTGAACCTTCCCAGGAGTGGCTGGCCGACCAAAATTACCCCAAGAGCGCAGAGACAACTCATCCGAGAGGCCACAAAAGACCCCAGGACAACATCTAAAGAACTGCAGGCCGCACTTGCCTCAATTAAGGTCAGTGTTCACGACTCCACCATAAGAAAGAGACTGGGCAAAAACGGCCTGCATGGCAGATTTCCAAGGCGCAAACCACTTTTAAGCAAAAGGAACATTAAGGCTCGTCTCAATTTTGCTAAAAAACATCTCAATGATCGCCAAGACTTTTGGGAAAATACCTTGTGGGCCGACGAGACAAAAGTTTTGGAAGGTGCGTGTCCCGTTACATCTGGCGTAAAAGTAACACAGCATTTCAGAAAAAGAACATCATACCAACAGTAAAATATGGTGGTGGTAGTGTGATGGTCTGGGGTTGTTTTGCTGCTTCAGGACCTGGAAGGCTTGCTGTGATAGATGGAACCATGAATTCTACTGTCTACCAAAAAATCCTGAAGGAGAATGTCCGGCCATCTGTTCGTCAACTCAAGCTGAAGCGATCTTGGGTGCTGCAGCAGGACAATGACCCAAAACACACCAGCAAATCCACCTCTGAATGGCTGAAGAAAAACAAAATGAAGACTTTGGAGTGGCCTAGTCAAAGTCCTGACCTGAATCCTATTGAGATGTTGTGGCATGACCTTAAAAAGGCGGTTCATGCTAGAAAACCCTCAAATAAAGCTGAATTACAACAATTCTGCAAAGATGAGTGGGCCAAAATTCCTCCAGAGCGCTGTAAAAGACTCGTTGCAAGTTATCGCAAACGCTTGATTGCAGTTATTGCTGCTAAGGGTGGCCCAACCAGTTATTAGGTTCAGGGGGCAATTACTTTTTCACACAGGGCCATGTAGGTTTGGATTTTTTTTCTCCCTAAATAATAAAACCCCTCATTTAAAAACTGCATTTTGTGTTTACTTGTGTTATCTTTGACTAATAGTTAAATGTGTTTGATGATCAGAAACATTTGGTGTGACAAACATGCAAAAGAATAAGAAATCAGGAGGGGGGCAAATAGTTTTTCACACCACTGTATATCTGGTTATTTAAAATCAGCTGATTGTCTTTTTTAATATGCCAGTATGGTTTCTGAAATAAATCAACCTCTTTGCAAATGATCGGCACCTTTTATATGGACCTGGTGACCATGCTGATGTTGTGAATTGCGTCATAACCACTTCATATTTCCTGTTTATGCTGGTTAATAAACACTGCATGCACAAGGACTGAGCAAAATGAAATGGAAAGGGGCGGTGAGGAGACGTCCTGCTTTTCTATAGACACACCCATACATACACCCACACCACTTTCCAAACACACGTCTGATGAGATCTTGCATCAACGTTGTAGCCATTCATCTTCAGTACAGACTTTATTCTGATCACGACTGGCGCTGTGGGTAATCACTGGCAGGAATACATCCTGGATGGGACATCGGTCTATCTCAGGTTCCAGACACATGTTCACAGCCAGGTGTATTTTAGCACATGGACCCAAGCAGAACATAATCCTGTAACCCAAGCTCAGGACTGAACCATGAATCCTAGAGGTGCGAGACAGCAATGCTACCTGCTGCACTATCATAAAACCTGAGCTAAAAAAAAAAATTAACTTAAACAGCACCCATGAGCTATTCAGCGATATTTTTATTTCACTTGGAGAAACAAACTGCATGATGGGAATTCATTTCCTGTGAAAAGGAAGGTGTTTGTTGCTGTGCTTATGCTATGACTCATGATGAGGTACGCTCATGGTGCTGAAATGCACTGCAGTGTGTGTGTGTGTGTGTGTGTGTGGCAAAATAATGAGAGCGAGTGAGCGACCACCACCTGCCCTTCACAAAGGCAGGTTAGATGTCATTCGCTTCGACGCCAACTGTAATTATGCAGGCGGCGAAGTGGAATCAACCTTACTTCACCGAACAATGTCGAAAATGATTCAGAAAGAAAAGAAAGAAACCAAAGGTCTTATAGTGTTCTTGAGTGGACCCATACACAACTCAGTGCGAGGAAATTAATCCGCAGAAATGAATTTCTTCTCCTGACTGAGGATACACACGCAAGCACTTTTCTGATTATGTAAGCCTCACTGGAGTGAACCAAACTCGAGTAATTAACACCTGCTGAAGTGTGGTGAAGAATAACAGCAGTCATACTGAATAACTACTAAACCGGGTTTTATCAGAAGCCGAGAGTTTGTGGAGGACGTGGAGGACGTCACAGGACTATAGGAATCTGGTAAATGACGTACTCTATACGGATAGGTTCAGGACGAATATGTGGGCTTGTACTTTATTTCAGTTCCGGATCGGTTAAGCAAAAGATGCCTTAAAGGGTTACCTTTGGTTTATTATTTCATAATTGATATCGATTCAGGGCGGCACGGTGGTGTAGTGGTTAGCACTGTCGCCTTGCACCTCCAGGGTCTGGGTTCGATTCCCCGGCCAGGCTCGATTCCCGTCTCTATGTGCATGGAGTTTGCATGTTCTCCCCGTGCTTGGTGGGTTTCCTCCGGGTACTCCGGTTTCCTCCCACAGTCCAAAGATATGCAGGTTAGGCTAATTGGCGTTCCCAAATTGCCCGTAGTGTGTGATTGGGTGTGTGAGTGTGTGTATGTGTGTGTGCCCTGTGATGGATTGGCACCCTGTCCAGGGTGTACCCCGCCTAGTGCCCGAAGTCTCCTGGGATAGGCTCCAGGCCCCCGCGACCCTGAACACAGGATTAAGTGGTATAGAAAATGAATGAATATCGATTAATTTATTTATTCATTATACCACTTATCTTGTACAGGGTGGACATGAGGAGGCTGGACTTTCAGCACAAGGCAGGGGACACCGCGGACAGGTTGCTAATACATCGTAAGGCACTCAATTAGCCCAAACTGCTTCTTCATCAGAAGTGAATCTTCATCCTCGTAGGGCTGCTTTCAGGGGACGAAACAGATGAAAGTCTGATAGAACGAGCTCTAGACTAGAGACCTGCACTCCCGCGGGAGTACCGCGGGACCCAGCGCACGGAGTGCGGCGTGGGACAAAATTTGATTGGTGAATGCGGGCGGGAAGGTCCTCATGTATGTGCGGGATGCGGGAGAATAACATTAATCGCGGGACTCCCGCTAAATGGAATTATCTTAAAATTTATTTATTTTTAAACAAATACTGTATTATTTATCTACTCAGTAGCGGATCTATACTCAATTGCTCCCTCCCCCCGCTACCCCAAGCCCCCCCCCCTACCCCGCTAGTCTCTACTCTAGACTATAGGGAGGAAGCTTCAACATCAACAGTGTGGGCCGAAGTGTGTAGACGTGCATCGTCATGCGAGATCCTGACGCCCTTGGATAGCGATCCTCAGTGTTTAAAATGAAGTTCAGGCTTCAGCTCTTCAATAAGCATCTCACCGTAATGAGCACTGTTGATTGTTGATAATGTACCAATACTGGCCCTTGAGATGAAAATCTCAGAAAACTCTAAGCATTGATGAATTTTCCAGCTGATGGTTGACTTTTGAACTTTCTCTCAGTCGGCGATTGAGGATGTTTCCGTCCCATACTCTGCTGTTTTAAACGTACATTCCGTGTAAACAGGTATGAAGACGGATGTCCTCGGGCTCATATCCGAGTGTCAACGCGTCGAATCAAAACCTTAATGTTTTTATTTTGCATTTTGCATTCTAGAAATCACACCACCGCAGAATCAAACCAAATGACTCTTCCAGCGCTTGTCCGTCTTAATGATCGTAAACGCATGACACGATTATCATTCTCGCTATCGACTTTATTCCAGTTCGTTAATAATAAGTGTAAACGTAATTGCAAGCAGACGGTTTCACACTCAGACGCCTCAGAATGCAAGTGCTAAATGTCATCACGCTCTGAGAGGAATTAGCTGTCAGGGTCGAACAAAGCAGCATTCGTTATCCCAGACGTACGGTGCATCATCAGCAGAGTGAGACGCGGATCATCGGCGTGTGTTTATCTATTAAAACCCGCCTCATATTTCACTCTGTCTCACCTCTGCTGGATGTCATCCAGTCATTATTATCCAGCAGATGAATTGTGTGTGTGTCTGAGTGTGTTTGTGTGTATTTGTCACTAAACGAGATGCTACACACACACTCACACACACTCACAGTTATTTGTACTTTTCATGGACAGATGTCCCAGACCTCTCATAAACTCTAGTGAATAAAAAGGTAATCCATAATGATGAAGCGATTCCCGAGAACCCTGATTTATTCCGAGTGCCACATTTCCAGGAGATGAGATTGGAGAGACGAATGATGATGATCAAGGACAGGCTTAGAGCCGCGGCGCCTTATAAACACACTATAGATTCGACACTACACTTAAAATGTGAGGCAGCCTGGGAAAACCCTTCACTTTTTTTTTTTTTAAAGTTTCTACAATATAGAGTTTGGAAAAGTGTTAAAAAACCTTTGAAGGGAAATTTGTATTCGCACACATCTCAGTCATAAAGAACTAGCAAAAGAAAAAAAAGAACTAGCACTTTTTCATCAAAAAGTGGCAAAATCATAACGGTATTCGCCAACCTTTATAAATTTTGTGTAGAAGTACAACATTGGGCTACACTGTAAGTACATTCATTCATCCATTCATCTTCTATACCGCTTTATCCTGTATTTAGGGTCGCAGAGCCTATCCCAGGAGACTGAGGGCACGAGGCAGGGTACACCCTGGACAGCATGCCAATCCATCGCAGAGCACACACACACTCATTCACACACTACGGTCAATTTGGGAACACCAATTAGCCTAATCTGCATGTCTTTGGACTGTGGGAGGAAACCCACCAAACAGAACATGCAAACTCCATGCACACAGAGACGGGAATCAAACCTGGCCGGGAATCGAACCCGGACCCTGGAGGTGCAAGGCGACAGTGCTATCCACTACACCACCGTACCGCACTGTAAGTACATACAGTATGAAATACAGTAAGTCTCCGACATACGAACATTCGAGTTGCAAACTTTCTAAGAAACGAGCAAGCGTTTGCACATGTTCATTCGCAGAAGTTAGAGCACATGTCCGGCCGTACATCAGCGTGCATCCTAGGATCTTTGGAAGCAAGCATACTGTAAAACCAGCAGCGATGATGCTGTTGCTGCTACGAAACGGCGAGTATGAACAATGAAAATAAAAGTGAAAATTATTGAGAAAATGGAGCAAGGTGAAAAGACGGCAGACATTGTTTATTCTTTTAACATGAATCGTTGCAATTAAAATAAAGAACAAGGACGAGATCATGGAACATGTTAGTTTTATACAGTGTACAGCCAATTGTGTTAGTATCCTAGTACCTAGACCACGAACCAGGAGTAGCTCAGTGGTTAAGGCATTGGACTACGGTTCAGAAGGTCCCAGGTTCAAACCCCACAACCACCAAGTTGCCACTGTTGGGCCCTTGAGCAAGGCCCTTAACCCTCAACTGCTCAGATGTATAATGAGATAAAAATGTAAGTCGCTCTGGATAAGAGAGTCTGCAAAATGCCTAAATGTAAATGTTCTCAGGACGGAACTCGTTCGTAAGTTGGGGACTTACTGAATCACTTAAAAAACTCACAGTCTTCTTATCCGCCCCATTCAATGACCCAATCAGCACGTCAGTCTAACTTGACTGCCAGATTCTCCGATATTACCTGACACCCTAGAAGCCCCGCCCCTTCTCCATATCTCACATTAGTAACAGTCTCTCAGTTCTCCCACATGAAAGAAGCACTCTGTACAAAGATTTTCCTTTTCAGGAAAAAAGAAAAATGTTTTGTGTTTATATACAGTATGTAAATAAGAAACAAAATCTGTTGGAGGATGCTGCTGATCAATCTTGAGTGACACCGGTCCAAAAATGGCTGAGGAAAAAAATAGCTTGCTCTGCATAGCCATGTTCAAACAGCATGCTGTACTGTAAGTACTGTATATACAGGGTTTTATAATAACCACCAGACAAGCAGCGGCTCGGCCACTAATCACCCCCAACCCCCCGAGATGGCTACTGTTAAAACCATTTATACTGTATATGCGCAAACTACTGTTTGTACCCAAGACATGATTTGTAAAAGGACACGCAGTAGCTAGAATTCATTTTCACTTGGCAGAATGCAATCCAAGATTTAGAGCTGAGCTGAGTGTGTGTTAAAGTGCTACTGATTTCTAGTGTTATGTTCCCCAGTTTCATTTTCTGTCTAAAGAAAAACAAAACTATTAACTTTATTTTTTTCATCCGTAATTGTTTTAGTCGTTGCAAATTCCTATCCTTCATAAGACCCCTTATGTCCCCTATCAAGCACCAGCTACCGAAGGAGAAGGGTGAACTGCCGCTTGTGTAATATTAGGGAGCAATGTAACACACTCTGAGGAAAGAGCTATCCACCCACTTCTGCTTGCATGTGCTCACCGTGATTGGCTATAAGTTGGGGAGCTGAATATCAGCTATGCCACGCTGACTCCCAGCCACAGATCGACGTGCGATTCAAACTCTAGATCTCTGGATATTTGATGGAGTTGCATCACTACAGTATAGTTCCTCACTTCTGTTAAATGTTTCGATTCTGTTTCAGTCTTCCAATTAAATGCTCTTTTACCACAAATACTGTACTGTATATCCTGCCCTCTTTGTCTACAGCAGCAGCTTGTTAGCAGTTCTTCAGTGTAATTCTGGGATGCGCATTCCCCTGCACACTGTTGACGGAGTGAGATGTGATTAAAATGTTGTAGTTTATTCATTTGGAAGAAAGGTGTGAGTTGGCAGTTATGTGACTTTTCAGACTTTTTCCCAGCTTAGAGTTGCTAAGTGTATCAGACGTCTCGCGTGACAGCTCACATAAATCCATGAGGCCTCACTTGCAGTAAAGAAACACATCATATTATCATGTAGGACACGGATCTTCAACTCCAGTCCTGAAGACCAGCAGCCAACACAGTTCGGTGATTCTTCTGCTCAAGCACATCTGATTCAGTGGGTGTGTTAATGTGTTGGTAAATTAATAAGCTGTTCTGGACACTCGCTCTCCAGGAATTGAGGATCCTTGGTGGAGTTACAGTATGGATCCCTGGTGTAGGAAACCGCTTGGCTTTAAGTGGACAGTGCTGGGTAAAGGTGGTACATTATTGAGGAATCCTTGACGATTCAAAAAAGCCAGTGGTTGAACAGTAATGAGCTGACCTAGTGGCTTATCTCTAACACTATTAATGTTGAGTAAATCAATCAAGTACTTTCATACGCTGACTTTTAAAAGGATATACTACATAAGCATACTGTAGAGTATCTTTCAATCTTGAACCGTGATCCGTGAGAATCAGATTCATGTGGATTTTAAGGCTTTTGCCCGAGGGTCCAGCAGTTTTTCTCATGTACGCTTGGGATTCCGAACGCAAAATCTTGTCACAAGATTTATAAAAACCGAGCTGTTTCTGCTTGTTCTCCCACGCTGGATTTGCTAGTGTTATTTTCCAGGATTATAAAGCAATGCTTTATAATCTGTCTCCACTTCACTGATGATTCAGCCTCCGAAGCCTGGCAGGCTTGTGTGATTTGTGATGTTGTCCTCATGTTGTCTCCTCGGTCTTAAATCGTTGGTGTAAATCCCAAGCAAAGGGCAAATGCTTCGAGTCTTAGACAGAGCAATCATGACCGGTGCAGAGCTCTGCAGATTAACCGCCTTAACTCTACAGCACCCTGGATGTGACCGTGGCGTTATGAGGTGTGAAGGAGGTTGTCCCAAGAGTTCCCAGTTGTTATAAACAATGCAGAAGCTACAGTACGACCTGCTCAGCAGTTCAAGCGCTGCCGAAGTTGTGACCTGGAGATGTGACTGGATCATGAGGCTAAGATTAATGGTATTGTGTAAATATTTTAATAGATTAAAATGAACGAGATGCCTAGTGAACAATGCACAGAGGACACTGATGGGGACAACTTCCCTGAGACACGAGCCTAGCGTTTTATCTGGACTGGTCGCCATGTTTGGGACGTAATTTACTTTATATATAGATAATGTAATAACCTTGCATAAATCATAAGGGTTAAACAATATTAGTGAACTAATTTCGCTAACTCTATTACTACATTACTAGTGAAATAAACCTCTTGGTAACTATCTATTTATAGTTTCTAAGCAGGGGTGGTGTGCTGCATCGCTGCTTGTTGAAGATCTGTCAGGTTCGCCTATGACAGCATAATTAAAAGGGAGAGCCAGCACCGGTCTGAGGGCAACATAGGACATAATGGTGCGAGCCACAGGATCTGGATTCTGACGTCGTCGTTTGAGGAGCAACAGGAGAGCAGAGGCTAATGCTGAAAGGTGTCTCATCTGCATGCGCGCAATCAATCTGCACTGGAACTGAAGTGGATGGAAAAGCAATTAATCAGTCTGCAGAGAGACGACACGGAGCAGGTTGTGTGTGTGTGTGTGTGTGTGTGTGTGGGCGGGGGGTGGGGGGTGGGGGTGTTGTACCTATATGAGCTACCGTTATTGGAGCTTAAAAGCTGGCGAAAGGTATTACTTTTTATATAAGTTTCATATATTTCAATTATACACGTCGCAATTAATTAACTTTTAATATTCTACCTAAAGCATAATTCACCATTGCATGTTATGCATTTGAGAATTTAAAATAATGGATAAAAATACAGACTTTAACTACAGGCCAAAAGTGTCTTGGTAAATATTTTCGGGATATGAACGACCGAAGCAAGTTTACGTATTTCTTTATGAAGACATACAGTAGGACCATGGGTTATCAATGTTATTTAATGTTAACAAGGATGGTAGAATGGTTTCAGTTTTATTTTTAAAGCAGCCGGTGCCAAGAGAAATCATAACTTAAGGTTAAATTTTTTTTTTTTCCTAAATGTTTTCATTGTTTTTATATGGAAAAAAATATTGTTATATAGAAATTGGTCATATTTTTTGGAACAGATTATCTGTATTTACATTATTACAGGACAGCTGTGGCCCCTCCAGATGTGGCTCCGCAGGGCCTCCTTTTGGGGCGTAGTTGGTGATAAATGTTGTTTATGTCACATATCAGTAGTCATAATATTATTCAGTGTATAGGTTTTTCTGCTCCAAAATGAATCCTCA
This sequence comes from Channallabes apus, assembly GCA_030522415.1. Taxonomy (NCBI): domain Eukaryota; kingdom Metazoa; phylum Chordata; class Actinopteri; order Siluriformes; family Clariidae; genus Channallabes; species Channallabes apus. Next base: position 40,141,087 of record CM060113.1, read on the forward strand.
GAATTCCTGAGTGTTTAAGTCAAATCTATAGCAATTCTTAAACACCTAGAGAGTAAAAAGTAGCAGTAGAAGAAAAAGAACAAACCCACACAATATATCTTTATATATTATTCTGCCACAGGAAAAAAAAAGAAGATGTACAGTAAGTATTTCAAATATTTGAAGTTCCTAACCAAATCTTGCATATTAATTGGAATGTGCGTCCATTATGCTACGTAGTTCCCATCAGTGAACTTGAACATAGCTTCTAATATGAGTTACAGCTGCATTAAATTCAAGGCCGATCTTCTGATCAAAGAACTACAGAAAACTCTGACAAAGCGTCAAAGTGATCTGTGATCATTTCCAAAGCACTCAGCTGAGGTCATCCACCGCCAGACAGCTCAAGCACCCGGTAACAAGGATACGCTATAGCATTATATATATATATATGTGTGTGTGTGTGTGTGTGTGTGTGTGTGTGTGTGTGTGTGGTATGCTTGCATTAGATTCTTTGCTTTCATCTGGTTCTGATTCAGGGAGCTTGTTAATGATGCAGGGTTAGGCAGTATAACTTTATATTCCATGCATTTATACATAGTTAAACTTATTGTAATGTAATGATTGCATATCAAAATACAGAACATTCTTTATATTTTACCGTCACCTTAATATAAATGAATCTGTGATTCCAGCACCTGAGTTTGCTGTTTTTTTGGTGTCTTTAGCACCAAAGATCCGTCGAAATTGCTAGTGCCGGTTGATTAATTTCAATAATACTAAATTATCTGGTTGGTTATGGTGCTGTTTATGTTCACGACTCAATAGGAGTAAATCCCCACTCATACTCATAAGGCTGGTCACACTCTAGATTTAATACTAACGTTCAGATTAAATATAGAAAATATAGTGACATTTCCACAGACTGGAGTTTTCCCAGACCATTATCTCATTTTATTTAAAGTGTGTCTCAGTGCCGCGCAAAATATACATTCACATCAACTAGCGCACAGAGCTTTATCAGTAATCTCCCAGAGTTATCAGCTATGATTGGATCATCATCTGACCCCACAGAACGCCATCAGGCGACTGAATATTTAGCAAAGAAAATAATAAAAAAAAAAAATTGCTACCTGGTATAATGATCACACACGCATCTTTAAACAGACCGTCTGAAAACTAGAAGGTAAATGGTATCAATTTAATTTGGTAGAATTTCAAAGAGCATGGAAGGAAAATGTCTTTAACCATGAAAAAAAGCTCTAAGAGTTGCTTGTTGCTCCACTCTTATAGAACTTTAATACTGTAGCAAAATTAATAAACAAGCTTTTTGATCACACAGTAACTCCAGATGGTCTTTCTGTTTCATCATGTGCAGGAGTAAAAGACCTCGGTGTGATTATAGATTACAATCTTTCATCTGAAGCTCATGTAGATAATATCACCAGGATAGCATTCTTTCATCTCAGAAATATTGCCAAGATAAGAAATATATTGTCACTACACAATACAGAAAATCTAGTTCATGCTTGTATCACCTCTAGGTTAGACTATTCTAATGCCTTACTGTCTGGCTGTGCAACTAGGTGCATAAACAAGCTCCAGCTCCAGTACTGTAGTTCCTACAAAGTATTAAATGGTCTTGAGTCACGGTATCTGAGTAAATTGCTATTGTCCGCCACACCTACATTTATCAAAGGATGCAGGCTGTTTGTCAGTACCTTGTATTATGAAAAGTACAGCAGGGAGCGGAGCTTTATCTTACAAAGCCCCAAAGTTATGGCCTTCCAGTTAATGTTCGGGACTCAGACACAGTCTCAGTGTTTACGTCTGGGCTGAAAACCTATTTATTTATTTATTTATTTATTTATTTGCTTTAGGTAAAGGAGCAGATCTGGGGGGCTTGTGGACGGACACACAGTATTATGGTGAACTGGTATGTGTAGTTGCTGTCTTCACTGTATTTTATTTTTTTTTTTTTACTGCATTTACATCTCCAGCAAGAATTTCAAGAGACAACCTACAGTATGACTGACAGAGAGCCGAAGTGAACTAACAAATCTTCTCCAACAGTATTGTAATAAAATAATAATGACAATAAAACTCATGACGAATCATTGTTTAATAAATAAAAATACAGTACTAACCATTGTCAGCTCTCTGTGGTTAGAGGAATAAAGTATGTATGAAATAATGCATGTCTGGGTGCCGTGGAGGCGCCTAAAGTGGAGTTAGCACTCTGAAATTGCATAGCGAATAGAACGAAGTATGTTAATGACCCTTGCTGCGTGTGTTTTATATTTCATAAGCTTTGATTGGATTCGTTCGTCCTTGCCACTTAAGTCACTTTGGATAAAAGCATCTGTCAAATAAATGTCTTTATTGATGTTTCATAAAAACCTACAGTTGGACTGTTTCCCCATGCGCTAAATCAGGCGCTCATTTATTTAATGAAAGCTGCCAGGGCAACTCATCTCAGATGTGGAAGGATTGGCTCGACTTACGGCTCATCATGAAAAAAAAAAAAGGGGGTCCCTCTTTCTCTCCAGGATCTCATCAGGGGGGATTTTTTTTTCCTGCTCACTATATCAAAAGTCTGAGTCATTTTGTCTCATTTTGCCAGCAAATGTGTCTCGAATCTGAGCAAGCCTCATCAATGATATTCTACTCATTATCTACGACATTACCAAACTACCAACCGTCCATTTTATTAGGAACACCATGGACTATCACCCATTGGTGTTCTATAGAGAGGTTTTGAAGCTCAACTCTGATCGATCGTCATCGTCTTGGCAGGAGTAGACTCCACCTAAACCCTGGTTAATCCATAAATGGGCAAATGAGCAGACAGAACTTGCATACGTATCTCAGGTACCAGATATCTTATAGCTTTAGCTTATCTAAAATACTCCAGTACTAACATTATTTTGCATTTGCTTGAACTCCATGGATGAACTGCATCTTTCAGACCTACACGTCATCTCGTGTGAACGCCTACATTTCTTGTGGTAAGGATTCAAGTTAGCTGGTTAGCTAGAGTGATACAGAGTATACAGCTAGCAGGTTGACTGACACCTGTCACTTAAATTGGCCATTCAAAATGACCCATATTCAGAGGTGGAAAGTAACGAATTACATTTACTCGCGTTACTGTAATTGAGTAGCTTTTTTGTGTATTTCTACTTTTTAAAGTAGTTTTAAAAATCTGTAATTTTACTTTTACTTAAGTACGTTTTGTTGGAAGTATTGTAATTCGCTACATTTTAAATCATATTCGCTACTGAGTAAAATATAAATGAATGAAAATGATAAAATAATAAAAATATTATGCTTTGTATAAATGCTCCGTTGCGCCGCGTGTGTGTATCATGTCCTGGTCGCGCGCCGCTCCAGACTCCACTCCAGGTTTTCTGACATCTGCATCTTCCTGACCTTCCACACGGTCGCTTCCGCCCTGAGAGTGACGTCATCGACTAGCGCGACCCATATATAAACCGGAGAGAGACGCGGGAAAGAGGAAAGAGGTTGTGATTTTGGCGTTTTGATATTTGGTTGTGTATTCCGGTTTGACTTTTTGCCGCCAATTGACTTTGGTTATTGCTTTGTCCCTTTGGTTTGGTTGGTCTTTGTATATATTTGTAGATAATTTCACTGTTTTTGGTTTAGGGAGTCCGGGAAGGTACCTGTATTTTGGTTTGTGTTTTTTTTTTTTTTTTGCAGGTAATCTAGCTACTAAATATAAATACCATTTTGTTTATTATTTTGGCCAGGGTCCATCCTGAATCTGATCCTCCTCCTGGTGTGTGTGTGTGTGTGTGTGTGTTTGTACAGTATATAAAAACCTCATTATTTCATTAGTTAATGATTGGATCTAGTTCTTTCTGCCATATACCACCATTTCCATACAGTTTAAAATAGAACCCTGAACCATTCTTTTGCTGTTTGGCCCTAGACTGGGACGTAACACCATATTTAAGTGACCACTTTGATTTTCAAGCACAAGAAAGACAACAGCTTTATTATGCAAAGGTGTTCCTTCAGTTAAAAACAACTAGTTTGAGATTTATATCTGCTCATCTTTTATGAACTACGCTAGAATGCCTCACCCCCCCCCCCCTCACCATCCGCTGTTAAAAAAATAAAAAAGTAACTCGGTAACTTTTACTCTGAGTAAATTTTTTAATGAGCTACTTTTTACTTTTACTTGAGTAGATTTTTTATGATGGTAACTTTACTTGTACTTAAGTAAAATTTCACTGAAGTAACAGTACTTGTACTTCAGTACAAAATTTTATTACTCTTTCCACCTCTGCCCATATTTTTGTACTTCAGTGTAAATTTAACTTTTGAGTTATATAAAAATTCAAGGACTGGAGATAAAAACAAATTTCTTTTTTCTTTTGTGACATTCTGCATTTTGGCGGCACAATTGCTTAGTGGTTAGCACTGTCACCTTGCACCTCCATGGTCCGGGTTCGATTCACAACTCTGGGTCTGTGTGAATGAAGTTTGCATGTTCTCCCCATGCTTGGTGGGTTTCATCCGGGTACTCCGGTTTCCTCCCACAATCCAAATACATGCAGGTTAACTAGCTTTTCAAAATGTCTGTACTGTACTGTAGTGAATGAATGTGAGTGTGTGGAATAGGCTCCAGGACCCTCTGCGACCCCATATACAGGATAAACAGTATAGACGATGGGTGAGTTGAGTGAGTGAATTGGGTGGTTTAACATGGTGCTCTATGGGGATCGACTCACTTTTGGAACCAGCTCCTAGTGATCATTTATGGAACTGCATGTTTTTGCATTTCGATTTGTTTTCCTGCTTGCTCATGGAATTATTCATTCATTCATTCATTCATCTTCTATACCGCTTTATCCTCTATTCAGGGTCGCGGGGACCTGGAGCTCCTGGAGGCTTAGAGCACGAGGCGGGGTACACCCTGGACAGGGTGCCAATCCATCGCACACACACACACACATTCATTCACACACTGCGGGCAATTTGGGAACACCAATTAGCCTAACCTGCATATCTTTGGACTGTGGGAGGAAACCGGAGTACCCGGAGGAAACCCACCAAGCACGGGGAGAACATGCAAACTCCATGCACACAGAGACGGGAATCGAGCCTGGCCAGGAATCGAACCCGGACCCTGGAGGTGCAAGGCGACAGTGCTAACCACTACACCACCGCGCCGCCATGGAATTATTTAATTGGCCAATTATGGCATCACTGTGATAGCAGGAAAATGTGCAAAATCATGCGGCTACAGGTCAAGAGCTTCCGGGTATCTTCATCACACATCAGAAACGAGATAACTCTATGATAACTCTAACTCTATAAATCACTATGATGGTAACCGTAGATTTTTCAGAAACTGTTATAAACGCAAAAAACATGCAGAGACTGGTACATTTGCAGGGTGATGAAAGGGATCCCAGATAAATGAAAGCTGACTGTTTTGATATGGGGTAACTTAAACAACCCTTCCTTACAAACATGGTGAGGAGGAATGCATCCCACAATGTACGACATGCCTCGATTCCCTTGATGCTGATGAATCCGATTGTTTGTACGACGCTGGCGATCCCGAACTGCCCGAGAGGAACTCTAATCCAGAGATAACTTGAAGATTCATTGAAGAAAGTGCTAACAACAACAACAACAACAACAACTCTTCAGGGAGAAATTTCATCACTTTGTTTACTGTCGAGGGTTTCGTCAGACAAAACTCTTAACGCTAGCGATAGCTCTCTCAGCTCGAAGATTAAAGACGCTGAGACGGTGGTAGAGACGGATGCGGGCTAGTTAGAACAACAGTCTTTCATGCTAACGTTGTTTCTTCTAAAAGGATTAGGTTTGCTTTATGGGGTGAAGATAAAGCTTTCCTAGAGTCCCTTCCTTAACAAGGCAGTTTCTTTCTTCTCAGTACTTTCCTGTTCTCTGTAACCATGTCTTCCATAGGTAAGCCAAGTACCCTCTCTCTTTCTCTCTCTCTCTCTCTACTTTTAACTTTTAATGCCTCTGTAATAAAATATTCAAGCGTACAGCTCAGAGCTTTACTTAGTGCATCAGGTAGCATCTCCGTCAAACCAGCTCCCCTATAAGGGATACAGCCGGCTCTCAACACACACACTGTATGGATACTCATACTGTACAAACTCACGGGTAATACTAAAAACAAGCAGTATCCGGAGCCGAATGCACCAGCTTGCCAGTCGTCTGCAATGCCGGTCGCTAATGGTGCTGAATTTTTGATCAGGCAGTCACAGCCGTTTAAAGCTCATGCTAAGCGCCACTACAAAGCTCTCATTTAATATGCTGAAAGGCTGAAGACTAGATCTTTTTAATGCATCATTTCAAATGGTTTTTCACGCACGGTTCTGGCATTTAAGAGCGAATAATGAGAACACACATTACTTCTCCCACAACATCTTTTATCCTTCAAGGGTTATCACACTCCAGCTCTTCTGTAGTCAGAAGATCCTCTTTGTCTTGTTGCTTTAGCTCATGTTTGGAATGAGCCATATAATAAAAAACAAAAGGTTTGTGAGTAAGTTAACAATGTCCTACATTTCCTTTCTGTCAGGTTGAGGGTTCTGAGGGTTCTGTACAAAATGGAACCACGGATCAGTGGACCTTGGAAGGACCTTGGAAGGACGTCATTTTCGTACTTTCATCATCTCAATCAATGCTGTTAAAAAACTTTCCCAAAGAATGATGCTACTGTGAACTTCTTTACTGGAAGTCTAACAGGAAGTGTAAGTGCTGATGTAATACTGTATATAATACACACAGGCCTAAAGCTTCTCAACACTTTCATGGTAAATAGTTGGACCATTTACAGATTAATGAAGATGAATCAAGATAAATCATGAAGGATTCGTTTATTTATTTTTTTTAAACCTTAAAGAAAAAAACCCACACAATTCTGTCATGCTGTACAGGTCCTTCTCAAAAAATTAGCATATTGTGATAAAGTTCATTATTTTCTGTAATGTACTGATAAACATTAGATTTTCATATATTTTAGATTCATTACACACAAACTGAAGTAGTTCAAGCCTTTTATTGTTTAAATATTGATGATTGTGGCATACAGCTCATGAAAACCCAAAATCCCTATCTCAAAAAATTTGCATATCATAAAAAGGTTCTCTAAACGAGCTATTAACCTAATCATCTGAATCAACTAATTAACTCTAAACACCTGCAAAAGATTCCTGAGGCTTTTAAAAACTCCCAGCCTGGTTCATTACTCAAAACCGCAATCATGGGTAAGACTGCCGACCTGACTGCTGTCCAGAAGGCCATCATTGACCCCCTCAAGCAAGAGGGTAAGACACAGAAAGACATTTCTGAACTAATAGGCTGTTCCCAGAGTGCTGTATCAAGGCACCTCAGTGGGAAGTCTGTGGGAAGGAAAAAGTGTGGCAGAAAACGCTGCACAACGAGAAGAGGTGACCGGGCCCTGAGGAAGATTGTGGAGAAGGACCGATTCCAGACCTTGGGGGACCTGCGGAAGCAGTGGACTGAGTCTGGAGTAGAAACATCCAGAGCCACCACCGTGTACAGGCGTGTGCAGGAAATGGGCTACAGGTTGCAAATTTTGCATGTCATTCGGAAATCAAGGTGCCAGAGTCTGGAGGAAGACTGGGGAGAGGGAAATGCCAAAATGCCTGAAGTCCAGTGTCAAGTACCCACAGCCAGTGATGGTACTGACACTGTACCTGTGCTCAATTGGCCTGCCAACTCTCCTGACCTGAACCCCATAGAGAATCTGTGGGATATTGTGAAGAGAAAGTTGAGAGACACAAGACACAAGAATCTGCAAAAGGATTCCCGACCAAGTATCGAGTGCAGAACTGAACATAATTACTTGAAGGTTGACTTTTTTTGTATTGGTCGGATGAAATATGCTAATTTTTTGAGATAGGGATTTTGGGTTTTCATGAGCTGTATGCCACAATCATCAATATTAAAACAATAAAAGGCTTGAACTACTTCAGTTTGTGTGTAATGAATCTAAAATATATGAAAGTCTAATGTTTATCAGTACATTACAGAAAATAATGAACTTTATCACAATATGCAAATTGTTTTGAGAAGGACCTGTATATGAGAGACGTGAAACCGGGGTTTGTGATGAAATGTCTGGTGAATGAAGCCATAAAAGTGATTGACATTTCCAGAAGACTTCAAGCATAGTGCGTTGATGAGACTCTTAGCCGCATGCAAAACATTTAAATCGTGTAAACGTTTTTAAAGATGTCCGTGAATGACGATCTCGGCCGAGGTGGCTCAGGGCCCACTGCAGTCGCTCTCATGAACATTCATGTTGGAAATTCCAGATGTTTGAAAATCTGCGGCTATCATGTGCCTAGCTTGTGGAAGAGACACATCTGTCTAATACAATCATTCACCAACACCGCTTGCACGTTACAAGAACTCTTACAGAAGCTTATTGTCACTATATCCACTGCACAGTCCTCCAAGCTATTTCCACATGTTTGGGCCATTAAGGAGTTCCTGGGAGGCCAGCGTTTCAGATCATGGCTCCAGCGTACTGAAAAAAACTTTCTTGATGGTATCCAAGCACTAGTGAAACACATGGATAAGTGTATTAGTGTATCAGGGGAATATATAGAGAAATAGAGGTTTTTACTCTTAAAACTGTGTTCTGATATTCTGTACAATCAAAAGTCCCATGTTGACTTGAACATCCCTTAAAGTAAAAAATTTAAAATAACACTGCTGTCTGAATAACTGTGAAAGAAATTCAGTTTTCTAAGTCTCTAAAATAACGAATGCAACATTATGATACAAGCTTTTTGATGCAAAAGGATTATTATTATTCATTCATTCATTCATTCATTTTCTATACCGCTTAATCCTGTGTTCAGGGTCGCGGGGGACCTGGAGCCTATCCCAGGAGACTTCGGGCACTAGGCGGGGTACACCCTGGACAGGGTGCCAATCCATCGCAGGGCACACACACATACACACACTCACACACCCAATCACACACTACGGGCAATTTAGGAACGCCAATTAGCCTAACCTGCATATCTTTGGACTGTGGGAGGAAACCGGAGTACCCGGAGGAAACCCACCAAGCACGGGGAGAACATGCAAACTCCATGCACACAGAGACGGGAATCGAACCTGGCCGGGGAATCGAACCCAGACCCTGGAGGTGCAAGGCGACAGTGCTAACCACTACACCACCGCGCCGCCATTATTATTATTATTATTATTATTATTATTATTAGAATTTCTTCTTTTTTTTTTTTTTTTTACAGCTGATCCAGAGAGAATGCGTCCACTGATGAAGAAGAGTTTATAATGAATAAAGCAGCAGGGACTTCCTAGGTGCTCATTACGGTGTAATCTGGTAAGAAAATGAGGCGTTATGTTAATAAGATGGTGCCGCTTCATTTCATTACTGCAAGATAATTCACCTGAGTTTCAAGATTACATGCAGGAAACATTTAATTTTGGTTCCTCGGTTGCTGTTATTGGATTCTCATCTTTCTGAAATGACGTACTGGTTTGTTATTCGAAATATGCTGCTTTTTGGGCTTTCAGTCAACATCCCTGCTGTGGCAAGGAATGAATGATAAGACTGAGCTGAGCACCTGGAGCTTTCAAATATTATTATTATTATTATTATTATTATTATTATTATTATTATAACATAGGAATCCGGTTGTCCATTTCATTGCAAGAAATTAAGAAAATACATCCTCAATCCTAATATGAAGACAGAATATAATGAAATGCTTTACAGAAGCCGAATACTCTGGATCTGATCAGTCAAAGGTGTGAAAGTGTTAATGAATTTTCTTTAAGAGTACTGTAGTATTAACAGTTTGCAGAGCTGATTGATTCTAATGTGCTTGTTACTATAACAAGGCAAACGTTTCCATAGTAACGGCTCATTCGCTGCTACTTACATGAGAAATTCTTTACTCTTTAAAGCTTTAATGTAGTAGTTATACTGTAAGTAGTTTTACTTTTACTGCTTCTTCCCGCTATTCTGTTATTTGTTTCAATTGCTTCCCTTTTGAGTATATATATAAAAAAGGAAACGGAAAATAAATATTGTTTTGTTTTATTTGAGTTTGATTAAATGGAATGTAGGCGGCGCGGTGGTGTAGTGGTTAGCACCGTCGCCTTGCACCTCCAGGGTCTGGGTTCGATTCCCCGGCCAGGCTCGATTCCCGTCTCTGTGTGCATGGAGTTTGCATGTTCTCCCCGTGCTTGGTGGGTTTCCTCTGGGTACTCCGGTTTCCTCCCACAGTCCAAAGATATGCAGGTTAGGCTAATTGGCGTTCCTAAATTGACCGTAGTGTGTGATTGGATGTGTGAGTGTGTGTATGTGTGTGTGCCCTGCGATGGATTGGCACCCTGTCCAGGGTGTACCCTGCCTAGTGCCCGAAGTCTCCTGGGATAGGCTCCAGGCCCCCCGCGACCCTGAACACAGGATTAAGCGGTATAGAAAATAGCATTGAACATACTGTAAGTTATCGTTATTTCTCAATAAATAAAAATAAGTTCCGACCTTGCGCCTGTAAATTGTTTTTATTTTAATTCAGTCGTTCTTGTTGCTTTTGTGCAGTAGATAAATAAATAAATAATGTATTTGTTTTCAATAACCTCAAAGGAAAGTCTTCAGGAGGTTGTTTTTTTCCCCATTTTTCTTCTGTAACACGACAACTTCAAGAGAAAGAAAAGAGAGCAACTGACGGAAGTGCATCGCTTAATAAAATATTTTTGTAATCACTGGGTTAAAAATGCTGTGGTATAAAAGGAGCGAAGCACTTGGGAATGTAAACACTGGACAGATTTAGCGAGTATTATTAGCTAATAATAGACGTACACCTCTATACTCAAATTTGCTTTGAGAACAATTCGGTTTATCCCTAAAGTTTTCTGTAACGCCTGACTCGAGTCAAGTAAGAGTGACGGATTTTGTTAAAGTCATTTCGTCTCCAGTAAACAGGCAGTCACAGACTGAATCATGTCCTGAAGCATCATGGGAAAAGAGAGCCGGTCTCCTCAAATGGCAATCTAATCAGCCTGCTCAGATGAGCGTGAAAACCAGACTCTATGCCTTCTCGCATGTTCTGGGGTAATAACCGTCACTTTGGGGTAATCCTCTGTCGTTCTGCTGACAGAAACCTACCGCATGTGCAGCCTCAGCTTCTGGTTGGATTTTAACCGACAACGTAAATGTGTACAATGTTTGCTTTATTCATTCCGAACAGAAATAAGCAGATTTATTTATTTATTTATTTATTTATTTTTATTTATTTTTATTTATTATTATTATTATTATTATTATTATTATTATTTATTTATGTATTTATTTTTTTAATTTATTTTATTTATTTATTTTTATTTATTTATTTTATTTATTTATTTATTTATTATTATTATTATTTTTTTTTTTTGGTACATTTTCTTTCATTTTTGTGAAGCTGCTTTGAGACAATGACCATTGTTAAAAGCGCTATATAAATTGAATTGAATTGAATTGAATTGAATTGAATTACAGAAAAAACCCAAACCATAAATCACGAATCAGCACACCTACAGAAACGCTGGACAGAATGATATAAAGAGGAAACCTGAAGTCCCAGGATGTGCTGATATTGTACCTGGCTTTAGCTTTACAGAATCAAATATATTCCATAATAAGGAATATTATTATTATTATTATTATTATTATATTATATTATGAATTTTTTTTTAAGTATAGTCTGTGATTAATCATAATTAATCACAGATTGTAAATACTGTATTATAAATGTGCAATGACGGAATGAAGAAATGCATGAAAAACTGGTTAGAGGAAACAGATTATGCAGTTTTATACTGTAATATCTCAAACATTAACATTTAATAAATGTTATTCTTGTAAAAGTAGTTCCTCTTCAAGGTATCCAAACTTCCACCTAGAGGTGTATAATAATGAAACTTGCTGTTCAGCACACCTGGTGATGTTTCCTCATCTTATTATCTGTGCTAAACGTGCCATTATTACACACAGACGGGCAACTGCGATGCTATTATGGGAAGCCATTAGAGTTAAATTTAGTTATATGCATAATTTCCATGAAAAAAAAATAGTAATGCATAAATTAAACACATGGGTTAACACGTTAATACTGCCAGTCCTAATATATATATATATAATAATGATCAGTTTGTCCCTGAAGAAAAAACTCCCTAAGATGACAAATGGAAGAAACCTTGAGAGGAACCGGACCCAACAGGAAACCCATCCTCATTTGGGTGTTAATGGACAGTTACAGCAGGGGTTGATTTGTGTGTGTTGAAGCTGAAAGTTTGGTATAATGGGAAACGTTTTTTAAGGTAATATGGAGTCCACTTTCGTTGTTGGAGGTTCAAGTACAAAACCATTTGTGGGAATCACAGTCCTGAGCTATTGAGCGACTGTAATCACAAGCCATCAAAGATAAAACTGCCTGCAACAGCTGAACCATCACAAATGAAAATATGTTTCCTAACAAATATCAACAAACTACTGTAGTTGATACAGTACTACTGGATCCTGAGACCTTCAACAAGCAGTTTCTAATGATACAGTATGAATATGCTGCATGAAGTGTTGGTGACAGTGGTGGCTCAATGCTTAATCAGATGGTCAGGGGTTCAAACTTCAAGCTCAACTGCCCATTAATGCTCTCTGCACCCACACTGTAATATGGCTGATCATATTTAATAAGCTGGGATATCCCATGTATATGTGATAAAATAATGTATTCGATTTCTTCTCCTTCTTTTCTAATGAAAGTGCCTTGCTTCAACCCAATGTCTAATCAGCCTTTTTGAAAAGAGAAAAAAGAGAACAGAATTGTGAACCTTCTTTTTGTATCTGTTTAGCAGAATATCTGTACACCGATTAGCCACAATACAGTATAAATACCACCACTCGTGAACAGAATAACATTGGTTATCAATAACATACCAGTAAACGTTTAACTGCAGATCACAGTGTACTGAGAAAAGCTACTGTAAGTGTTGGCTATGATAGAAAGGCACCAGAACACCCAGTACACCACAGCCCACTGCACCGTGCCCATCTCCAAACTCCTCAGATCCCTCAGCACCCATGGGATACTCGATTGACTGACAACCCACAGCACCCAAAGGATCTGCAGCCTACATGCTGGTACCAGACACCACAGCACACCTGCCATGTTGGCACAAGGAGAACCCAAAGGCTAAGTGGTCTACATGTTAATGGTTTTAATATTATGAATGATTTGTGTATATTAGCTAAAAACCTGCATAGTTTTCTTCTGTGTTTGGTTTAATAGCATATAAATGATCAGTCATTGATGAATTCATTTCCAACTAATGATTTGTTCTGGTCAGGGTCCAATTATATCCAGAACATTGTGCATGAATCCACTCTGAATGTCAGAGCACATTTTGCACACTTATTTACACATACAGTAGGTGCGATTTACCAATGTACAGTAAATCACACCTATGTGTAAATAACTGCCTGCACTTTCTCAAGACAAACGCTTTCTAAAAACATAAAGAAAACCAGCACAGAGACTCTAATACTCTATCGTACTCTATATATAAATTGAGGAAATTGGAACAAAGTGTGTTTGATTATCCCTTTTCCGTGTACTGTACTGTGTTTCGCTTACCGTATATTATATGGCATCATTAAATTATTACCATTTACTTAACCATCCGACATAACATTTAATAAATGTTCGTTTGTAAAAAAAAAAAAAAAAAAAAAAAGATCAAATCTCATAAGTAATATGGATTGTAATATTTCCATAATGATGTATAATACAGACCTGATTGGCTTCTTGGCTTATTTAGTTACACACCATGGTAGGTGAATTCTGCACTTTGCAAATCCACACTAGATCTAATTTTAAACCTAATCAGATTAATGCATTGTGTTTTGTGTAAGTAATCTGATTAAGTAGGTTTCTGTTGAGGTACTGCGTGAGAGAAAGCCTCCAGGTATTGATATTCCAGACGCCGCCTCTGCTACAGTGCTGAAATATCTTCAAGCTCGGCGTATAAATTACAGCCCAATAATTCGGCTGTGTGGCGAGGAGGGGGCTGTTTAGAGCACACGCTGTGCTCGCTCATTGATCTTATGAACTGCTGAGACACAGGCACCATGCTTATGTACAGAGACGTATTTCTTCTCGTGTGAGTGTGTACGGGAAACGGAGCACTTACTGTATAGAGATCAGCGTCATTCACGGGGCTCTCGTTTAGTCCGAGTGATTTGCACAAGTTTAGACAAATTAAAGAAACAATAATGATATTAATCTACATGTCTATAAGGGGCGGTGTCTCTGTTCCGTCCCTCTGATAGTTAACCCGTTATCTGTATTCAAAATATTGGTCTGTCAATTTTCTAGATGGAGCATTTGGATTCATAAAATTACCAGGATGTAGTACAGTACACGCCTACTAGGTTGACAGATTAACATCTAGATTACTGCTTTTAAAGGTCCCATATTTGACTATTTCCTTTACCATTTAAGACAGGTCTCAAAGCTTTCCCTGAAGTGGGTTTGTTACTTTTCCAACTAAAATACCTCTTACTGTACATAATGCATTTCTGTATACTTCAAACTCCTTTCACTCCTTCTCCAAATGCAGCATTTCATTGTTTATGTAAATTATCTACTGCCAAGCCACGCCCCTTCAAGCTAACAAGCTGGGGGAGGGGCTCTTCCTACTGTATATAACGTCCCAATAGGGTAAAAATCTAGTACGTTAGGTAACTGCAAAAATGGATAAAGAACCAAAAGCAGAGCGAGTTTTTTCTTCATGTTGTTTAGTTTGTAGATTCACACTGGAGACCCTAAACAACTAAAAAAGGCTTTTACATAACAGGTGCTGTTTAAACCAAAGCAAGCTTAGAAGCTTAAAAACAATGGTGAGGATATAGACTAAAAAATATAAATAATGGTGCTTAACTTTGCTGTTTGTCTAAGTAATAAAAATAAATAAATAAATAAATAATTAATTAACTGTAATAGACATATTTATGTTGATTATTGTTTTTTTTTTTTGTTTTTTTTAGCACACAAGGTTTTTGACCTCTTTAGATAGACTGACTTTAAGGTAAGACTAAAAAGCGTGGAAAAAAAAAGTGTAAAACATGTCCTTGTTGTTTGGTAAAACAGATTTATAGTTATTGCTATATTTATATCGTTGTTTCAGGGTCCCTATATGTTGATGTTATTTTTTTGTTATTTCTGTTTTGTCATTATGATTTGTCTTGTTTTGTTTTTCCCCAGACTCTGATCCCTACCTGGGGACAGGACAATGTCTCTATCTGTGGGTGTCTCTGGATTTCGAGCGTCACTCATAACACTTCTCCTTGCTTCACAATCCATGGCGCTGTCCAAGGTGCTGCTTGTTTTTCATGTTATCTTTATTTTGCATGGACCGTGTTTTTTATGCTGCAGATCACTTTGCACTTTGCAGCCCTTTGGATGTTAATACTAGCGAAACTGGTATGGAATTATTCAGCAGACCAGTCCAAACCACCACATCCATGTTGACTGTTTTGCGAATGGTCTCCTTATGAAGTCAGAGAGAAAACCGAAAGATCTGCTTCAGACATCACTTTTACTGTATAACACCTCGAGTTTATTTAACTGTGGTTTGAATTAGGTCCATGTTTCTGATCCATATAAGAGGATTGACATGATCAATGTCCAGAAAAGCCAGATTTTGATTTGCTGGAGATATTGGTGTTTATCTATAGAAACTGCCTGAGCAATGCGAATGCTCCTGTTGAATCTGAATCTGATGTGTAAATGACTAAATGTAAAAGTACCATCCTTGGGAAGACCTTTCCAACACCCCAGTCTCCTGCCCTCCTGATCATTGACCTTGCTTCAAGTTGATGTGCAAACGATGAATTTCTTTCTTCTTCTTGGACTTTTTTTTTCCCTTTCTCCGGGCCGCAACATCGGATCATTTGATCTGTAAGATGAGGTTTTACACTTCCTGCTGCAACCCACCCATTTCTCTAGGCGAGGGACTGGCACTGAGGATGGTAACCCAGTGGCGGTGGGCTCAAACCCCCAACCATCTGATCAGCAGCTGTTTGCTTGGCATGAGGGTATTTGACTGTCTCTGTTTTCATATTTGGATTTGTTTTATCCAGACTGGTGTTGTGTGTTTTGTATGCTCACTCCCTGGTTTTGACCTTGCTGCCTATTTGCCTTTGGACTGAATTATTATTGTTTATATATATATGTATATATTTGGCGAATGTGCCCTGCCAGACTGTTTGCAGTTTCTCCACATCCACATTTTGTCTCGCATTCAACATTCGACTGGGCGGGGGAAAAAAAGGAAATAAGCTGAATGCAGTAGAACTGGAATAAAATGGTTTCAAAATATGAGAGGGTGTTCAAGTCAAACCATTTCTTCAGATTGTGCAGAATAGCAGAACACAGTTATGAGAGTAAAACTCCCTTTAATTCTCTATATACAGTAATCCCCTGCTACACTAGTGCACTTATCCCAGTGTTTCACTAGTGCTTGGATTCCATCAAGGTAGAAAGTTTTCTCAGTACTCCAGAGCCATGATCTGAAATGCTGGCCTCCCAGGAACTCATTTATTTATAATAGTCCTGTACACCTACTGTATGTTTTTTATTCTGACATAAACCTTCATAAACATTTCTAAAGGCATCTTGCAACAAGCTTCAGCTGTCAAAAGCGACAGCTTTATTTACTGTAAGTTTGAGATCAAGATTGTGTTGCGATTCTTTCCAGTCTGTCTTGCTGTATACGTAGACGTAAACTACACCGCAGCACTGTTGAAATCTCAGGTCTATTGATGGATTCTCTATTATGGCAACTCTGACAGTAGAGCAGCTGCAAATTACAGGTTGATATGTGTGCGCTTGTTTGGCTACGTTATCGTTTCCATGCAGAACGTGGCTCATTCATAGACACTTTCACGGCAGACACGCCACATAAACGGCTTCGTACGGCAGACTCTGGTATACACGGCACTGAGAAAGTCTCGGTTTTAAATTTATCACAGTCGTGAAAAAGTCACACTTAAAATTCGCACTTGCATTTCAAAGGTTATTACGGCACGTCGCTATTTTCCCCACATTTAGGATCAATCATTCATGGCTTCGTCATCGGAACTGCTGCGACTCTCGGTAGCAAATTACGGGCTCCAAATCCCCACTGAGAAAATCTTCCTCCCCTTTAATATTTCAGTGCTTCACATCCATATTTCATGATTTCAGCTGTTCCATCCCACATGCCCTTTTGTCAGAGAGGATCCTGTGCCGCCCAGGAGCAAGTTTATTAGACAATTACAGAAGCAAAGACAAAGATCAAAGCTGCAGCAGAATCGAGAAACTTCTCTCTCTCTCTCTCTCTCTGTAAGCCCAGCATGAACTTCTTGTCTAAAGGGTTCACTAGTCGAGCTTTGGGAACTGGAGATGTCTTAAAGTAGGAGATCAAAGCAACTGACTCGTCTAATACACGTCTACAAGATTATACCACAAGTCTCAGCTTAGATACAGATAACTGAGTAACCTGAATGAAAGATGGTAAAAGTTTGCACGTCCTTTTACGTGAATCACTTTGTTTGTTCGTTTGTTTTTGGTCGTTTTGTTGTACGTGAAAATGTACTACTTGGCAATAAAACTCTTTCAGAGAGATTTTTAGATAGAAAAAAAAAATGCAACGAGGAAGATTAAAAAAAAAACGCATTTGCATGTAATTATCCACCCCTAATTTGCACAAAATACAATTAATTAAATAATTCCCAATAAATCACCCCAGTGATTACATATGCTAATGAGAGTGTATTATTTGGTGTGTGTCTTCCATTTAACAATAAACAAAACAGCCACATTGTGTATGTTAAACAATTAACAATGCAAAGGTGATTTACATATTTATCTCAACCTTTTCGGTTACTTTTCCGCCTGTAGAAATGCCTCTTTGCATACCTGCTTTTGATATGTGTTATACAGTATGTGTTAAAAGGTAATAAAAAATTGCACACCTTGTATTTCTATACAACTATAATTGTTTTGTTTTGTTTTTTTCCCCCTAGATATTATGGGGGGTGCAAACTTTTGCACACCATCACCATCCAGTTGTTATTCTGGTCTGCGTCAAATAAGTTACTGTATTGCCTGGATCTTGATACCAGTTACTGTACAGTAGCTTTGTACGGTTCTCAAAAAAAACAAGGCGCTTGAGTTTGTAACTTCGCAACGATTTCAAAAGATTTTCAGGAACGAATAGCAAAACTAACTGAATTATTCAATTGTTTTCATCAATATTAATCAGTTCTTACACGCAAGTGCTGTAGCCATAAAATCAACTATTCCGCCAGTCATTGTGCATCTGTAGATGAGGTGGCTTAATTGGAAGCATTCTCACATGGCTGTGCTGGTTTCTGATGCGTGACTAGCATCAGAGATAAGATCCACATTTAGATCTGACTCAGACCTCCTGCCGAGCTCAAAGTACAAGGCAAAAATGATGTAGCTCCAAGGGGACCGGCGCAGTGACGAGCGACGGCTCGCTTACCTGAGAGTGTACACGGTTTCCATGTCTAGGTTTTGTGTTTGTGTTCTCCACGTCAAAAAGTGTTGTTTAGTGATGAATGCTATTTAATAGGTACATTTCATACTTCATATATTTTTTGCATTTATTAATTTTTTTTGGCAGTTGTATAAGGAGGTTAAAAAGTTGAAAATAAAACTGAAAAATGTCAAAATGAATAATAATTATTATTTTGCTACTTGCCACCTGTGATTTTTCACAAGGAAAAGGCAACATGGTAAATTACAGCTTTCATGCATCATTAAAATGACTGTAACAAATAAATTCATGTTTTTTCACACAATGTGAAAATGATTAACTGTTTACTTAAGTATTTGCCGTTATTATTAAAATGTTAATAACATTCCTTATACTGCATTCACAAACAAATCAAATGCTTAAATAAAATTTTTAAAAATGTAAAAATCTAAGATGCATAGAATTATGAATGATACTAAAGAAGAGCGTTCTGCATCATGGCCTAATTGATCAAAATGTCCATTTTGTATCACTCAATACTACATCTCCAAGCTGGATTGTAAATATTTGTCAAGAGCAACCTGAAGGTCTTCGAGTGTCAGCAGCTTATGAGAGAGGGACTAGAGTGGGAGAGAGAGAGAGAGAGAGAGAGAGAGAGAGAGATGAAGAACAGACTCAGAGAGCACGGCTTGACACAGACTGTCTTGCTGCCTGAGAGATGGGAGTCTGCCAGCACCAGCAATGCACACAGAATAAAATAGAGACCGAGCTGCACTTCCTCACAGAATGCACTAAATATAACTGAATTCTTGAACCAAATGAACAAAATCATCCCCAGATGTATCTGCCTCTCCAACCCTAATGACCTTCTCCACCTCCTGGGGAGCTGAAAAAGAGTAGCACACTAAGAGCACACACTCCATGTGCCATGTGTTTCAGGACTGGTGTTTCTTTTGGACTGTAATTTTATTTTATGATTTCCTTATTTTAGTTTTAATTAAATAATTTTTGTCATTATTATTTATGCATTTTTAGATCATGAGAGTGTTCGAGTCAAACCTAGACTTCTGACTGTGCAAAACACAGTCTGAGAGAAAGAAAAAAAATCCCTTTATTTCTCTTTTATCCCCTGCTACACTAATGCACTTATCCCAGTGTTTATCTAGTGCTTGGACACTATTAAGGTAGAAGGTTTTCTCAGTACACCAGAGCCATGATCGGACTCCCTGCATCATTCACATCTGAAACCCTGGCCTCCCAGGACCTCTCATGGAAATAAAACAGCCTGGCTTGATGACCAAAGGCGTTAATTTTTTGCAACCTCATACTGTACTGTCCACCAACACCACTTGCACGTTACAGGAATTCACCTGGGAGTTATTGTTACATCACCTGTACAGTCCTGACCTCGCTCCAAGCCATTTCCACATGTTTGGGCCATTTAAGGAGTACGAGTCTGGTTTTATCAGCAATTAAACTCACATGATTGATTAAATATTTATCTTTTTAAATGTTTATATTATTTTATATTAGATTGAATTTATATATAGTTTTATCACCAGTGTTTCATTTTGACTGCATTTCTATTTTCATAATGAAAGAAAAATAAACTATTTCTTGCAGTGACGATTCAATTGTAGTAGACGGCTAGCAATGTCTGCCTGCAATGCAGCTGTCACTTAAATCGACCGTGCCCATTGGAAATTATACATAATTTCATGGCTCAATGTAATTTTAACTGATGAATTACATAAAAAAAAAATCACTGCCCTACAGTTGTTATGAATGAGATGAAAAACAAGCACTGGAGATGAAATTTTAATATTTTTGAAACAGATACCAAGATGCAAACATTTCTTTCTTTTGTAAAATTGAGCATTTTGGCAGCACGTTGACTTAGTGGTTAGCACCGTCGCCTCGCACCTCATGGGGCGGGGTTCGATTCCCACCTCAGGGTCTGTGTGCTTGGTGGGTTTCCTCTGGGTACTCCGGTTTCCTCCCACATGCAGATTAGATAGTAATACTAATTGGTGTACCCAAACTGTCAGTAGCCTGTAGTGTGTGTGTGCGTGTGTGTGTGTGTGTGTGTGTGTGTGTGTGTGTATCCATGTCTGATGGATTGAGCTCCATGTGTACCCCGCCTCGTGCCCTGAAGTCTCCTGAAATAGGCATTTCATTGTTGTTGTTGTTGTTGTTTTAAAGGTACTATTGACTGTACATTTATTTGTTACTTATGTAACAATTTTCTGCTTTGTTCTGAAAGTATGAATCCAAGCCTCGGTTACAATTTGTTAAAATGTTACAATTTCAAAGCAACCTTTCAATCTTAAGAGACAGAGAGAGAGAGAGAGTTTATAAAGCACACACACACACACACACACACCGGAGCAGCAGTGATGTGATGGCTCGTAACGGAATTCCACCGGTGTCTTCTGTCCGTCACACGCGCGCGTGAAGGCAGGACTCTGCGCACAGCACGCACACGTGCTGTACTGCACACGCGCGCACAAACAGCACCCACTCTCAGAGAGGCGTGCGCGCGCGCTCGTGCGGGGATGCTCGTGCGGCGATGGCGTGCGCGAGGCGGATGAAAACTTTGGCGTCGACCTGCGTGATCCTCAGCGGCATGACCAACATCGCGTGCCTGCTGTACGTCGGCTGGATCACCGACTTCATGAGCGAGAAAGATCCGGAGAGAAAGTTGGAGGAGGACCGAGGAGAGACGCTGCGCATCCTGGAGAGACTCGAGCGGCTGGAGACCGTCATCAACTCACACATCCAAGGTACCCGAGTGTGTCACATACAGCACAGTGTGTCTGAGGATCAAACACTTTCAGTGCAAAACAATAAAACAGAAAGAAATTTTTTTCTGTGTCTTTGATGTCTAATTCAGTCCAGATGTTCTGCAACATCCACTTCACACACTGGATACAGAACATGGGTGGGTTCTCCAACTTTTATACACCACATTAATTATTTAAATTATTAATTACTAGTGTAAGTGAAGTACGCATTGTCGAGAGTTTGTAGAAAGAGTTAAAAGGTTTAAGCTAAATATAATCTGATGCAATCAGTGATTATTATTATTATTATTATTATTATTATTTCAGGTTGAAGATTTCAGGTTTAGATTATTAATTCAAAGAAATCAAAATTGTTGTACTTTTTTTTGTCGTCATACGAAATACACTCCCTGTTCGGTAATCGGAGAGAGAATCACAGATGAGAAAAGGAAAAAGTCGATCAGATAAAGATGAAGTTTTGTCTTAAAGCGACTCCAGCGCTTTAAAATTCACTTATACCACTTCAGCGCTGTTATTTCAGACCAAAGTGAAAATAGGAACTAATCCCAGTCAAAATATTCACTTTATCTTTTCTAATTAATATCTATTGGTGCAGGTGTTTGTTTACATTGAGACAGTAGCGCATTAGTAGATTATTATAAAGTAGATTATTAAATCCGCCACATAACTGTTCATAACATTGCTTTTACTCAACATTTTGACTTTTATTGTCATGTAGGCTTTTATTGTCATTACATCACAACCATATAAAGTTAGTACACAATGAAACGAAACAATGTTCCTCTAGGACCAAGTTGCTACATACAGCATAAATTAACAATATAAGTTAACAGAACTAACTAGCTAACTTCTTCTTCTTTGTCTTTCGGCTGTTCCCTTTCAGGGGTCGCCACAGCGAATCATCTGCCTCCATCTAACCCTATCCTCTGCATCCTCTTCTCTCACACCAACTAACTTCATGTCCTCTCTCACTGCATCCATAAATCTCCTCTTTGGTCTTCCTCTAGACCTCCTGCCTGGCAGTTCCAACCTCAGCATCCTTCTACTGATATAGATTTATACAGTACATCCCTCACCAGTGTTAAAGTCACTGGACAAAACTTATTATATCCATATCTGGTCAAACCTGAGCTCCTCCGCCTCAGGGGTGTAGTATAAGTCCATTTCTGTTCAGCATGGACATTGTTGCTTTAGCTCTGACTATTCTCCTTTCACCTCTCTCATGAACACAGCGTTTTATTTTTTATATCCCAAGAAAAAAGATTTTTTGGTTTGTTTATTTTCTGCATTGTTCGGTGTAAAAGTCCAGAGATCAGAACTCGAAGCAAGCAAGTGAACCACATTCTCCTATTCTGGTGTTTGATGTGAACTCTAACAGGGCTCTCCCACTTCCCAGAACTTTTGACTAGAGCAAAATTCAGAATTGTCCTGAATTTAAATTTTTTTTTACATGTTTCCTGGTTTCATTTCTTGTTCTAAGGCCTTAGTCAGACTGTCAGCTCAAATCAAAATAAAACTACACTAATTCTGATTTTTGAAAGTCTAATTCAAACCATATCCAGAGTTGGATACCTGTTCAGGGTCACTTGCAATGTGTCAAGTCTGCATGATTTTGTGGTATAGACTTGAAACGGATGAAAAATGAGTTCTGGTATTATCTGGTATGGATTTGTGCTGCCGTTCTGAAGAAAAAAACTAATCCGATCTGATCACTTTCAAATAACAGTGTGGACAGTCTGTCCAGAGATCAGATTTATGGGGGGGGAAAACGGATTTACCTGCAGTGTGAACAAGGCACAAATGCTTACCTACAAATTGACTTGGCATTCAAAAATAAATGTCATACAGTATGCAATGCAGTATTGATTAGATGGTAATGTTTAGTCGTGTAGTGTGCAGGATGGGTGTGTAAAAGTGGTGCTTTTAGTACTCGCAGTGCAAGTGGGCTGGAATGGATGGATCTTGCACACACTGACAGCTTGTTGTGGACTCTTGCGTGCATCAGAAACCCTGCGTACCAGAGTACAGTATGTGCATGTCTATATTTTTCATATTTGTATGTTTTTAATAACAATGTACATATTTTATATTGGCTACACATGTCCCTTTACTGTAGGTGCTTCAACTTGTGCCTGTAGAAGCTACAGTATGCAGCTGATGCACACTTACGTAAAACAAAGTGTAACACAAAGTGTAATATCTATTCAGTAGTTTAGTGCAGGGTGGGATTTATTACCTATTAGAGTGTAGTATTTGCTAGTTTAGTGCACAGGGTTGGATTGAGCTAATTAAAGTGCACCACCCCTGATTGCTCCGGTAGTGACGGGTCCAGTAAACATGGAATTCTGTAATTTGTTTGGACTCTACAATTCATTACACCAACAAACTGCTATTCTTAGATTTCTTTATTTACATGCTTGCGATTTCTCCTGACCTTGAATCAAGCTGCGCCGAACTTCATCCTAACGATCTCCATAGGATTTCTTTTGTTCTCTTCAGGAATGTGGTAAAGCCCCCTTAATTGGCGCTCTTGGCCTGGATCTCCATGGTTTTATGCGTCGCACATCCAACACATTATCGACTAATTCAATAACTGCGTAATTGTGCTGTAATTTGTTCCTACCACACAGGGTGCTGTGCTTCCTGTAAATGTGTGGATAGTTTAGAGTGCACCACCTGTAGGATCATTGAAGAACTGCAACATTGTATAACATGAAATGCAAACATCTACAGTGGTACCTCGGCATACGAACTTAATAACGCGTCTTAAGAATTTTCGACTTAAGAACTGATATTTTGCAAGACATTTCCCCCGGCATACGAGGCATTTTCAGCATAGGAGCGAAAGAAAAAAACGAGCCAAACTAAGTCGCGCACACATCCAGGAGTCGTTCAGAACTTGTTTGCGTCAGTAGAAGCCAAGTGAAGCAAGTTTAAATTTTTTCGTGGGTTTTTTGCATTTTGTGCAAGACACAGCATCATGAGTCCCAGGAATGTTAGCAAAGACGGTAGCAAGAAGAAAAGGGAGCCACTTTCAGTTTCGTCCTTAAAGCAATCTGTGCCAAAAGGAATCATAAATAAGGGTTAAGTAAGGTTTAACGTCTATTTATTTCATATTTTAATTTACATGTCTTTGATTGTTTTTATATGATTATATTTAAAAAAATGTGATTGGTAATATGAGTAATATCTTTTAGTGGCTAGAACTGATTATCTGCATTTACATTATTTCCTATGGGAAAATGTGTTTCACAATACGATCTCGCCTCTGGAATGAGTTCAGTTTGTATGCTGAACAAATACATTTAAATACAATCTAATAATAATAATAATAATAATAATAATAATAATAATTTTGTAGTCAGTGACAGATAGATGAATCGCCACACAAAAGAATCGTGATACATAACTTAACCGAGCGTTGCCCAATCTCCACTATAAATAATCCATTGAGTCTTATAGTAATTAACTTTCAGACTGAAATGTGCTTATCTATTATTGCTGTGTTAATTTGGCCACTAATTTGTCAGAGCTCTTGCATTATCTCATTAACAAACCTGTACTGGTGTCTCTTAGTGACAGATGAAGTTGCCCGGATTTAGCTGTGCAGTTTTTTTTTTTTTTTTTTTTAATTTTCATAATCTTTGTATATGAAGGCAGCAGTAGAGATGGCCATCCTAGTGGAACAAACTCATTATCTGTTCGGCATCCGGAGCAACTGTTTGTCCTCATCTGAGGTCTTTGTTCATGAAATGTGTTTTTTTATGTTAAACAAATTACCAGAATAACAGTTACAATGACAGTAACATTATTCAGATATATTTTTTATGCAATTTGTGTAATACTAGGTGAAATGTGTGTGTGTGTGTGTGTGTGTCAACTTGTGTGTGGCCCAGTGTTCATGGGATAGAGCACTTATTCAACAGACAAATGAAATTATATGTATAATATACGTACAATAAAATATAACGTGATCTAATGACACAAATGTGAGTCCTCCGTTTCCGCCTGCTGCATCCAGAGAAGAACGGGATGTAAATAATGGAGTTAAAGCATGAAAATATGCAGTGATGATTGAGTCATGGGTTTAGAAGGCATTTGCGTATTTCGTAATTTGTTGCACAAACTGTTTAAACGTTTTGTTTTTGTCTTGTAGAATGTCTTATGTTCTGCCACGGGCTGTACATCCTTAGTGTGACTGAATGTTCCAGCTTTTACTAAAGCTCATACCACTCACACACACACACACACACACATGCGCTCAGGTTGATCTCTATAATAGAGAGTGTAACTCCGTAATGCAGTTTCCAGACAGCAGAAGAGTGCAGGATTACGCCAGAGTGACGCTTATTCCCCCAGAACCTATTAAAAGTCACAGAGTCTGGTCTTCACGCTCATCTGAACCGCCTGATTAGATCGTCGCGGAAGGAGACCGTCCACTTCTACAAAAAGGCCGCAACGTTTTTTTTTGCGGGGGAGACGAAGTGAAGCATGTTAATAACTACATCGTTTCTCCATTTGCTCTCGCTCGCAGTGTGACAAAGCCTCATTAGTACGAGTCACTAGCGGTGGATGGAGGGTCACGGTGCTAACAACAAGCACGCTGAAGCTCATCAGGGTTAGGGTTGGGTGTATTTTTTATTTTTTTTAATTGGGAAAAATGTTGGAAAGGAGCGAGGAAGAAAAATATATGACTACTAAGAGAAAGAGATTTTCTCAAACATTTTGATTCCTAAGAGATAAAAAGGCAGAAAATGAGTCCAATATACTGTAGTGGTATACTGTATACAGGGTGGGCCATTTATATGGAGACACCTTAATAAAATGGGAATGGTTGGTGATATTATTAATAATAAGTTACAATAACTCATGAAAGAATAAAGTTACGTTAAAACCAAGCACACCATTGTTTTTCTTGTGGAATTCTCAATAAGTTTGATATGTCACATGACCCTCTTCCTATTGAAAAAAACAAAAGTTGGATCCAAAATGGCCGACTTCAAAATGGCCACCATGGTCGCCACCCATCTTGAAAAGTTTTCCCCCTCACATATACTAATGTGCCACAAACAGGACGTTAATATCACCAACCATCCCATTTT
The DNA here is from genome assembly GCA_030522415.1 of Channallabes apus. Classification (NCBI taxonomy): domain Eukaryota; kingdom Metazoa; phylum Chordata; class Actinopteri; order Siluriformes; family Clariidae; genus Channallabes; species Channallabes apus. The sequence continues at coordinate 40,167,578 of CM060113.1, forward strand.
ATTAAGGTGTATCCATATAAATGGCCCACCCTGTACATTAGAAATAGAAAACAGACTGCCCTCATCACACTATTTCTTTCTTACCGTCTTTCTACTTGGGTGTCAATAAAGTACAGTACTGTACATCCATCCATCCGTCTATCCGTCCAGCATGGTCGACTGAGGATTGTGCTTAAAATGTGAAAAAGGATGTCACCAATCAACCATATCATTACAAACCTGGTTAATATTGTACAGGTCCCACTTGTGCCACCAAAACATCTCTGATCCTTCGAGACCTGGACTGCACCACCACTCTGAAGGTGTGTGTGGTATCTGGCACCAAGCTGTGAAGTGAGGCCTCCATGGATCCACCACATCCTACATGTGCTTGATCAGTTTGAGATCTGAAGAAGTTGGAGGCCGAGTCAACACTTTGTCATGAACAGTGTGTGCATTATCTTGCTATCTTGAAGAGACCATCGCCATCAGAGAACACCGTTTCCATGAAGGGGTGTAACTTGGTCGGCGGCAAGGTTTAGGTAGGTGGTAGTGTACGTGTCAAAGTAACATACGCGTGAATGTCAGAACCCAAGTTTACCAGCAGAACATCGCTCAGAGCATCTCACTTCGTCCACCGGCTCGGCTTCTTCTCATAGCGCATCCTGGTTCCATCTCTTCCCCAGATACAGTAAGTGATGCACTCACACACACACATCGTTCCAGCCACATGATGTAAAAGAAAACATGACCAGGCCACCTTCGTCCATTAGCAGCTTTCAGTGGCGCACATATGGGTGGATATGCTGCCCCATACACAATGAACTGCGATGTACTGTGTGTTCTGACTCCTTTCTATCAGAGGCAGCGTTAAAATTACACCAGACAGGCCAGATTTCTCTCCACATGCACATCAGTGAGCCTTGGTTTCTCATGACCATCTTACTGGTTCACTGGTTGTTCTTCCTTGGAGCACTTTCAGTAGGTACTAACCACTGCAAACCAGGAACACTCAACAGGAGCTGCTGATCCAGAGCAAACCCAAATGTCCAGATGTCTTCTAGGCATCACAATTTGGCCCTTGTCAAAGTTACTCAGATCCTTACACTTGCCTATTGTTTTCTAACTCCAGCACATCAACTTCAAGAACTAACTGTTCTCTTGGTGGCCAATACAGTGTCTCCTAGTCCTCGAATATTCAATCTTATTCATGTCTACTATTAGTGGCAGAAAACTGGCAGAAAGCCAAACTTTATTTTCGCTTCAACAATAATGAATAAATCTTTATTTCAGAAAACAGGACAGAAGCATTGAAGTGCAGCTCACCTACAGTAGTGCATTCGTTCTGCTGCTCTGTCTGAATACGCTTTAATGCCTGAGCTGAGTCAGAAACAGTATGTCAATAAGTATACCTTCTACATGTATAGCGCCTGATTATGGCCGAGTCACGTAACACACGCTCAGGCATATCATAGCGTGTGGAATTTCATGACAACCATTAAGTATAATAACTATATATTTTTTCCCAGAAAATATCAGCTTGTTTTGTTTTATATTCAAATAACTGATCTGAATTCTCGATTCTAATTTGTCAAAATTCGGATTGTTTATCGCAGTAGTGCAGCTCCGTGTTACAGGTTTATATTAATGCGCTATAGTGATCACTCGTACGCATGGAATTACAGATTCAGGCAAAAAATGCATATAAATTCAGGAAAAGGAAAATATATATGAAGATCTAATGTATAGTAATAAATTTAGTGTTAAAATATTTATAAAGTACAAGATAATCTTTTGTCGGTGGTGTAGTGGTTAGCACTGTCGCCTTGCACCTCTAGGGTCTGGGTTCGATTCCCGTCTCTGTGTGCATGGAGTTCCCATGTTCTCTCTCCCACAGTCCAAAGACATGTTGATTGTTGTTCCCATGTTGCCCGTAGTGTGTGTGTGTGTGCCCTATGATGGATGTGTACCCTGCCTCCTGGGATAGACTCCAGGTCCTCGTGACCCTGAATACAGGATAAAGCGGTATAGACGATGAGGGAGCTTGTGTTGGTTTCATATTTTTCTTTTTTCTTACTCTTTGTCTTCTTTATTTGTTTTGCAAAGCACTTTGGTCGACTTGAAGTTGTTAAGTGCAATGAAAATGCATTATTGATTGATTACACACACACATACACACACACACACACACACACACACACACCAAAGATAAGGTTTAAATTACTTTAAGGCAACTCCTACCACTTTAAGAGACTTTTATCTGACTCTAATGTGGACATTAGACATGGATGCCTGTTATCGTTCAGGTTGCATGAGCGTGTATTGGATATGTATCCGATCTAGGACCACATATACAGTAGAAGTGACTTAAATCAGATCAGACAAACATCAGATTTGTGTGTTCAGACAGCCCAAAAGAAATCAGATCTGTGTCACAATAGGGTTAAAAAAAAACCTGATTTAAGTCTCTTTAAGCTGGTAATGTGAACGCAGCCTAAGAGTGAGAGAAAAAGTTGAGAACGGATGTTTCTATCTTTTATAATATGCAGTATGTGAGAAAAGGAAAAAAAATTGTTTTTCGACCTTCCACAACAATAAATATTTACACTAGAAACTGATATTTTTAAAAAAAAGTACAATGTTTTGTTCTTTAACAACATCTAATTAAGAAATTCCCGTTGTGGAATTAAACACTTTCTGTTACAGGTTCTGCTGTTAATGGAAAATAATCAACCTCAGGGTGGTAAGAGTGACTCTGCTTTATCATGTCACCCCTTTGCTAATTATTTTAACATCCTCAGTCTGCTTGAGCTGCCTTCAGGCAAAACCATGCATCGCCGATGCCGAGGTTTTCACATTTTCGTTTCTTTTGCTGAATCAGATGGTGGTAAATAAATGTGTTTTAGAGAATTTGGTTGCATCCAATAGAATGATCCACCGCCATGATGCTTCAAAGCTGACTCTGTAAATTGGGTTGCATCATGTTGCATCATTCTGTACTGAACATTGTGTTGGTTTAAATGTAGTTTCCATAGGATTTATCAATCACATGTTAAGCGGTGGCCTTAGGCCCAAAGAGCGTTAATGAGAACAACAGCACAAAAAACCACAGCATGACCAACAACTGTACAAAGTTGGGCATTTTGTTTAGGACGTTTGTCATTGAGGCTTTTGTTTCCAATCTGTTGTCTGGCTGCTTTCAGCTTCTGCACCTCATCTTCATCATCATCATCATCATCATCATCATTAATGTTTGGTTGCTATATCGAGCCCAGGAGGCAGAAGCGCTGGGCTTACAACGTCGTGCTTTGTAGAATTTTCCGTTCAAAATTGTCACGGGGGAATTTTTTCCCGCGTGCACATAAGATAAGCATTTGGTCTTGTGTTGTGTGTGTTACGCCTTACACACATGACTTTTGTGACATAGTCACGCCTCAGATTAAACATTCATGCTTGGTGTGTCAGGAGTAATTAAGGCTCCGGACTCCCTGGTGGCTCCACCCCTTCTGCTAAGTACAGCAGGCTGCTCCCTATACAGTGTGAAAAGTCACCAGTATTCCATAAATTATTTCTCGTTCTCTGTAGCACATCATGTATGAATTGATAATACACTGTCTTGTGGAACTTCCCAGGCATAACATTTGAAATAGTTCTAGAAACAAGTCCAAGTGCTGCTTTCCTATGATATATTATTATATAATGAAATAAAAATGTAAGGCGCTCTGGATAAAGGTATCTTCTAAATGTAAACCTACTGACACGGTGCAAAATATAAACAATTCCTGGTGAAAATACTGTATAAAGGGAAGAAATGATGCAAGGCTTTTCCTGGGAAAACTGCTCATTCTTAGTCCACGTAGTTCCATAGATAGAAGCACTTATATAGTCTGTGAGTCCGGTGAGTGTGTGTGTAAATAAAGAAGGCATGGTTTAGTCCAGTTGCTTAAACAACGGCTCTGGCTGCACGGCTGACTCACACACAGAGAATGTAACATGGCCTGTAATGGGAAGGTGACTGTACTGATTGCGAGCTGCATATCTCAGGAACTGTTAGTGCTGCAGATTTGATTTATTTTTTTTCTGGTTATTTTACATATGTTTTCATTTTGCTTTTTTGTTGTGGATTCCTGTCATTCCCCCAGTCAGTACGACAACCCGCATGTTGTTGGTGGTCTCTCGACGGCCCCTGCTGAGAGCCAAAGCAAACCATTCGATCAGCACACAACTTGTCGCAGGTTTTTATGCCAGATGCCCTTTCTGACACATCTCTCCCATTTTATCTGGGCTTGGAACCGGCACTGCATCCATGGGATGGGGTTTAGGATTTTACGTGGGACTCGAACCCAGGCCTTCTGAATGGCATGTGAGAAACCTACCCCTGAGCCACCAATGACAGTATGACGACCCATATAAATTGGCAATTTTTTTGGGATAAAAAAAGTGGAGTAATAATATGAAAAATACGTTGACAACATTTATAATCAGAATTTTTTTAATATAAAAATATAGTTTGACTAAACATGAATCACAGGAAATAAATGTAAAAGCTTTGCGGACAGTCTTATCAGCTGAACTTCTTCAAGTGAAGCTAAATTCCATCCAGGCATCCATCTACTGTAGGCATCTGACCTGTTGAAGGTTACGGATCCTGCTTGAAGGATCCACAGAGATAGAGATTCTCCGGCATTTGATCAAAACTACAACCATCTGTTCACTAACCACTACTCGTGCCTGCGGTGAAGTTATCCGTTTTTTTTTCTCTCTCTTAAGTTCCTGCTGATCTTATTACCAGCGATTAACTTCATACCACCTGGGATCTGTCTTCTACCACTTTGGAACCTGTCTTGTCTATTTAACGAGTTCTGAACCTGTTTAAAATTCCAATTAATTGCTGTCTAATGAAGCGTTTAGCTGAGGAGACTCCAAATGAAATTGGATCACATCCAGAAGACACAGTGCTGATATTCATTAGGTGTACACTCACTTAGGGTTTTCTATCTGCCTCACGTCTGATCTCCGGAGAGGAAGGATCAGTGTGTAATCAGATTGGTGGTCTGATAATCGTTTCCCATGTGACCACCGACGATTAGGTTTAATCAGTGCAGATCATATGATGCTTCAATCTGACGCAGCCCACAGAGCAGATGATATCTGATACAGTATATATTACTAATTTGAGATGGCACAAATAAAACAATAGGGGTATATGTGCCAAGAACCCTAAAGCCAGAGTGCTGATGAGAGATACATCAACAAATGTCACGTCGCAATACTGTATGATTTACACATTTCGATGATGATGTACAACTTCAGTGTATTCAGTTTGCTGACAACAAAACATTCATTCATTCATCTTCTTTACCGCTTTATCCTGTATTTAGGGTCGCGGGGGGATTGTGTACAATCCATCATGATACCCCTAATGATGATACTGTATATTGCTCAGCCGGGATTCAAAGACATAGCAGCTTGATAAGAAAGGAATAAAACTCTTAAGGTGCGAGTCTACAATGATGATTCCCAGAATACAGCATGACCTACATGACTGCCAAGGACTCCAATCCCCAACACACACACACACACACACACCTGATTACTGATTACAAGCACCTGCACTTAACCACACAGCCACAGCAGGAAAGGACCTTCACACCACACATACACACACACACACAGTTTGTGAAAGATAAAGTGCTTGTCAGTTTGCTGCTAATTATCCTGCAATTACGTAAAGTCAGGTTTAGCTTAGTGGTTAAGACATTTCACTACAGTCGGGAAGATCCCAGGTTCAAACCCCATAGCCACCAAGTGGTCATCAAAAACGTCAACTGTTTTTTATTGGTTCTTATGTTCAAGTCAAACCAAAATGTCTGGTTAATGACGGCGTAAAACGATTAACAATTTATAGAACAGATAAGTGCATTAGTGTAACAGGGGATTATATAGGGAAATAAAGGGGGCTGTTACTCTCATGACTGTGTTGTGTTATTCCGTAAAGTCTTGGTTTGGCTTACATTTAGTCATTTGGCAGACGCTCTTACCCATTTTTTATCTCATTACACATCTGAGCAGTTGAGGGTTAAGGGCTTTGCTCAAGGGTCCAACAGTGGCAACTTGGTGGTTGTGGGGTTTGAACCTGGGACCTTCTGAACCATAATCCAATGCCTTAACCACTGAGCTACTCCTGGTTCGTGGTCTAGGTACTAGGATACTAACACAATTGGCTGTACACTGTATAAAACTAACATGTTCCATGATCTCGTCCTTGTTCTTTATTTTAATTGCAACGATTCATGTGAAAAGAATAAATAATGTCTGCCGTCTTTTCACCTTGCTCCATTTTCTCATTAATTTCACTTTGATTTTCATTGTTCATACTCGCCGTTTCGTAGCAGCAACAGCATCATCGCTGCTGGTTTTACAGTATGCTTGCTTCCAAAGATCCTATGATGCACGCTGATGCACGCTATGATGCATCATCCTATGATGATTCTTAGAAAGTTTGCAACTCAAATGTTCGTATGTCGGAGACTTACTGTATTTCATACTGTATGTACTTACAGTGCGGTACGGTGTTGTAGTGGTTAGCACTGTCGCCTTGCACCTCCAGGGTCCGGGTTCGATTCCCGTCTCTGTGTGCATGGAGTTTGCATGTTCTCCCCATGCTTGGTGGGTTTCCTCCGGGTACTCCGGTTTCCTCCCACAGTCCAAAGACATGCAGATTAGGCTAATTGGCGTTCCTAAATTGACCATAGTGTGTGTGTGTGTGTGTGTGCTCTGCGATGTCCAGGGTGTACCCTGCCTCGTGCTCTCAGTCTCCTGGGATACCCTCTAGGCCCCTTGCGAACCAGAATACAGGATAAAGCGGCATAGACGATGAGTGAGTGAGTGAGTGAGTGGTGACCTGTACATGCCACCTCAGCACTGTTTGTGACATTAGGAATGGGTTTGTATAAGAAAATAATCAAGTCTACATTACCGTGATGAAGCCAAGTCACTGGTACCAATCAAAAGTTATTGATTATGCGTTACAATCGCTATTTTCCATGAATTTATTTACTTAATAAAGAGCAGCACAATATACTGTACATTTCTGTCTATTTAACAATTTAGAGACTCTGGAGACTCCTGTATTCCTGCACATTTCCAATGTGCTTTTTGTTATTAGTCTTAGATTATGTGGTGAATTAGTTGTTGCTATAGAAACAGAAATGTAATAGACCGAGCGCATTAAAACGGCATTAACCCTTTACGTGTGTTAAGATTTCTTTTCCGACTTGCCACATGTGTTAACAGCACTCGGGTGCTTTCAGGGAGAAAATTGCGAAGGACTTGGGCCGGAGCTATCTTCTCACACTCACACAGATGAATATTACACACGAGTTCACCGGAAGATAATTGTGTTTTCATTGACACACACACACACACACACACACACATATTCCTCCTAAATACTTTAATGGGGTCACCTAAAAAAGAAACTCACCGATGTAGTTTAGCTTTCTATTTTCATTCCTCATTCTCCCGATCCTAACACCGACGCTTGCCGAGGTATTGATCAGTATAATTACTTCTTAGCGGCAGGAGTGTGTGTAACGGAGCAAACGTCAATACGAGGCTCGAGTGGCTGCCACTGATAACCTTGTAGAGTTCGTGTTTGACTTTGACTCATTGTTGCGTCTCTGCATAAGGCTGAAATACTGAAATTGGAAATAATACGATAAAAAAATAATGCTTTATGCGATAGAAAATAAATCACTGTGACAGTAAATACAGTATGGGGGTGCGATTGGTTTTATGATGGAGGTTTTGGATGTTCTCTGTCCTGAGAATGTACTTTAGAAAAACTTAGATTTTTAAACTTCTTGAGTCTAATTGGTCAGAAAGTGTTGATTAGTTTTCTAAAACAGACAATAGTGCTGGCACTACACCACACTAACACTTAATTGTTGATGTGGTCAAGAGGTTGAAGGTTTCTACACGAGCTGTCAATATTAATGCGTTAAAGCGTGTGATTAATCTAGAAGTTTTAACACAAACCAAGTTTGGCCCTAATGGCTTTCCACAATCGCGGTACGGTTACCCGGCTGTGCAGTACGTGATAATGGCACGTTTGGCACGGCTAATAAGATGAGTGAGAAAAGTGCAAAAAAGCTTCTAGATGAAAGCTTGGATAAAAGCAAAGTTACGTGCTCAAGCTACCTTCAAGTGGAGCTATTTTTACAAAAGAATTCATTAAATTTAACAAGTGGGAGTGGTGGCTCAGGCAGGTAGGACTCCAGGTTGTTGATTTTCCGGTCTTGGTTTAAGCCCTGCTGTTGGTGGGTTGCTACACCACCATTTGGGAGATTTTAATTGAACAGTTGCTAAAATGTTAATGTTGGAGATATTATATGCAGGCGGCGCGGTGGTGTAGTGGTTAGCACTGTCGCCTTGCACCTCCAGGGTCTGGGTTCGATTCCCCGGCCAGGCTCGATTCCCGTCTCTGTGTGCATGGAGTTTGCATGTTCTCCCCGTGCTTGGTGGGTTTCCTCCGGGTTCTCCGGTTTCCTCCCACAGTCCAAAGATATGCAGGTTAGGCTAATTGGCGTTCCTAAATTGCCCGTAGTGTGTGATTGGGTGTGTGAGTGTGTGTATGTGTGTGTGCCCTGCGATGGATTGGCACTCTGTCCAGGGTGTACCCCGCCTAGTGCCCGAAGTCTCCTGGGATAGGCTCCAGGCCCCCCGCGACCCTGAACACAGGATTAAGCGGTATAGAAAATGAATGAATGAATGAATATTATATGCATAATCTGTTTCCTCTAACCAGTTCCTCGTGCATCTCTTTATTCCAACACTGCACGTTTATAATACTTAACATTTATAACAAAGTAAATCTGAGTATTTTTTAAAAATTGTGATTAATCGTGATAAATAATCGCGATTAATCACAGACTTATTACTGCGATTAACTAGATTAAAAAATTTAATCGTTTCACAGCCATGAATGTATACATGTATTCTGTATAGCATTTTCCTCTATCCATGTTAGCTGAAACGCTCCTGTAGTTGTGCTGGATCTGCAACATCAAAGTTAGTTTTTCAACTTTCCACTGGTTAATGAATTCAGTTTTTTTTTTTTTTTTTTTATGCGATTAATAATTTCTAGCTGATTGATGTCTATCAATATTTTGTCATGAAACCAGTCTGAGCTTGTTGCTGTTAAACTCAACTATGCACTTAGATACTCCTAATTCATCTCTCCGGTACCCCTGTTACATACTGTAGTACTGTAAGTTCATAACTACTGTAGCTTGTCAACTTAAACTCTCCTACTGTACGTCTCTTTTTCCTTTTTACTGTCACATTCAGTTTTAGATAGGTCTTTCAGTTTTCCTTACTTTTGTTACTTCCTAGTTGCCGATTTAAAAAAATGATACGTGCTTACAGTATATGGAAGCCTTGCCGATGTGTGTGTTAACGAAGAGGCTTCAAACGTTAAACTCTGTATTTGGGTTTTCGGATATGTCAGGTAGAACAAACTACTTTTATAGGTAGAACATTTCTTTTATAACGTGTAACTTTTACCACTACTCGAATATAGGAATGACTTTGCAAAAAACATGTGGAATTAGTTTTATTATTATTTGATAACCAGAAAATCATGTGACCATGTCACAGTCATATTTGTATAGTTGGTTAAAATGAACAAAAATTCTGGTCATCATATTTCCTACTTTGTACTGGAAGAAAAGGATATGTTGCTCTATACTACACAATCCTGAGCCATATATACTGTATGTTTATTAAAAAAAAACAACACCGCAAAACATTTGCAAAAATGCTATAATGCTAAAAGAGCTACAGAAGTAGTAAAATACGGGACCTTTAAAGGTGAAAATATCCACTTACTGAAAAGCTGAGCTCATCTCAGCCCATTTGTTGGATAAAATGCAATGTGTACTGGAAGAGCCAGATACTGTAGGTACGAGATGTCGGAGATTTAGACTCCGTCTCTAGGCTTCAAAATAAGTTTTTAAGAAAGATCATACTGTATAAGAAAACTCTGGCAGGGATCAGCAGAATTGCGGACAGTCCCTATGATTAATGATCCCGTAATACCGTTTATTTATTTATTTATTTATTTATTTAGGCGACGTTAATGGCATCCAGTTTGCGTCACAGTGGTGCTGCATTTCATACCGCTTCTGGCTAGAGTGCATATCGCAAAACGGAAAAGCTATTAAGTCCATGCTCAGAATGAATAACAATGATAAGTATGCTTTTTGGTTTCGGCAAAACTCGCGCGTGTGTACGCGGCGGCTCTCCAAACACAGCATACAGTAATTCCAGAGATTCCATTTCGATTAATTTTTGTATTAACTCCTTGGAGGATTTATGACTCTAGTGCATGTACACGCTTTAAACAGAGAATATGTAAAGAAATAAATAATAACAGAAACGCATCTTTATAATGAGAATTCACGTCGATGTGATTTCTCAGAGAGGATTTAAACAAGTGACACCACTGAGGCCGATTCTTATTTATTGCTTTCATGTTTCATAAGTGGGATTGAAGCATGCAAAGTCTTTAATATGCCCTTTACACGTGAAACATCTGACACCATGGACACGTCGCAGTATACTGAAAGTTCAAAGCAGAAACAATGCAATTCCAAAAGAAAAAGAGAAGAAAAAAAAAACACAGAGATAACCTGAATTAATGTTTGAAGTGATTCAGAAAAAAATTTAGTTTCAGTACAAAAAATTAATAAGCACACCCTGACTCTAGACCCCAAACATGACTTGGTTGATTAGCTGATGAAAGCGTAGGCATTTTCAATTGTATTGCTTTCAAAGTTAAAGTGTTTGTAATAAACTCACGCACCATATGGCGAGGCTGTTAGAAATGATTCTCTCGTCCGATTTTCCCTACCAGCCTAAACATAAACGTCGAGAACCCAAAACTTGTAAATCCTCCTGCTGGTTTGGTGGTGAAACTTTCTCCGCTGCTGGCGTGTTTGTGACGGTTTGGCATCGTCTCAGCCGGGTCGAAGGAGGGGCATTTATTAGCATAGTACATAAAGAGCTAAATGGGATCACAGATGGTGGCATTTTAACACACCGCCTCTGCAGTGTGGAATGTCACACCATGAAGGGAGGAAGGAGACAGAGAGGCTGAGATCTAAACACTGAGAGACAGGAACACAAACACGAGCGAGGAGTGGGAAAAAAAAAAAAAACACACTGTTGGCTATTGCTACTGTATGGCTGAAGTCTGGAAAACATCCAGAAATTATTTTTAAAAATCTGTATTTTAACCAAATTGAGTTTTTTTCTCCTCGTTACTGTATATACTAAATCTTTGTCTATATTTACTTTACGAAAGCATGAATAGATTTCACCAACACATCATGGTCATGTTCTTTATTTAGGTTACCTTTGAAGCCTTGCGTTGGCGTACCTCTACAACGTTCACGTAAGAGCTGTGAATCATAGGCAGGCTGTCGATTTGCAAGTTACGATTTTCTGCAGATACGAGCAGACCGGTTCATTCACGGAAACAGCTCACATGTATTGTACCAAAAATACACTTAAGTGACCAATATTAGCAAGTATATACAATATTTTCAGTGTGTAAGTGTGTGTGTGTGTGTGTGTGTGTGTGTGTGTGTGTGCGGGAGAAATGAGTCGGCCTCATCGGGTTCAGCACAATGATAGAAAATGTCTGTCCTGTAAATCTGTCCTGATGGAGAATAATCCTAATCCTCAACAAAACAGAGTTCACAGTCCAATACAGTGGAAAACAGCTCTGAGATAAAAATGGTGTCCGGGATTCCCCTCACGATTTAAAGGCGCAGAGACAACACTGTTACATTTCCTGTGTGATATTCATTTTCTTTGGCGCCATGTCACATTTTTGGCCACATGATGGCAGTGTGGGGAAAGGGGACAGAGATTTAGTTAAGTGGATTGGTATGCTTTAAGACTCAATTTGTCGAACTTAAGACCAAATCGTACTTACGAACCTGCTCCCGTAATGGAACTCGTTCGTAAGTCAGGGACTTCATGGATTAACCGGAGTCCAGTCCTACCAAGATGGAAATGATCGGAGCGTCCGCAGTTGAGTTTCAGAATGCTTTTCAGATAACCTTTAGTTACATCTCGGAGGGTCTGTTCAGTTCTTATACAGTCGATGAGCAAACTTCTGCACCACACTCCAGTCCAGCAGGTGGCGATGTTGCGCCTGTGGTATATTTTAAAAAAAAACTCATGCATCTTAGAACTTTCAACCAATTCTAATAAAAAAAAAGATCCATTGACTAAATAAATTGCAAACGAAACGATAGATTGATTAAACGGCATAATTTATTAAATCACACAGTTCTAGTTAAAATGAACTCTTATTTGATTGACAGTTTTGTATCTGCGCAGGTTTTTCCCGGGGGTGTGGGCGGAGTCATTCTAGTAGAGTCCATGCCCTTTTGAATAGTAACGTTTCATGGTAGAATAAAGAAGCTCAGTCAGATGAACATTGCTCTTCTTTGCAAACTTTGGAAATGTCCCACGCAGCATAACTGAGTCACGAGATCTTTTCTTTAATTCATCTAGTGATTGCAGTTCAAAGGACTGCTGCGTTCTCATCTCCTCAGTTATTCTCCTGAGATGAGGATTGAACTGTACTGAACTGTAATTATCAGCCTTTCTCCAGCATTATCAGCTGGAGTAATTCGAGGCTCTGAAGTGTAACTCCTGCTTCATCGGGTCTTTGAGGCATGAGAACGCTATTTATTTGAAAGTCATGTCATTGTAATCTGTTGTGTCCACATACTTTTGGTCTGTCATGTAACTAAACTGAACTTACATGCCCTGAGTCTCCTGGGATAGGCTCCAGGTCCCCGCGACCCTAAATACAGGATAAAGCGGTATAGAAGATGAATGAATGAATGAATGAGAGGAAAAACTCCCTTTATTTCTCTATACAATACCCTGATACACTAATGCACTTACCCCAGCATTCACTAGTGCTTGAATACCACCAAAATAGAAAGCTTTCTCAGTACACACCGGAGCTGGAAACGCTGGCCTCCAAGGAACTCCTTTAATGGCCCAAACATGTGGAAATGGATTGGATTGAGGTCAGAGGACAACAAATATCAATTACTAATTAAATTATCAGTTTCATTTACGGATCGGTTTTCAAGAATCAGGCATTCCACTCTCAGAATGGTCATGGGCGTGGCCTCCGAGCCACCTTCATCAGGATCATCATTCTATAAAGCGTTTGCACCACTCAGATTTTACTGCGGCTAAGAGTCTCATCACTGTACTGCACTGTACAGTCTTCTGTAAATGTCAAACGCCTTCACCAAAACGTTCATCACAAACATATCTAATCTAAATATCCAGATTGTATCCACGTTAGTTTGATGGATAGATTGCTACTCGGCTTGAAACAGTGTTAGAATAAAAAATGTGACATCCTGGTTAGGGTCACGATGGATCCAGACGCCTTTCCCTGGAACACAGAGAGCAAGTTTGAGAATAAACACTGATTGAGACGCCAGTGAGACACCATGCACACACCAAAGGATCGATTCAAAGTCATCAGTCTAGAGTATCTCTTGGCATGTTTTTGAAGGTGGAAGGAAACTGGAGAACCTGTATGAGATCCACAAAAACGTGAAAATACAAAGCTGAAGTGCTATCCACTACACCACTTCTCCACATCATCCCTGAGAAATGTAGTCATTTCAGTGTCCAGCTTCAGCACCATGGAAACCTCTCCAAACACTTTATCTACAGGATTCATGCTTGTTTTTATTCTTTAGTGCCATTACTTTTCCTCATCTGTGTCAGTTACTTGAGTCCACTTTAAACCTGCAGTTCTTCAGGTGCTTTTTTGTTGTTGTTTCAGTCAAACAATAAACTTTGATCTCTTTGTTTCCTACGTATATATATATTTCCTACAGCATATGCAGCCTGGGAATTTCTTCAAACTCCCAGAAGAGTATCTTAAACACAGTGTGACTATGCACACCATGTTATCCTAATGTTAACCTAATACAATCACATACAATCACCTAAGACGTGTAATGCGAACACAGCCCTAGAGTTTGTTGTAAATGGAGCAGATTCCTGCGCGAGCCCAATTTTAGAAACCTGTTCCTGACCCGGTAACCACAAATATCCGCAAATCAATTTGGTAAGCCAAAATGACCTATTTTATTTATTATTTTTTTAATAAAAAGCTGTCAATCTGCAGCCGCACTCACTTATTAGGCTTAGTGAGTTTAAGAGAGTTCGTTTATTACTCATGCTGCAGGATTTTAAATAAAGGAGACCTGCTTTCAGAGCCAAATAACAATAAACGGAAAGACAACCACCAGAAAAGCTGATTAAAGGATTTATATATAGATTGACTGTATATATAGATACAAGCGACGTTCAAGTCAAACCAGGACGTGTGATGAACTTTCTGGTGAATGGAGATGTAAATAACTGAATGATAATAAAAGTACAGTGATGAGACTCATTTGAATGGTGCAAACATTGTAAAAATCCATAAACAACGGTTCTGGAATCGACAGACAGGGCAGGAGGAAGCAACAAGGCTGAAGTGCAGAACACTTTTTGGCGGTTCGCCCTGGGTTGAAAAAAAAGACCTTGGGTCTAGAAGAGAGAGTGCAGAGAAGAAGAACTTTGAGTCTAGTATATTTTACTTACCAGCCTGGAGTTAGTTGTTGATACTAGGATGGTAGGTGCTGTTCTACTTCTGGCCAGGCCACGCCCCTTTTGTTGCATGAGGTGGAGCTGTCCGTGGTGCTGAACAAATACTGCATTTTCCTCTGCTTGGTTGAAGATGAAGGTGGCAGATAGTAAAAGGTCCTGGCTCTAGGCCCACAATTACATTTTATATATATATATATATGTTATACCATAGGAAAACAATTTATTTATATAAAAACACATTGTAAAACTGTTTCACCCATTGTTATGCAATGGCGTTGGTGATATTGGTCAAGTCGTTGCTCTTTTGTCAAACATCTTTAAAAAAAAAAAAGAAGTATATATACACAACGTCTATACAGCTTTATACAGCTTTATCCTGTATTCTTAGGTCGAAGAGGCCTGGAGCCTATCCCAGGAGACTTAGGGTACACCCTGGACAGGGTGCCAATCCATCACAAGGCACACACACTCGTACATGCACTCACACACTTATTCACTTATTCATTGACTACAGGCAATTTGGGAATGGCAATTAACCTAACCTGCAGGTATACAGTATGCAAATTAGGTTTTATATAATACACATGCATATACTGTATACTTTCCGCTCATTATCATTAAGGGTGCCAATACTTTTGTGGGACATCGTAAGCAGCCTGGAGGAACACGAGCGCATAACTAAAGTGTAAGTAGAGTTATACATTGGAAATGTGCTCAGGTGAATACAAAGTATATAAAGAATCAGAAACAAAGGAACAGACCTGGAACAGTGAGGTTCAAACCCAGGCCACATTTACAAACCCAGCTTTGAAAAACAAGGTTGAAAGTTGCCTGGTTTTTCTCTGAGGACTGAGAGACTTCTCTCTGAGGACCGACACACTGAGTGAGAGTGCGTATGAAGCCTGAAGGAGGCGGAGGAGGATTTGGACTGAAGGAAGAATCCTGGTGGTCAGGGTGAAGAAAACAGTAGAGAGTGTGAAGGAAAACAAAATCTACATAAGCTGCTTGGGAAAGCTTAAGGAAGATATCGATGGTCGTTGCTCACGTTTTATATAACATTCTTGGCATTCATTCTGAATCATGGTTAATAAAAAAAACGTCTCCCAGCCTACCTGTCTGTCATCTCGGTTCTCCATTATTTCCGAAGTGGTGTCAGAGTCTCGCTTCAGGATATCAGTGTTCTCCTTGTCCTTCTGTCTTTGCTTCGACTCTTCCTACCTCTGCTTTGAGTTGGAGTGAAGTGTTGCCCGTTCTTGCTGAGTTCGACATCTGAAGTTTTTTATTTTTGTTATTAGGTCTAGAGTTCTGTAGGTTCTCCTTACGCCTTATATATAGGTTTCCTTTGGGTTCTTTGTTTGGGTTCCTTTAAGAAACATGTCAGTTGGTGTAACCATGAGTCTAATATCCTTCAGGTGTGTGTAGGTGTGTGTGGTGTCCTTTGATGAATGGTGTCCTATCCAGGTTGTAATCCCTGTCTCCAGTTCCACCACAACCCAAATTAATAAATATCCCCGTCACACCCTTACACTTAATAAAGTTGAGGTCTTTTAATGTCTTGTCACAAGACTAATGACTCAATTTGTTTATTTTTTCGTCCTCGCAGGTTACACTTATAATTTATTATGATACATCATCGTGTTATCACCCATCCTTTTAAGCAAGAACAGTGCGAGCTTGTTTATGTATTATTTCACGTTAATGGCGTATTAATAAACAGCTTCCTCACCACATATTTGACAAAAGCAGCGTAAAATAAACTCGAGCTTTGCCCCTGGCTGACTTGACTCGCTTAATTCAATCATGAAAAAAATATATATAACCGATGCTTGTTAAGCCTCCTGCTGCTCACCCCGGGCTCTTTGCAGATTACCTGCTGATTCTGCTGAGCTTTAATGAACCCGGGTCAGACAGCTTCAGCTCGAGTGCTTCTCAGAACAGTCGTCAGAAACGCGCCGTGCGATTGACAGAATGAGATCTGTCAGGGTTGGAGTGTCTTGCCTTTTTTTTTTTTTTTCTTACACCGAAACCATGTTCAGATGGAGTGACAATTTCAGAGACCTGAATTTTGAATAGGATGGCATTTGACACCATCATCCAAAGTTTCCTAATAAGTGCTTGTTCACCGACCCTTATTAAGTATAAGTTACAGCAACTTTAAAGTTAGCGAAGTTAGAATTTTGCAGCAGGCAAACAATAAATTATACAGTACCAGTCAAAAGTTTGGATTTATTTTCTACATTGTAGAAAAATACTGGATTTATTATTTTTTTAATGAAATAACACATATGGCATCAGCTAATCAAGTAACAACAGCAGTAATAAACACTCAGTTATTTTTAAACATGAAGCTGTTCTGGAATTGTGTGTATTGTGTCGAGTGCATTTGCGAAACCCATCGAGCTCCATGAGGATGAAACTGTCTCTCATGAAGACCTTCCCAGGAAAACAAGACCGAAACTGACCTGCTGCAGACCAGAAGTTCATTTAGAGTCACCAGCCTCAGAAATCACCAATTAAAAGACTGTGGCATGCCATTTAATTAGTATTATTATACTGTATGAGGGGCATTCAAGTCAAACCAGGACTTTAGATAATCCCTTGCTACACTAATGCACTAGTGCTTGGACACCATCAAGGTAGAAAGTTTTCTCAGTACGCCAGAGCCACGATCGGACCGCCTGCTTCACTTCATGTAACGCCGGCCTCCCAGGAACTCCTTTAATGGCCCAAACATGTGTAAATGGCTTGGAGTGAGGTCAGGACTGTACGGGGGACGTGGCAATAACTCCCAGTCGAGTTCCTGTGATGTGCAAGCGGTGATGGTGAATGATTGTATGTACGGTTCCCACAGACAGATGCATTTTTTCTTCTGCAAGTTGGCGACAAGTTATCCGACGATTTTCAAGCACTTCGCTTGCTGAATGTTCAAGAGAACGACTGCAGCGGGACTTTTGGTTGTGCAAAATAACAGAACAGAATATATTCATATATTGCAATAAACAAAACTAGTACCTGATTTATTTATTTATTTATTTATTTTATATTTTCATAATCATAGGTATCTGTTTATTTTAAATCATTATTATTGTTTCTTTCATAGTTTTATGTTGCAATATATTACCCTGGATGACAAAGGGTAAAAAAAAAATAGCCAGCATTTTCTGTCCCTGAATTTTTATTCATTCATTCATTCAGTTAGTTAGTTAGTTAGTTAGTTAGTTAGTTATTGGAAACATGTCTCGCTTCTGCTGATTTTGTGTGATGTATTTGTGATTTAATCCAATACTCAATTCTTTTAAGTTAATCTCACCTACATCACATTCAGTTCTGTTTATTTAATTAAAAAGAAGGCAGAACTTGGAAGTACAATAAAAAAACACATTTTAATGCTGCAGCCTTTCTCGTTGTGACCTTTTATATCCCGGTGAAATAAGTTGCTTTATTTGAAATGTCTAAAGTCCTGTAACTCTCCTGACCCCTGACACATAACATGCACTATGCGTTTTGCGGACTCTGTAACGACCCCCTGATTTCCTTCTAAAAAGGGCAGAGCCTTCAGACGTCTTTTTCATTTCTGTAGCTCGGGTCTGGTGCTTACATAACAGCTCTCACTGAGTGCGTGACCTTCTCCTCTGACGAAAGGTTCGTTTCACAGTCTGGTCATGTTCTCCGTCATGTTCTAATGCTCAGACCGAGAGAGAGAGAGAGAGAGAGAGAGAGAGAGAGACGGGGTCGGGAGGACTTACGAATCAAGTGGAGTTTCAAAGTTGTCCATTTTTGGTGTATGACTCTTTTTTTTTTTTAGTTATTTCTTCATAAGGTCTGTTTGGTTCTGGAAGGGCACACAGGTTGGAGTGGAGTGACTAAAAACATTATTACCGAAAGACAGATTTGCAACAAATTACAATGTTGCTTAGCTCAAGGTTTTGCCTTCAGAATCATCCATGTCCTTGCAAAAGCAAAAGAAAAGGCTTAAAAAAAATTTTTTTTAATAAAATTTTTCTATTGGTAAATAATTTTGTTATTCGGCCGAACACCCACATACCTCTGGCTCTCATCACACACACACACACACACACACACACACCGCGCCACGTTCCCTCCGATCCTTCTGCACTGCTCGGCTGATCCCACCATCTCTCAGAGATTGAGGAAGACATTCTTCTAGATTCTTTTCTGTTTTGCCACCTAAGTGGTGGAATGAACTTCCTCTAGATCTCCGTACAGCAGAGTCTCTGGCAAAATCTTTAAATGACGACTTTAGACATATCTGCTTCTTCAGTACTTGGTTTACAGTATATATATAATAATATGTTCCAAATTATTACGCAAATGATATCTTTCTCTGATTTTCATAATTAGTCAATGCAAATGACAGTCAGTATAATTTTCTAGTCATCAACTATTAGGGTATAATTTTAATTTTATTGAACAAACCTCCTAATGATAACAATATTTATTTAAAAAATAATGGATGGATGGATGGATAAAAACGCACTGTTCCAAATTATTATGCTCAACAGAGTTAAAACATTTTATAGGTTGTAAAGAACTGAAAATGGTCTTTTGTTGAATTTGCAGCTTTAGGAGATCATATTTACTGAAATCAAAATCAAAAACATCCTAACAGGGCTACATGTTACATCTTGACATAGGACCCCTTCTTTGATATCACCTTCACAATTCTTGCATCCATTGAACTTGTGAGTTTTTGGACAGTTTCTGCTTGAATTTCTTTGCAGGATGTCAGAATAGCCTCCCAGAGCTGCTGTTTTGATGCGAGTCGCCTCCCACCCTCAGATCTTTTGAGGTGTTCTCCAAAGGTTCTCAATGGGGTTGAGGTCAGGGGAGGATGGTGGCCACACCATGAGTTTCTCATCTTTTATGCCCATAGCAGCCAATGACACAGAGGTATTCTTTGCAGCATGAGATGGTACATTGTCGTGCATGAAGATGATTTTGTTACGGAAGCCACGGTTCTTCTGTTTGTACCATGGAAGAAAGTGGTCAGTCAATATACTTTGCAGAGGTCATTTTCACACCTTCAGGGACCCTACAGGGGCCGACCAGCTCTCTCCCCATGATTCTGGCCCTAAACATGACTCCGGCACCTCCTTGTTGACGTCTCAGCCTTGTTGGGACATGATGGCCATCCACCAACCATCCACTACTCCATCCATCTGGACCATCCAGGGTTGCACGACACTCATCAGTAAACAAGACTGTTTAAAAACTTGTCTTCATGTATGCCTGGGCCCACTGCAACCGTTTCTGCTTGTGAGCATTGATTAGGGGCCGAATAGTAGGTTTATGCACAACTGCAAGCCTCTAAATGATCCAACACCTTGAGGTTCGCGGGACTCCAGAGGCACCAGCAGCTTCAAATACCTGTTTGCTGCTTTGTAATGGCATTTCAGCAGCTGCTCTCTTAATCCGATGAATTTGTCTTGCAGAAACCTTCTTCATTCTGCCTTCATCTGCACGAACCTGTTTGTGTGCTGAATCAGCCACGAATGTCTTCACAGTACGATGATCACGCTTAAGTTTTCATGAAATATCTAATGTTTTCATATCTTGTCCAAGGCATTGCAATATTTGACGCTTTTCGGCAGCAGAGATCCTTTTTCTTTCCCATATCGCTTGAAACCTGTGGCCTAGCTCGTTCAGAATCAGGTATTTATTGTACTGTAGATTGTTTGAGGCGATTTTCTTGTCATACATTTCCGTGCAGCACAGCGCGTTAAACCCTCCTGAAGCCCAGCTTCACTGGAGCTCTATGGGCAGCACAGAGGAAACTCAGCTTCTCTGGGAGTGAATGGAGCAGTGGGCGGGCCAGGACGCTGGGCTGCTGCATGATGATTGGAGGAGCTGTTTAAAGGGCGGAACCCCTTTTTTGATTGACAGCGCTACATAGATTTGAGTTCAGTCCCATGCGGATTTGCAGTTGAAGTGGTACGACAAACTGCTGCACTCTGTATTGTTTGCTGGTGATATAAACCATTTTTGTTTGTACAAATCATTCTTTAAATAATAAAAAAAAAAAACATATTATAGCGTTCTTGACTTTGCTCCTTGTTTCAGCTTTGTAAAGTTAGTTCGTTCATATAATTAAAGTAGTTCGTGGAAGTGGAAACTAGCCAGCTAGCTTCCCCTGTTTCAAAAGCTACGTAGCAGTCACCACTGATATATATATATATATATATATATATATATATATATATATATATATATATATATATATAGAGAGAGAGAGAGAGAGAGAGAGAGAGCGAGAGAGAGAGAGAGACAATGAAGTTGGAAGAAAATGTCACGTCCTCATACAAGGACATTTGTGTCTCAAGATGTTAAGCATTCATTTCTAAAATACGGCAAAATTATTTGGCTTAATAATCTTTAAATGAGATACAGTAGATAAATTTGCCTAGATTTAAGATGTTTTCAATTGCTAAAATGCCTTTCTTGTAATGAACCTGCTGCTAGGTACAGTATCTCTCTGTGCGCGTGTGTGTGCATGTGTGTGCGTGTGTGTGTGCGTGTGTGTGTGCATGTGTGTGTGCGTGTGTGTGTGTACTTGTCTTGTTCCCAGCAATCCTAAAATATGCTCTAAATCTGTCACCATTTTTTTTTGTCATACTCAGCGAATCCATGGATTATTTTTCTGTTCCAGTGGGAATGTCAAACTTCAAACATGAGAAATTTCAGACCTTCGGTATAATATAAGCAGCTACTGCATATGAAATCTATAAATGCGTCTGCATTCGCATTACATTTTCTTATAGTTGTATCATTCACAGAAGTTTAGTTTTATACATGCAGAATAATAATCAGCTGCATACATATACTGTATACTGTACATAGAGGCTGTAGCAGCACATACAGTACAGTACTGTGCCGAAGTAGTGAGAGCCAGACTTTCTTGTATTTTTAATGTAGTCTGGAGGAATAAGTTCTCCAGGCTTCCAGATGGACTTTTTTGGCTCGAATTTTGGTCTCTCGTTTTCAGTTCAGTCCCTGTACAGTACCTGTGTCCCAGTTTCAGAGGAATGTTTTTCTGTTCGTTAAGATACACAGTGGCCTACGAATCACAAAGCCGGTGATTAGTTATACTGATGATACCAAATGCTGAGTGGTTGGAACAGACGAAAGGGGAAATGAGGTTGCTGCTGAGGTTGTTACATAACCAAGCAGTTTTTAAATTGTACATTTGTACCAATTTAATCTATGTCATTTATGAGGGGGGGGGGGGCTCAAGACTTTTGCACAGTACTATTCATAGTGGTGATTTTTGACAATTATTGCCATACTATTACTCTAAAAAAAGCCAAGATTAAACATGAGAAATTTAACAAGCCTTCATAAACTGAAGTTGCTGTGCTTGGATTTTATACTGTATATTTTACTACTGTGAATTTATTTATTGTTCTACATCATCCTTGGACATTTTTTATATTAAATGTGGCCAGAAATCACCTGATTTCTTGCTAATGTGATAATTTGATGAAGGTTGCAGACCCCCATGATTATGTCATTTTCTCAAGATTTATTTTTGCCAAAATAACAGGTTTATAGGAAATCTTTTCAGTCTTCCCAGTGAACATGTAGACTAGCCCTTTCTTAAGCAGTCTGTACATAGTCTTCACAAATTTTTTATTTTTTTATATCACTAATTAATCTGTAATCTTGTCCTAAATACGACTTTAATATGACGCTTAAAATTAATTCTAAAGATGTCTGGGGTGTTAATACTTTTAAGACATTTGTGGGTCCTGAAGATGTCCCCAATAGGTCTGTAGTTTATATGGTCCTGAAGATTCCCTTCAGTTCTACCTGCACCAACCTTGTCTTGAGTAAAAGTAGAGATACCACACGTGAAGTGTTACTTCAGTAAAAGTAGAACCTGTCAATTTGACTTCTAAAAGTACAAAAGTCCTGACCTTAATGTTTAATTACGTATCAAAAACAGTATTAGTGCCGATTTATTTTTTATATTATATTTAGGGTCAGGACTTTAATACGTTAATTTAGATTAATTAATTACACAAAAATAACGCGCTAAATTTTTTTTACGCATTTTAATCGCACTTATTTTTCCCCCGCGGGACGTTTCTCACTGGATGAGTTTCGGCGGACCGATTATACTGGAGCACCAACTAGCGTTCAGACAAAAACAAACCACAGTGAACATGGACAAAGAAGCTGATGAGACCGTTTTGGTTGGCCCTGTGTGTTATGTTTGCATCAATATGCACAACTAACATGGATAATATTACTTGCTTTTTGTGTGAGACAACCAGAGGAAAAGAAACGGAAGCATGGAG
The DNA here is from genome assembly GCA_030522415.1 of Channallabes apus. Taxonomy (NCBI): domain Eukaryota; kingdom Metazoa; phylum Chordata; class Actinopteri; order Siluriformes; family Clariidae; genus Channallabes; species Channallabes apus. Next base: position 40,190,587 of record CM060113.1, read on the forward strand.
AAAACGGTATTCTTTTTTTTTTACTGCATTCAGTGCACACGAGACATATAGTATACAGCGCGGTATTGCCCCCTGGTGAATTAACATCAAACTCAAATATATTACAGCGTCAATAAGAGAATGGTTGTGTGCAAGTGTGAGGGTTGCCCACTAGAGGGCAGTGTTTTTACTTTGTAGTTTTGGTTCCTAGACTCAGTTTCCCAGAAGCCTCCTCGGTCAGGTGACATGGATACTCACCTGAACTGAGGAGGCTCATTAGCACTTTTATAAATACCTGTTTGTTCTGGGAAACTGGGTCGAGGTGGAAGAGGTCGGTCGAGAGCGGTAGGAGGAGGAGGCGAGGCGGCGGGCAGCAACTGGGCTGTGAATGGACAAAAGATGGCAGAAGGTAGGAATTATACAGGAAGTGAAATGGAAGAGAGTGAGGAAGGACAAGAGAAGGAGGAAGAGTGGAAAACAGTACAAAGAAACAGGAAAGGAATAAAACGCAAAAATCCAAAACAACAGATAAGTGAGGTATCTAACTCGGAAGAAACTGATGCAGGACAAGGGAAAACAGGAAATGTAGGACAAAAAGAAGAATATAAAGTAATCCTGAAACTAACACAGGAAGGAGCGTCATTTAGAGACTGGAACCCAATACAAATAACACAAACAATAACAACACTAATAGGAGATATTAAAAGCGGCAAAATATTAAGAAATGGCTCCCTACTAATAATGTGCAAGAACAAAGCTCAGCAAGCAAAAGCAAATAAAATTAATGAAATTAAGGGGAAAAGAGTCAAAAGTGTACAAATAGAAGCAAGAAGGACACGGGGAGTGATCACGGGGATACCAACAACAGTAACAATTGAAGAAATAAAGGAAAACATATCAGGAGGAAAAATAAATGAAATTAAAAGATTAAAAACCACAAGAAACGGGATGAGATGCGATAGCCTGTCAGTATTAATAATATTTGAGGAAAGTAAACTACCATATAGAGTATTTGTGGGGTACATGAGCTATGAGGTTAAGCCCTACATTCCACCCCCACTAAGATGTTATAAATGCCAAAGATATGGGCATATTGCAGCGGTATGCAGAGGAAAGCAAAGGTGTGGAAGATGTGCAGGAGAACACGAATATGGAAAATGCGAAACAGGAACCAAACTCAAATGCTGTAATTGCGGAGGCGAACACAGTGCAGCATACAGGGGATGTGAAGCTAGCAAAAAAGCAGCGGAAGTACAGAAGACTAGAACAGAACAAGGAATAACATATGCAGAGGCACTAAAAGTTACAAACAAGGAAAGAGAAACAAGAAAAAATGATAAGGTCGGGGAAAAGAGAGAAGAGGTACACACTAGATGTAGCCAAATTAAAGAAAACACGCTGATTGTAAACCAAAACAACTTTGTGCTCTTCATGGTAGACATAATCAACTGCACCGCACAGACAAGCAAGAAAACAGAGAAAATAAAGATCATAGTGAACGCAGCCAAAAAACACCTGGGGATAGACGGACTAAGCTGGGAAAAAGTCAATGAAAAATTAAATGAGAGTGCAATCAATATATAAACCAGAAATAAAGATAATACAATGGAATGCAAGAAGCTTAATAGCTAACGGACAAGAACTCAAAAAATTCATAGCAGATGAACCAGAAAAACCACAAGTTATATGTATACAAGAAACATGGCTAAAAACTAAATGGGAATTCAAGATACTGGGTTATACAACAATTAGGAAAGATAGAGAAAAAGGGAATGGAGGAGGAGTAGCAATACTAATAGAAGAAGGAACTAAATATAAAATAGTGGAAACTAAAAATGAACATGAAACAATAACAGTCAAAGTATGGACAGAGGAAAACAACATAACAATAGTAAACTACTACAATCCATGTAAAAAAATAAATAACAGTATACTGGAAGAAATAATAGGAAAATGGGAAGAACACATTATATGGTGTGGTGACTTTAATGCGCACAACACACTCTGGGGAAGCAGAGAAACAGACACAAATGGGGAGGTAGTAGAGGAATTCTTAATAAATAAAGGTCTAGTATGTATAAACAATAGCGAGGGAACCAGATACAACAGCACACATAACACAGAGAGTGCAATAGACTTAACAATAGTGTCAAAGGAAATTGCAGGGATATGTACTTGGAAAACCCAAAAGTACAATACAATGGGAAGTGACCATTATCCAATATTAATTAAAATAGGAGTAAGCAACAGACAAGAGCAGGAAAATAAAATACAGAGATGGATACTGGGGAAAGCTAAGTGGGAGAAATTTAAAGCAAATATAGACACGAGATATGAGGAAGAATCACTTAAAAGTATAACAGAAATAGAAGAACTTAAAAACAGAATAACTAATATTATTAACCAAACAGCATGTAAAACTATTCCAAAAAACAAAGGCGTAAGAAAAGGAAAATACGTACCATGGTGGAATGAAGACTGTAGCAAGGCAATCAAAAATAGAAATAAAGCATTCAAGCAACTTAAAAAACAACATACACTAGAAAAACTAATCCAATATAAGAAAGCACAGGCGATAGTCAGGAAAAACATAAGAACAGCAAAACGCACACACTGGAGACAGTACTGCAACACAATAGGAAGAGAGACACAACTAACAAACATCTGGAGAATGATAAGGAAAATGAACGGTTTAAATACTAAAAATGAAATCCCAGTGCTACAGTATAATAAAGAAACTGCAATAAGTAATAAAGAAAAAGCAGAGGCATTAGCCATGACATTTGTCAACATACACAGTTCAGAAAACATACCCAGCGATATGAGAGAGAATATGAAAAACACAATAATTCAACACAAGGAAATAAGAAGAAAGGAAAGCAACACAGAAGAACTAGACCTCCCATTCTCAATATATGAGTTTAAAAAAGCAACAACAAGGGCACGGCAAACAACACCAGGAAGAGATAACATCTGCTACAAAATGCTTATGAACATGACTGAGAAATCAATTCAACAGATATTAAGACTCTTCAACTTAATATGGGAAACAGGCAATATCCCCAAAGACTGGAAACTAGCCACTATAATACCAATACTAAAACCAGGTAAAGAAGCCTCAGACCCTACTAACTACAGGCCAATTGCACTCACATCGCAAATAGGAAAGACAATGGAAAGAATGGTAACAGAAAGACTAACACACTACCTAGAAATAAACAAACTTCTATCACCATTCCAAAATGGGTTTAGAAAAGGAAGAAGTACTATGGATGCAATATTAAATCTAGAATCTGAAATAAGAAAAGCACAAACAAATAAGGAGAAGGTAATTGCAGTCTTCTTTGATATTGAAAAGGCATATGATATGCTATGGAAAGAAGGTCTACTATGCAAACTAAACACATTAGGAATAAGAGGCAAAATGCATGATTGGATAAAGAACTTTTTAGAAAATAGAACAATAGAAGTCAGAGTGGGTACTGAATACTCAAAAAAATACACAGTAGAAAACGGCACCCCGCAAGGAAGCGTGTGTAGCCCAATATTATTCAGCATCATGATAAACGACATATTTGATGGAGTAGAAGAAACAATAGGAAAATCACTATATGCAGATGACGGAGCACTGTGGATCAGAGGCAGGAACATAGAATACATTAACACCAAGATGCAGAAAGCAATAAAAGAGGTAGAAAAATGGGCAAATAAATGGGGATTTAAGATATCTCTAACAAAGACACACAGTATATGCTTTACAAAGAGACATAAGAATATCTCTCTAAAACTATACAAACAAGAACTAAAACAAGTACAGACAGTCAAATACCTAGGAATGTACTTTGACGAAAAGCTAACCTGGAAAACACACATAAAGAAAATAAAAGAAAAATGCAATAAAATCATAAATGTAATGCGGTGCCTTACAGGACAGTCATGGGGAGCTAACAGAGCCTCGTTAGTAAGCATATACAATGCATTCATGAGAGCTACTATAGACTATGGGTGCTTAGCATACATGTCAGCAGCAGAATCCAACCTAAAACATTTAGACACTATGCAAGCTCAAGCCTTAAGAGTTTGTTGTGGGGCCTTCAAAACATCCCCAGTATCAGCTATGCAAGTAGAAATGGAAGTAATGCCGATAAGAATAAGAAGAATAAAACTACTGTTGGCATACTGGGTTAACCTACAAGGGCATAATAAAGAACATCCGACAAAGAATATTCTTAAAGAATGCTGGGAACACAGCAAAATGAACATATACAGCTTCGGATGGATAGGAGACACTAGAGCAAAAGGCCTAAGACTCCATAAACTCAACATCAGTCCCACAGTACCACTTCACAAAACCCCACCATGGAAACTGATAGCCCCACCAGTAGATGTAAGCTTAAAACAAAAAATTAAGGACAACCCAACACACATTCCATGCTGGCTAATAGTGCAAAATCATATTAAAACAATAGGAAAAAAGAAATTAATAATATACACGGATGGTTCCAAAGACCCAGGTACGGGACGAACAGGGGCAGCGTTCTACATCCCGCAACACAAAATATCAGCAAAAAAAAGAATAACAGATCAACTATCAGTATACACCTCCGAACTAATAGGAATACAAATGGCACTTAAATGGGTGGAAAAGAATCACCAAGGAGAGACAATAATAGCATCTGACAACATGTCGGCCATAACCAGTCTAGAAACAGGAAACTCATGCAGACAGGACATCCTACATAATATATTACAATTAGTAACAGAATTATACCATAAAGGTGTGAGGATTACTGTTCTATGGGTACCAGCACATGTAGGTGTAAAAGGAAACGAACAAGCAGATAAACTCGCCAAACAAGCACTCAAAAGTAAAAATGTCCAAATAAAAATCCCAATAAGCAGAGCAGAAGTTAAGAAAATAATTAAAGAACACACAAACAAAATATGGCAAGAAAGATGGGATGAAGGAGAAACAGGTAGACACATGCATCAAATCCAAAAAAAGATCAAAAGAGGGAAAGTATGGGGCAGAAACAGAAGAGAGGAGATCATCATAACTAGGCTAAGAATAGGACACACAGGACTAAACCAAAGTCTTAAGGTAATAGGTAAACACCCAACTGGTAAATGTGAATACTGTGGACAAGTAGAAACAGTAACACACATACTAACAAACTGTAAAAGATACGACAAAGAAAGACAGGAACTCAGAGAAACCATGCAGGAGGAAGGAGTAGAAACAACAATAGAAAACATACTAGGGAAGATGAACTGGAAAATATATAAAAGTCTGTTTAAGTACCTAAATGAAACTGGTCTAGTCAATAGAATCTAAGAGAATTTAATAAAATAAAAAAATAAAATAAAATAAAAAAAAAAATAAAATAAAAAAAAAAATTTTTATCTAATGATCCACACTCCAGCCCAGCAGGTGGCGGTAATGCACCTATAAGTTGGCTGCCAGCCGCCATAAAACAACAAAGAAGAAGAAGAAGAAGAAGAAACTGGGTCGAGCATTGATTTCTGTTATGTGGGTTTTGTTTTGTTCTTTTCTGTTTTAGTTTAAACAGTATGGTTGGCCTTTTTGTTTCAGGAGCATTTTAAGTTAAGTTTGTATTTGCTTTGATTTAGTTTATGTCTCTTTGTCTCTGTGTCTCCTAGCAGGATTAGCCTCTAGGAGAATTAGCCCTTTGTGTTTACCCTTTTGTGTAAGTAACCCCCATTGCATGTTTAGCTAGTAGTCTGTTTCAATACTAATGAGGGTGATACTAACATGTCTAGATCTTAGTCTGTCTAGTCTTCGTGTCTGTCTAGTCTCATTGTCTGCTTAGCTCTTAGTCTGTTTAGGTACTAACATCTTTAGCCACTAACCTTTAGAGGTCTTAGTCTGTTTCATACCTAGTCTGCTGTGTACCTTGTCTGTTCATTCCCTTGTGTCTCAGGCTACTGGCTGGTGTAGCCATTAGTCTGATTAGCTATGAGCTAGCTTAGCAGCTAATGTGCAGCTCAGCCAATAGACCTAGCCAAGCCTGTCTTGTGTTTGTTTATCCCTTGCATGCATAGTCCCTTGTGTTTAGTCCTCTAGGCTGTTTAGTATGTCTTGTCTCGTCCAGTTAGTATCCCCATGTCTGTACTGTATTAGATCATGTCATCCCGAGTCTGTTTGTATTTTGAGTTCTTGTTTGTTAGCATGCTCCATGTTTTTAGCCAACCTCCGTGGTTCATGTTCATGTTTGCTTTTTGTTTGTTTGATTATTAAAGACTCTTTGCGTTTCACTGCATCCCCTCTGCATCTATGCCTCAACACCAAGCCCACAGTCCAACACCATGGCAGAATGTGACAGAAAGCTACGTATGCAACTAGGAATTCGCATATCACCACAGCACATCAAGCCTCAAGTATCACCTAGGGTGATATAAAATAAGGTCAAATATTTATATGCGATTAAAATGCGATTAATTTCGATTAATTAATTACAAAGCCTCTAATTAATTAGTTTTTTTTTTTTAATCGAGTAACGGCCCTAATTATATTATATAAAGACGCTACTTCTGAAGTTTATGTGAGATGGAAGTGACCAATTTTGCATCCCTAAAAATTTGAAGTTGATAACTTTTTTGGAGAGATTTTTGGTGCTGTATGATCCTATCTGAAAATTCACCTTTTCACCTATGTGAGACATCAATAACATGGTTTGGCTGATAGTAAAAAAGTTTCTCTTTCTTTCTCTCTCTCTCTCTGTCTTTCCCTCAGTCCCAACATGCCTCCAAGCTTTACTACGTCTGTTACATAAGGAAGCATTTCACAGACCGAAAAACAAATCATGCCAATTTTTATAATGGTAGTCATATTACTGCTTCAAATGCTTCCATGCACAAATGTAGTGAAATAGAAAGTACAGATATATGTTGAAGCACGTAATGGAGTAAAAGTAAAAACATATCTTTATCTTTATTAAACTACTCAAGTAAAGTACAGACAGATAAAATACATGTAATGTACAATACTTTGTAATGACAGTAACAAAGTGAATGCACCTGCACCCCTGCCTGGGTTCAGGTGTAATGAACTCTTGCACTAAAACTCATTGAGTCACAACTGTGAATAAGCAACAACAATTCTGAAGCGTGTGTACAAAAGTGTTCAAAGCATACTGTATTAATGGGAATGAGGTCTGCTCCTCTTCTTACTTGGCAAATTTCCACTTACGCTGTACGCTGAGGGTATTGAAAATGGAGATTTAAAAAATTCTGTAGTATTGGAAAGTGGAGCTTCTTGTTCCTGCTTTAGCAAACCCTATTTTGATTAAAAAACAAATTTTGATTCATTATTCATGTCTATGTTTGAAACCTTGGGGTTTTTTTTTTTTTGAAGAAGAAGAAAGGTAAGATAAAGATTTTCTCTGTAGAAGAAAGTGCTTGTTTTTCCATTCAGACTTTTATCATTAATCGACATGAAAATGTAAAAAAATAAAACCCCATTTAATCTTAGTCATAAAAAAGGAGAATATGTTCAAAAGGTTGTTAGTAAGCATACTTGTTTTTAAAGTAAAATAAGTTTTTTCATTAATTGAAAAATGTATATTGTGTTTATATGTGAAAAGCAAAGGTAATGAAATCATTACTTAGTCTCTTAAGAAATGATCACCATTAGCGAGTTGCTAACTTAGCCTATCACATTATGCTAGCTCCTGGAATTAATGTTAGTACAAAACTCTCACTAGCAAAAATAAATAAATCCTAATATAGAGAACCATGAGCAGAAAATGCTCGGAACTTAATGCCATGCTTTTTAAAAATAAATGAAGTTCATGCCGTCTGAACAGCTAAAGGAGAGAAGAAAATTTGGATTATATGCAAATCTAATCGACTTGAGTAATATATATATACATGCGAGCAAACGAAACAAGCTGAATTAGAATGCCGGCTAAGTTGCGTGTATGTCTGGGAGCTGATCAAAACGTAAATAAAACATAAAATTCAAAAGACCCGTGACCTTAAAAAAAGATTAGCAATAAGAAATAAATATGGAATAAAATAAGAAATATAGAAAATTTAGCTAAGATCAAAATATAAAATAGAAGAAAGACTTAGCTGTACTATTATACATTTTTTTTTACAAATATACATATATTTTACATTAAAATATAAACATATATATATAACATATTTATCTACAATATAAATACTCCACTTAGCATGAGTGGAAAGCCAAGCGAAGTAAGTTTACTTTTTTTTTTTTTTTTTGCATTTTGTGCAAGATTTAGTGAAGACGCAGCACCATGGGTCTCAAAAATATTATCAAGGACAGTACCAAGAAGAAAAGGGAGCCACTTTCAGTTGGGTTTTTAAAGCAGCCGGTGCCAAGTTAACGTTAAATGAGGTTTAATGTCTATTTATTTCAGATTTACGTGTCTTTAGTGAATGTTTTGATTGCTTTTATATGCAAAAATATGATTATAGTGTTGGAAATTAGTAATATTGGCAATATGTTTGGCTGGCTGGAGCGGATTATCTGCATTTACATTATTTCCTATAGGAAAATACATTTCACTATACGAAATTTCACCTTAAGAAGTCGCCTTTAGGACTCGTCTCCGGAACGGATTCAGTTCTTATGCCGCTGAGACTAGGCTGTACTGTAGCGGACAGGCAATGGATGGATAAGTGCACATTTATTCAATTTCTATTACAATTAATATAAAATCGAAAATACAGTACCACTTAGGTTGCTGTACAGTATATTAGCTATTCCTATGTCACCTATTCATTTTTTAAGACAACACACTCTTCTGTTACACACTCACACACTTGATGAGGGAGGATTTCAGTAAGTCTCGGTCTGTGCTTCACCCACACTGACTCATCTATTGCTCCTCTATCACTGCCAGGGGAGTGATTGTCCTTGGTGGTGAACTTCTGGGCCTCAGGATGTACTGACTGAAATGCTGAGAAAAGCAATCCCATTCACTTTGCTCTTCACACCCTTCACTTTTCTTATTAAGTCCGAAATTTCAGCGCAGATTCCGCAGCGTCGTTTCAGCTTTACTTAGCGTCACGAGCTGCTAACAAACCGCTGCTCCTTTCCAAAGGCGCACTTTGCACACAGATGTTTTGTTTTCTAAGGTTGTCTAAGGTTTTGTGTTGTTCTTTCGCCTCTAAGTTTAACGAGGCAACAATTAAATGTGATTTGGTGTTGCTGCGCAAAGAACAATCCAGCAGCTGTGAAAACAAAAGAATCAGAAACACCAATTATCCCAGAAATGCAGGCTATGGTTTATGTTTATGGGTCTGTGCTTTTTTAACTGTGCAGGAGAGAATCATTGTGGAGCGAGAAGCTGTAAATTCAGCCCCTGAAGTGCTTTTTTTTTCTTGGTGATTGCAGGACTTCTGATTTCCGCCGGAGCAATTTGTCATGATAAAAGACCGTTTATAACATAACGTGTGCAAAAGCAATCATAAATGTAAAGCTGTTTATGATATTTAACAGCGGTTTGGAAAAACAAATCAAGGATGAAGCATGGTTTAAAACTCTCACCATTATTTTATGCTTACATAAGGAATCAGTATTGGGTCATTATTGGAAAAATTGACAAATTCACTTTTTCCTCCATAAAGCTGATTACTGTATGTTTAATCTAACAGGGTTTTATTTCTTTTGTATCACAACACTTTGCAAACATTTACGTTTGTACGTCTTGAGAAAGGACATAGTGTACTGTATGCGATGATCAGTGTTGGGTGTAACGTGTTAGAGTACTTGGATTACTTGATGTAACGAGTAATGTAATGCGTCAGGTCCGACATTTAAGTCCTCGTTATTTAGTTACTTTTTCAAAAATGTAATCCGTTATTCAGACAATTTATGCAATCCGTGAGCCAGACAGCAGTCATTCCCAGTCTGTTATTGTGTGTGTGTGTGTGTGTGTGTGTGTGCGTGTGTGGGTGAAAGTTGTCCTATAAGCCCCGCCCCCGATAACCCGCCCCCCTCGGTTATTCCTGCTGTTATACCCCTATATCACCTATGCAGTTTGACTATGTGAGGACCGACGCACGGAAAGATGGAAACCTAATCACGGCGCCAAAACTCGCGGTGAATCATGATGAACTGTTCTTACGGCCACCGCGCGAAACCACGTAGGTGAGATAGGGGTATTAGTAGGTGAGATAGGGGTATTAGTAGGTGAGATAGGGGCATTAGTAGGTGAGATAGGGGTATTAGTAGGTGAGATAGGGGCATTAGTAGGTGAAATAGGAGCATTAGTAGGTGAGATAGGGGTATTAGTAGGTGAGATAGGGACATTAGTAGGTGAGATAGGGGCATTAGTAGGTGAGATAGGGGTATTAGTAGGTGAGATAGGGGTATTAGTAGGTGAGATAGGCGTATTAGTAGGTGAGACAGGGGTATTAGTAGGTGAGACAGGGGTATTAGTAGGTGAGATAGGGGTATTAGTAGGTGAGATAGGGGCATTAGTAGGTGAAATAGGAGCATTAGTAGGTGAGATAGGGGTATTAGTAGGTGAGATAGGGACATTAGTAGGTGAGATAGGGGTATTAGTAGGTGAGATAGGGACATTAGTAGGTGAGATAGGCGTATTAGTAGGTGAGACAGGGGTATTAGTAGGTGAGATAGGGGTATTAGTGGGTGAGATAGGGGTATTAGTAGGTGAGATAGGGGTATTAGTAGGTGAGACAGGGGCATTAGTAGGAGATAGGGGCATTAGTAGGTGAGATATGGGCATTAGTAGGTGAGATAGGGGTATTAGTAGGTGAGATAGGGGTATTAGTAGGTGAGATAGGGGCATTAGTAGGTGAGATAGGGGTATTAGTAGGTGAGATAGGGGTATTAGTAGGTGAGATAGGGGTATTAGTAGGTGAGATAGGGGTATTAGTAGGTGAGATAGGGGTATTAGTAGGTGAGATAGGGGCATTAGTAGGTGAGATATGGGTATTAGTAGGTGAGATAGGGGTATTAGTAGGTGAGATAGGGGTATTAGTAGGTGAGATAGGGGTATTAGTAGGTGAGATAGGGGTATTAGTAGGTGAGATAGGGGTATTAGTAGGTGAGATAGGGGTATTAGTAGGTGAGATAGGGGCATTAGTAGGTGAGATAGGAGCATTAGTAGGTGAGATAGGGGTATTAGTAGGTGAGATAGGGACATTAGTAGGTGAGATAGGGGCATTAGTAGGTGAGATAGGGGTATTAGTAGGTGAGATAGGGGTATTAGTAGGTGAGATAGGCGTATTAGTAGGTGAGACAGGGGTATTAGTAGGTGAGATAGGGGTATTAGTAGGTGAGATAGGGGTATTAGTAGGTGAGATAGGGGCATTAGTAGGTGAAATAGGAGCATTAGTAGGTGAGATAGGGGTATTAGTAGGTGAGATAGGGACATTAGTAGGTGAGATAGGGGTATTAGTAGGTGAGATAGGGACATTAGTAGGTGAGATAGGCGTATTAGTAGGTGAGACAGGGGTATTAGTAGGTGAGATAGGGGTATTAGTGGGTGAGATAGGGGTATTAGTAGGTGAGATAGGGGTATTAGTAGGTGAGACAGGGGCATTAGTAGGAGATAGGGGCATTAGTAGGTGAGATATGGGCATTAGTAGGTGAGATAGGGGTATTAGTAGGTGAGATAGGGGTATTAGTAGGTGAGATAGGGGCATTAGTAGGTGAGATAGGGGTATTAGTAGGTGAGATAGGGGTATTAGTAGGTGAGATAGGGGTATTAGTAGGTGAGATAGGGGTATTAGTAGGTGAGATAGGGGTATTAGTAGGTGAGATAGGGGCATTAGTAGGTGAGATATGGGTATTAGTAGGTGAGATAGGGGTATTAGTAGGTGAGATAGGGGTATTAGTAGGTGAGATAGGGGTATTAGTAGGTGAGATAGGGGTATTAGTAGGTGAGATAGGGGTATTAGTAGGTGAGATAGGGGTATTAGTAGGTGAGATAGGGGCATTAGTAGGTGAGATAGTTAACAGATTATGGGCCAAACTTCACTGAGTGATGATTGTAGAATAATTCTAAAGGTCTTGACTAAAACAATATGCATGAGGAATCACAAAGGAGTTTTCATTTTCTGCAATGAAAAAGTACTCGAACTAGTACCTATTATCAGAAAGTAACGCTGTAATGTAACTGATTACTTTTTAATGACAGTAATTTTGTAATGTAATTAGATGCTTTAAAAAGTAAAGTCCCCCAACACTGCTGGTGATATGGTACCCTGTGGAACGTCCAGGTAGTTCCTGTTATCACTTACAGCTTTAACATTGTTAAATCCTGACATACTGCAAACATTAAAAAAAGCAAAATCTCTTTACAGAAAACTTTAACAACATTTGTTTCATCTGATTAGAGTGTAGAGTACCGTACATGCTGGACAAGTCACAGAGTATTTGTTATTGTTATTTAAAACTATTAACAATTTGTGTAGTTTTGGATTACAGGTAGATTGGATTAAATTACATTCTTTACAGATACTTAATATAAATACTATATATTACCATAAGGATAATGTTTGAGGTGACAATAATTTTGACATACTGTATGATTGAGTTTAAAAATATTTAAAAAATTTTGTTTTACTTTAATTTGAATTAATTTTGGATTTATGTCATATTGCCAGACACTAAATAACCAACAAATATCTTTTTTTATCATTAATATTAAGTACACATAATAAGCACAAACATCTAACTATATGGAGGTAGTTTATCAAGAACAGTTTAAACTGTTTTGAGTTTAAAAATGCTATATTGTGTACCAGTTATGATCCTGGTGATGATCATAACTGGTACAGGTTTCAAATCTATTTAATAAAGATGCTATAAATTTAAAGACTATAAGTGTCTCTGAACAGCACAGTGCGATTTTGGAGAGCTGAAATCATGTTATATCCTTTAAATCCACTTGAGTCGAGGAGGATCTCAGGCTGTCCTCAGGTGCATTGTGGGTCTTTAGGTGGGCAGGAGCCCTCTCTGGACCGTGAGCTTTCCTGGCAGCTATTGACTAGCCTTCAGGCTAAATCCCTGGGCATGATGGATAATGTGGGCTGTGTGCAGAGAGCTGATCCACACCGGAATACAGCAGAGAAACCTATTTGAACAGGAAAGAGTAAATGTAGTGGTTAACTTTGGAGGACCTCTGCAATGATGTCAAGAATTCCCGCTGGAGTTTAGCTAATTTATTTATATGCCAATATGTCCACTTCACCTCCACTGGTATCATAGGTGACCAAATGATCCCTGGGAACCTCTGCTTTAAGATGCTAAATGCAGCAAATCAAGATACACTATATGGACAAAAGTATTTGGCCAAACCTGTTAATTAATGTGTTTCATCCAGGCCCCATATCCCCAGTGAAGGGCAATCTTAATGCTTCAGCATACCAAGACATCTTGGACAATGCAACAGTTTAGTGAAGGCCCTTTTCTATTACAACATGACTGAGCCCCAGTGCACAAGGCAAGGACTATAAAGACATGGCTTAATACGATCGGTGTGGAAGAACTTGACTGGCCCTAACACAGAGCCCTGACCTCAACGCCATCGAGCACCTTTGGGACGAACTCAAATGATTGTGAGCCAGGCCTTCTCGTCCAACATCAGTGCCTGATCTCATAAACAATCTACAAAATGAATGGGTACCAATTCCCCTCTCACAAAACACTCCAAAATCTTGTAGACAGCCTTCCAAGAAGATTGGAAAGTGTTATAGCTGCAAAAGGGGGGGGGGGCAGATTCTGTGTTTATGCAGGTTCGGACAAATACGTTTGTCCATATAGTGTAGATAAGCTTAGTGGTTATCACTGTCGTCTCACACCTCCAGAGGTTTGAATCTGGTCTGTATGAGTTTGCATGTTCAACCCGTGCTTGATGCATTTCCTCCAGGTCGTGTATTTCCTCCTACAGGTCTAATCCATGTGACCTGGGTGAGTGAGAGGAGAAACTACAGTACAAGCAAGAGTTTAATATTTTGTTTGTCTAATGGCTTTTACATTTAATTTCTGTTTTTCTTTTTCCAAAAGGATTCAAAAGGATTGAATTTGTGTTCATTCGGAGATACTGTAATGACGTGTTTAAAGATTTGAAAACAGTTCAGTTATTTTTATAATAAAGATTTATGTGATTTGTTGGTACAAAAGAGGCAATAAATATCAACATAAACAAAGAACATTGGTATTGCCATCATCTATCAAGTTCTTTTTTCATTTTGTCTAACCAGAGTATCCTGTTCCGAACAAGTTTAATTTGTTAAAAAGCTTTTAGGTGTACATCTTTTTTAAAGCCAATAAGCCTTGCATAAGAGGTAGAAACAGAGATGATTGCATTGCACTTTGCTCCTTTTTGGATGTCCTGCAACTTTTTTTTTTGTATCTTATCCACTTTATCATCAGTCATTGAGGGTTATCTTGGATGTTTTTGGGTTTTTCCATCTGTACATTATCAAACTGCCTCTCCTGATAGGGATGTTTCAAGTCTTCGGTTTGGCTTCGACGAAGACCATGAAGTTCTCAGGTGCCCTAAAAATATCGAGGAATACATTTGAAGTGGGGTCAAATGTGGGGTGCATTGATATCAAGTTCATGCTACTTCCTTACCACATGCCTGTCATGTTCTCAATGCATCTGTCATGTTGTCACTAATTTCCTATCGCCAGCTTATTACTATGTCCAATCAGATTACACAATGCTTTTAACAAGAGCTTATCACGTTGGTGTAAATACTGTAAATACTGCATACTGTAAACAGGGTGAGCATGAGAAGAATGCAATATGAACTTAATGTGATCTTCTACAGCGTGGTCTGGACCTTCCATGATCATAGCCAGCCTAAAGGCGTTGTTGTCCATAGCAACAACGCAGTGACGTCCCAATCACATCCCTCAGTCAGAACACCATCCAGTCTTTCCCATCTGTGTCATGCTTGTACTGTAGTACATCAATGAAGACCCTAATCATCATTAATACATTAATATCTAACCGCATCTTGCTTCAGCCGTGTCCTCACCAGGCTTGAACACTTCGTTCCTGCCAAGTTGTACAACTTCTTATTGCGTTCACCCAAAGTGTTGCAGACGTAGTGGGAGCATGGCTCAGTGTGACAGGGGTTATAAGCTTGGGCGTTCCACTCTCCTGACAGTGATGTTTCAAGTCTTCATTTGGTGTTGACAAAAATCAATGTCAACGTCAATGTGCACCATAAAATGTGTGTATATAAACATGTGTATATTTAATATACTGTAATCAGCCTAGAGCCTATCCCAGTCTTAAGGCACGACATGGGGTACAGCCTGGATGGGGTGCCAATCTGCCACAGCAGAATTATTTTTTTCTTTAAGCCATCCTCAAGTGAGAGTAGACCATGGGCCAAATGGCTAAAAAGTTTTATCCTTCAGACAATAACACAGGTCTTGTAGTAGTTCAAGTATGTTAGTAATTCCAAGGTCTGCTTAGTGTTCAGGAGATTGTATACCGTTGTGTTACTCCGACTCCGAGTGTGATTTAGGACGGCTTAACGAGCACAAACAGTCACCAAGGGCAAGGAGTATCCAGGGCGTGTCCAATGAACAATAAAGCCATCTAATTACCCCAAATCCTATTAAACTCTAGAAACTCTAAATGTGTGTATTAAAGTGGAGTAAAGTTTTATTTTTGAACGCGGTCGACTTTGTATAGCGTTAACCTGTGACAGCATCAGATCATTTCATCACGCGAGGCACAGAATTGTTTCGAAATCGAATCCGTGTCCCAGCACAAGATTGTGCAGTTTTTAGGGAATGACACCGCTGGCTGTGTTTACTCAGAGTTTCTGTCTAGAGGCGCCTCGAGTCACTCTGAGTGAGGGAGAGACGTTTGATCAGCAATGAGCCTGATCAGGATTGCGGCACGTATCCTGGTTTTCCTCTGCGCTCTTCTCCGCCACACACAAGCAAAGCACTCGGAATGATTACCTCTTGCACTTTCTCTCTGGCGGTGTGAAAAATGTATTTTCTCAGACCTCTGGTTAAACAATTCTGCATTGTTCATCAAAAAATATTATACAATTCAAATAATAGTAATAATTAAAATAAATAAATATATAATAAATGAACTTAATTTGGGGGGCAGAGTGATTTTTACACAGTGTACAGTATGGACGATTCACTTAATTAAATTATTTAAATTTAAAGGTTTTTTTTTATGTCAAAGTTTTAAAATGACTAAGGTAAACCTACAGATATTAAAGGGTCTAAAATAGAGAAATTATTTAAAAAACATACCACAGCTTTTGCAGAAAATAAAAATAACCTCCATCTTCTGCAAATACTCATGTTTTATACATTTACATGTACAGTGGAGCCTCGGCATGTGAATCTTCACCTTAAGAACCGAATGTTTGTCTCGAGAAGTTTGCGCGCGTCTGGGAGCCGTTCAAAACTAGCCGGTAGCAAGAAGAAAAGGGAGACGCTTTCAGGTTGGTTTTTAAAGCAGCCGGTGCCAAGAGGAATCATAACTTACAGTATGATGAGGTGAGGTTTAATGTTTATTTGTTTAATATTTTACGTAATTTGCATGTCTTTTCTAAATGTTTTGATTGTTTTTAGATGCAAAAATATGATTATAGTGTTGGGAATTATTTTTTATTTATTTATTATAATTTATTATATGAATAACATAATATTATATCATGAACATATAATATAAACATATATACAATTATTCATTCATCTTCTATACCGCTTAATCCTGTGTTCAGGGTCGCGGGGGACCTGGAGCCTATCCCAGGAGACTTCGGGCACTAGGCGGGGTACACCCTGGACAGGGTGCCAATCCATCGCAGCGCACACACACACATACACACACTCACACACCCAATCACACACCACGGGCAATTTAGGAACGCCAATTAGCCTAACCTGCATATCTTTGGACTGTGGGAGGAAACCGGAGTACCCGGAGGAAACCCACCAAGCACGGGGAGAACATGCAAACTCCATGCACACAGAGACGGGAATCGAGCCTGGCCGGGGAATCGAACCCAGACCCTGGAGGTGCAAGGCGACAGTGCTAACCACTACACCACCGCGCCGCCTATAGCCAATTATTTTTATATTTATATATTTAGAATTTATATTAATTTTTGGGTGCATTTACATTATTTTCTATGGGAAAATGCATTTTACAGTACGAAATCTCGCCCTTAAGGACTTAAGAATTTAAGAATATTTCTTGATTTATCGCTTCTTAATACTTAAATACAATATAGTGCTTCTCGCTCTACAATTAGAATCCCATGATTTTCTGTATCATGGAGAGAACATTTCCCTGAAAGAAGGTTTATCGCTTTGTAAAAGACAGGAAATTTGAACAATTAAAATAAAATAAAGTCAACAATTCAAATAATATATACAGTGGTGTGAAAAACTATTTGCCCCCCTCTGATTTCTTATTCTTTTGCATGTTTCTCACACAAAATGTTTCTGATTATCAAACACATTTAATTATTAGTCAAAGACAACATGATTGAACACAAAATGCAGTTTTTAAATGAGGGGTTTTATTATTTAGGTAGAAAAAAATCCAAACCTACATGACCCTGTGTGAAAAAGTAATTGCACCCTGAACCTAATAACTGGTTGGGCCACCCTTAGCAGCAATAACTGCAATCAAGCGTTTGCGATAACTTGCAACGAGTCTTTTACAGCGCTCTGGAGGAATTTTGGCCCACTCATCTCTGCAGAATTGTTGTAATTCAGCTTTATTTGAGGGTTTTCTAGCATGAACCGCCTTTTTAAGGTCATGCCACAACATCTCAATAGGATTCAGGTCAGGACTTTGACTAGGCCACTCCAAAGTCTTCATTTTGTTTTTCTTCAGCCATTCAGAGGTGGATTTGCTGGTGTGTTTTGGGTCATTGTCCTGCTGCAGCACCCAAGATCGCTTCAGCTTGAGGTGACGAACAGATGGCCGGACATTCTCCTTCAGGATTTTTTGGTAGACAGTAGAATTCATGGTTCCATCTATCACAGCAAGCCTTCCAGGTCCTGAAGCAGCAAAACAACCCCAGACCATCACACTACCACCACCATATTTTACTGTTGGTATGATGTTCTTTTTCTGAAATGCTGTGTTACTTTTACGCCAGATGTAACGGGACACGCACCTTCCAAAATGTTCAACTTTTGTCTCGTCGGTCCACAAGGTATTTTCCCAAAAGTCTTGGCAATCTTTGAGATGTTTTTTTAGCAAAATTGAGACGAGCCTTAATGTTCTTTTTGCTTAAAAGTGGTTTGCGCCTTGGAAATCTGCCATGCAGGCCGTTTTTGCCCAGTCTCTTTCTTATGGTGGAGTCGTGAACACTGACCTTAATTGAGGCAAGTGAGGCCTGCAGTTCTTTAGATGTTGTCCTGGGGTCTTTTGTGGCCTCTCGGATGAGTCGTCTCTGAGCTCTTGGGGTAATTTTGGTCGGCCGGCCACTCCTGGGAAGGTTCACCACTGTTCCATGTTTTTGCCATTTGTGGATAATGGCTCTCACTGTGGTTCGCTGGAGTCCCAAAGCTTTAGAAATGGCTTTATAACCTTTACCAGACTGATAGATCTCAATTACTTTTGTTCTCATTTGTTCCTGAATTTCTTTGGATCTTGGCATGATGTCTAGATTTTGAGGTGCTTTTGGTCTACTTCTCTGTGTCAGGTAGCTCCTATTTAAGTGACTTCTTGATTGAAACAGGTGTGGCAGTAATCAGGCCTGGGGGTGACTACAGAAATTTAACTCAGGTGTGATAAACCACAGTTAAGTTATTTTTTAACAAGGGGGGTAATCACTTTTTCACACAGGGCCATGTAGGTTTGGATTTTTTTTCTCCCTAAATAATAAAACCCCTCATTTAAAAACTGCATTTTGTGTTTACTTGTGTTATCTTTGACTAATAGTTAAATGTGTTTGATGATCAGAAACATTTTGTGTGACAAACATGCAAAAGAATAAGAAATCAGGAGGGGGGCAAATAGTTTTTCACACCACTGTATATATATATATATATATATATATATATATTTTTTTTTTTTTTTTTTTTTTTTTTTAACTCGTAAGAAATCTAGCTGCTTGAGACGAATCGGACAATAAACGTTAGTGCTCGTGAACCGAATTGAAAGACTAAACTGAATGGAATCGACAATCCACCTCTGGTTCACGGCTCCGTTTCTCATTTACTGCACCATACAAAAGTCTCGAGCCTCCACAATTTGTTCCTATTAAATTAAATGTAATTAAATGACACAAATTAAACAAAAGAAATGAGACAGGATGCAAAGTGCAAAAAGATACCATTTAAAAGTCAAAAATACATAAAAAAAAAAAATGTCTGGAGCAAATTAAAAAGAAATAATGAATAATGAAATAATGACTGTTTACACAATGTATACTGTAGTATATTTTAAATTAAATCTGTTCTAGACCACCACATGAGCAAACATATTGTAAAACCTTTCCAATGTCACGTTCAGTGTTACGCACGCTGGAGCCGAGGTCGGCGTTTTCTTTTGTGTTTTTAAAATAAAAATTATTCATGCAGTAAAAAAAAAAAAAAAAAAAAAGCCATTATGAATGGAATAAAGTTGTACTGAGAATCGTTTTATATTCGCATCGTGACACAGTGAATCGAAATCTCATTGTATTGTAGCGATTCCAACATCTATTACTCTGTCACACGCTCTCAAACACAGCACACACACACACACACACACACACACACTTTTCTGTCAAAAACACGATGACCCTGGTGGCGTTTATGTAATGTTGTCTTGAATAAGCTCTTGAACACAATGCTCTGGGTCACAGATTGTGTGTGTGTGTGTGTGTGTGTGTGTTATATAACAGAGTTTGATGGCACTGTGCACTGAACACTGCACTGTTTAGCTCGAAGTCACTGATGCCAGCTGTGTGACTTCAGGCTCTAGTGAGATCTACTTTAGCGTGCCGGCCTGAAGTGTTGCATTGTTTTAAAAACGCCAGCAGTTTGTATTATGATCATATCTACGAAAGGACCAACAGGGTTGTGTTCGACTATGAGACAAGCTATCTCCAGTTGACGTGATTTCAGAGGGGTGAAATTAGGGTCAAATTATTGGGATGCGTCAAGCAAAGAACACAAACAAGGAGAGCTGCGTGGATGACTGGAACTGGGTTACAGGCCCATGAGCACATTATGAAATTATGGAGTGATAGTGCCGAGACATCAACTTTGTGGAAGAAATGCGGTCGGGGGGAAGAAAATCGTGATCATCTAAACGCTTGGTGAAGTTGCATGGTAAAAAAAAATCAACAGTAAAAAACACAGTGTGATGAGAACGCACGGGAACTAAACAGCTGTGTGTCCATAAGAAAACCACTTGTTGGTGAGACTCATCAGGAAAAAGAGGCTTCAGTTTGCTAGGGAGGATAAAGGCTGGATTTTGGAGCGATGGAAAAAGGTCATGTGACCTGATGAGTCCAGATTGATCTTATTCCAGAGTGATGGGCGTGTCAGGGTAAGACGGGACGCGCATGAAGCGATCATGCATAGTGTCCACTATACGAGCCTCTGGAGACAGTGTTATGATCTGGGGTTGATCAGTTGCTCAGGTCTAGACTCAGCAACGTTATGTGGCAATAAAATGAAGTCAGCTGACCACCTGAATGGAGATGGAGATGATCTCTCCCTTAGTGATGTTGACCAGGTCAGCATCTTAAATTGTAAACCCAAAGAGAAAGGAAAGAGAAAAACGAGAGCAAATCAGTATTGCAGGATTGGACACAAGATTGACAACACAGCAGGACTCAAATTGTGAAAGAGTGGTTCTGGGAGAAATCACCATATTGTGTGCTGTAATCAAAGCTAATGGTGACTTAATGAAATCTTAGAGTGTGTGACTTTGTTTGGCAAGACATCGTAGAAGTGTTCAGGTCCACGTAGTTCAGCATTTAGTGCGATTACATTTTTTTATCTAGTTAATCACAATAATAGTCTGTGATTAATCGCGATTAATCATGATTAATCGCGATTAATCACAATTTAAAAATTCTCAGATTTACTTGTAATATAAACATGCAATGTTGGAATAAATAAATGCTGGTTAGAGGAAACATAAAATAAAACCTCTCGAATGGGACGGTACCTGTATACAGTGGCTGGGCAGTATGGTGATGTGGCAACCCACCGACAGCAGGGTTCAAACCCAGATCCTCAGATCAGAAACCCAACAACCTAGAGCCTTAGCCATCTGAGCCACCCCTCACACATCTTATGGTTCATTTATTCTTGCAAAATGAGTTCCCCTTGAAGGTAGTTCGAGCATTTGGACTACTTTGGTTTTATTCAAATCTCCATCTAGACGCTTTTTATAATGAAGCTTGTTGTTCGTCCACCTGGTGACGTTTCCTCAGTCACCTTATTATCCACGTTAAACATATCGTTATAATATTATTATAACAAGCCATTAGGGTCAAACTTGGTCATATGATTAATTTTAATTTGCATTAAAAAAAAATAGTAATGCGTTAACATTTCTAGATTAATCACATGCGTTAACGCGTTAATATTGACAGCTCAAGTAGCATTACATCATTATTAACATTATTATAATTAGTAGTCAAATGAGAAGCAATTTCTGTCAGAGTATTAGTACTGTAGAAATTGCTGAAAATAAGTTTTTTTCATCTCCATCCAACTAATTATGTTCATGAAAATGGCAATATTATAGCGTAATACATCTCATGCAGTAAATAAGCAAAGCGATTTATTTGGCAGCGCACTGGAATAAAAACACTTACATGGTTTCTTGCCTGGAAACAAAAAAAAACAGTGTTTGTCTGTGTTTTAATTAATTGGTTGTAATAACTAACTCTTCATTTATGCTCTTTCGTTATGCTCATTTTATTTTATGTTTTAATTAACAGGATGTTCCAAAGGTCTAACAAGCAACTGATGTGTGTTAGGTTAAAAATAAATGAAAGTCACGACTCAATACACTTAAGTTACCGGCCTAAAGAGATAACGCGAGAATGTTACAGTATATAGACGTGTAGCAGAGGACAGATTGAGATGGTCAGTCAATTGATTAGGCCAATTAGCTAATCTGCATGTGTTTGGACTGTGGGAGGGAATCTGAGTCCCCAGAGAAATCCAGCAAACACGAGGAGAACCAGTGCTAACCACTAGACCACCGTGCTGAGTATTCAATTCAATTCAATTCAATTCAATTTTATTTATATAGCGCTTTTAACAATGGTCATTGTCTCAAAGCAGCTTCACAAAAATGAAAGAAATTTAACAAAAAAAATATATAAATAATAAAAAATAAATAAATAAATAAATAAAATAAAAAATAAAAATAATAATAATAATAATAATAGAAAAGAAAATAATTGGAAGTGTGGATGTGTGAGAAAAATGTGCAGATAATAATAATGAGACGAATGAATGAAATGTCTCTGATGAGCAAGCCAAGGGTGACGGCGACGGTGGCAAGGAAAAACTCCCTGAGATGGCATTAGGAAGAAACCTTGAGAGGAACCAGACTCAACAGGGAACCCATCCTCATCTGGGCGATAACAGATAGAAATGATATAACATCTTGTGTGTTGTGCAGGTGAAAATTCAATATGGCAGAAATTATTTAAATTAAGAGTAAGATACACCGTTTGATTTAGCAGTTTATTTGTTAACGGTTTGACATCGTGATAAACAACATTTCACTCATTCTGGCAAATTGTTTCCCTCAGGCACTCGAGGTTGTCTATAATTGTTTGAAAATTGCGGTATGTTCGTTTTCTACGGTGGCCGTGAAGTGCAAAACAAATTAACAAAACTGAAAACAAAATAAATGAAAATACGAAATAACAAAACGGAAAACAAAATAACAAATTCAAAAACAAAACATCAAAAGCCAAAACAAAATAACAAAACCCAAAACTAATTAGTTTTTTTGTTTTGAGTTTTTTTTGTTATGTTTTTGTTTTCCGTTTTGTTATTTTGTATTACACTTCTCGGCCAGTCAGATACAATCCGGAAAAGGTCGGTATAGTTTGCGAATGAAATTCTTATCGCTGATTGGACGAGACATCTGTCACTCAAAATATACAGGAAGTAGGAACTTGTTTCTCTATCTTTGTTGCTCGTGTGTTCTGCTTCACTTTAAACTATGCTGGCCGTGAAGTGCGAAACAATTTAACAAAACTGACTTCAAGGCCACCGTAAGAACGCCTTACTTGAATCCACATTAATGTTTGCACATTCATACCCACACGAATTTACCGCGACTACAGTACTTCCTGTATATCTTGAGTGACAGATGTCTCGTCCAATCAGCGGTAAGAATACAATTCGCAAACAATACCTACCTTTTACAGTTCGTATCTGACTGGCCGAGAAGTGCGATACAAATTAACAAAACGTAAAATAACAACAACAAAAAACAAATCCGAAAACAAAATACCGAAACCAAAAACAAAACAACAAAATCCAAAACAAAAAAACTAATTAGTGTTGGGTTTTGATATTTTATTTTGGGTTTTGATATTTTGTTTTTGAATTAGTTATTTTGTTTTCCATTTTGTTAATTTGGTTTTGAATTTGTTATTTTGTTTTCAGATTTGTTCATTTGTTTTGCACTTCAGGGCCACCGTAGTTTTCGACTGTTATGTCTGCAACGTCTGGTTCCGTCCTCTACATCCTGTTCTCCATTCAGGATTTCATTATAAACTTATGGGATCATAGACCTACAGTATATGACATCAGACAACAACTGAACAGATGATGGAAACATGAAAATTATCGAAGCCTGCAAAACATTTTTAGTCAATGTTTTTTTGGCAGTTGACTCGTTTCAGGCATCTCTGTGTGGAAGTACGTGCATACTCATCTGATTACTGCAAAGTATAACAGCGTTTTAAACCACAGCGCTGCCTACATTTGATTCTGATTGGTCAGAAGGTGTTGATTCAATTCCTAACAGCAGATCTGACAATAGTGTAGCTGAAATATTACATTTTCTAAATTACTAATTAACCCTCCAATAAAAAGACATTTTGTTGTTTAACAAAAAATCATTTGTATTACAGTTGGTATGAAGATTCTGTATACAGATGTTTCCTGTAAAGTTTCAAAGCTCTAACTTGAAGTTTTGCAGGACAAATTTACAGGACGAAGGATCTGACAATTTATTTAGCAGTTTCTTGATTTTGTTATTAGGGTTAAGAAAAAAAAAGAAGAAAAGGTATAAATGATGCAATGTACGCAATAACAAAACCTGTTTCGCAACATTAAATGTAAGTATAAGTAGATGAAAAAGTTTATTGTTATGCAGAAATTGCTGCTAAATTCCCATGGTAACAGTAACTCGCCCTTATCACATCATATCGCTGATTTATTTTCCTACAGTATAACCAGTTTTATTCCTTACTTCTGGAATTATGCAATATGTAAAAGTTGTGTGTGTGGAAATAGATGTTGCTTATTTCCTCAAGGAAAAGAGATGCTGATGTTATTTCATGCAAACTTCTCGCACCTGTGTATGTTTCAAGTGACATCCATCACAAGTTTAGTCTGGAGTCTCATTTCTCCAATACACACACAGATACACACACACACACACACACTCACACTCAAAAACTCACACTCTTCATCTGTACGTCTCGGTTTTCTGATGAAATCACGATGCTTTGAATGCACTTTGCTTTAAATGCAGTATTTTTGTGCAATTTGTGACAGTCTTTTGTAGGTCGTGATAAACGTACGCCGTTGATCACCCACATAGTTTGACCTTTTCCACTCCTGGCTCACCTGCATCTGCGGAGGCGTATTTCACTTCTGCTGGAGTGAGTTTTCTGCAAAAGCAACAGACTCACGCTGAGTTTTTCACTGACGTTTCCTCTACTGTGTCTATTTCTGTTCCAAACAAGTCCAGTTTGGTAGCTGAGTTAAAGTAATGCAACAGCTGATATATACAGTATATAAACACACGTGTGTATATACACACACACATATATAACTATGCATGTGACAAATAAAGAATCTTGAATCTTGAATCTTGAATCTTGAACAGGGGTTGGACAATGAAACTGAAACGCCTGGTTTTAGACCACAGTAATTCATTAGTATGATGTTTTGCAGCCAATACAGCATCAGTTCGTCTTGGGAATGACAGATACAAGTTCTGCACAGCGGCCAGAGGGACTTTGAGCCATTTTTCTTGCAGAATAATGACCAGGTCACTACGTGATGGTAGTGGAGGAAAACCCCTGACTCGCTCCTGAACACCCCAAAGTGGCTCAATAATATTTAGATCTGGTGACTGTTCAGGCCATGGGAGATGCTCAACTTCACTTTCATGGTTATCAAACCACTCTATCACCAGTCTTGCTGTGTGTATTGGTGCATTATCATCCTGGTACACAGCACCGCCTTCAGGATATAATGTTTGAACCATTGGGTGCACATGGTCCTCCAGAATGGTTCTGTAGTCCTTGGTAGTGAGCGCCCAACTAGCACAAGTATTGGGCCTAGAGAATGCCGTGATATTGCAGCCCAAACCATCATTGATCCACCCCCATACTTCACTCTGAGCATGTAACAGTCTGGGTGCTACGCTTCTTTGGGGCTTCTCCACACCGTAAGTCTCCCAGATGTGGGAAAGTCAGGGAAGGTGGACTCATCAGGGAACAATACATGTTTCACATTGTCCACAACCCAAGATTTTGCTGCTGGCACAATTGAAACCGACGTTTGGCATTGGCACGAGTGACCAAAATTTTGGCTATAGCAGCCCGGGTCATGTCCAGTACATTGACACTGTGGAGCTCCTGATGAACAGTTTTGGTGGAAACAGTTGAGGTGCACGTTTAATTCTGCAGTGAGTTGTGCAGCCATGGTTTTATGTTTTTTGGATACAATCCGGACATCACTCGGACATCCCTTTCAGACAGCTTCCACTTGTGTCCACAGTTACTCCTGTTGGATGTGGTTCGTCCTTCTTGGTGGTATGCTGACGTTACCCTGGATACCGTGGCTCTTGATACATCACAAAGACTTCTTGTCCTGGTCCCAGATACGCCAGCGAGACACGCACCAACAATTTGTCCTCTTTTGAACTCTGATATGTCACACATCTGGCGGTGTGCATTGCAATATTTTAAGCAAAACTGTGCTATTACTCTGCTAATTAAACCTTCACACTCTACAGTCATGGCCAAAAGTTTTGAGAATGACATAAATATTAGTTTTCACAAAGTGTGCTGCTAAACTGATTTTAGATCTTTGTTTCAGTTGTTTCTGTGATGTACTGAAATATAATTACAAGCACTTCATACGTTTCCAAGGCTTTTATTGACAATTACATGACATTTATGCAAAGAGTCAGTATTTGCAGTGTTGGAGCTTCTTTTTCAGGACCTCTGCAATTCGACTGGACTCTCAATCAACTTCTGGGCCAAATCCTGACTGATAGCAACCCATTCTTTCATAATCACTTCTTGGAGTTTGTCAGAATTAGTGGGTTTTTGTTTGTCCACCCGCCTCTTGAGGATTGACCACAAGTTCTCAATGGGATTAAGATCTGGGGAGTTTCCAGGCCATGGACCTGAAATTTCAACGTTTTGTTCCCCGAGTCACTTAGTTATCACTTTTGCCTTATGGCACGGAGCTCCATCGTGCTGGAAAATGCATTGTTCTTCACCAAACTGTTGTTGGATTGTTGGAAGAAGTTGCTGTTGGAGGGTGTTTTGGCACCATTCTTTATTCATGGCTGTGTTTTTGGGCAAAATTGTGAGTGAGCCCACTCCCTTGGATGAGAAGCAACCCCACACATGAATGGTCTCAGGATGCTTTACTGTTGGCATGAGACAGGACTGATGGAATCGCTCACCTTTTCTTCTCCGGACAAACATTTTTCCAGATGCCACAAACAATCGGAAAGCGGCTTCATCGGAGAATATGACTTTGCCCCAGTCCTCAGCAGTCCCTTCACCATACTCTCTGCAGAAGATCAATCTGTCCCTGATGTTTTTTTTGGAGAGAAGTGGCTTCTTTGCTGCCCTTCTTGACACCAGGTCATGTTCCAAAAGTCTTCGTCTCACTATGCGTGCAGATGCGCTCACACCTGCCTGCTGCCATTCCTGAGCAGCTCTGCACTGGTGGCTGTCCGATCCCGCAGCTGAATCCTCTTTAGGAGACGATCCTGACGCTTGCTGGACTTTCTTGGACGCCCTAAGCCTTCGTAACAAGAATTGAACCTCTTTCCTTGAAGTTCTTGGTGATCCTATAAATTGTTGATTTAGGTGCAATCTTAGTAGCCACAATATTCTTGCCTGTGAAGCCATTTTTATGCAACACAATGATGGCTGTATGCGTTTCTTGGCAGGTCATCATGGTTAACAACGGAAGAACAATGATTTCAAGCAGCACCTTCCTTTTAACTTGTCAAGTCTGCCATTCTAACCCAACCAGCCTGACATAATGATCTCCAGCCTTGTGCTCGTCAACTGGAGTACCCAACAATTGGCAACATTGGCAAAAGGGAGAAAAGCAACAAGCACATTACTTTCAGAAACAAAACGCCATCATAATTTTTTTTACGTGTTTCTTCTAACCAGATTAATTGCATTAGTGTTGGAAAATAACACTAAAACAAACTGTAACTTACGTAGTTGCTGTTCATATGCTGGAAAGGCGTCAGTTATAGCTAGCTAAAATCATATACGTTAACTGGTTAAATTATTTTTAATGCCACGACTTTGCTAAACTAGCTAGCTAAGGAAAGTTGGTAATGATCGGGCATCTGTGGTTTTCCTTTTACGCCAGTCGTGTCGCACTAGCAACGTGCTTAACCGATATACAGTGGTGTGAAAAACTATTTGCCCCCCTCCTGATTTCTTATTCTTTTGCATGTTTGTCACACAAAATGTTTCTGATCATCAAACACATTTAACTATTAGTCAAAGATAACACAAGTAAACACAAAATGCAGTTTTTAAATGAGGGGTTTTATTATTTAGGGAGAAAAAAAATCCAAACCTACATGGCCCTGTGTGAAAAAGTAATTGCCCCCTGAACCTAATAACTGGTTGGGCCACCCTTAGCAGCAATAACTGCAATCAAGCGTTTGCGAAAACTTGCAACGAGTCTTTTACAGCGCTCTGGAGGAATTTTGGCCCACTCATCTTTGCAGAATTGTTGTAATTCAGCTTTATTTGAGGGTTTTTCGCCTTTTTAAGGTCATGCCACAACATCTCAATAGGATTCAGGTCAGGACTTTGACTAGGCCACTCCAAAGTCTTCATTTTGTTTTTCTTCAGCCATTCAGAGGTGGATTTGCTGGTTTGTTTTGGGTCATTGTCCTGCTGCAGCACCCAAGATCACTTCAGCTTGAGTTGACGAACAGATGGCCGGACATTCTCCTTCAGGATTTTTTGGTAGACAGTAGAATTCATGGTTTCATCTATCACAGCAAGCCTTCCAGGTCCTGAAGCAGCAAAACAACCCCAGACCATCACACTACCACCACCATATTTTACTGTTGGTATGATGTTCTTTTTCTGAAATGCTGTGTTACTTTTACGCCAGATGTAACGGGACACGCACCTTCCAAAAAGTTCAACTTTTGTCTCGTCGGTCCACAAGGTATTTTCCCAAAAGTCTTGGCAATCATTGAGATGTTTTTTAGCAAAATTAAGACGAGCCCCAATGTTCTTTTTGCTTAAAAGTGGTTTGCGCCTTGGAAATCTGCCATGCAGGCCGTTTTTGCCCAGTCTCTTTCTTATGGTGGAGTCGTGAACACTGACCTTAATTGAGGCAAGTGAGGCCTGCAGTTCTTTAGATGTTGTCCTGGGGTCTTTTGTGGCCTCTCGGATGAGTCGTCTCTGCGCTCTTGGGGTAATTTTGGTCGGCCGGCCACTCCTGGGAAGGTTCACCACTGTTCCATGTTTTTGCCATTTGTGGATAATGGCTCTCACTGTGGTTCGCTGGAGTCCCAAAGCTTTAGAAATGGCTTTATAACCTTTACCAGACTGATAGATCTCAATTACTTTTGTTCTCATTTGTTCCTGAATTTCTTTGGATCTTGGCATGATGTCTAGCTTTTGAGGTGCTTTTGGTCTACTTCTCTGTGTCAGGTAGCTCCTATTTAAGTGATTTCTTGATTGAAACAGGTGTGGCAGTAATCAGGCCTGGGGGTGACTACAGAACTTGAACTCAGGTGTGATAAACCACAGTTAAGTTATTTTTTAACAAGGGGGGCAATCACTTTTTCACACAGGGCCATGTAGATTTGGAGTTTTTTTCTCCCTTAATAATGTAAACCTTCATTTAAAAACTGCATTTTGTGTTCAATTATGTTATCTTTGACCAATAGTTAACGGTTTTTGATGATCAGAAACATTTAAGTGTGACAAACATGCAAAAGAATAAGAAATCAGAAAGGGGGCAAATAGTTTTTCACACCACTGTATAATCAGAGGTGGGTAGTAACAAAGAACATTTACTCCGTTACATTTACTTGAGTAACTGTTTGAAAAAAATTTACTTCTATAAGTAGTTTTATGCACCATACTTTTTACTTTTACTTGAGTAGATTTGTGAAGAAGAAACGCTACTCTTACTCCGCTACATTCGGCTACAATCGACTCGTTACTTTTATAACCGTTTATTCTACACATGCAGCCGGTACGTAGATCTATCATACGACTGTTTTACCAATCAGACGCAGAAACAATGATCACATGACTCCGTTTGACCAATCAGGTCAGGTGGCATAGTGGGGAAAAAACCTTCAGCCGGTGTTCTATAAATTCATCCTATGTGTGAATCATACACTGTACATACACTCACTGCGCACACGCAAACAAAAGTTTCCGCATCTTTTTCTAAACACCCATGAATCCATGCTGCTACTAGTGGGATCTTGTGGTTAGTGTACAATCTTCGAGTGAATATATCTTTTTTCATGTTTGAGTGATTATATGTTAACTTTAATCATTTATTCTATGAATATATAAGTATATTTCAGTACAGAATTAATCGGCAACACGTCTTCTCTATACTATATATTCATTCATTCATCTTCTATACCGCTTTATCCTGTATTTAGGGTCGCGGGGGACCTGGAGCCTATCCCAGGAGACTCGGGGCACGAGGCAGGGTACACCCTGGACAGCGTGCCAATCCATCGCAGAGCACACACACACACTATGGTCAATTTGGGAGCGCCAATTAGCCTAATCTGCATGTCTTTGGACTGTGGGAGGAAACCGGAGTACCCGGAGGAAACCCACCAAGCACAGGGAGAACATGCAAACTCCATGCCTCGAGCCTGGCCAGGGAATCGAACCCGGACCCTGCAGGTGCAAGGCGACAGTGCTAACCACTACACACCACACCAAGACATCATATTTTTCATACACTTCTACTTGTGTAATATTATTTTGAAGTACAGCTACTCTTAATCGGGTAAATTTTTTTGGCTACTTTACCCACCACATAAATAAACACAATGACACTTTTCACTCACATTTTTTACCCCAAGTGAAAGCTAACCTCAAAAGACTGCTCTTGGGTGAATCGCCGCCTTTCCCTCTCGGGGGTTCGTAGTACAATAGTACAGTTATTGCAATAGTATTGCAGTTTTGTATGAGAGACTATAGTGAAGTTCAGCCCACTGGTATTTCAAAATAAACTCACGAGAGTGTGGCAGTGAGACATACAGTACAGTATAAAACCCCACATCCAACTCACGCCAGATGCAAAACCATTAATCAGCTCGCCCAAACAGATAACATATATTGGCGATAACAGTTTCCGGTAGTGGGCTGACCCGGCGCCGACCTCGCCGAGATGTTTGATGAGCTTCGTATATGCAGCACTACACACCAGTAGATCCGCTGATGCTTGTCAGACATTATAAATGGGAGGCTGATGTGTCGCTCTGAGACGTACGCCGGCGAGACGTGCGAGTGCTGTCTGGGGTGATTCAAGTGACTACATCGGTTCCATGTGATTAAACTGAGTTGCATTCGATCGATTTGTTGCATCTAATGTGATTTGATGATAATTATCAAAGAATGGATCTCTGTGTTTTCAGTCAAATGGAGACATAAACCCAGGTGACTAGCAGACCGGGCAGTGACTGACAAAAGCCTGATTGCTGCTGTGATGTTCCATTGGACTCTCAGCAGCAATGCAATATTTCAGAATGTAATCGGGTTAATACCACAGCAAATCACTGTATATTCGATCTATTAATGATAAATTTGTCTAATTAATAATATACTGTATATTCTCATAAATCTGAGCCATCACATATTCCCTTATTTCAGTGTCAATCAAGGTGGCAAATTTCACACAAATGTCTTAACCAATAGTTTAACATGTTCACAATTAGTGATTGATTTATTGTTAATAATTATTATAATTATCAACAGATTATCACCCGTGTGAGAGAGACGAATGAAGCACACATAGTTTCAACAAACAATAATAAAACAATAATACTGCTCGTCTCCCTGTCCTCGTTCAAAAACCAGGCACTAAAAATACTATGTTAAATCCTGCACACCACCTTTCCTGCAATTGCGCCCTCTTGTGGTGTACAAGTTAATTAATACATAAGCTATGGAGAAATATTATGCAAAACAAAAACTATACAACAAAAAAAATTTTATCTGTTAAATTCTTTGCAACAATTAATTGAAACTAATTATTTTAATGAATCATTAACATCCCTAGTGTTAATGGTGATAACTAGCTAACATTGGTAGTGATAGTGAGCTGAAAACCTCATGAGAGCTCATTACAAAGAAATACAGGACAGCGAAAGCATTCTTGAGCAGAAGGGAGCTGTTGTGAGCTGAGTTTCACGTTACTTATAGTGTTTTTACGCCGGATAACAAGCAGTTGAATAAAGGTCTGGTTATAATGAGTACTGGGTATTATTAATGTTAGCAGAATTCCAGTATAATGTGGTACATGTACTTGAAAGTGATGTCATGACTCTTTCTGATATTCCTGGTAATCATCATGACTAGTGTACCTTTAATCTCCAAGCCACAGTGAGGTCACTAAAACTGATTTTCCAGTCCAGTGGAATGTGGATGTGTTAACAAATCAGTGTGCGTGGGTTTTTATGCACGCACACACACACACACACATACACACGTGCACGCACACACAAGTTAAATCAGTGCAATACAAAGCCAGTCGAATACAGCAATAATTTCTCTTTCCATTGTGTGAATACTAATGCGAGTTTAAAACCGCTGAATAAAGTTAAGGGCTTGGCAAGAAAGCAAAAATGACCCAAAAAAGTCTTGGGAATAAATTCCTTCTCCTGCACACACTCAAAAACAATACAGTAAAAGCCAAGTTCTGTCGCAGCGCTCAGAGCCTCTGATTTCAGATACCCGCTGCTGTCTGTTAGCGCCCTTTAGCTCCCGCCGCTCTTGTGGGATTTACTCTGTAAATGCTGTGAGATAATCACGGTGACTAGCGCCGGACTAGTTACTGTCTCTTTCCCTTTAGAATTCAGCCCTGATTGCAGAGGCGGCGAAAATTACAGCTTCATTTACCTAATTATGATTCGGAAGGAACATCTCAGTGAAAAAGAAGCAGAACAGAAAAAACGAAACAAATGCACAGCTGGCTTTGGGAATACGAAGCTAAGCAGGGGAGGTGTGGATGCAGAGGATGCTGAGGTGCTAAAACACTGCAGACCAAAAAATATCTTAGAAACAAAAATCTGAATTTTAATGGATGAGATGGCTTATTCATATATTTATATATATATTTTTTCATTTATTTCTTCTTTCTTTCATTCTTTCTTTTAAATGTGACTCAAGCAACAGTGGAGAAAACAGTACAGGTAAAGGTCTGAATCTATTTAATAAGAAACTCATCCATTAATGCTTTTTGTGCCCGAAAAGAGTCCTGGCTGACTTCAGTATAAAGCCTTTTTCAGCTGAAAGTACCGAAAAGCAAATGAGATTCTGTTCCGCATCAGTCAACAGGTGGATTTTATCCTTCTACAGTATGGCGCTTCTTTGAAAACAGCACAAAGGTTTTCATCTGTCCACAATACAGATCTAGTAAGCATTCAGCAACAGCACAAGGGGTGTTCAAATCAAACCGGGACTTGTGATGAAATTTCATGAAAGTAATTGACATTTACAGAAGACTTTGAGCACAGTACGGTGATGAGACTCTTAGCCACAGAAAAGCATTTAAAGGGGGAAACGTTTTAAAGATGGCTGTATGTTCGTGTGTCCGAGGTGGCACGGAGCCCAGTGTAGTCATTCCTTTTAGCGAGTGAAACGCCTGACCCTTGAAAAATCGACGGATAACCTGTCACCAACTTGCGGAAGAAAGAGACCCATCTGTCTGTGGGAACTGTACACATCAATCATTCACCAACACCACTTGCACATTCCAGGAACTCTGCTTGGAGTTATTTCACATCCCCCGTACAGTCCTGACCTCAATCGAAGCCGTTTCCACATTTAAGGAGTTCTTGGGAGGCCAGGGTTTCAGACGTGAAGCAGGAAGTCCGATCATGGCTCCGGTTTACTGACACAAATGTCCACCTTGATGGTGTCCTACAGTAGCACTAGTGGAACAATGTGATGAGTGCATTAGTGTAGCGGGGGAATATATAGGGAAATAAAGGGAGTTTTCTAACTGTGTTCTGTTATTCTGCACAGTCAGGGTGCAGTATCACAGCTATTGCAGAAAATTAAAACCACATCAATCTTTTGAAAAGTACTCGTTTCGGGGTTGTTGTTACCATTACTGCCACCTATTGGACTGGAGTGTGGAGCAGGAAAAAAAAAAAGTTTATTGCTTAAAAAGGGCACTGGTGGCTCAGTGGTAGGTGTTTCGTCTGCCATGCGGAAGGCCCGGGTTCGATTCCTAGCCAGTGCCCAAACCCCAGCCACTGGATGCAGTGCCGGTCCCAAGCCCGGATAAAATGGGAGGGTTGCGTCAGGAAGGGCATCCGGCGTAAAACCTGTGCCAAGTTGTAGTGCGGACTGGATAGTCCGCTGTGGCGACCCCTTGTCGGGAGCAGCCGAAAGACCAACAACAACTACCAGATGCGACATTTAAAAGATTAGTAACACAAGTTACACAGCATTTCAATGCTTATTACACACAGACTCAGGTCCCAATCTGCTCAGTGGGCTATGCACATGTACAAGGACATATGCCATGAACTACGAAACATAACATACTCTGACATTTGGCCAAACCTACTGTACAATGACATTGTATCCAAATACACATATAGAGTTGGTCCCCATTTTGTGGCTATAATATAACTGCTTACATTCTTCTTGGAAAGCTGTCCACAGAGTGTTTCTCCATTCATTCTGTAGAGCGTTTATGAGATCAGGCATTGATGCTGAACGAGAAAGCCCGGTTTTTTGCAATCTTCGTTCCAGTTCAACCCAAAGGTGCTCGATGGGGTTGAGATCAGGGCTCGGTGTTAGGGCCGGTCAAGTTCTTCCACACCAAACTCATCAAACCATGTATTTATAGTCCTTGCTTCGTGCACTGGGGCTCAGTCATGTTGGAATAGAAAAGGGCCTTCAACAAACTGTTACCACAAATTTGGGAGCATATTATGTAGTGCATGTTACCATACAACCCTTATGTTGTGAAGACGTCATGATCTTTTGAGTTTGACTCAGTAGTTTTGCATATGAATCTTATATCAGTGTTGGATTCGGTGCATCACTACAGCTCTTAGAATGTGTCATGGTCTATAGACATATGGCATTAGTAGGCATAATTCCCAAAATCTGCTTACATGCCCCAGCCATTACTGTAATCATCTGTCTGTTGTAATCTTCTATTGTTGCTTCTTATTTAATTTCCTAGTTAATTGATTTCCTAATTTATGTTTGTAGATTTGTTTGCCAGTTTACTGACATTTTCTTTCCAATAACATATTCAGCACATATCGTTAATTATTTGGTGGTAAGCATTAATGATGAGAGAATACACAGTACAGTACATTACTCTAATTATACATCAAACAGCCATGTGGTTCTTGATTATCAAGGGCAATATAACATTTGAAATATTAGAAATGAAGCATTTACAGTTTTTTATACAGTTTTTACCATTGTATTGGTCTTCTAAGTGATTTTCTGATGCATTTTTTAAAGCAAAGGATCGTTTGTAAAAATCACTTAATATCCAAAATGGCATCTCCTAATACAAGAGGCAATAAACAGCTTCCGTTTTTGCTTGTCCCGTGTATAGAGAGGCCCCAGAAGGACGACGCAGCTGATCTTTCTCTCTCAGACTCTCCTCTGTTCTCACGTTGGGGTCGTGACCTGGGGCCCGAGAGCCGCCGTGTCGCTCTGCACAAGTTCCAGCACTACGGATACAATGCCTACCTGAGTGACCGTCTCTCACTGCACAGAGCCATCCCTGACCTCCGGCCAGACGGGTAAGAGAACCGCAGAACTCATTCTCTCTATCCTTTTTATCACACACTCATTCACATAACACTCCGTCTCTCTCAATCACTCAGTTATCGTGTCATTTAACTGACTTTTAGATGATGCGCTCACACTCTCTACCTCTGAGGATCTTAAATTTGCTTGACGTGGGAACGCTGTGAAATAGCGCATGCTCTCAGCTGGAAATAAACTCATGACCATTTGCTTCACTGAACTCCTGCAGCTTCGATTCTTCCCTTTTCTTCACTTCATAATACTCGTTTTTTTGTACACGGACGTCTCTGCGATGTCAAGCAAGCAGAATTCATTTGATATCTTGCGACATAAATCTCGCAAGACCTGTCAAGTCTGAATTATTTATAGCCGTTACTGAATAGCATGCTTTCGGATGAATAACTGAATTATACGTCACAGATTAACAGGGTTAAGCAAAACAGGAAGGAAAAAAAAACGGAAAGGAATATATATAAGTACACAAGCATGCATGTAAACATGAGCACTTTGTGTTCAGCTGGTCGGAATGCGTATTTACAAATGCACAAGGTATTTTGCGTGAAATAGCAAAAATCTATCCAGCTAACTAAATAACATATACATAAAGGCATTATGTTACTAATATTATTATATTCAAACTAGGGCCGGGACTTTAACGCATTAATTTAGATTAATTAATTACACAAAAATAACGCGTTAAATTTTTTTTACGCATTTTAATCGCACTTATTTTTGCACCACGGGACGTTTCTCACTGGATGAGTTTCGGCGGACCGATTATACTGGAGCACCAACTAGCGTTCAGACAAAAACAAGCCACAGTGAACATGGACAAAGAAGCTGATGAGACGCTTTGGTTGGCCCTGTGGATGGGAAATTTTGTTATAAAAAACGAATGGATGGAAGCGTCAGGGTTTAATAGTCAGGGTTTCCAATGTTCTGAATGTACTTGAAAGTATTGTGTTTTACTTAAAAAACAGTTTACAGAAGGTCTACCTACCTATAGGGTACCTGAATTTCTGAAATGTAGGCTACTATATTTCTACATATTCTATTGCTACACTTAATGGCTATATTGCACTGGTCTGTTGGACTTGGTTGAACAAAAATAAACAATATTTTGTTGCTTAAGCTTATGTATTCAGTCATTATTCAATGGTATACTAAAAATCCATATGAAAAAACTTACTTCTCACTGTTCTCAGGTCAAATATTTATATGCGATTAAAATGCGATTATTTTCGATTAATTAATTACAAAGCCTCTAATTAATTTGATTTATTTTTTTTTATCGATCCCCGGCCCTAATTCAAACATTTTGTGTAAATAATCCTCATGTAAAACATATCTCCAGCACCCTATACAGGAAATAACATTTTTAAATGTATAATCCATATAATTTATACAGCTAAGTTACATTAAGTTAAAATATACTTTTCACTGATACCACTTTTGTTTCACTGATGAGGTCATTAAAATTCATAAAGAAAAAAGCTCAGATGCTCAGAAGTATTTATGTGTCAGCTAACAGCTTAAAAGTCAGGCTTTTATAACTTGTTGCTGTTTCATTCATTTTAGTTCAATTAAAGTTTAATTTGTATAGCAATTTTAACAAGGGACAATTGTCTCGAAACTATGGCAGCATAACTAAAAGGGAGAGCCAAAAGGAAAACAGACATACTGTAAGGGCTACAAACCCCACAGTCCCCACTGATCAATAACAGTGGGGAAAGACAGAATCCAAACATACCAGTTGACCATACTGTAATACTCTATATCCATTAGTACTAAAGATTCGCACCTTTATTTAGGTAAAAAAAAAAAAAGTCTACACAAATGACTTGACTAAAAATACACATTGTCAACCTACAGTAGATGTAAACAGAGACCGTGTCCTGAATGTTAAGTGAAATCCTTTTCCATAACTGTAGTAAAAAGAAAAAATGATGGCCCCTGCTGTAGTTTTCATTTTACGAGACCCCAACAAATAGCCTGCAACTTTAGATCAAAGCAGGAGTAGCAGATCATAAAATACAAGCAGTTCTCTAAGGTGATGTGCTGCAAGACCATTTAATGCTTTATAGGTCAATAATAGTAATTTAAAGTCAGTGTGAAATTTCATTAGAAGCCAATGCAGTGTGTAAGGAATCAATAAGCACACCTTGGTCTTTTACTGCTGCACATTCATTTAGCTGTTGATTAATTTTTTGTAACAGGACAGCAGTACAGTAGTAATCTAATATGAATTATACAATGACTTGTATTATAGACTCTCAGTATAACCTACGTCTAATTATAAACATAGCACTGTCGCCTTGCACCTCCAGGGTCTGGGTTCGATTCCCCAGCCAGGCTCGATTCCCGTCTCTGTGTGCATGGAGTTTGCATGTTCTCCCCGTGCTTGGTGGGTTTCCTCCGGGTACTCCGGTTTCCTCCCACAGTCCAAAGATATGCAGGTTAGGCTAATTGGCGTTCCTAAATTGCCCGTAGTGTGTGATTGGGTGTGTGAGTGTGTGTATGTGTGTGTGCCCTGCGATGGATTGGCACCCTGTCCAGGGTGTACCCCGCCTAGTGCCCGAAGTCTCCTGGGATAGGCTCCAGGTCCCCCGCGACCCTGAACACAGGATTAAGCCGTATAGAAAATGAATGAATGAATGAATAATTATAAACATTAAACATAATTATAAATGGATAAAACTGTAGAATTGTGATTCGCTAAAGTTCATAATATAAATGCACATATTGATTTAAATATATGTTTATCTTCAGGATGGAGAAGTTACGATTTTTTTTTGGTTTGGTTTTGTTTGTTTGCTTTTTGTAACAATTCTCATTAAGATTATTGTTTTTTTTTACTTTTTTTTATACTTGTTAAGTATAACTGTAAAAAAAAATCTGCCGCCATCCTGTAATAAATAAAACCTGGTAATAGTTTCCAGACTTCACACTTCACTACCGAATAGTTTTCCATCATTTCACTGAAGTCATGCTAATTCACAGTGATGATGAAACTAAGGAATAAGGTTATTATAGTTACAGAATATGGTATTAAGGAAACATGATGAAAGCGATTTGGAATAAAAAAAAAAGACTTAAAATGGTTTAAAAATAAAGTACGTCTACTTTAAGCATTAGATTTTAAAAACAGCAGTACAGTGATAGTCTATTGCTATCGTCTGATGTAATTTTACAAAAGAAAACCACAGCCAGCATTTTCAAACAGTAACCAAAGCTTTTGTTCAGAAAACAACACAAGCACTTCACCATCCTGTTCACGGTGGAGATGATTTTTTTTTTCTTTCTTTTTTTTTCTGTTCTTGTTTTGTCAAGCTGTGAAGGATATGAGTTCTGGTAGAGATGTGACAGAGTTTGCACTCACAATTCTGTCTGTTGTCACTAAGAAACTGACAACAAAGAAATTGACATATTGTCACCTCCGGCCTGTCATAGTCTCCTAGCTGTCACTGTAACAAACCTACCATGTCTTGTGTTCAGTGTGTCACCCTGTGTGTAATACCAGGCCAAAAGCCAAGCAGCTACAGTGGTGTGAAAAACTATTTGCCCCCTTCCTGATTTCTTATTCTTTTGCATGTTTGTCACACTTAAATGTTTCTGCTCATCAGAAACCGTTAACTATTAGTCAAAGATAACATAATTGAACACAAAATGCAGTTTTTAAATTAAGGTTTACGTTATTAAGGGAGAAAAAAAACTCCAAATCTACATGGCCCTGTGTGAAAAAGTGATTGCCCCCCTTGTTAAAAAATAACTTAACTGTGGTTTATCACACCTGAGTTCAATTTCTGTAGTCACCCCCAGGCCTGATTACTGCCACACCTGTTTCAATCAAGAAATCACTTAAATAGGAGCTACCTGACACAGAGAAGTAGACCAAAAGCACCTCAAAAGCTAGACATCATGCCAAGATCCAAAGAAATTCAGGAACAAATGAGAACAAAAGTAATTGAGATCTATCAGTCTGGTAAAGGTTATAAAGCCATTTCTAAAGCTTTGGGACTCCAGCGAACCACAGTGAGAGCCATTATCCACAAATGGCAAAAACATGGAACAGTGGTGAACCTTCCCAGGAGTGGCCGGCCGACCAAAATTACCCCAAGAGCGCAGAGACGACTCATCCGAGAGGCCACAAAAGACCCCAGGACAACATCTAAAGAACTGCAGGCCTCACTTGCCTCAATTAAGGTCAGTGTTCACGACTCCACCATAAGAAAGAGACTGGGCAACAACGGCCTGCATGGCAGATTTCCAAGGCGCAAACCACGTTTAAGCAAAAAGAACATTAAGGCTCGTCTCAATTTTGCTAAAAAACATCTCAATGATTGCCAAGACTTTTGGGAAAATACCTTGTGGACCGACGAGACAAAAGTTGAACTTTTTGGAAGGTGCGTGTCCCGTTACATCTGGCGTAAAAGTAACACAGCATTTCAGAAAAAGAACATCATACCAACAGTAAAATATGGTGGTGGTAGTGTGATGGTCTGGGGTTGTTTTGCTGCTTCAGGACCTGGAAGGCTTGCTGTGATAGATGGAACCATGAATTCTACTGTCTACCAAAAAATCCTGAAGGAGAATGTCCGGCAATCTGTTCGTCAACTCAAGCTGAAGCGATCTTGGGTGCTGCAGCAGGACAATGACCCAAAACACACCAGCAAATCCACCTCTGAATGGCTGAAGAAAAACAAAATGAAGACTTTGGAGTGGCCTAGTCAAAGTCCTGACCTGAATCCTATTGAGATGTTGTGGCATGACCTTAAAAAAGCGGTTCATGCTAGAAAACCCTCAAATAAAGCTGAATTACAACAATTCTGCAAAGATGAGTGGGCCAAAATTCCTCCAGAGCGCTGTAAAAGACTCGTTGCAAGTTATCGCAAACGCTTGATTGCAGTTATTGCTGCTAAGGGTGGCCCAACCAGTAATTAGGTTCAGGGGGCAATTACTTTTTCACACAGCGCCATGTAGGTTTGGATTTTTTTTCTCCCTAAATAATAAAACCCCTCATTTAAAAACTGCATTTTGTGTTTACTTGTGTTATCTTTGACTAATAGTTAAATGTGTTTGATGATCAGAAACATTTTGTGTGACAAACATGCAAAAGAATAAGAAATCAGGAGGGGGGCAAATAGTTTTTCACACCACTGTATTTAAACTAACTACAGAAATCTCTAAAGAAAACAAACTGTAGAAGTCAGTAAATTAAATTTTAAGTAACTACATTCATTCATTCATCTTCTATACCGCGTTATCCTGTATTTAGGGTCGCCGGGACCTGAAGCCTATTAAAGTAACTACAGAGATCACTAAATAAAACTTTTACAACTTTTTTTCCTACAGTGAAAGCCACTAAAATCCAATCCAATTACAATTGATTTGTCTAGTGCCCTAGTGTTATAATGTTCCACAATGTTTTAGAATGTTATAGAACATTCTCTGAATAAAACATATATATATATATATAACATAATAAAAGCATTTCAGGAATTTATACAAAATATACTTCATGCGGTACGAACAGAGTCTGTCTGGTATAGTAAAAGTTAAATCTTATTGAAGCAGTCCCCAGCATCAGAGATTTTATCAATCCATATTTTATTATTTAACAAATCCACACAAGTCTCAGAGTTTCTCAAAGTGTATGTGTTAATTATCCAGGTGAAATACTGCTTGTATTATGCATTTTAATATTTTTTGTATTTTACATACCTCATATCCCTTTGCTTCACTCCTCCTCCAAATGCACCATTTCAGTGTCTATGTAAATGAGCTACTGCTGAGCTACGCCCTGCCAGAGAGCAAGAGAGGAACAAGCCAGGGGAGGGGCTTTTCTTATATGAGGTTATAATAGGGGGAATTCGAATTGTCCTGTTTAAGCCCCAGACAATAGAAAAGGGCAAACAGCTGGGAATGCATATTGGAGACCCATCTGAATGTCTAAAAATGACCAAAAAAAATAAATTTTGCATAGTAGGTCCACTTTACATTTTCTGATGCAAGCAAGTCTTTCTGGACAGAGAAGTTTAAGTTTTTGTGGTTACTTAGTACCATGACAATCTGCTTTTATTTTCTCATTAACTTCAAGGGAGAGAAAACAAGACAGTCTGCTGAGGGAATGATGTTTTAACATAAAAGATAACAGGCACTAACCTGTTTTACCGATGTTCCAAAGCATTAAATGTGAAAATAAGCTGATAAAAAGTACCTTGCGTTGTCCTTCAACTCATTAAAAGTTGGATACACTCCTGCCGTATAATAGAGGAAACGTTGAAACTTGCTGTTATTGTAAAATAATAATACATTCTGCATGTCATACACTATGTTGATATTTATAAAGGGTGCCAATACTTTTGGAGCTTCATCGGTGTCCCTTGAAATTTAATTCCACCTTTATTCTTCTTTACTTTTCTTCCTCTTCAGGTGCAAAAACATCTCCTACCACGGCAGCTTGCCTCAGGTCAGCATCGTCTTCATCTTTGTGGACGAGGCCCTGTCGGTGATCCTTCGCTCTGTCCATTCGGC
Organism: Channallabes apus; assembly: GCA_030522415.1. Lineage (NCBI taxonomy): Eukaryota > Metazoa > Chordata > Actinopteri > Siluriformes > Clariidae > Channallabes > Channallabes apus. The sequence continues at coordinate 40,232,565 of CM060113.1, forward strand.
AATGCGCCGGACGCCCTCGCACCTGCTAAGGGAGATCATCCTGGTGGATGACAGCAGCAGCAACGGTGCATATATTAGACACACACACAAACTCATTGCTATGCTGTAGGGCTGTGTGTTTTTGTCTGACAGGTGTTATAATGCCGCACATCACAAGGACGTATGTGGATCCTACTGCAGTGCTGTTGGATCAGGATGACAAGTGTGGCAGGATGAAGTGTGTTTCCTGCCGATCGCCCTGCATAGAGATTTGGCTTACACGTACATATTTGCATTCTCTGCGTCACCTTCATATGCATATCGAGTGATTCATTGCACGTCTCGATGTAAAGTTACAGCAAGGGACTAAATGTTAAAAATAGATTTTAATGACGCAGCATTCAAGGGAAAAAAAACATACACAAAGTAATTCAATTACACTCAGCATTAGATTATCAAGTTTTCAGTGCAGGTTAGTGACCCTATAAAGACTGATTAACTATGAACATGCATGTGCAGCGTGGCTCCCGTGTGTATCCTGGACTCGCATTTGGTGCATCCTTTGTGCACATTCTTAGAAATTGACACAAAGCATCTACGTGTCGCAATACCAAGAAAAATAATAGACAGTACAGCACCAAACTAAACACACAAACTTTAAAATCTTTGTGTCATTAATCACACGTACATACTATTGTATGTAACTGTTATTAAGTGCTAACACTAACACTTTTTCAACTATATTAGTGCTTGAAATAGTTTTTCTGTTTAAAGCTTAGTCTTAAATACCAGTCTTATGTATTTTCTCTTAAATGTTCAATGAAGGATTTTTAATTTGAAGCACAGATCATGACAACGATAACGATGATGGCAGAAAGTTTTAAAGAGAAATAAATGTCTTTTTTTTTTTTAACTATGACTGAAACAGGTTTTAACCGGATATTGAATAGGAAGGCTAAGGCTTCTGTTATCTATCAGGAACTCTATCAGTTAATATTATGAAACTGTTATGGTCGAGACGACACTCGTAAATCAAAGCAAATTGTCCCATAAGAAATAATGGAAACTCAAATTATTCGTTCCACAGCCCCAAAAAAATAAATATAGGCAAGAGTGTGTGTGTGAGGGGAAGCGGTGTCAAATTACACGCGCTCACACATATAACGACAGAGAGGGAGAAAATGGATCTTTAACCTCTCTAATGAGACTTTCTTTTGCTTTACATGCGCACACACACACGTGTTATAAGAAGTAGTACACGCGAGCTGTACAGGTGCTTACAAACACAAAATAAAATATGTTTTACCACGCACACACGTGGTCACAGTGTTATAGTAAACTGTACACGCGTGCACGGATGTTGATTATACCAGTGAGAGATGCGCACTAAGACCCAGCAGGGGTCTTAACAGTCAAAAGAAGAAGCGCACGCGTGATACATGATACTTGGTACTCGTAAAACCAAGACTTGCTTGTTTTTTGAAGAAATGTTTGGCTTTCAAATCCTACATGTTTATTTACCCATCCTTATTAGTTTTAGACTGCAATAGATAGATAGATAGATGGATGGATGGATGGATGGATGGATGGATGGATAGATGGATAGATAGATAGATTATGTAAGTCCTTTGGCATATAAAGCGGTTGTCCAGAATTATTGGAACATACAGCATTATTCATATTTGATTTATAGTTTTGATTCGATGATATGACATTTATTTACCTTCTATACCACTTTATCCTGTACAGAGTCGCAGAAAACCTGGAGCCTATCCCAGGAGGCTTCGGTCACTGGGCGCTACACCCTGGACAGGATTCCAGTCCATCACAGGGCACATACGCACACACGCAATCACACACTACAGGCAATTTGGGAATTCCAGTTAGCATACTCTGCATGTATTCGGACTGTGGGAGAAAACCGCTGTACCTGGAGAAAACCCACCAGACAAGGGGAGAACATGCAAACTCCACACACACAAACCTGAGCCTGCTGTGCTCAGGAACACTACGCCACCGTGCACGCTGATAATATAGCACTTGCTAAATAACAGACATCCCTAAGGAATATTTATTTACTTTTTAAATGCAAAGACTGTAATCCTTGATCTTTTTCGTCATTGAAGAAATAAGCCAGCAGCTTAAAAATATGGAGAATATTTTCATATTTTCGGATAAACTTGTGGAATTAGACTTAATAAATTATAATTAGGAGGTGTTATGTTAGGTGTGGGTTGAACAGGGATTTAGTGGTCGCCTTACTTCTCTAGAGTTTGTTTCTCGCTTTCACTTTATGTGTGTCTGTGTGTGTGTGTGTGTGTGTGTGGAGTTTGCATGTGTTGTATGGGTTTCCTCCAGACACTCCAGTTTCTTGCCACAGTCCAAAGATAAGCACAGTAGGTCGTTTTGGCGTTTCCAAATTGCTGTGATGCTGTGAGCCCTGAGCTCCTTGTCTGTATGAATTTAAAGTCCCAGTATGTGAGTATCAGGTAATGAGAAATCAGGATCTGCTCCGCTCTATGTTCTCCGCTGTCTCTTGAGTTTTCTAAATGAACTCAAGTTGAGTTTGCAGAGTTTAATTTTCTCCCCAATCTGTCAGCGAGATGAAAAATGAGGAGTGCCAAGATGTGTGTGTGTGTGTGTGTGTGTGTGTGTGTGTGTGTGTTAGTTTTAGGTGTGGTTTTAAGGTCTTCAGGCTGTAAGTTAATCAATATAGCAATACTGAGTGACATTTTAACCCTAGGCTATTTTATTTATTTATTACATATAGCTCATTTTAAACAATCAAAGCCATCAAAGTAACAATCAAAGTAATATAACATAAAATAACATTACATTTTAAATATATTTATACTAAACATAGTATAATAGTCAGCTTGCTAGGAACTTTGACTATTTCTTTACATACAGTAGAATAATAGTAAGCCTAGTGTTTACAAGTTTGCTAGCAACATTGACTATTAATAGAAACACTAAGCATAGTGTTTACTAGTTTGATAGAAACTCTAGTAATACTTAGCATAATGCTCACTAACTTACTAGCGACCCTGACTACTTTTTTACACAATACTACGCATACTGTTTACTAGCTTGCTAGCAACTTTAACTATTAATAGTTAGCATGTAATAATTGCAAGTAATAATTAGCATGTCATGCTAGCCTTGACTACTTATGTACACAAAATAATATTCAGTGTAATGTTTTCCTCCTTGCTAATAACCATGACTACTGGTTTTACACAAAATAATGCTTAGTGTAGTGTAGTGTTAGCTCGCTTGCTAACAACCGTTACCACAAGTTTACACAGGAAAGTATAAGTCAGCTTTAGCTAGCTTGCTAGCAGTCTGTACTGTGAGTTCATTCAAGGTGAATGTACAGTAGCTGTACTGTTAGCAAGCTGCTTGCTAGCTAGCACTATGTAATAATAAGTGTAGTGTTAGCTAGCATACTAGCAACCATGACTACTTACACAATGTAAAAATGAATGTTGTGTTAGTTAGTTTGTTAGCAGCCTTGACTACTTGTTTACACAGAGTACAATTTAGTAAAGTTTTAGCAAGCATGCTAGCAACCATGAAAAGTAAGATTGGCTAAATGCTTAGCACACAGTGGTGTGTGTGTGGTTAACTGGTTAGTATACTCGATCTACTCCTGGAAATAGGAAAACATGGCTTAAAACTTGAAATGTGCGTGTGTGTGTGTGTGTGTGTGGCTTCCCAGGGTAATGGCAACAGCATGTTGTTACCATGGCAGCATAAAACAGACCCTGATTGGACAGCAGGTTTTATATACAGAATTGAGACGTCTCTTACGGGTAAATCTGATCAGAAATCTAATCACAGTCTTAAATCTGTCCTTTTGATCCTATGTGTTCATGGCAACAAGCATAAATAATGGTTTAAGCACTCCGGGAATGTATTTACAAGAAAAATTAATTAGATTCACATTAAAGTTCATCATCTATTTTTATCATGGAGTGTAACTTCAACCTCAACCGTCAACTTTAATCAATTTTGTCACTTTTAGTATATTATGCATAAGTGGATTATTTATAGGCTGTGGTGTGCAGACCACAGCAACTGTAATAGAATGGTAGACAATGCACAATGTGACATACTCCGAAATTCATGCGGTGGTGCAAATGAATCAATGACTGTGAAGTAAAAATCTAAAGGGCTTTCCCACATTCCTGAAATTATTGATGGCTCTTCATCGCTCTATCACCTTCAAATTGGCTATGCATTAGCTCTGAACTATACCCAATGTTGCACTAGTATACTGAAGTATAATTACAAGCATTTGGTAAGTGTTAATGGATTTTATTGACATCACATTCGGTTCATGCAAAGAGTCAATATTTGCAGTGTTGACTCTTCTTTTTCAAGAGATCTGCAGTTTGTCCTGGCATGAAGTCAATCCACTTCTGGGCCACATCCTGACTGATGGCAGCCCATTTTTGCTTGGAGTTTGGAGTTTCATCCACCAGCATCTTGACAATTGACCACAAATTCTCAGACTCTCTCAGACGCCCTGAAGCCTTACTTCCTTCTGTGGGTACTTCACAGGATGCTCCATACTCCTTGCTCTGTGTGCAGGGAATGTCATTTAAGCGAACTTTCCTCGCCAACATTTCTCTATTCCGAACACCTGTATACCTGTAGCAGCTGCTGCAGAAATTTCACACTTAAAACTGATCCCATTATAAAACATATACTATTTAAGATAACTCGTGAATCACTTATTTCATTCATTTACAAGATTTACAGAGATTTTCAGATTACTAGCCTATATAATACTATGGATTTATTGATTAAATAAAAAAATGTATTATTATGTTCTATTATAATATGAAGTCATCCCTGATAATAAGCATAATAAATGACTGCGAGTTCAAGGGGGTTTTTTAGTGAGATGCAATGACTGATGGGGAATTTTTTTTAATTAAGTAAAAAAAAAATTTACGATTACATTTATTTTCATGGCAAAAAGGGACTTTGCAATTTGCAATTCGTCTAATCACTCTTCGTAACATTCTGGAGTGTATGCAAATTGTTATCATAAAAACTGAGGCAGCAGACTTTGTGAAAATTAATATCAGTCATCCTCAAACTCTTGCTGACCCATTCAAATTGTCTACAAACTTACATTATTTATCTACAAAGTACCTACTAAACATCACAAATACAACGAATTGTCAGTTTTTGACTAGAGAAGCGATCCTTTGTCAGAGTATTAATGGTTCATTTGTAGTGTAGGCTTCTCGCCTATCATGCGCAAGGCGTGGGTTCGATTCCCATCCACTGAATACACAATTTTTTAAAAACTTGGCAGGTCCACATGGCTCGAATTTTAAATACACAGAACCGAACTCTTCCAAACTTCCTGACTCTCTTTATGACAACAACCTTTTGTTAGTTATTAAATAATGTCGTGCCATATTTTAGTTTGTTTGTTTATATTCCCATTTGATATTGTGGCACATACACGAGAGAAATTTATTTCAGCAGATAAAAAAAAAAAAAAAAAACAGGAACGTATTTTTATGTTTTTTTACAACATTTTATCATCTCTCTAGAAGATATTAAGGCGGAAAAATGCATCTTGTCATGTTAGACTTGTGTGTCCTGAGAATAAAGTTATAGCTTTCCCTCTGCCTCTTACAAAGCACCGAGTCTGGAGACTCCATCTATCAACCTAAACAATCTGAACGATCAGTTTAAAGAACTTGGCAGTGCAGAAAGAATTTGAGAGATCGCTGTGGTATAAAAGGAAATAACCTACAGATTGCCATGTACTTTGCTTCCGCCTCGTCTCCCCTGGTATTATCTCAGGACACATGGCTGGGTTTTATATCTTACTTTTTGCTAAACGTGTGCTGCTGAATCTTCATGCCATTGTGCTTCAGGATAATAGGCACTTGTCTAATGAAGAAAGATGAGCAGTGCGGCGAGCAGACAGGAGGGAAACCATCACCGGCCTTCACCTAGAGACCAATACGGCGTCACAGACAGGGCTGAGTGATGTGGTCTTTATTGCGGTAAACACTGCTCTGGTGCACTGAGGGGAGGGACTGGGAATTAAATTAAAAATGTAATAAAAGCGTTCAGACAGGCTGCTGTCACTGTGAAAGTGCAGAGAGGAAACTTCCGCAGTGATGTGAATAGAAGAATGAGAAAAACTTTGGAATCATTTTCGTTCTCTTTGACGCCACCTCTGAGAACGTACCGAGTTTATTAACTTGTAGTTCAGCTACTCACTTTATATGGTGTCATTTTATTTGGCCAGTTATTACTGTACATTCGATACACTGACGGACCAAATAAGTCATTGAATTATGATGTAGTCGATGTTTAAAACAGCTTTACAGTACATTAAGCTAATGATTCTTTAATCGTAGCTTTTTAATGATTCTGTACGAGAGAAGGAAAAAGTTTTGGAAAGAAACTGATCTTTTTTGGGGGGGATTTTCTTTGGGGAAGACATTAGTAAGGAATAACAAAAAAGTAAGGAATAACACACTTTAGATGTTGTGTTTTTGCACGCCATGGCGAAAAAAGGCACCATTTCAGAAAAGTCCAAGTCTGCATCAAGCAAAGAAAACATTAAAATGTCACGTAACGAGTTAAGAATTGGAAATGTTAACTTCTTGAAAAAAATATATGAATGTTGATGAGGTAGCTTGGATAAGAAATGCACAGTAGAACCCAGATAGTGACAGTAAGAGCATTTCCGTACACACAAAGTATGATGAGAACTAACAGGATTGGAACTGTGTTCATAGGAACACCACTTGTTAGTGAGACTCATCAGAAAAAAACTCAAGTTTCCTAGAAAGCATAAAGATTGGACTTTGGAACGATGGAAAAAAGGTCATGTGATCTACAGTAACGAGTTCAGATTCCAGAGTGATGGGCGTGTCGGGGTAAGAAGGGAAGGTCATGAAGCGATGCTCCCATCATGCATAGTGTCCACTGTACAAGCCTCTGTAGACAGTGTTATGATCTGGGGTTGATCAGTTGCTCAGGTCGAGACTCAGCAACGTTATGGGGCAATAAAATGAAGTCAGCTGACGACCTGAATGTATTGAATCACCAGGTTCTCACATCTATGGAGTTATTCTGTGATAGCACATGAGGAATCGTTTTAGACATGTGTGGTTAAAATCACGAGATGGCTTCGTGTTGGATATTTCCTGGGCTGTATTATGCGTTCAAGCTAATTAACGTACCTGATTTCCAGTTTAATTCCTTTGTAGTTCTCCCTGTCTGTATCTCATTTCCTTCTTTCTCATTATCTCTCTCTCTTTCTCTTTGTCCTTCTGTAGCTGAACTGAGAGAAAACCTAAATAAGTTTGTGGAGGAGATTAACCAGCGGCACCCCGACTTCATCAAGATGGTGCGTCACACCAGGCAGGAGGGTCTGATCCGCGCCCGTGTGAGCGGTTGGAGAGCAGCCAGCGCGCCGGTCGTGGCTCTGTTTGATGCCCATGTGGAGTTTAATGTAGGATGGTGAGTGTCTGCAAGATATGATGTAGTCTGAACAGCATTTATACTACACAAGCAGATCTCTTGTGACAGCTTAACATTCCTGCTAGTCTTATCTGCGGGTGCGGGATATCTGCAACTCAGCAGGACGTCGTTACACTTCTGGTTGGTAAATATATTAAACGGGCTGAGGAATGAATTTATGTTTACACACACAGAGTGTAATTTGATTTGCTGTCAGCACATGTTAAGACAACAGTCTTCAGGCTGATATTGGAATGAAGCATAAAGACACGCATCAGCTCTGACATTCTGTCTCACTCTCTTATGGCTTATTGTGGTTTAAATTGGTCAGGATTACTGGCTCGTGTATGTAATTATTTTCTTTGTTTGCTAAAAAAAAAAAAATGTGAATGTTAAAATTGGGATCCGAAATGAGATGATGAGAATCTCAGCTTGCAGTTTATCTTGTATTTTCGGTGTGTATTCACAGTCGATGTTGTGGTGGTCAAGAGTAAGGACGGGGTGTCACGATGATGCAGTGTGTCGCATATCTGCCTCAGAGCTCCAAGGTCCTCCGTTCAATCCTGAGCTCAGGTTATATAGCAAAATCCCCAGGATTCAATTAACACCTCGAGTGTTGAACAAACAGCCTAGAAAGTTTATGTACTTCCAGTTAGACTGAAATGAACTGACTGTAAAAGCAGTCTGTGCAGAGTTCCTCACTCTTCCTATCTTCCCCTCGTTGTGTTCTGCGTATACAAAAACATGCAGCCGATGGCTTTAAGGCCTTGAAATTGCCCCTAGGTGTGAATGAGAGTGTGAAAGTGTCCGGGTAATGAAGCCGTGTCCCGGTGATGGAATGATGGAATGATCGGCTCGGGATTCAGACAGATGTCCAGGATAAAACACTTACTGAAGAGGATTGATGGGGATGAAACAACACAAGGGGGTGCAACAAAAACCGTCAGGGATTTACTTTATTTGTTGGTGTTGAACTGATGACAAACACAGTCTGCTCATCTTAGTTTTTGTTCTTGTGTACTGTAAGTCGTGACTCCATCCATGTTTGATCACTTCATCATTTTTGCTTGCAATTTATGAGTTTTTGTATTAATATTATGTATTAATTTCACCTTCTTGTTTCTTTTGTTTTGCTGCAAGGTTTCATCATTGTTTAATGTTCATCACTCTATGATTTCCATGATTCTGCATTATGTTTACTTTTGTGCTTTGACCTTTGACCTGAGTTCTTTGTGTGACATCGGCTATTCGAAATATGACTAAAAATAAAAAAAAGCTGCTGACCGTAAACATCTATTGTAAATCCTGCCTTTCCAAATAGATCCATGTTTGTGAACCGTAGTGCCATACCCTTCAGCAAGACCCTTAACCTTCAACTGCTCAGATGCATAATGGGATAAATGTACGTTGCCCTGGATAAGCACATATGCCAAACATCTTTGATATAAATAATAGTGCGTGTCTGTTGGAATTTTTCTAGGGCTGAACCCATCCTGCACAGGATCCAGGAGGACCGACGGCGCATCATATCTCCATCTTTCGACAACATTAAATACGACACGTTCGAGGTGGAAGAGTATCCTCTCTCAGCGCACGGGTTCGACTGGGAGCTCTGGTGTCGCTACCTGAACCCGCCAAGAAGCTGGTGGAGTCAGAAGAACCACACAGCGCCCATCAGGTACTACAGGATCAGCAGAGAAAACACTAGAGAACTTATACTGTATATGTCTTATATGTTTAGCCCAATTTTAAGTGCTTGGAGGTTCTTGGAGATTCATGAGGAGGTCTTGATTATAATAGACCTTAAGCTATAACCTATTGTGGCTATAATAAATGAGGTGTTCAATTCACAAGAGGACTTTTGATTGTGCAGAATAACAGAACACAGTTACGAGTCGCCCCTTATTTCTCGATATAATCCCCTGCTACACTAATGGACTTATCCTAGCGTTTCACTAGTGCTTGGATACTATCAGAGTAGAAAGTTTTCTCAGTACACCGGAGCCATGATTAGACTTCCTGCTGACCTCCCAGGAACTTATTTAATGGCCCAAAACATGTGGAAATGGCTTGGAGTGAGGTCAAGACTATAGGGGGACATACAGTACAGTAGCAATAGCTCCCAGTTATGAGGTCTTACATTGTCCAGCAAAAACAGAACATCTTTGGTGATAAGTCTATTGAAGGAAAAATTCTATTGAGTTCCTGGGAGGTCAGGGTTTCAGGTATGAAGCAGGCAGTCTAGTGAAACACTGGGATAAGTGCATTAGTGTAGCAGAGGATAATATGGAGAAATAAAGGGAGTTTTTACTCCTGTAACTTCTGTTAAAATCCCACTTTGACTTGAACATTCCTTATGGTATAGCGTGTTATACTGTATAATGCGTTATTGTTTCTATAGTACCAGCTAACACTCCGTCATAACTTTTTTAAGGCACATGACTATATCTTGACCTGAATAACTAATTGTCCACTTTGATTGCAGCCTGAAGCATCCTGATTCTGAAGGTTGTGGCCAGAAAAGTGTACAAAACTGTGGATTAACTGAGACTTTATGATGATAATCAACCAATATGTTTTAGAAGAAAGAAAAAAAGATTGTGTTTGTTGCTGTCCGATGTGGATGCATCGTCTTTTCCAGGCAGACAGTAATGACATCTTTCCTTGTCATGAAGAGACATATTGTCATTTTATTTTTGACTTAATGTCTGTAACAGGAGTCCCGCTCTGATTGGCTGCTTTGTTGTGGACCGGCGGTACTTTGAGGAGATCGGACTGCTGGACGAAGGCATGGAGGTGTACGGAGGCGAGAACGTAGAGCTGGGAATCAGAGTGAGATATTTCTTCGTGCTTAGAGAACAACCATAATGTTATACACAAATAGAAAACAGCTGTAAAACATCCCAGCAATTCAGTCTAGCGTTACTGCGGATGTTTACATCTGTAGCAGTAGAGCGTCACACACTTTCGAGTTACGAATTTCAAGACACGAACGGACCGCTGTTTAATCGCGGAAGTAGTTCACGTGTATTGTACAAGCTGTCATGATGATGAATTTCCTAATTTCGGAAAACTCTCAACAAAACAGGGTTCACAGTCCAATACAGTGGAAAACAGAATAGTGTCCATTCATGCATGCAGTAAACAACATGTAGCGTTGTCCTCCCCCGTCACCAGGATTCCCCTCGCGAATTAAAGGCACAGTCAGTCTCACAAGAGTATTATGCAGAACAAAAATACCAAACCTGTTTATTTTTATTTTTTAAAGCTTTACATTGTATATTTGTGTCAAATGTGTATAAGACTCACTTTGTCTGACATATTAACGAATCCAAGATACGAACGTGCTCCCGGAATGGAACTCGTTCGTAAGTCAGGGATTTATAGGCTGAGGAGTCTTGGAGCTTACTGCAATCGTTCCTAGAGTGCATTCGAAAATTCTGCGAGTGGAAGGAACGCCTGCTGCTTGTAAACCAGCTTGTAAAAGAGATGCACCTGTCTGTGTGAACTGTACATATAAATCGTTGAAATGTGATGTTACAAGGAAATAATCAGCTTCAGGGTAGTATCAGCAACTCAGCTTCGACCCAACATGCTGGTGTTGTAAGTTTGATTATGGTGTTTGGCAGAATGTTTGTAGAACTGTTGCTGAATCGATCATGATGGAATCCTAATGTTTTAATGCATTGATTTTATCAAAAAAAAACAACAAAAAAAAACGTAAGGCTTTTGAATCGTGCAGCTGAAAAGCTCTATCATGCGGAGACCACACAGCCTCCCATGGCTGGGAATTAAGGGAGCAAAATTGGCCGGGCTCTCAGGGCGTGGGATGTGACACACACTCACTCCCAAATCAGTTTCCTCACTAGCCACTGATGCGAGTCTTTAAGCTCACCCAGGCGTAAGTGGGTGAATAGCGCTTTTCTCAGCGTGTGTTACGTCACCACAATATTGTGTAAGCAGTTTAGAAACATGCAGTCTGTTGGCTGAACATGATTTAGATGAAGCATTGGCCCTTATTGCTTGGTAGGTACAGTAGGTGTCATGTGATATGGGGATGGGAGGGAATTAAGGGAATTAAACTTATATACAGAAAAAAAAACTTTAGTTTAAATATTTTAATAATTTATATATTGATCTATATGATAATAATATGTTAATAGTATTAATATTATATTAATATAATAGACATCATACTATTTTTCTTTTCCTAAAGTGTGTATAAATTTTTTTAGCTCTCTCTGTAGTTTGTCAGCACTTAGTTTATATAGGTTTCTAACTGAAGGACAGATGTTTTACTAAACAGTGTAGGTGGACAGAGCTGTAGGAGGGAAATTCACCAAAATCAGGACTTAAAGTCTTGTTGTTTTTATTTCTCCGTCAGCGTGGCTGGATTAGAGCCGGGTGTGATTGCACCTAACTCGTTCCCAACCTTTAGCACACACGTTGAGCATCGCTGATCCATCCTGCCGACCCTATAATTACCAAACACAGTCTGAATAGTATGAATACACACACACACACACACACACACACACATCATTCTGCACAAAGAACTGCCATCTGGTCGCTGCAGGCTGTTGCTATCAGTTTTGCAGAAGCACGGAGCGAGGTCTGTTAATGAGGCGTGATAAAATCGCATCTCTCCAACTCCAAGCCAGTCATGGAGGGGTAACCCAAACGAACGCTCGCCTTGTTCAAATTCCACACGAATGTTGTCAACGTGTTTGTATTCAAAGGCAAACTTGTGCGTCATTTACAGTAGTGGCCAAAAGTATTGAGACAAAATGAAATTCAATGTTTTAATCACATTCTCAAATGAAAAATATGACTAAATATGGCTGAAATCTGGTTTTGCTCTGCTGTTTGAAAAAGATCAACCTAATGTAGTGGATTCAATGAATTAAATTTTATCACACACGACAAACACGTCTTGGATATACACACACACCCACACACACACAAATGTGTCTGCATTGCTCATTTTTGATGAAGCCTATAATTCTGTGTGTGTGTGTGTGTGTGTGTGTGTGTGTGTGTGTGTGTGTGTGTGTGTGTGTGGAGGGATTTAGCACAGTCAGAGGATAATGACCCTTGGCATGCTGTCTTCATCCTATAGCTCTTGAGTTAAAGGCTGTTTCTCGCTGTGGTGGAACTGAACGTGTCACTAAACCCCTCTTTCTCTTTCCACTGATTAACGCTAATGCACAGAGACTTTCACTCCTTCTTTTTCACCCCTCCCTCTGCAGTGTGACTCGCCTGAAATGCCACCGGAGTAATAAACCTCTTATTGATACTGATACTGCAAATGCACGTCTGAGACGAAACTCATGAATATGAACATTACATTACGGTAGTGCGACAATTATTGTCATGAAGCAACAATTTATCAGTTCATAAAGCTCAAGCTTGTAAGCTACCAACATATAGTTAGAATTATAAAAGGAGATAAATATACATTATTAATACAGCGGTGCCTCGGCAGACAAATTTAATCTGTTCCGAATGTTGGTCAACAATCAAAACATTTATAAAAGACATGTAGACAAATAGATACACTTCACTTAACCGTAATTTATGATTCCTTTTGGCACCGGCTGCTCCCGGGCGTACTGTACAAGCAAGTTAGCAGGCGTTTGGTTCGACTCGGTTCATTCACTTGTAAGTTGTAAATGCTTTGTATTTATATATATTTATAGTTTAACATAACAAATATATTGACAGCAAGGAGCACAGACTAATATCTGAGTATGTTTAGCTAGAACAGTGTAAGATACTTAGCCGTTTCTTGCTATGAGCTGTATTTGGGATTCCTGGACCACTAGGGGGCGCCAGGATTTTCAAAGAGGTATTAAATAAAGCTCATTTGGCGGACAAAAAAGGAAATATCAGGCCGTCACTATGAGCTGTGTTATGATGTAGATAGAAAAAAAAACATAAAACAAAAGAAAATGGACACAAAACCCCAGAGGGAATTTAATGTTAATTGAATGTATATTTATTAAATTTGCCAACTTTCTTACATTTCCTTGTTGATTTTATTGGAATCAGGAAGCTTGATAGCTAACCAACTAGCTAGCTAGAATGTAAAGAAATAATGTATGTGTTAAGCTAACAGATGTTAGCTTGCTAGCTCTTAATGACTAGCGGTGACTGTTGCATTATAACGTAATAATAAGAGATAATCACAATAGGAGAACTTTGCCACCTAGTGGCTGAAATATGGCACTACATTGAGTCTAACAAAGGTACATTAGTGCTGGCGCAATTAACACGTTAACACTTGCAGTAAACAGGGATTGTTTACCAAATTTAAAAACATTAACATGGTTCATTCTGTGTCTTCCACTCCAGAGGCTTTGTTTTTATAACCATTATGGTAACATGTGTTACTGTGTGGTAGTACCACTGTTGGCCACTAGTAAGCAAAAAAAATTATATTATATGCCACAATTTACAGGTGATGAATAGTAACGCAATAAAATAAAAACGATTATAAGAAATATAAATTTTTTTATTGTGTTATGATTCTGTAATAAATAGTTTTTTGAGCATTCAGGTCATGTGACATGTCACATTCACAAAATGCGACTTTTGAGCTGAGTGCTTAAACGTCAGCACACAATCCAACACCTATGTGGCGTGATATACATACAGCAGCAGAAGAAGTGATAAAGCTGCCATGAAGTGAGACAACGCAGCGCATCAAATTTGATCACTCTGCTGTATCAGACACAGACACACGCAGGGCTTTTGTCTTTCACACATGAGCACACAACTGACGCGCAGCCAGAAATTTAAAGCCTCAAATGTGTGTAAACTATAAACTATGAAATAGGCAAACTAACAACTAGAAAATGCTCAGCAACAGGTTCACTTGTTGTTACAGTAAGCTTGTGAAATATATATATGAAATAATCTGTCATAAGTTTATTTGTGAGCACTTGAAGCAAAGGAGACACAAGATGTCACATGACTTGAGTGCTCACAAATGAATTATAGCACAACTTAAAGTTGTATATGAAGTAGAGATGAGCTGATCGATTGGCCCCTGATTGGAATCGGTCTATTTTCCGCCTGATTGGCCGTGACCGGTGATCGGCTATGCAAACTTATAGAGAACCAATTTTGTGCCCAAGTGGCACAACAGAAACACATTTGCTGTGTCCCTTGGAGATTTAATCTTGACCCAAGTCTAGCAGGGTTGTCTCAACCGAACAGATTCCTGCCGATCATATGTGTCTGGAGCACACGCAGCAGTTCAGGAAGCGCGTGTTTTGGAGGAACCTTGACCATGATAGCACTAATTTTCAGTTGGGTTTTATTTTGTACAAAAAAAGTCTTTGAGCACTGTAAGTACTGTTACTTCAGTGAAATTTTACTTAAGTACAAGTAAAGTTACCATTATAAAAATCAATAAATAAAGTCAATGGGAGGCAAAAATTCTAAACGAGAATACACAACCAAATATCAAAACGCCAAAATCACAATGTCTTTCCTCTTTCCCGCGACTCTCTCCGGTTTATATATGGTCGCGCTAGTCGATGACGTCACTCTCTGGGTGGAAGTGAACAAAACGTCCTTAAGTAAAAGTAAAATAAACTACTTTAAAAAGTAGAAATACACAAAAAAACTACTCAATTACAGTAACGCGAGTAAATGTAATTCGTTACTTTCCACCTCTGCTTGTTTACTAATCAATGTTTTTGAATGTTCTCCCGTGCTTGGTAGGTTTCCTCCTGCTACACTGGTTTCCTCCTATATTTTAAATACATAAAGATAGGGCTAATTGATCTTCCTAAATTGCCTGTAGTGTGTGAGTGAGTGTGTGATTGTGCCCTGTGTTGAACTGGCAGCCTGTCCAGATTGTGCCCTGAGTCCCCTGGGATATTGGGATGTGCTCCAGGCCACTGCTGACCCTGTACAGCATAAGCGATAGAGAGAATGTGAGAGTGAGCGGAATCAGCAGGTCAGAATTTTTGAAAAGTCAAAAATTAGTTAGTTATTTTAATAAACATATATATATATATACAGTATATATATATATATGGCTCAGGATTGTGCAGTATAGAGTGACATATCACTTTTTCCAGCACAAAATAGGCAAAGAAATAGCACAGATACACATGATCATGAGATTTTCTCGTTGTTTCCATGACCAATAAAATATATGAAATATAAATATATAAGCACACTTCCATATAAGCATCATCATCATCATCATCATCTAATCAGAATCCTGGAGGGGGTCGCAGGAGGGCCTGGAGTCTATCCCAGGAGACTTAGGGCATGAGGCACACGCACGCGCACACACACACACACACACACACACACACTCACATACTCATTTGCACACTATAGGCAATTTAAGATCATGTTTTTACTATGCCACCATGACGCCCCATTTAAGATATACATACATACAGTGGAACCTCGGATTACGAGCGTAATTCATTCCGGAAGCAGGCTCAGATTTCAAAACACTCGTAAACCAAAGGGAATTTCCCCATAAGAAATAATGGAAACTCAAATTATTCGTTCCACAGCCCAAAGAAATAAATACATAAAAATAATTAACGCAAAATATAAAGTAAAAATAAAACAAATTAACCTGCACTTTACCTTACCTAAGTAAAAAATAAATCCCGACAATAAGTGTTTCCGTTTATGCACACAGGTGCTGTGTGTGTGTGTGTTTGTGTGTGTGTGTGTGTGTGTGTGTGAAGGCGAAAGGAGGAGGGGTGTAAAGGCGAGAGTGTGTGTGTCGCACACAACGACAGAGAGAGAGAAAATGGATCTTTAACCTCTCTAATGAGACGTTCTTTTGCTTTACACGCGCGCACTCACGTATTATAAGAAGCAGTACTAGTGCGCTGTGCACACACGCATACAGAGACAAAATAAAAGATGTTTTACGCCCGCACACGTGGTCACAGTGTTATAGTAAACAGTACACGCGTGCACGGATGTTGATTATACCATTAAGAGACGAGCACTAAGACCGAGCAGGGGAGAAGATTACCCACAATTCCGCAGCGCAAGAGAGAAAAACCGTTGGCTCAGTTGTGATCACGTGACGCTCGGCATCAAAACAAGAAGCACATGCGTGATACATGATGCTCGGTACTCGTAAAACAAGACTTGTTCGTTTTCCAAGTCAAAATTTATAAAAAATCTTTGCTTGTCTTGCGGAACATTCGCAAACCACATTACTCTTAATCCGAGGTTTCACATTGCAGATTTGAGAAAAAAATCCATCCCTTTTTTTCTTTTAGTATTCCTGATTTGAGAAAATAAAAGAAAGCTACCTTTTTTTTTTTTTTTTTTAAAGATCTGTGTTTTAGTGAGGCCTTAATTAAATTTTATTTCTGTTTCCCTCTCACATGATATAAGCAGCGCGGGTGCAAAAAGTGTCATCGAAAGCTTTCAAGTGAACAGAATAGAAGATTCTTCAAATTAGATTCATGTGTCACAGAATGATTACAGTCTCAGATCAGTACCGCTGTACCAGGGCTCAGGTCTTTAAGAGAGGTATCTTATAAACAGAAAATTGTGCTTATGGTTAGAGCAGAGCATAAATTTAATACAGAGTGTAGATACAATTATAACAGTGTACATAGAGGTATAACGCATATATGTAAAAGGGGTGTTTAAGAGAACGGTGCTTACAAGAGCATAGTTATAGTTACAGCTACGTACAGTATATTAAAACATACGTAGAGTAAAAAGTTATAACAGCGTAAACAGAATTAGCATATAAGTATCGTTTTTGTTTGTTTGTTTTTTAATGCAGTGAGGAACAAAACAAAGCTGCACTTTAGGTTTTTAACAGATTATTTTTGCATTAAAGAGCTCTGACTGCAGATCTGCATAAAAAAAACAGAGAGGCTTCCGACTGCTGGAGGAAAAACAGATATCATTCATCCACGGATCATCGGCGTTGTTGTCAATAATTATGCAAA
This sequence comes from Channallabes apus, assembly GCA_030522415.1. Lineage (NCBI taxonomy): Eukaryota > Metazoa > Chordata > Actinopteri > Siluriformes > Clariidae > Channallabes > Channallabes apus. Next base: position 40,250,015 of record CM060113.1, read on the forward strand.
CGAACCGTTCTGCTGGCGAATCAGAGCGCCGCACATGCGTCCCCTCCCTGTTTGCTTTTTGCATAATGATCATTGTTTTGGAGTTAATGTGGATTCTCGCTGTCAGGCTGGGTTCTCCTGAGGAAACACAAAGCCATGTGCTGACTGCAGATACACACACAGAGAGACACAAAGACATGGAAAATATCTTCTCCTTTTTTTTTATGGTGGTAATCCTTTTGTTGAAGCTTAGGGCTAGTCTGACATAAAACAACAACAACAATAATAATAATAATAATAATAATAATAATAATAATAGTAATACAATGGTACATCGACATATAAATTTAATCCATTCTAGAGGCGAGTTCTTAAGGTGAAACTTCGTAAATGCAGATAATCCATTCCAGCCACCCAAAATATTACCAATATTACCAATTTACAATAATATAATCATATTTTTACATATTTAAACAATTAAAACATTAAAAAAACATATGAACTAAAATATGAAATAGATAAACATTAAATCACACTTTAAGTTTTATGATTCCTCTTGGCACAGGCTACTTTAAAAACCAAACTGAAAGCGGATCCCTTTTCTTCTTGCTACTGTCCTTGAGAACGTTTTTGGGACCCATGGTGCTTTATCTTCACTAAATCTTGCATTAGAAGTGGGCGATATAACCAAAATCTTCTGTCACGGTAGAAGCAATTTTCTACCTCGATAACGATATATATCACAATATAGCAATTTGTATCTGAAAATGCATAAATAAAAATTCTAACACAAAGAAACTGTTTTACATAATGTCATTTTATTTAAACTGGGAATTGCTGAGGTTTGCCGCATTTTTTTACTTTGGCCATATTCGATTGGATGTGTAACAAACCTAATTTGATTTTGTTATATTGTGCTAATGTTGGATGCACAGGCCCTCTTGAGGTGCATATGTGTGTGTGAGGTTTTTATCCCCTCGGGGCTTGCCGTAGAAGGGCAAAAGGCGCATGAGCACTTCCTGCTCTAGAGTTTCAGTTTGTTTTTGTGAATAAAGGAGAATAAACAGTTGATAAGGATTTTGTGTGCTCTCGTTTTTATTGTTTTTACACCCGATTGAACCAAATATCTGCGCGGCCCAGTGGACAGCGCAGCGCGACTATCTGGACAGCGCAGAGGTTTACTTGCGTAGCCTGGTGGATCGCGCAGCGCGGACCAACTTGAGCAGCGCCGCTCGAATCACAAACCTGCGCGACCCACTGTTTTTTATTTTAAAAACAATTTATTTAAAATGTCAGGACTGTTTAATATTGTTTCCGCCTTGCCATGCCTGGTTTGTACGTGCGCATCTCAGTGGGGTAAAATGTGTTTAGATGGTCAGCGCGGTCTATTTCTATCAGCGTCGCGCAGGTTTGTGATTCTAGCAGCGCTGCACAAGTTGGTCTGCGCTGCGCGATCCACCGGGTCTGGATATTTGTTCTGCCCACGCCGGCTCAATCGGGTGCCACGGCTTCGTCCTACTTTACATGTGTTTGGCTTCCCATAGAAGTGAATGTGTATTGCATGGTTACGTAACGTGTAACGTCACGTGATCTCAATTCAATTCAATTCATTCATTTTCTATACCGCTTAATGGAGCCTATCCCAGGAGACTTCGGGTACTAGGCGGGGTACACCCTGGACAGGGTGCCAATCCATCGCAGGGCACACACACATACACACACTCACACACCCAATCACACACTACGGGCAATTTAGGAACGCCAATTAGCCTAACCTGCATATCTTTGGATATCTGTGGGAGGAAACCGGAGTACCCGGAGGAAACCCACCAAGCACGGGGAGAACATGCAAACTCCATGCACACGGAGACGGGAATCGAGCCTGGCCGGGGAATCGAACCCTGGACCCTGGAGGTGCAAGGCGACAGTGCTAACCACTACACCACCGCGCCCAATTCAATTCAATTAAATTCAATTAAATTTTATTTATATAGCGCTTTTAACAATGGTCATTGTCTCAAAGCAGCTTCACAAAAATGAAAGAAATTTAACACAAAAAAAAAATTAATTAATTAATTAAAAAAAAAATAATAATAATAATAATAATAAAAAATAATAATAATAAAAAATAATAATAATAATAATAATTATAGAAAAGAAAATAATTGGAAGTGTGTACAGTGGTGTGAAAAACTATTTGCCCCCCCTCCTGATTTTTTATTCTTTTGCATGTTTGTCACACAAAATGTTTCTGATCATCAAACACATTTAACTATTAGTCAAAGATAACACAAGTAAACACAAAATGCAGTTTTTAAATGAGGGGTTTTATTATTTAGGGAGAAAAAAAATCCAAACCTACATGGCCCTGTGTGAAAAAGTAATTGCCCCCTGAACCTAATAACTGGTTGGGCCGCCCTTAGCAGCAATAACTGCAATCAAGTGTTTGCGATAACTTGCAACGAGTCTTTTACAGCACTCTGGAGGAATTTTGGCCCACTCATCTTTGCAGAATTGTTGTAATTCAGCTTTATTTGAGGCTTTTCTAGCATGAACCGCCTTTTTAAGGTCATGCCACAACATCTCAATAGGATTCAGGTCAGGACTTTGACTAGGCCACTCCAAAGTCTTCATTTTGTTTTTCTTCAGCCATTCAGAGGTGGATTTGCTGGTGTGTTCTGGGTCATTGTCCTGCTGCAGCACCGAAGATCGCTTCAGCTTGAGTTGACGAACAGATGGCCGGACATTCTCCTTCAGGATTTTTTGGTAGACAGTAGAATTCATGGTTCCATCTATCACAGCAAGCCTTCCAGGTCCTGAAGCAGCAAAACAACCCCAGACCATCACACTACCATCACCATATTTTACTGTTGGTATGATGTTCTTTTTCTGAAATGCTGTGTTACTTTTACGCCAGATGTAACGGGACACGCACCTTCCAAAAAGTTCAACTTTTGTCTCGTCGGTCCATAAGGTATTTTCCCAAAAGTCTTGGCAATCATTGAGATGTTTTTTAGCAAAATTGAGACGAGCCTTAATGTTCTTTTCGCTTAAAAGTGGTTTGCGCCTTGGAAATCTGCCATGCAGGCCGTTTTTGCCCAGTCTCTTTCTTATGGTGGAGTCGTGAACACTGACCTTAATTGAGGCAAGTGAGGCCTGCAGTTCTTTAGATGTTGTCCTGGGGTCTTTTGTGGCCTCTCGGATTAGTTGTCTCTGCGCTCTTGGGGTAATTTTGGTCGGCCGGCCACTCCTGGGAAGGTTCACCACTGTTCCATGTTTTTGCCATTTGTGGATAATGGCTCTCACTGTGTTTCGCTGGAGTCCCAAAGCTTTAGAAATGGCTTTATAACCTTTACCAGACTGATAGATCTCAATTACTTTTGTTCTCATTTGTTCCTGAATTTCTTTGGATCTTGGCATGATGTCTAGCTTTTGAGGTGCTTTTGGTCTACTTCTCTGTGTCAGGTAGCTCCTATTTAAGTGATTTCTTGATTGAAACAGGTGTGGCAGTAATCAGGCCTGGGGGTGACTACAGAAATTGAACTCAGGTGTGATAAACCACAGTTAAGTTATTTTTTAACAAGGGGGGCAATCACTTTTTCACACAGGGCCATGTAGATTTGGAGTTTTTTTTCTCCCTTAATAACGTAAACCTTCATTTAAAAACTGCATTTTGTGTTCAATTATGTTATCTTTGACTAATAGTTAACAGTTTTTGATGAGCAGAAACATTTAAGTGCGACAAACATGCAAAAGAATAAGAAATCAGGAAGGGGGCAAATATTTTTTCACACCACTGTATGTGTGAGAAAAATGTGCAGATAATAATAATGAGACGAATGAATGAAATGTCTCTGATGAGCAAGCCAAGGGTGACGGCGACGGTGGCAAGGAAAAACTCCCTGAGATGGCATTAGGAAGAAACCTTGAGAGGAACCAGACTCAACAGGGAACCCATCCTCATTTGGGCGATAACAGATAGAAATGATATAACATCTTGTGTGATGTTATATCGATGGACGGCATCTTTGTCCCAAATGATAACGTGCATCTCCAGTCATGTCCAACTTCAACAGCGTTCTGTCTTCAAGAGGAACCGTTCTTTCATTCAGCACATGTGGAAATGAGGAAATGTGATGCGGCACAATTTATTGTATGGGCTGACTGTTGGTCTGTGGTTCAGGACACCATCGTTGGAGACGTTGGAGATGACCAACACATGCTTTTGTGATCACTGGTTCCAAACTCAAAGCTGGTGTCTTTTATAGATGGATAAGAACAGATGGCTGATTGAATAGTTGTGCAAAGGCATTTCACACAGATGCACTGGAGAATCATAATTATGCTTGTAATTGCTTGTAGCTGCCAATAAAAAAAATAACTTTTCTTAACACAATTAATTCAATAGAGAGTTTGGTCTTTAGATGAGATTACGTGGTGCGTTAACTGGTTCTAAAGGGGATGTGAAAACTGTTTGGAATTAATTAAAAATACAAACAGTACATACAGTACATTTGCAAGAAAAAGACCACTGCTTTGATATGAAGGTGATGATGGATAATAAGTGGATCCCAGTTTTATAATAATGTCTTAGTATTTGAGATATGCTGTAATATAAGATTAATGATGGATGGACAGGCTGTTGGATGGATAGAAAAATGGATAAATGGATGACATGACAAATGTTGAGCTGTAGTAAACACCAGCAATCAGAAGTTTTGAAAGGATGGATGAATATTCTATTGATGAATTGATATAAAGATATTGAGGAGTGGATGAAAGTATGGATAGATGATAATTGAATGGATTCATGGATGGATGATACAAGTGAGGTTTCCAAGATGGCGCCGGTGAGGTCGGCTGCCGTCACGACTGCTCCGACCACCTTTTCTTTGTTTTTGTTCTTTAAGTTAGTTTTCCAGCGTTTTAAAATCGGCAAAATCACCACCATTGAGTACATTAGGTACGATAGAGACACTCTTGTTTCTATTGGTATACAATGTACTCACAATTCAACGTTTTTAACTCCGGATCCGAGCTGGCCGAGTGAGATCCTGAGGGAGAACAATGGACGCGACGCGACGCGAAGCGGCGGCCCCGAGGGAAACGAGCCAGCGTCAGGAATAGGCTGAGAGCTCGTGCACACCGCACACCTCTGCCTAGCATCCTGCTCGCCAACGTCCAGTCACTGGAGAACAAACTCGATGACCTCAGGGCCAGGATAAAGTTCCAGAGAGACATTCGGGACTGCAATCTCCTCTGCTTCACCGAGACATGGCTGAACCCAGCGGTGCCAGACCACGCCATACAACCAGCCGAGTTCTTCTCGGTTCACCGCATGGACAGGACGCGGGACTCGGGGAAGTCAAGGGGAGGCGGTGAACAACATGGTGCAACAGCGCGTGCGTTGTTCCTCTTACACGCGCCTGCACACCAAATCTGGAACTAATGGCCATCATGTGTCGCCCTTTTTATCTTCCACGGGAGTTCACATCAGTCATAATCAGTGCCGTTTATATTCCACCACAAGTGGACACAGACATTGCCTTATGCGAGCTGCATGAGGCGCTCACACGGCACCAGGCACAACACCGGGACGGGGGACTTTAATAGTGCCAACCTCAAACGCGCAGCGCCGAACTTTTATCAGCACATCACCTGCCCCACCAGGGGTGATAGGACACTAGATCTAAGAACTGGGCAGGGACTAAGAACAATAACGGACTATAAAGCACCAACATCCGGTATGACGAACGTGGACGCGACTCTGGCAGACGAGCTCAACACTTTCTATGACAATTGAAACATGGATGAATAAAATCAAACATGAAAGTATGGATGGCTAAATGATAAGTGAATAGACAATGAAGGCTTGATGGGAATGTGGATGAATTAAGTAAATAAATGAATAAATAGAAGGATGGATGTAATGAGTGAGGGTCATATGTACTTTCCAATATAGACATTTTGCAATTAGACATTTTAGATCTATATGGGTTGGTAGGTGGAAGGCTGAATGGATAAATGAATGGATGGCACAACAATGAACACAATATTGAGTGATGGAGAAAAAGACAGAGGGATGTAGGAATGGCCAGATATTTATGAATGGATAGAATGGAGGGTTAGCTGGATGGATGGATGGATGGATGGATGAAGTATTGGTGAATGCATGGAAGGATGGACGAATGAAATCATAAATGAAAGGATGAATGGCTAAATGGATAGAAAGATGTATTTACGAATGGATGGATAGATGGAAGGATTATTGATGAACTCCATTTATCTGCCAGGAAAGATCCTCCACTATAAGAAGAGCAGACATCCATCATCGACACATCCATTCATATTCAATATGTGTGTGACTGGTGAGGTATTCATTCACTCATTAATTCCAGTTTTTCACACAACTTGCCAGTCCGATGTGGGTGAACTTTCCTAATCTTTTATGCCGCAGCTTTTTTAGTCGGTGGTCTTCTACACAGTTCTCTCGACTCACCAGCTAGCGACGGCACACGAGTGCATCACTGTGAATAAAAGCCCCTGAGTGAGAGAACGCAAACCTCTGCTGCGTCTTTTCTCTTCCATTTATACAACACATAATGTGAAGAGGGAGAGAGACAGAGTGAAAGAATGAGAGAGACAGAAAGCGGGAGGAGTGAAAGAGAGAGAGAGGAGGAGTGAGAGTGAAAGAGACAGGAGAAGATAGAGAGGAGATGGAGTCAGAGGGTGAAAGAAGGACAATTTTTAAAATTAGGAGAAGAGAAAGAGGATGAGAGAGAATAAGAGATAAATAAAGATAGCATGAGAGTGTGTGTGTGTGTGTGTGTGTGAGAGAGAGAGAGAGATTGAAAGGAAGATGGATGTTGGTGGTGACACTCAGGAGGAGTACAGTGGGTGGATGAAAGGAAATCGCAGAAATGCAGGACACACACACACACATTTTTTTCTATTGTGTTCTATAGAATAGTCAGCTCTATACTAATTCAGAACATTTCTGTGCAAACATGCCTTAATATGTGAGCTCACACTGCACACACCAACACACTCCAGCACACACCAACACACTCCAGCTCACACCAACACACTCCAGCTCACACCAACACACACCGGCACACACCAACACACTCCGGCTCACACCAACACACTCCATCTCACACCAACACACACCGGCACACACCAACACACTCCAGCACACACCAACACACTCCGGCACACACCAACACACTCCAGCACACACCAACACACTCCAGCTCACACCAACACACTCCAGCTCACACCAACACACACCGGCACACACCAACACACTCCGGCTCACACCAACACACTCCATCTCACACCAACACACACCGGCACACACCAACACACTCCAGCTCACACCAACACACTCCGGCAGACACCAACACACTCCGGCAGACACCAACACACTCCAGCTCACACCAACACACTCCTGCTCACACCAACACACTCCAGCTCACACCAACACACTCCTGCTCACACCAACACACTCCAGCTCACACCAACACACTCCAGCTCACACCAACACACTCCAGCTCACACCAACACACTCCAGCTCACACCAACACACTCCTGCTCACACCAACACACTCCTGCTCACACCAACACACTCCAGCTCACACCAACACACTCCGGCAGACACCAACACACTCCGGCAGACACCAACACACTCCAGCTCACACCAACACACTCCAGCTCACACCAACACACTCCAGCACACACCAACACACTCCTGCTCACACCAACACACTCCTGCTCACACCAACACACTCCAGCTCACACCAACACACTCCGGCAGACACCAACACACTCCAGCTCACACCAACACACTCCAGCTCACACCAACACACTCCGGCACACAACAACACACACCGGCACACATCAACACACTCCAGCACACACCAACACACTCCGGCACACACCAACACACTCCAGCACACACCAACACACTCCAGCTCACACCAACACACTCCAGCTCACACCAACACACACCGGCACACACCAACACACTCCGGCTCACACCAACACACTCCATCTCACACCAACACACACCGGCACACACCAACACACTCCAGCTCACACCAACACACACCGGCACACACCAACACACTCCGGCTCACACCAACACACTCCGGCAGACACCAACACACTCCGGCAGACACCAACACACTCCAGCTCACACCAACACACTCCAGCTCACACCAACACACTCCAGCTCACACCAACACACACCGGCACACACCAACACACTCCGGCTCACACCAACACACTCCATCTCACACCAACACACACCGGCACACACCAACACACTCCAGCACACACCAACACACTCCGGCACACACCAACACACTCCAGCACACACCAACACACTCCAGCTCACACCAACACACTCCAGCTCACACCAACACACACCGGCACACACCAACACACTCCGGCTCACACCAACACACTCCATCTCACACCAACACACACCGGCACACACCAACACACTCCAGCTCACACCAACACACTCCGGCAGACACCAACACACTCCGGCAGACACCAACACACTCCAGCTCACACCAACACACTCCTGCTCACACCAACACACTCCAGCTCACACCAACACACTCCTGCTCACACCAACACACTCCAGCTCACACCAACACACTCCAGCTCACACCAACACACTCCAGCTCACACCAACACACTCCAGCTCACACCAACACACTCCTGCTCACACCAACACACTCCTGCTCACACCAACACACTCCAGCTCACACCAACACACTCCGGCAGACACCAACACACTCCGGCAGACACCAACACACTCCAGCTCACACCAACACACTCCAGCTCACACCAACACACTCCAGCACACACCAACACACTCCTGCTCACACCAACACACTCCTGCTCACACCAACACACTCCAGCTCACACCAACACACTCCGGCAGACACCAACACACTCCAGCTCACACCAACACACTCCAGCTCACACCAACACACTCCGGCACACAACAACACACACCGGCACACATCAACACACTCCAGCACACACCAACACACTCCGGCACACACCAACACACTCCAGCACACACCAACACACTCCAGCTCACACCAACACACTCCAGCTCACACCAACACACACCGGCACACACCAACACACTCCGGCTCACACCAACACACTCCATCTCACACCAACACACACCGGCACACACCAACACACTCCAGCTCACACCAACACACACCGGCACACACCAACACACTCCGGCTCACACCAACACACTCCGGCAGACACCAACACACTCCGGCAGACACCAACACACTCCAGCTCACACCAACACACTCCAGCTCACACCAACACACTCCAGCTCACACCAACACACTCCTGCTCACACCAACACACTCCAGCTCACACCAACACACTCCTGCTCACACCAACACACTCCAGCTCACACCAACACACTCCAGCTCACACCAACACACTCCAGCTCACACCAACACACTCCTGCTCACACCAACACACTCCTGCTCACACCAACACACTCCAGCTCACACCAACACACTCCGGCAGACACCAACACACTCCAGCTCACACCAACACACTCCAGCTCACACCAACACACTCCAGCACACACCAACACACTCCTGCTCACACCAACACACTCCTGCTCACACCAACACACTCCAGCTCACACCAACACACTCCGGCAGACACCAACACACTCCAGCTCACACCAACACACTCCAGCTCACACCAACACACTCCGGCACACAACAACACACTCCGGCACACACCAACACACTCCGGCACACACCAACACACTCCGGCACACACCAACACACTCCGGCACACACCAACACACTCCGGCACACACCAACACACTCTATTACAAACCAACACACTCCAGCTCACACCAACACACTCCGGCACACACCAACACACTCCTGCTCACACCAACACACTCCTGCTCACACCAACACACTCCGGCACACACCAACACACTCCGGCACACACCAACACACTCCTGCTCACACCAACACACTCCAGCTCACACCAACACACTCCAGCTCACACCAACACACTCTATTACAAACCAACACACTCCAGCTCACACCAACACACTCCGGCACACACCAACACACTCCTGCTCACACCAACACACTCTATTGCAAACCAACACACTCCGGCACACACCAACACACTCCGGCACACACCAACACACTCCTGCTCACACCAACACACTCCAGCTCACACCAACACACTCCAGCTCACACCAACACACTCCAGCTCACACCAACACACTCTATTACAAACCAACACACTCCAGCTCACACCAACACACTCCTGCTCACACCAACACACTCTATTGCAAACCAACACACTCCGGCTCACACCAACACACTCCTGCTCACACCAACACACTCTATTACAAACCAACACACTCCGGCTCACACCAACACACTCTATTACAAACCAACACACTCCGGCTCACACCAACACACTCCGGCACACACCAACACACTCCTGCTCACACCAACACACTCCAGCTCACACCAACACACTCCAGCTCACACCAACACACTCCAGCTCACACCAACACACTCTATTACAAACCAACACACTCCAGCTCACACCAACACACTCCGGCTCACACCAACACACTCCAGCTCACACCAACACACTCCGGCTCACACCAACACACTCCTGCTCACACCAACACACTCTATTACACACAAGATGCGTCTCCTGTAATGGACTTTGAACGGACAATAAAATAACAAACAAATAGTCCTACTGTATGTATTTAATATCGTCCCTAAATTTCCATTCCGTAGCTTTTAGCATGACTGACTGCGTACATGTTTTTAGCATGACTGACTGCAGTGACATCAGCCTGTCAGAGGGTGGCGCTGGACTCAATACTGCTCTGTGTTTACGCAAGAAGTCTGTTCTTAAGTTCAAGTTCAGAATAGAACCTTCATACTTAATTAAACTCTTAATAAGACTTAATATCCGTGAATCCTGCATCTATCCCAGGAACATCCTGCGCGGGTGGTTGAGTTTATCCCACACAAGACTTTGATCTTTCCTTTCACTCCTGATGGTCTATCTCTCTTGTAGCTCACAGTCTTCTCTAAAGGCTTTAATCTCATCTGTGCAGCTTAATAAACTGTGATAAATGACCACCGCGGGATGTTTTTTTTTGGACTCGTGACATTTAGAGCAATTGGCACCTTCAGTTCTTTAGTGAGATGGATATCTCCTCTAGGTTAATGCCAAAACCACAAGCTTACAATGCTCTGTATTACAGCTGAGCCTGATTTATGCTTCCTTTACCACCTTATTTTAAACTTTACTGCGGCAACCCTGGATTTTCTGCATTCAGGAAGTTAAAACAACCACCGACATAATGACATCAGGGGGATGGGTGGGATTGTTTCTCCCTCCTCTTCCCTTAAATTCTACAGTTTATTTTCTGTCGTTGTTGTAAGATTTCATTCTGATTTGAAGTAGCTTGTCCTTTTTTGTCCCATTTAACAATTAATTTTTGGATAGGGGTTTAAACAGCATTAGGTCCCAAGTACTGTATGTTGTGCAAGATTTAGTAAAGACATAGAGCGATGGGTCCCAAGAAGGTTAGCAGTGCCGGGATTATGCGGAGAACTGCTTTTTTTTTAAGCAGCCAGTGCCAAGAGAAATCATGAATTAAAGTTAAGTGAGATTTATTGTCTATTTCTATATATTTTTACTTAATTTATGTCTTTTCCAAATGTTTTCGTAGGTTTTATATGCAAAAATATTTTTTTGATTTTAGTGTTGGAAATTGGTGATATTGATAATATTTTTGGTCGGCTGGAACGCATTGTCTGAATTTACATTATTTCCTACAGCGAAATTTCGCCTTAAGAATGCATAAATCCATATGCAGAGGTACCGCTGTATAAAAATACATAATGTGAGGTCTTTCCCACACTTTAATAGAGCTCTGAGACTTGTTTTAACTTGGTATATAAATAGTAAAATATGGGACCTTTAATAAAGTACTCTTTACAACCGTGGTGTAAAAGCATCTGAAGATGCATAAAGTGGATGAAGCATAAAGTCAAAGCATAAAGTGGATGAACTACAAGAGCAGAACACCACTTCGGGTTCCTCTACTGTCAGCCAAGAATCTGAATCTGAGGCACAGGCTTACTGAAAACAGACAGATGACAGATATGTGAATATGGGGAAAAACATCACAGAATCTTTTTTATTAATTAATTAATAAATAAATGAATAACTTTTGTGTGTGTGCATTCTCAGGTGTGGCTGTGTGGGGGCAGTGTAGAGGTTCTCCCCTGTTCCAGAATAGCTCATATCGAGCGCGCACACAAGCCGTACACGGACGACCTGGCAGGTCACATGCGAAGGAACGCGTTCCGAGTGGCCGAGGTGTGGATGGACGAGTTCAGGAACCATGTATACATGGCCTGGAATGTTCCACTGCAGGTACAGCAACCACATACAGTACAGTATAGACCTGATGGCAGTAGGAGATACTGTTTCATAGTTGAAGAACGGAGGAGAAGTTTCATTGTTTCAGGGTTTGGGTTCTCCAGTTTATTCGTACTTCGCAAATAATAATAATAATAATAATAATAATAATAATAAAAAGTGATAGCTTTTGCATTCCTGCCACTGACGACCCTGATTACATCATAGTGATGACATCATCATTCTAAGATCGTTCATGTTGAAAGTTCTCGCATCTTAGTGGCAAAAGTTTTGTGTGTGTGTGTGTGTGTGTGTGTGTGTGTGTGTGTGTGTGTGTGTGTATAGAACTCAGGGATCGATATTGGAGACATCAGCGAGAGGAAGCTCCTGAGGGACCGGCTGCGGTGTCGGCCCTTCCGCTGGTTCCTGAGGAATATTTACACTGAAATGCGAACTTACGCTGACACCATGGCTTATGGTGAGGTAAACACGCACACACACACACTTTCATGCTCCTGAACATCAAATCGTTCAGAAGATCTTTCCCCTTTGCAATGCGACATTATTGGAACGATGGCGTTTTAATAGGAGGGAAAAAAAGTATTATCTTATACATAAGGGTGCGAGGGATCAGGGTTAGTGAACAACACAAGCACTTGATAGAAGTGTTAAGAAGAAATCCATCGTAGATATCGTGGACACGGATGTCAACACGGAGTCAAAATCCCGAAAAGCACGGCAGTAAGTTAGCGCAGAGTTTTGAGGGATTAAAGGACTAAAGCGCCGCTGCATTGCTCTCTTTAGTGGTGGACGATGCGAGGTATAAATCAATCCAAACCACCAACCTGAAAAATAAATAAATGAACACGTGTGAAAGAAGCACAAATAACAGCATTTAATTACAAAATATACAGTATCCTGGAAGATCATGTGCTAATTAATAAAGATTATTACACAAGCAGGTCAGGGTGAATTTTCCCCTCATTGCATGTTTTACTTGTTTTTTTCCGTCTCCTGTGCTTTTTTTAAAGACGCTACAAATATTCCATTCGCCTCTCCAGGAAGCTTATACTGTCTTAGCATTAACGTTAAAATAAACATCGCTCATTTTTGATTATTATTTGTTATTACAAGAGTCTGGTGGAGAAATGTAACCTAATTGCTGTTCGTTTATGGATTAGCGTGATTAAGAGCTTTATGGACATAGACGAGCTGAGCTGCAGGGTGTACAGGAAAGCGTAGCGTCCATTAGCAAGCAGAGCGAATAAAGTAAAGCACATTCTGAATGCTTAATGTAATTCTTTCTCATCTTTTTTTAAACTGTTCTGCATGCTACAGCTGAGGAATAGCTTAAGGCCGGACCTGTGCGTGGATCAGGGGCCAGACTTGGACAACATCCCCACCCTGTACCTGTGTCACGGCATGACGCCTCAGGTTAGCACTCCGGCTCGCCTCTTCCTGTCCTCTGAGTGACTGTACCATGGTGTCCTCTGAGTGGTGTCCATGTTTTGATATTAATAAAAATGAGTAATGTTCACTCTCAGTCATTCTCTATGCTGCTTATCCTGTTTAGGGTTGTGGGAGGTCTTTCCAAGGGGACTTGGTGCACTAGTATACCCTGCACAGGGTGCCAGTCCATTGCAGGGCACAAGCACACACACAACCACTTACACACACACACATAGACACACACACTACGGCGATGTAAAAACTCCAATTAGCCTAATCTGCATGTGTTTGGACTGTGGGAGGAAACCAGAGTACCCGGAGGAAACCTACCAAGCACGGGGGGAACTTGAAAACTCCACACACACAGCCCCCGACGTGGGACTTGAACCCTCGACCTACAGTACATGCTTACCACTACGCCATTGTGCCGCTTTATTAACCTTCAATTCAGTTCAATTGCATGGAGAATGGATTACAGGAATAAAAATTCTAGATGTTCAGTACTGTGTAAAAGGCTTGAGCTTCTTCATTTTTTCATATTAAATGAAATGAAATGATGTAGATTAAATGAAAGAAATTGGAACAAATGTTTTACTATGACAGGCTGCAATGTGCCTAAAGTAGGGCTGGGCGATATGGCTGAAAACTGTATCACGTTTCATATCGGTCGATATCGATAATTATTGATTTTTTTATGACCCATTTAAAATAAGGACCAGTAGAAGAATATATTATATTTAAACATTTTTATTTTAAACTTAACCTTCCTATGATCATAGTCCCCTCAGTTATTAAGATAGAAATGTCAACAACCATGGAAAAATAATTAAAATGTAAACATAAGTCTAAAGTCACAATGAACACTTAACAATTATCTCTTAACATTTAAGGTGCAAAATTAAAAGAAAATGTAAGAAATGCTTAATAAAGTGTGATAAAATAGAAATGCGTTTATTATATCAGATGCCTTTAGAGAAAACTACAACAAAAATATATTGTTGTAATATATTTGAGTTTGATGTTAATTCACTGGCGGGCCACCAGGGGGCAATACCGCGCTGTATACTATATGTGTCGTGTGCACTGAATGCAGTAAAAGAAGAATACCGTTTCTTTTCCTCTGGTTGTCTCACACAAAAAGCAAGTAATATTATAGATGTTAGTTGTGCATATTGATGCAAACATAACAATTGTCATACCAAAGAATAAACTACCCGCCAATGTGGCTAGTGAGACTAAAGTTATTACCCGCCACAGCCGAATCTTACCCGCATTTGGCGGGTGGGCGGGTGCAAATGTCAACGCCATCTTGTCTCCGTTTATGCTTCCTGAATCGCGACCGTACTACTTCCGGGTCCTAGAGCCGGTCGCGGAGCGAGTGCGCATGACAGCAATCAAACTAGCTTCGCGACCAGCGTTTTCTTCCGACAGAGAATAAAAAATATCGAACGTTCTATCAAACAAAATTTTTATTGATATCGATCACGTGTCTATCGCTTGTCTATCGTTTTATCGCCCAGGCCTAGCCTAAAGATACAATTTAAAGATGTGTCGTTTATGTAACAACCTCAGCAGCGACCTCATTTCCCCTCTCATCCGTTCCAACCACTCAGCATTCAGCATCAGCAGTATAACTAATCACCGGCCTGATCATCTGTCATCATCTGCACCCCTGGTTCATGCCATAAGTTAGATGCTTTTTATGCTTGAATGGGTTTCAAGGTCACTGTGTGTCTCAACAAACACAAAAACATTCCTGTGAACCTGCTCAGGTACAGGGACTGGATTGAAAATGAAAGCCTTCATGAAGCCTGGAGAACTGTTCCTCATAAAACATCAAAGAAAGTCTTGACCTTTGGAAGCACAATATGATGAAATGAGGGCTAGTTCAAGACTTTTGTACATTATTTATACTGTATATTTATAGTTACATTAATGCATAGCTTTATCAATCGCTCCATAATGAGAAAGCTAGAGGTGACAGTGCCAAGGAAGAAACATTGAGAGACTCAAAAGGGAACACATTGTACATTTGAGTGATACCGGAAACGCAGCTACAGATATGATGTGTGAGCAAATCAATGCTCTGTGTGCAATTAAATAAGATTTTATCCATTTTAAATAATAAAAAAATATATACAAAATGAATATGTGGAGGTCAGCATTGATACTGAGGGAGACGCCTAGAAATAAATCAGTGTGTGTGGAGACATGGAAATGTGCTGCTAGAACTGTTTAAATAAAACATAACCAGATGCACGTTCGCCCTCTTCATCATTAATTATTAATCATCTATCCGTTACGGATTGATAACCTGTTCGACTGTCAGTTAAGAAAAAATTGTGAAATTGCTTCTCTAATTTATATTTACAGTGAAACCTCTGTATACAAGTTGAATAGAGGGTTAAATTAGGAGGCGAGTTCAGCACCTTAAATACTCGCTCCCTAATTTAACCCCCTATTCAATTCCTGATGAGTCATTCTATAATAATAATAATAATAATAATAATAATAATAAAAACAACTCCACTTTGTATTGTTCATTATTTTCCTTTAATACACTATCAAGTGTTTTATTTCTTACTTGGATTAATAGATTTTTTTTATATCTTTTTATCATTGCATCGTTTATTTAAGACTTTTTCACAAAACAGCAGAAAAGCAAATCAGTTAATAGTGTGAACCGCGTGTGTAAAGTAAATAATGTAAATGCAGATAATCCGTTACAGCCACCCAAAATTGTTACCAATATTACCGATTTCCAACACTATAATCATAGTTTTGTATATAAAAGCAATCCAAAATGTTTAGAAAAAAACAAGTAAAGTATGAGATAAATAGACATTAAACCTCACTTTAATTTATGATTTCTCTTTAAACTCACTTTGCTTGGCTTTCTACTAAGTTTTGAACAGCTCCCAGACGTACATGCAACTTAGCCGGCGTTCATTTCAGCTGGGTTTGTTTGATTTTATGCCGAAAATGCTTAGTATACGTAGGTAAATTTCACTTCTTAAGGCAAAAGAATCGTGTTGTGGGGCTGAGGTACCACTGCATATATGTTATATTTATATTAGATATTTATTTTAGCTGTTTAATGATACTGTGGGTGATACAGCGGTGTAGTGGTTAGCATGGTGGCCTCGCACCTCCAGCGTCAAGGGTTCGATTCATGCCTGTTTGAAGGTGTTTGTTTAGAATAAGTAAGTGAGTCTCCAGTTAGTCCTTGTTTGCACTTATAAAAAAAAAAAGGCACAACTTTTCATGTTAGTAATAAATGGGGAAACTGTTAACCCCTCTATCCTGAAGATTATTGCAAAGCACTGACACTGGAGACTCCTTCCATACATTCTAAATAAACATCTTCTTACAGAAAATCGTTGAATCGAACGTTGGAGACGTGAAGGATCGGGCGTACGGTACTCTACAACTCCTTATACAGTATATGAGCTGTTACTATAGAAACCATAAGGTTAATATAAACCCGTGATTTGCAGCTGCACTATTGTCAGAGCTGCTGCTGGAGAAAATGCTAATTACTGTAATTTGCGCGAGACTGCACTTTATAGTGTTGTTATTGTTACTACTATGACTCTCGGCCTCGTAAACAAAGTCTTTAAGATTAGATACTGCGACTCTGACTGTGATTCTGTCTCACTCATAAGTCAGTTGAAATAAAAGCTTCCTTCCGTAAATCTCGTTTGAGTTTCGTGCCCTTTAAATAATCGACAGTCTATCATTCGGACCAACAATAAAAGAAACGACTCAGCATCCTCCTCTTCTTCATACTGTAGTTTCATGGAAAAATCTTTAATTGCATGTCATGTGGTGCTTTTTCCCCTCCATTGTGTTGGGTGTGAAGACTGAGCCGCTTTATCGCTGTGTGTTATGCTGTGCTAGCATTTCTGCGAAACGGATGATTGCTGTGTTTCAGAAAAATTTTCAGGGGGGACAAAAAAAACCCTCCCTAATATTAAAGGCATAAACCTTGACTCAGGAGTTTGCTGTAGAAAAGCTGAACGTGATGCTGCCGGGTCGTGCATCAGCAAAAATACTATGAAAAATATACTATAAATATCAGCTTATCCGGAGAGCTCGGGTCTGTCGTGCGTAATAATCTGAAAATGAATTATCAAATGGATTTTATCATTAGTTTTAATTAGGGTGGAGTTAATTCCGGCCTGATGTCTCTTTCTCTCTCTGTACTCATTCTTGATGCGATGATCCACTAGTACGCTAAACATAAAAAATATCAGCAAGACGTGAAGCATCTGAGTTTGCACCGTTCATTAGCATTTTGTTCAGGTTAGCAGAAACGCTCACATCTGCTAACATCATAACTAGGTACTCTCAAAGGAGGAGACATAGCGGTGCCGAGTGTTATACCGGAGCGTTTCTGCTGACGCTTTGCAGCAACATTTTGCACAGTCGCAGAGTAATGTAATAAACTGCCTTTTCTTATGAACTACAGTAACACATTATTCATATGTTTGATTTTAGTTAAGAAAAAATAACAAATACAAGCAGACCATTAAGAGTGGATCATTAGGGTCTTACGGGATTTGAAATCACAGCCTTCTGCACAGGTCACATTAACACTAAATCTGCCCTTATTATAAGTGAATCCCTCTTTATCATCATTAGTCAGCTGTGCATTTCATTTCCTTTGCCATCTGTTATTCTTATGTTTGTCTTTTTTTTTTTATTTCGCAGTGCCACTAAAGTTTTAAACCTGATTGTTTTTTTTTTTTTAATAAATTCATCTCATTAAAAACTTACAGAAGTCCAGCTGCAAATCATGTGCTCGTTCAAATTATTTTATTTTTGTATAATAACCTGCACTAACCACTATTAAACAGATTTAGCATTGTATAAGAAGATGTTTATTTAACATTATGGATGGAATGTCCAGTGTCAGGGTTTTGTTACAGTCAGAGATGAAGCTGGTCACACCGTCTCTCAGGGATCGAGGAAGACATGCATCCAGGCTGTTTTCTGTTCTGGCTCCTACAGTAGGTGGTGGAACGAGCTTCCTTTAGATGTTTTTACAGCCGAGTCACTGGAAATCTGTACATAAGGACTAAAGCACTATCTGTTACTTAGGTATTTGGGGTACCCCCCCCCCCCCCCCCCAAAAGAAGAAAAGAAAGAAAGAAAGAAATGAAAACCTCCCCAAGAGTTTGACTGATGGTCACGTCAGTGAACCAGTGTAAGGATTTTTTTATTGATGGAAACTTCAAAGCACTTTTGTAGGTCCAGTTTGCTAGATACTGTATCGTAAATGTAAACTTTAACTTTGACTTTTCTACCATCTTCAGGACAGAGGAGTTTACGCTTTTCAGTTTCTCTATAACATGACAAGCTGCATTTATTTTTGTGTGTTCATGAGAAATTTGTTCTCAAGTTGCTGCATAATGTTCGATATAAATATATATATTGTACCAGTGATTCCCAAGCTTTACTAAAGCTTGGAAGCCCTCTGCTTAAAAAAAAAAAAAAAGTATCAGACTGATGATATTTAAAGTTAGTAACCTAGTGACCAGTGTGAGGATCTATCTAATGACGGAAACTTCTCAGCACTTTTGTAAGTCATTCTGGTTAAGAGCATCTGCCAAATGCCTAAATGTACAGTACATGCTTGTATTCAAGAAAGGCTGAGCCTCCTGCGCCCGCACCAACCCGCCTTCTACTCCTGCACCAACCCGCCCAAAAAGTACTGGGGGGAAAAAAGGTGAAATAATTGAAAACATGTTTTATATTCTAGTTTCTTCAAAATAGCCCCCCTTTGCTCTGATTACTGCTTTGCACACTCTTGGCATTCTCTCGATGAGCTTCAAGAGGTCGTCACCTGAAATGGTTTCCAACAGTCTTGAAGGAGTTCCCAGAGGTGTTTAGCACTTGTTGGCCCCTTTGCCTTCACTCTGCGGTCCAGCTCAACCCAAACCATCTCGATTGGGTTCAGGTCCGGTGACTGTGGAGACCTTTTTTTGTTCAGTACATAACTCCACATGTGTTCATTCATAGTTTTGATGCCTTCAGTGAGAATCTACCTGATTGTAAATGGTCATGAAAATGAAGAAAACACATTGAATGAGTGAAGGTGTGTCCAAACTTTTGGCCTGTACTGTATATAATACCTGATGAGTCAATCTATAATAATCATAATAATAATAATAATAATAAAAACAACTTCACTTTGTTGTTCATTATTTTCCTTTAATACACTTTCAAGTGTTTTATTCCTTAATTGGATGAACTGAGTTTTAATATAGCACTATAATCCCTTTTATCATCGCATCGTTTATTAGACTTTTTCATAAAACAGCAGAAAAGCAAATCAGTAGATAAACCAGGTAATGTTCCACCCCCCCACATACACACAAACACACACACACACACACACACACACACACACACACACACACACACATACAAATCCGACCTAGCCGTCTGTAATGCGCATGTCTGATATCTAAATATTAATATTTCATTTTCAAAAAAAAAAAAAATTTATAAACTGGCGGGGGCCAATAATTGTGGGCGATACTGTGTAACTAGCTTTCACTCACTCAGTGTCACTTACTTTCCTGCAGAAAAGCTGCAAAGCACTGAGCACTAAAACCGTTTCCCTGAAGCAGAACTGAACCCCGTCTCTGCACAGCCGCCTGTTTTAGCTCATTTCGTCCCGTTTTGCTTCTTTGCCCAACGTTTTCCTCTGCACCTGCCAGAAGGACATAAAGAGCTGTTTGTGTGGTGAAAGCTCTCTTACTGTAAATGCTTTTTTCCTCTCCGTTTTTTTTATTCGCTTTGATTTTTCAACTAATTTTAACGGATGGGTGCCAATACTTTTAAAACAACTGTCTATTTTTTTTATTATTATTATAAAAAAAAGAAAAGAAAAGAAAGTTGGTTTGGAATAAATGTTTGCAATGTTTTATAACGAATTGCAAAAGAGCTTTATAGGAATAAATCACTTGGTGGTGCGGGTGTCGGCGTGCTGTTATAGGAAACTAATCAACAACAGAGAAGTCGAAATCGTTATCGACTTTAAATGTATTCATTAATTAATATTAACTGTCCTGAACCAGTTTTTACAGCGTTTCCCTCTAATACTGCAGCAATTCCTTAACACGGCATTCTGAACAACACATCTGGTACTCTGCTCTCTAACCCACATCACGGGATGTAATAATTCATTCATTCATTAGTTTATTTAACAGGGACAATGCAGTATAACATTGCTACAATTTCATGCAGCCGATGCTCTACATATAGGCTTCTAGCCAAAGGCTAATTTGCAGTCCCAGTCCCTGGTTAGGCTTAAAAAAAATTTTAAAAAATACACATTATACAACCAAATAAAAAATAGAATAAACAGCTGAGACTGTGTAAAACCATCAGTGTTCACATACCTGTTTTTGTTTGAACCAATTTTTCAGTTTTGTTTGAAAAATGTTCAACTGTGTTTGCATTTTCAATTCAGCTGGCAGACTGTTCCATAGCAGTGTACCTGGAACTGAAAATGTAGATTGTGCAAATTTAGTTTTTCTCTTTGGTGCTATACAATTCTGAGTAGTTGCACCTCTTGTAGTGATCCCCTTACTACTCTGTTTTGATATTAATTGGGATATAACTTTTGGTGCAAGATTATTTAAACATTTAAAAAACATTTTAATAAGAAATGAATTTATGAAATTTTCAAAACTAAGCAAACTATATTTTTGTAAAATGTTACAATGATGCCATCTATTTGATTTCTTATCCAAAACTTTTAGTGTTTGTTTATATAAAGATCTAACAGGTTTGATAGTCAGTTGAGAAACCTGACTCCAGACAGTCACACAATAAGATAAATGTGAAAAAATAATTGCATTCATGTATAACTTGGCTGCTTTCAGAGATATATATGGTCTAATCATGTAAAAACAATTCAGATTTGTTCTGATTGTTCTACACAGCCACTTAACATGCATATCAAATTTTAAATGAGAATCTAAAATAACACCTAAATATTTAAAATTATTGACTGTTTCAATTTCCTTTTGATTGATCTTAATTATAAAACCACTCATTTCCTTCTTTCTAACTGAAAAACACATTGAGACAGTTTTTGTACAATTCAGGGTCAAACAACTGTTCTGTAGCCACTGTGACACACCAATCATTTCATTTGTTAATATTTCTGCAGCTAGGCTTGGAGTCTGTGCAGATACATAAATGACTGTGTCGTCTGCATATAACTGACATTTTGTTTGCTTGCAACAGTTTGGAAAATCATTGACATATAAGGAAAACAGCAATGGGCCCAAAATTGACCCTTGAGGGAGACCCATCTCATTATTTCCTAAGGCTGATCTTGCGTTATTAATTTTAACACACTGATCTCGGGATTCTAAATATGATCTAAACCAATTCATTGCCTGCTGGGAGAAATTGAATAAACTTAATTTGTGTAGGAGAATTTCATGATTCACAGTATCAAATGCCTTTTTGAGATCTAAAAACACTGCACCTACTACATTACCTTTATCTAAAGATTCCTTAATAAATTCTATGATTATATAATTAATACTTATAAGAGCCCTTACGCAGGGCTTCGGAGAGGGCTGTTGGTTTTAGCACAATCTAAAAATTCTAAGGTGTCTAACATCATTTACTTGCTGACGTTAATTTGCATTTGATACAGCTCCATCATCATAGACCCTACACATCATCCTGTGTCGCGTTAAACTACCATGATTTCAGATAGCTGGTTAGCTAACATGATGCATTACAGACAGGGAGCAGTTTGACATGTGCATAATTTATGGCTTTATATAATTCTGAACTGACGAGAAACATTTAAATTCATCCCCGTACAGATGTCATGAATGAGAAATCTATTTTTTTTAGCTGGCTGCAAAAATGTTTATTCCCGTTGTAAAGTAGGGGGTTTTAGAGCCGGTATGTCCTAGTGGACATTTAATGAACTGCACATTTATAAAACTGCTCACTTAGAAAACACCTATAACACATCCACAGGCTCTTTCTCACGAGTCCTTACGCACTATTTCAGCCGGAGTTTCTGTTGTCGGTCTGCCTCTGAATTATCCTTTCTACCTTTGTGTCGGCAAAAAGTGACGTTTCCAATTGGAAACGTCAAGTGAACTTCAAGCCTCTTTTTACAGCCTGGTTATTGAATACATTTGAACGTGTCATAGCTGGAGAATTTCTCTCAAAAACAGCGTATTACTGCGAGAATGACAGAACGCGCCCGACCCCGAGATCAATATCGACTCGGATCTGTCAAACCAGGGAGCTCTCACCAGGAACTGTGCTGCACCTGAATATAGAAAGCAGCTCCTTAACATAACTCTTTGTATTTTTAGTAAGCTCACTTTTTTTTTCCTTTTACCTTTGTGTCTTTGATGCTTAGCTTTAAAAAACATCCTCATAAATATTGCAGCATCAGTTTCAGCATTTCTCTCTTTTACAGTGAGGATGATAATAAAGAATTTATTTCAGTATAGCCTGTAGAATGATGACGGTGAAAAGTCATGGCCGGCTTTGTTTTTTCATTGCAGATTACCTCATATATGATAAAGAGAGTTTTTAACTGTTATGGAAATTTTAAGAACACCAACATGATGTGTCTTAGTAAGGACGGCCTCAGTGAAGATTAGTGGAGATATACAGTACCTTCCATGGTTATTTTGATGATGGTGGTATAACCTGAAATGATGAAGATATTTCAGGTAACCATTTGAAACCTTTAATTACATTTTTGAAACGTTTTTAATTACTGCTAACACCAACTTACACCAATTTACACCAGTTAGCTACAGTATGACATGAACACCACTTCCAGGTGAACTAAACAACATTAATCACCAACTATATTCCACCAAACTGGTGATAGGATCATGGACATCCAAGGCTCACTCATGGAGACCAAAGGCTAACCCGTCTGGTCTAATCCCACAGAAAAGCCAATGTAGCACAAAAGTCAATGCTGGCCACAATAGAAAGGCACCAAAACACTCATTGCACTTCAGCAAAGACCCCAAGGCCTGACTCCAAACTTCACAGATCCCAATCTGATAGGGCACACATGGGATGCCACAGACGAACATGTCTGATTGATCCATGGAGGCCCCATCCCGCAACCCTCAGCACCCAATAATCCACCTTCAACATCCCGATTCCAGACACGAAAGTAGACCGCTGAGACCCTGCGAGGGGGGTCAGAGCTGTCCCAGTGGCACAAGGGGAACACAAAACCCAGGTGGTTTTAATGTCATGCCTGATTGGTGCATTGGTACACAAAATACAGAAAACCAGCGTACAAATAATCTTTGTGACTGGAAAATCTTCTAAACTAATTTTGGTGAATAAACCAGCCAAGAATAGTTAACAAGGAAACATTGTGTTACGCTCGGTGGTTAAGACATTGGACCGCTCATTGTAAAGTCACATTTTCAAACCCCAGCACCACCAAGTTGCTCAGATGTATAATTCGATAATTGTAAGTCGCTCTGCATAAGCATGCCTGACAAATGTCTGACTCCATTTCCCGGAGTGTACCTCAGACCAATGGACTCCAATTCCCAGTTCACATGCTCAAGTTCACACAATTACTGCTTGCGCATCTGACGTACTGTACCAAGTCTTTGGGTGCATTCTGTTCCACATTCTGCTTTAACCAGTACACTCTGCTCCCTGTTGAGGGGGTGTCAGTTAAGGGACCTTCCTTTAACAAGATCTGTCTTTTCGGAAAGACCCCCGAGACATCACCAGCGCTGACCTCACCAGCGCTTAAAACGTTACCCTGGTAATGAAAAAATGAAAAAAAAAAACCTCAGATACCTAAAATAAAATATTTGGCTAAAACATGGTATTGCTGATAAAAAGTGCCTCACCTACAGTAGGTGAAAACGTGTATTTTCAGATACGATCATATAACATGAACATTTTTCATAATATTTAATGTTTCCTATCTCCCGATCCATGCTTCATTTTTTGTTTTATTCAAATATTTCAACCTTCTTAACTGTCATTCAGATGAAACTTGGCCAATTTAGATTTCACATTAAATAACAAACCTGAAAAAGTGTATTATTCTAAAATGCAAAATTGTTAAGATTTTGCAACATCAGTTTGACATGGTTATGGTTAAATCCTAATTTTGCATGGAATGCTTTAATTTAAGCAAGAATTTTACAGTTCATATGCTTCTAGAAACGTACACCCAATTTTTGTATCGATACTCATAAAAAAATATGAATCATTAGCAATTTAAATGATTAGTTTGAAGCGAGACAATATATTGCTGAAAATTGGGTCACATATCATCTTTCCAAAGCAGCTAAAGTTAGAAACTTTAATTTTGAATTTTGTAGGGAAGCGAGATCGGTCACTTCCATCCATCCATTTTCTTCCGCTTGACCTCGGTCATTTCCATGTTGCAAAAATTTCCAAAGTAACTTCTTTGCTCGCATACATTTTCTGCATTATAGGCTTTATGTAAATCTAGCCGACCTGAAAACACAGCTTTCCCTTCCACAGCTGGAACAGGTGTCTCTAAAATACATTCACACAAAGTGGTCCAAAAAGGCCTAATTTTTCACCAGAGCTGTGGATTAAAGTCTTAGCATCGATTCTGGGCTTAGCAGGACAAAGAGACATGCGTTACTGATCCTGATCAAACCCGCAGCAAATGCTGGAGGATTTGGTTTTTTCTTTTTTCTCTCTGTCTCTCCCTTAAAGTGCAGTCAAAAGGAAATAATTCATCATTTAACTCCAGTAGTGTTTTTTCTTTTTCTTTTTATATTGCGTGAAGGTTTCTCCTAGAATATAGTCAGGTCTGCGCTGTATATATCTATATATATATCTATATATATATATTATAAAAGTACAAATCTTGGAAGACACCGCATGTGCGTATTATGTGCTGTAAGAAAAGACATAATAATAATAAATACTTAAGAACGGCTGTGACTTTATAAAACTATAAGCTTCTTACGCAGTCTGTATTAAAGCTTTTCTAGACATGGGTGGCTTATTTCATGCCTTCTGGAACAAATCCAAAAAATGCATCTCTGTCTCTTTTCTGTGCGTACTGTAGATTCAATAAATGCTTCATAATATCATTTCAGAACGTGTACTACACCAGCTCGGGGCAGTTGCGCGTCGGCGTCTTGAGTCCAACTATCGATGACAACGATAACAAGTGCCTGGTCGACGTGAACGGGCGTCCGCGCCTGCTGGAGTGTAGCTACGCCGGGAACAAGCACATGAAGCTCTCCTGGCTCTTCACTCAGGTCTGCTCTTTACCCAGAATCCATTTTTAATGTGATATTGTGCGCATGACGGCATTGTTTTATATCTAGCTGTAGCATTTATGATTTTGGCGAAACTAGACTTTAGTGGTCTGAACACACAGAGGGAGCAAAATATGCCCACACTTTCTGTGTGGGAGGGGCCTAGTCTCACTCCTCTGTCAATCACAATGACACTTGCTAGTTTCAGAGCTCGTGTATGTGGAAGAGGGCAAACAGCGCTTTCTTCCAGCTGTTACGCAGCATAAGGAAACATCAAGGTCAGAAAAGTTTGTTATATATATATATATATAACAAACAGGTGTGGTCTCTTTGCTCAGTAAAGCCTCTCCTTATAATTAATCTGAGCTCAGACTCCTGCGTCGACTCACATCTGAAAGGAACAAAAGAGTCGTCTCATGGTCTCACACACTCACACACACACACACACCTAGTGTAGTGTTTTAGTGGTTTGGAAATTCTGCTTTCTGTTTTCTGGCTGCCTGTTAGAATGTTCTTGTTAGCAGCACTGACACATCTGTCTGACGCAGCGAGTATGTATTAGAGACGTACAAAGAACAAAGGCGGAAGGAATAAGGGTTCACACTTTTGTGATTCTGCGAGACGTGGCCACTTTATAATAAAATTTCTTCATAGTGGTAACCGGAGTACCACGGAGGAAACTCACCAAGCACGGGGAAAAAACACGCAAACTCCATGCACACAGACCTTAAAGCGGGAATCGAACCCTGACCCTGGTGGTGTAAGGGTTCGATTCCCGCTTGAGTTTGCGTGTTTTCTCCTCGTGCTTGGTGGGTTTCCTCCAACGGTACTCCGGTTTCCTCCAACAGTCCACAGACATGCAGATTAGGCTAATTGCCGTTCCCAAATGTACCCCACCCTGAACCCTAAGTCTCCTGGAATGGGCTCCAGGCCCCCGTAACCCTGTACATGACGTATCTTGTAAACAGAGACAAATGGGCCGTATTTTCTTGAACACATGAGGAATGCACAAGAAGGTGCACATACCTTATTTTCTTAAGATAAATCAATTACATACAGTAGAAAAGAAAAAAAACGTACTGTACAGATGTCTTGTTATGTGCCGGTATGTGCTGTTGTACTGAATATTAGCACGGCTGTGATATTTTCTGTACTTGGGCTGCGGCTTCGTCCCTACGAACTAACCACAGCTGTGCTGATATCCAGCACAACAGCACTCCCTCTTGTGTGTGATGTGGTTTAATTATAGTTTTAATTATACTAATTAATCCAATTTAAGAAATCACATAACAGTAAAGTAAATAATCTTCTATATTCTGCTGCATGTGTACATTTTATATGGAAACGTTATGAGAACATCGCAGTCACGTAATCCTTCTCATTTCTTTTGTGTGTAAAATTGTGACTTCTCAATGACTTTTTTTTCCAGCGTTAGAATTTCCCCACACATACTGTATTTAAATATACCAATATTACTTTATTAATAAGAATTAACCCTACGTCTTATTACACCAACCCTTATGATTAAGGAAGTGCACTTTATTTTTAAAGCATGCAGCGTCCGTGAGTCGGTGTGAGCGGTGAGACTTTACAGTCCTCTGCAGTCATTATTTTTATTCGAGAGGGTCATCAGCACCCAATGCACGTTAAAGACCATTATTTTTCTCCAGTCCGGTGCCTCATTAAACACTGCTTTTCCCCGAGCCGGCTCATTATTACACCGCCGCCTTCATCAATCTTAGTAAACGTCCAAACCTGGCCAAAGGTTTGTGAGTTTTCCTTTTTCGAGTTTCCTGTGCGGAGGAATCCTGTACGCATTTATGTGCAGAGAAGAACAGACACGGATGTCTAAACCACTGGATATTAAGATTTTGGATTTTATCGCTGGTGTCTCTGAACACATCTGCTCTAATTAAAGTCTCCTCTTGTTGCAGACGTGAGCAGGTGTGTTACCTCCAGGCTGCTTTTCATCTTTTGATCTGTCTAACGTGTGACGAACGCGGACAAGGGTTTCAGCTCTCGTCCCCCCAACGCCCCCCCCTCCCCTCCCCTCGATGCGCTGATAATGTAAATCTGGTCTGTAATAGAGGTCTTGCAGCACGTGTCCTCTGTGCGTGGTGTGAATATTTCCCAACGCTCCTTTCTCCATTTGAGGGATGCTCCTGTCTCCGCGGCAGGGTGTGAATGAACCTGTCAATCATAAATTGCCTTGTTATTTAAGTGCTCTCAAACTTTAACATATTCAGCCAGTTTTTTGGTGGAGCATGATCGATGTGTCAAGTTAAAATACTCCATAGGAATTGATTTTCTAGGCTGTTTCAGCATCCGATTTTTTTAGACGTTCAGTACAATCACTTTATTATTCATAAAATGAAAGCGCTGACGGTGCTCGAACCGGAACAAGGGACTGCCTTTAAACAAGTCCTGTACAAATATAAAACATATGAAGTAACTAACTAGTACTTCATCCATAGTGTAGTGCAGGATTTTATGTTTTGGCAAAAAAAAATAGTACAATTGGCAGAAGTGTGGCTTAGTGGTTAGCGTTATTAGCCTTGCACCTCCAGGTCCTGGGTTCGATTCCGGTGTCGGGTCTCTGTGCATGTAACCCCTTTGCTTGGTGGGTTTCCTCCGTGTTCTCTGGTTTCCTCCCACAGTCCAAAGACTGGTGGTGTAGAGGTTAGCACTGTCACCTTGCACTTCCAGGGTCCGGGTTCGATTCCCGGCCAGGCTCGATTCTGCTCACTGTGTGCATGTTCTCCCCGTGCTTGGTGGGTTTCCTCCGGACACTCCGGTTTCCTCCCACATTCCAAAGACATGCAGGTAAGGATAATTCATTCATTCATTCATTTTCTATACCGCTTAATCCTGTGTTCAGGGTCGCGGGGGACCTGGAGCCAATCCCAGGAGACTTCGGGCACTAGGCGGGGTACACCCTGGACAGGGTGCCAATCCATCGCAGGGCACACACACATACACACACACACACACACCCAATCACACACTACGGGCAATTTAGGAACGCCAATTAGCCTAACCTGCATGTCTTTGGACTGTGGGAGGAAACCGGAGTACCCGGAGGAAACCCACCAAGCACGGGGAGAACATGCAAACTCCATGCACACAGAGACGGGAATCGAGCCTGGCCGGGGAATCGAACCCAGACCCTGGAGGTGCAAGGCGACAGTGCTAACCACTACACCACCGCGCCGCCGTAAGATTGGCGATGGATTGGCACCCTCTCCTGGGATAGGCTCCAGGCCCCCCGTGACCCTGAATACAGTATAGAAGATGAGTGAGTTCCCAAATTGCCCCAAATGCAATTTTGACCACTATTAGCCTCCACGGTCCCTAGTTGGACTACAGAGGTTCCTAGACGGATAGTATAATTCAGTTGCATTTTTTTTTACTTCTGATATTAATATTGAAGCCTTGAGATTGATAACACCTGCTGTTTTTTTGTTTCTTATATAGTTGTAACGACATTATGGATGTGATGACGTCCATCATCTGAGGCATGTCGTTTAAATAAACAAACCAAACATAACTTGCAACATTTATTTGGAGCGTTTATGCCGTTTAACATCCGTTCACACCACATCCGAGCACATCCATGGTCCCTTAAGATTCTAACACGGTTTAGAATTCCAATCAGAGATTGGGCGGGGCACGGCAGCTTTCCACGCCCAGCGCGTGTCTCATGTGATGCATCTCGTAGTGTCGTACTATTGCTCCCACTTTCATTTTCTTTCAGAAATGTTAGCATGAGGTGCCTCTTGACTGTAATATTGTATTTGTGGTGCACATTGTTCTGTATACACTTTACAAGCACCAACAGCATGCCCCCTAGTGGTCCAGCGGTAAACATGCAATTCTCCCGCCGCAGTGACCACGGTTTGAATCCTGCTCATGACATCATTTTTGAAACAGCGTGCTTTGGACGTTTGTTCAGTGTTTTATCTTATTGTCATGTAGTCAACGTTGTTTCAACGTCATTTCATCAAAGTCATTCAAACTTTCAAAATTAACCCAAAACTAACAGTGTCTCAACATCTGTACAATGATAATAATAATAATAATAATAATAATAATCCTGTTTGGAAGCTTTAAAATGTAAATGAAATACAATTTATCATAATAAAAGAAAAATCTCGAAACTTTTTTTTTAGATCTAAACATTTTTAGTTAAAAAAATATAATACCTAATTTCCGAATCCGATTCCAATGTTTGCCTTTTGATACAGAATCTGATATCCTTTCCATCCTCGTTATTCACTCCACATCGTACTGATACTGGGTAACAGATGAGTCTCTAGTTTAGACCCATATCTCATGAAGCATGAAGTTGTACGGCGAACATTCTTCCCCTCGCTGTTTCTTTCTGTTTGCTTTTTTTCTATTTAGCTCCACCCACTTCATTTGCATAATGCATGATGAGATTCTGAGCATCAATAGTGACAAAAAAAAAAAGCCACATTTCTGTGTGGGTTCTGTAAAGATCATCGTATAAGACACATAATCATAGAGATGAAACTCATCACCTTCATATACTGTACTGTACCTGCCGTATCAAACTAATCAAAACTTGCAAAATGGATCAGTCGTTCAGCCACAGTACAGAGCGTTAGGTTTAAATGAAGCCTGTTTGTCCTTGGAACAGTCGAACAGGAGAAAGACCTCAGTGTCAGGTTTTTGAATTTCATATCAGGGAGAGGTTTCATCTCAAGCTTCTGCTTTCATCGATTTTCAGCCTTCAACTTAAACACCGGACGACTTCAAGCTCCAGCTGAATTTGACGTTTGAATTTCAACTCGAAGGTGCTTCAGTTAACTGCAAACCCAAAAGTCAAACTCCCTTTATTTCTCTATATAATCCCCTGATACACTAACGCACTTATCCTAGTGTTTCACTATTGCTTGTACACCATCAAGGTAGAACGTTTTCTCAGTACACTTGAGCCATGATCAGACTGCCTGGCTTCACATATGAAGCGCCGGCCTCCCAGGAACTCCTTTAATGGCCCGAACATGTGGGAATGGATTGGAGTGAGGTCAGGACTGTACGGGTGGTGACTAATGTGGTGTTGGTGCTTGAAATCTTTTTCACCACAAATCCCGGTTTGACTTGAACACCCATCGTGATTATATCAGCTTTCCTTTTATAAACTGCTCTCATTTCAATCGGTGCAGCTCGAGTGACATCCTGCTGGCAGTGTTTTAAATGCATCGTGTTAATCTGTCTGATTTTGTCCTTTTTTTTTAATGGCTTGGTATTCTGTAAATGTAATAAGGAAGTGATGTTCGTGCATGTTAACATCTCTCCCTCTTTGTTTCTCTCTCACTCACCAGGGAGGATCGATCCAGAACACTGAGTCAGGCTACTGTCTCGAGCTCGTCCAGAGCAGGAGCGTAGAGGTCGGCTACCAGCTCGTCCTTCAGACATGCACGACCCAGAAGTGGACGATTACGAACGTACTGACTGCCGAAGCTCGTCGATGATTGTTTTTGTTCCCTAAGAAACTCTGCCTTTATATCCAAAGGCTCTATTTGGACATTTTTAACTTATATGCAGTGCATATACAGTAACGATTTAGATGTTCAGCAGTTCAAGTCTCTATAGCTGTGAGGATGCTAATCATGTGTACAAACTACACCGCAGTGTGTTAACTAAAACCTGTCCAATTGTTGTTGTTTTTTTTCTTTTTAATTAAATTTTATGTAGTTATCCCATTTTATCTGTTATCACCTTGGTGTTAAAGACATGAAGCTGATAGTTGGTGCATTCTCAGTGTTCAAAAGATTTCTAAATGTCATGGTTCCACAAAAAAAGAGAGTTATTAGGTGACAAAAAGTGCATTTTCAGACCATGATTGGGTCTTATCTTATACCATTCCGACCTGCGTGTATGGAGTTTGCTTGTTCTCTCCGTGCTTGGTGGATTCCCTCTGGGTACCCTGGTTTCCTCCTATAGACCTGAAGAGAGGGTTAATGGATAGAAATGGTAAAAAAGAAATATATATATAGTATATATTTAGTGATAGGCTCCAGGTCCCCCGCGACCCTGAACACAGGATTAAGCGGTATAGAAAATGAATGAATGAATGAATGAATATATATTTAGTTAAGTATCGTGATGTTTTTGTGTGGCAATACATGTATCGCCACACTGGCTCCAGAATTAATTTTTAAAAAATGTAATTTAAAATTTTGTTTTATTTTCAATTGATAAAAGCTTGCCATAGGCGGCGCGGTGGTGTAGTGGTTAGCACTGTCGCCTTGCACCTCCAGGGTCCGGGTTCGATTCCCCGGCCAGGCTCGATTCCCGTCTCTGTGTGCATGGAGTTTGCATGTACTCGCCGTGCTTGGTGGGTTTCCTCCGGGTACTCCGGTTTCCTCCCACAGTCCAAAGATATGCAGGTTAGGCTAATTGGCGTTCCTAAATTGCCCGTAGTGTGTGATTGGGTGTGTGAGTGTGTGTATGTGTGTGTGCCCTGCGATGGATTGGCACCCTGTCCAGGGTGTACCCCGCCTAGTGCCCGAAGTCACCTGGGATAGGCTCCAGGTCCCCCGCGACCCTGAACACAGGATTAAGCGGTATAGAAAATGAATGAATGTAATCCATTCATCTGTAATCCAGCAGGTGGTGCACTCTGAACTATTCAGACAGCACAGCACTGCTTAATATGAGCAAATTATTAGCTAAGCTTGATTAGAATTGTAAGAAATTCTGAAAAAAATGTTATATCAAATTGGGACATTTATAAAATTGTGATACTTACAGAATCACAATATAAATCAGATCAGCACAGAGGGACTGTAATAATATTGTACCGGGACGTCCCTGGTGATTCGCACCCCTACTAATTGCCATTCACAAGTTACCGATAGTATGTACAGTGGTGTGAAAAACTATTTGCCCCTTTCTGATTTCTTATTCTTTTGCATGTTTGTCACACTTAAATGTTTCTGCTCATCAAAAACCGTTAACTATTAGTCAAAGATAACATAATTGAACACAAAATGCAGTTTTTAAATGAAGGTTTACGTTATTAAGGGAGAAAAAACCTCCAAATCTACATGGCCCTGTGTGAAAAAGTGATTGCCCCCCTTGTTAAAAAATAACTTAACTGTGGTTTATCACACCTGAGTTCAATTTCTGTAGTCACCCCCAGGCCTGATTACTGCCACACCTGTTTCAATCAAGAAATCACTTAAATAGGAGCTACCTGACACAGAGAAGTAGACCAAAAGCACCTCAAAAGCTAGACATCATGCCAAGATCCAAAGAAATTCAGGAACAAATGAGAACAAAAGTAATTGAGATCTATCAGTCTGGTGAAGGTTATAAAGCCATTTCTAAAGCTTTGGGACTCCAGCGAACCACAGTGAGAGCCATTATCCACAAATGGCAAAAACATGGAACAGTGGTGAACCTTCCCAGGAGTGGCCGGCCGACCAAAATTACCCCAAGAGCGCAGAGACGACTCATCCGAGAGGCCACAAAAGACCCCAGGACAACATCTAAAGAACTGCAGGCCTCACTTGCCTCAATTAAGGTCAGTGTTCACGACTCCACCATAAGAAAGAGACTGGGCAAAAACGGCCTGCATGGCAGATTTCCAAGGCACAAACCACTTTTAAGCAAAAAGAACATTAAGGCTCGTCTCAATTTTGCTAAAAAACATCTCAATGATTGCCAAGACTTTTGGGAAAATACCTTGTGGACCGACGAGACAAAAGTTTAACTTTTTGGAAGGTGCGTGTCCCGTTACATCTGGCGTAAAAGTAACACAGCATTTCAGAAAAAGAACATCATACCAACAGTAAAATATGGTGGTGGTAGTGTGATGGTCTGGGGTTGTTTTGCTACTTCAGGACCTGGAAGGCTTGCTGTGATAGATGGAATCATGAATTCTACTGTCTACCAAAAAATCCTGAAGGAGAATGTCCGGCCATCTGTTCGTCAACTCAAGCTGAAGCGATCTTGTGTGCTGCAGCAGGACAATGACCCAAAACACACCAGCAAATCCACCTCTGAATGGCTGAAGAAAAACAAAATGAAGACTTTGGAGTGGCCTAGTCAAAGTCCTGACCTGAATCCTATTGAGATGTTGTGGCATGACCTTAAAAAGGCGGTTCATGCTAGAAAACCCTCAAATAAAGCTGAATTACAACAATTCTGCAGAGATGAGTGGGCCAAAATTCCTCCAGAGCGCTGTAAAAGACTCGTTGCAAGTTATCGCAAACGCTTGATTGCAGTTATTGCTGCTAAGGGTGGCCCAACCAGTTATTAGGTTCAGGGGGCAATTACTTTTTCACACAGGGCCATGTAGGTTTGGATTTTTTTTCTCCCTAAATAATAAAACCCCTCATTTAAAAACTGCATTTTGTGTTTGCTTGTGTTATCTTTGACTAATAGTTAAATGTGTTTGATGATCAGAAACATTTTGTGTGACAAACATGCAAAAGAATAAGAAATCAGGAGGGGGGCAAATAGCTTTTCACACCACTGTATATGAGTTTGTGTGTATGTGTGTGTGTGTGTGTGTCTGCATGTGCCATGCATTGGCACCCTCTCCAGGGTGTAGCCCACCTCATGCCCAAAGTCTCCTGGGATTGGCTCCAGGTTTCCTGGGTATAGGGAATGAATAAATGGATGAATGAATGGATGGATGGATGGATGGATGGATGAACATCATCACACAGAATCCAGGCAAGATTTTACTGAGATCTCACCTAATGTGACAAGAATCTTCAAAGAGCAGTGAAAAAAAAAGTTGGAGTGTGTAAGTTATCATTTAATATTTGAAGTCTGCTTTAGTAATTTATTCAGCTCAGCATTTCAAAGCTGAAGACATCAATAGGACACAAGGACAGGAGGTAATAATGAAAATTAAGGGACGCGAGGACGGTGTAACTGCAGAACGGAGGATTGTGGCAGGAGTTCAATTCAATTCACTAAACTACCCTAACAATGATGATAACATTTTTCATTTCTTTACTCTGTTTCCGCTTCTGACCGTGTTTTGCTCTTTTTTAAGTTTTTACCCTTGCCGTGTCTGAGTGATGATGAAGTGGTTCTTGAGACATCGCGTTTGTTTTAGTTACTTAATGTGGGATGTAAAAGGGACTTTTACAGGTTTTAATTCTATTTAACATTTTTTTTTTAAACTTACAAAGTGTTTGATCTGTTAGGATTTAACAGAACTTTGTAGTGTCTCAAAGACTTTAAAAAAAAAACAGCAAATTGACAACATTTACATTTACATACATAATTCTTACAGACTCTCAAATATGTACTCCATAATACCCCGATCAGCCATAATATTAAAACCTGAAAACATTAAGCCCAATATGGTGTCGGCCACCAGCTCTGACTCCACAACACCTCTGGTGGGGGGAGGAGGACGGGGGTGCAGTGGCGTCTGGCACCGCAGACTTGTGTTTCAGATCTGGGTTAATTTGGAGGCCGGAACAACAACCTTGAACTCTTTGCGTGCTGAGCCCCATACACATCAGGCTGTGATGCACTGGGTGTTCTGATACCATTCTGTCACAGCCGACATTGACTTTTTTACAGCATTAATGATACATTAGCTGTTCTGTGGACCCCATGGGCATAAATGAGCCTTGGGTGGCCATGATCCTGTAACCAGCGTACTGGTATATAACTGATAATCAGTGTTCACGTTACGGGGTGCTAATGTAATGGCTGATCGGTTTAAGATTGTATCATGATTGTATTTATTAATGAATCTTTTTGCTACTATGTAGCATGCTTTTACAATGTACGTTTTCAGTTCATTCTCCTTGATTTTTTTTTTTCCTTCTTGTGTGTTTCAGGTCTCTGTTCGATGCATATTAAGTTGAAACATTTTTATGATCTTAAGACACCAAAGGATATTTTGTCAATGCAAAACAGTATTTATAAGAAGTTGTAATAAAAAGATTGAAAGAAATGAGAAAATGGTGTTCAGTGATGAAGTAAAGTACAGTGGCATTTCATTTTTTAAACTAATTTTTAATGACTTAATACTGATAAAGAAAATGTTATTGATTTATTTATTTGTTCAAATGATCTTAATTGCATTTAATAATTTAATAGGAACAGGGTTAAATTTTTTAGCAAAGAATTAGCGAAAAACACAAAATTTGCTTTAAATGCAATTAATCATTTACTTTATTTTCGAGCTGGTGTAAAAAGTGCTTTTAAAGTGACATCAGTCAATATCACAGAACAGAAGGGGACTTTTTTAAAAAGAGAACTTGCTTTTCTTCTTCCCATGATCTTTAGGAAATTTGGATGATGCAACCTCCTCTGTGACAGGGTTAAGTGAATGGATTAACATAAAAAAAAAGAGAAAAACCATGAGACATTAAAAAAAAATCCATACACTAATATGGATAAAGGTATTTTAATGATTATATTGAAAGATGAAGCTGTTATAGTGGGGTGTGGCAGGCAGAGGCAGCTGTTATAGAGTCATCCAGAAAGCTTCTTTCACCGGCTCAGTCAGCCTGGAACACGTTTCCATGTCGACGGCTGCAAGAAGGAAGTTTATTCTTTTCAAAGATTAAATATCCTCCTTAACCGCACCAACAAAGTCATTTCGTGTTCAGTGAAAACGCCAGCCTCCTCCTCCTCCTCCTCCTCCTCCCAGAGCCGCGTTCTCTCTCTCAGGGACGCGGAAACTCCTCCGCATTAATCAAAATCTACTCACGGCACGTATGCTTAACGCGACCTGCTTTCCCCAAGCGCGGTCTAGCATAAAGATCGTTATAGAAGCGAGGAACGTGAAAATTCATTTTCGCACTCCCGCTAAAAAAATAAAAAACCTAAGATGAGTCTTGGGTGACTTGGGCCCCAAATGTTTAACCCTTCAGTTTATACCAAATTTGCAATCGAATGGATTATTGGTCGGCAGAAGGTGTGATAAGGCTGACAGTCATCAAATAAGTGTCCCATATTTGTATATGAGGAATCTGAACGAGAACTTCACTACAGCTAAGTGCAAATTTTCACTGATTTTCAGGCAATTTAATAAAGTGTATTTGTTTTGATGCCTGAATGAACTGATTAAACAAACTGGACAACACAGGACTCATTACTGCAAGTCCATACATTATAGTGAGATTGTATATTAATGTGCTTTACATGATGCATGTTTCATGATCCTGGTAGATATTTATTCATTCATTCATCTTCTATACCGCTTTATCCTCTATTCAGGGTCGCGGGGGACCTGAAGCCTATCCCAGGAGACTTAGGGCATGAGGCGGGGTACACCCTGGACAGGGTGCCAATCCATCGCAGGGCACACACACATACACTCACACTATGGGCAATTTGGGAACGCCAATTAGCCTAACCTGCATATCTTTGGACTGTGGGAGGAAACCGGAGTACCCGGAGGAAACCCACCAAGCACGGGGAGAACATGCAAACTCCATGCACACAGAGACGGGAATCGAACCCGGACCCTGGAGGTGCAAGGCGACAGTGCTAACCACTACACCACCGTGCCACCATCAATTCAATTCAATTCATTTTAATTCAAGTTTACTTGTATAGCACTTTTAACAGTTGTCATTGACGCAAAGCAGCTTTACACAATCAAAAGAATTATATAAGTTTGTATGAAATGTGAATGTGTATGAATCAAAATGATAAGATGGAATAATAATTCCCTGGTGAGTAAGCCGAGAACGATGGCACGTGGCAACTCCCTGAGATGGTAATAGGAAGAAACCTTGAGAGGAACCAAACTCAACAGAGAACCCATCCTCATCTGGGTGAAACAGAGAGCAGGGATTGATCTGCATCATACTGTGTGAGATGTGTTAAAGTTAAAATGGACTCCAGTTCGTTACTGGAGGCTCAGGTAGACTGTTGGAAACTCCAGTCCTGAATTATCAAGCGACTGAAGTCAGAACAGCTGTGGAAAAGTAGAACCGTCCCCAGTCACCACACGCAGACCACATGGGGCACCCACGTGACGAGATCTCCAACCATAAAAAAAACCACTTGTTAGTGAGAATCATCAGGATAAAAGTCTTCAGTTTGAACCTGATGAGTTCAGATTGACCCTATACCAGAGTGATGGGCGTGTCGGGGTAAGAAGGGAAGCACATGAAGCGATCATGCATAGTGGCGACTGTACAAGCCTCTGTAGACAGTGTTATGATCTGGGGTTGATCAGTCACTCAGGTCGAGACTCAGCAATGTTATGGGGCAATAAAAGGAAGTCAGCTGACGACCTGAATGTATTGAATCACCAGGTTATCACATCTATGGAGTGTTTCGTCCATGATGGCACACGCCATACTCCAAGACCTCTGATGAAGGAAAATTGTGGAGCTCGAGGAAGCATTTTCATACATGAACTCCTTCACTGCAGTCAATTTTTCATTGCTTAACATTGAACATTCAAATTTCCCTGTATCGAAAAAACCCTGGAGTTGTTTTATTCATTTGATTGATAAATGCTCCACTATGATCCTCATTATCAGCAAACCGACACCATTATCCCCTATTTCAATCTTTCCTTCCCATTAAAACATCATTGTCCTTTTTTCTACCTCATTGGTCCTCAAGGTGACGTCTGAAAACCCCAGGGAGTCTGTCCTTTTTTTTTTTTTTGCTTTTTGATTCTTTTTTTTTTAACACTTCAGGGTTAATTCGTAAACACGCTTGCCGGAAACACCTCCTGTAGACGAGGTTATTTGTTTTATTGTGCATCATTAGTGATGAATGCGTTCTAAAGCCACCTGACGGCCCTCAGAATGATGCTGGTAAACTGTTTCCTCGCCAGGTTGCGTTTTACTGATGACTAACCAGGAGATTTCATTTACGTGCCAGCCTCGTTAATCCTGAGCCAAGTCATAAATCACATTAACTCGAGAATAAAAGCGCCTCCATTTGGCTTGTTTTTATTTTTTAGGCTGGTAAAAAAAAATACCAGGACAGTCGTGAAGACTTTGAGATTAAAACATGGCTTGTTCATTTGACTTTATGAAGTGACACATTCTGTGTATTCAGTCCATTTTTCCAATCTGGAATCATTTCAAGACAAATTTGAGTCCTCTCCAGTCCTCACATTGTGAGAGAAACGCATACACACAGTCTTGTGTAAAAGTTAGTGCCCCTTCTTTTAATTCATTTCATTTCTATCATTTTTTTTTTTTACAAATCATCTGATCATAGGTCTTATTTATAGGCATATATAACCTCACACGAACATTACACATTTTTCACCATGTCATTATGGCCAGGATACAGCACCCCTGGTGCAGATGGGATTAGAAGTTCTGATCAAGCAGCTTGGTGATGCTGGGCATTGAACCCCCAACATTTTGAGCCATTAGTGCCCCAAAAACTAGGCTCATCTGGGATTTGAACCCAGAACCTCTCGCGCCTGAAGCAAGAAGAAGAATCATACTCCTAGACCAACGAGCCACTGTAAACCTGCCTCATGTAACATATTAACAGCAAAAAAAAAGTTCTTGAACATGATTTGATCATGATCAATTAAAGATTTTTTTCATAAAAATTACCAAAAACAAGTCATTTGTCTTTATAAAATTGCTTCACTTCATTGAGGTTCATTAGCATTCGCTTAAGCACAGCTCTCTTCAGGTCCAGCCACAGCATTTCAGCTGGTTTGAGATCTGGACTTGGACTCGGCCATCCCAAAACCTTGATTATCTCATAATTCAGTCATTCTGTTGTGGATTATTCATGTGCTTCAGATCATTGTCCTGTTGCATGACCCAATTTTGACCAAACTTTAGCTTTCAGACAGATGGCCTCACTTTTGTCTCCAGATATTCTCTGGTATACAGAAAAGTTCATGGTTGACTCGTGACTACAAAGTGCCCAGGTCCTGCGGCTGCAAAAACAAGCCCAAATCATCAGCCCTCTACTACCATGCTTGACAATGGATATACAGTAAGGGGATGTTTTCTGGTGAAATGCTGTTTGTTCTTTGTCAAACAAGGTTCTGGGCATTAAGGTCAAACAACTCCACTCTTGTCTCATCTGTCCATAGGATATTGTAGTTCATCTGAGGTTGCACTTTGCCTTAATACTTAGACCCGCTACAATCCACTTAATGTGTATACACCAAAGAAACATAAATAACCAGATTTTTACTATGTTACAGTTCACAGATATTTTATTAAGAAGAAACCGCTCAAACTAAGATTAATTAATTATTAATAATAAATTTCTCCACATATTCCACTTATGAAGCAAGGATCAGCCAGAATACACCGTCCCTGGGGCAGATGGGACTATAGGGTTCAACAGTGGCAGCTTGGTGGTGCTGGGGCTTGAACCACCAACCATCCGATCAATAACACAAAGTTGAGTCTCTAGTGCTCCAAAATCTGGGCTCGTCCGGGATTTGAACCCGGGACCTCCCGCACCCGAAGCGAGAATCATACCCCTAGACCAACGAGCCCCTATTAAACCAGCCTCATGTAACAAATTAACAACAAATCACCTACAGTACATGCCACCTGTTTATAGGTTTGTATCTCTCATCATAAATCTGATTTGATGTCAACATTACTGATATATATATATATATATATATATATATATAATAGATCACACTTGTGTCACTAATAAGAATATCAGGGATTATCTACATAAAACAGAAGCATGTGTGAGAGTAAACATCTCCAGGAGGAATGCGGCAGATTCTCGATGATGCTCAGAAACATTTCCCAGACAGAGTTGTCATCAAACTGCATGAAGTGAAGCAGAGATTACATGCTGATGTATTTTAAAGGTCAAATTTGATTTATAGAACATTCTTTTTAAGTACAGAAAATATTTCCTTTGGTTATTGCAACCTTTGTGTCTTTCGTGCCGTTTCTCCGAGCTGTATATCAATAAAACGCCTTCATTATGTCTGTGTGAGTATAAAAGCACACCAAGAGGCAGAACAAGAAGATGCTCAGAAAACTTTTATATGAACTCAATTTCTCTAGTGTTCTTGTCACGTCCACGGCCCCCTGAGTGCAATCTAATAACGCTCCAGACCCATTTACTTATACCTCCAAGCTATATGTGAAAGCTCCTTCTCTGAGCCCTCGGGTCTGTCTGCGCTAGTTAGATGGACCCAGGTTGGGAAATATTTGTAAATTGTACTTCTTACTATACCCTGAGGCGTTCAAGTGAATTATTGAAGGGAACATCTTCATTATTATTGGTGTTCTTTCTGGGCTCAAAGGAAAACAACTTCAAGGATTGGAAAATGATTTTCACTTTCAGACAGCAAAGTTTCATAAAGAGCACACGAAGCACACAGCACACCTTCCAAAAAAGTTTGATTACAGATTTATTAGGTTTATTATGTTTATAGTTATTTGATTTAGTTAAAAAGTTGTCGATGTGTCGGGTTAAAAATAATTTTAAACAATTAAATCATATGATTTATTTATATGAAAATGCAATCCTGGAAGGCCTGGAAAGACAAATATTTTAACAAAGAAAACTGTATTCATATATTATATACTACATTTAATCAAAAGCTTTTAAAAAATCACATTTTAAAACATGATCTTAGTTTTTTGTTTTTCCTATTTTTTATTTTTGGTGAACAAAAATAAATCAAGTTCAGCGCTGCTGAGTGGATTTAGTGGTTAGCACTGTGGGCTTTCCCCTCCAGGGTCTGGGTTCAATTCCCACTTTGGGTCTGTAGTCTGCCTATGTTGTAGCTTAAAGAACATACAGTGTAAGACAGCTGAAATATCCCTAAACCCAAATACAGTGGAACCTTGGATTATGAGCATAATTCGTTCTGGAAGTGGGCTTGTATTCCAAAAAGTTAAACCAAATTAAATTGTCCCATAGGAAATAATGGAAACTCTAATTATTTGTTCTACAGCCCAAATAAATAAATACATAAAAATTATTAACACAAAATATAATGTTAAAAATAAAACAAATTAACCTGCACTTTACCTTTAAAGAAAATGTAAAAATAAATCCTGACAGATAAGTGTTTCTGTTTGTGCACGCAGGCGCTGGCACACATTAACGGAGAGACCGTTTTTAAAACAGTTTAAAAATTAACCATTTAAAAATTTGCATGGAACATCGCTAGTCACACTCGTGTGAGCGCATACGAACGGAATCACTGCTGTAAAGTAAAACAACAACAAAAACAAATTAACCAGCACCTAACTTTGAAAAGAATCATGACAGAGCAGAGTTTGTGTGTTTGTTTGGGAACCTGAGAGGAGGGGGGCTGTAAAGCCGAGCCTTTACAGCCCCCCTCCTCTCAGGATCCCAAACAAACACAAACACACTCTGCCTTACACAGACACACAC
The DNA here is from genome assembly GCA_030522415.1 of Channallabes apus. NCBI lineage: Eukaryota > Metazoa > Chordata > Actinopteri > Siluriformes > Clariidae > Channallabes > Channallabes apus. Next base: position 40,292,566 of record CM060113.1, read on the forward strand.
ACACACACACACACAGACACACACAGAAACTCTGCAAGCACTAAGACCCAGCAGGGGAGACGATTACCTATCAAGTAGTTGCTCGTAAACCGAGACAACGCTCATTTTTCAAGTCAAAATTTATTTTAAAAAACTTTGCTCGTCTTGCGGAACACTCGTAAACCACGTTACTCATAATCCGAGTTTCCGCTGTAATTAGAATTTAACCTCCTTACTGTCAGAAATATTAATGATCCTTTCTGTTGTTGTTTTAATTGTTTACCTGCTATGTTTGTCTTTCACATTGAATATGTTTATAAATGCATATAGATGCTATTTATAATGTAATCTACCTTCTATAATTGTTTGGCAGCAATGTCATTTTTTTTAACATTCACGCAATACAAGATCTGAACTGAGTGAGTGATGCAGCACTGCCATCTAGCGGTCACGGAGAGAATTGCCGCTTAAAGATAAATAAATTAGCGTAGCGTGTTTTTGTTTGTACTCGATTTTATTAATTAGCTAAAATTACGTATCCAACATTTTCAGGTTGTTGTAAAAAAAAATTATAATAATAACTTAATCTCCAAAAAGATGTACATTCTGTAAATAATACAATTGCTATTCAACAAACAGATGCACGATATTATTAAGTGGATTATTTGAGGTTTTGTTTTATTTATATTTTTCTATTTATATTATACTGTATAAAACTACTCGCTCCCTCTCTCTCTCTATCGGAACGTTCCTATGCGCAGTGTTTCTCACCCGGAACTATTTTTCGGACGGACCGACCGGAAGCAGCAGGAGAACAAACACAACCGGAAACAGGTTGAACTCGTTTTTAGCCGTTTTCTTTTCGGATATGTCTCAGAATGCACTGAGGAGATTAGCTACAGGATGTTGTAGTCTTAACGGGACATTTGTGCGACCGCTTCAGGTTCCGGTTAGAAGTCTGTCAGCTTCCGGTGGAGTGAAGGACGCGAAGGAGAAACACTTCGACATTTCTTTACTCGAGTATCTCGTGTGTCCTCTGTCCAAGAAACCTCTCAGGTACGAGTTTGAGCCGAAACATAACGTCTGAGACAGAAACTGTCTGATTTAAGGTCGAGGTAGAAATTATGCATAGTAGCAGAAAATCTGAAAACGTAGTACAGTAGTAAAATGCTTATTTATTTCCTGTATTTAGTTGTGCATTACCGCCATCTAGTGGCCGAGGAAAGAATATACTCTTTCAGTGCCATGACCCAAATCATTCATTCAGAAAGTGTTCAGGTTCAGACCATTTGGAGTCCTTTGGTATATGTTGTGGTATATGTCCCCATGGCTATCACACCTCTTAAGTGGTTTTGTCCCAGAATGCTGCCAGTCAAAGCAGAGACTTGCATAGAATGTCTTAGCTTTAGCTTTACTGGAACGAAGAGAATGTTCGGTATTCAGGTGTGCACATAGTTTTGAGTCATAAAGTGTCTGTCATAACAATCAGATGTTAATTTTGACATCAAATCTCTCAGCATGTATTTAAAAGCTAAAGTATTCTGTAGAAAACCCCTGATCTTTATTTCATTGTCATAAAATACCATAACATGCTTTTGACCTACAACTCTACTCTAATTTATCTTGGTTTTTTTTTGTGTGTGTTTTTAGATATGAGGAAACAACAAATGAACTAATCAACGAAGAGCTTGGCATCGCTTATCCCATACTAGACGGCATCCCTAATATGATTCCTCAGGATGCTCGCCTGATCAAGAAACCCGAAGAAACTGAAAAAACGCCCGAGTCTTAGAGCTTTTTTTCCCCTCTCACTTTCGAGATTACCCACAATGCCGTTTCCTCTGTCTACAGTCACTGTCCTGATCCCGGTGCTGTCCTTATGCGGCCTCCTGTACTCCTCGGCTGTGGATGAGAACTTCCCGCAGGGCTGCACCGACACCACCAGCGTGTGCTTTTACAGCCTGTTGTTGCCCGTCACTATTCCCGTGTACGTCTTTTTCCATCTGTGGAAGTGGATGGGACTCAAGCTGTTCCGGCACAACTAGACATATGTGAATAACGTCTGACATGAAAGACATTTAAACATGCATTCTTGCTCACATCCTGATGTGTTTAAAACCTAATAATTAAAATGTTTTTAGATGGTTTTTAGTGATTATGACCTAATCTGGTCTAACACATGCTTTTACAGTAGTGTGTTTGAGGGTGACATTAGACTTTTCCTTACCTTTTGTACTGAGAAAATAACTGAATAAAATGAAGATCCACCAATAATCTACGTTTCTGTATGTCATCAATTGTAAACTGATGTTACGATGAGACAAACGTGAAAGCAAGTCCTAACACTGGTGCAATCTGTATGAAATGTTTCAGAGTACATGCATATTAAAGACAGGGGGGATGAATTTAGTGAAGTATCACGATTCTTTTGAGTCGCAATTCTCTCCATCCAAATTATATATTTTTAAAATAACTTGCATTTGATATGGTAAAATGGTGCAGTTCCTATATAATCCAGCAGGTGGAGTAAACCATTCAGGGAGCACCCTATGCAGCATGAGCAATATAGAATCTTAAAAGTTTATTTAGAATTGTAACAAAATACGATAAAAAAAAAAAACTACACTGATTTTAAGATACACAGATGTATCTTAAATTTATTTGGCTGAAGAATTGATAACGAATTTTTATTTTTGCCAAAAATAAAACAATAAGGAGGCATACTCTTTAAAGTCAAACTGTGTACCGTAATATAATGTATAATCGATATAATCCACAAAAACACATACACACAAGATACACTGTCTGTAAAAAGGTTCTGATTTTTGTTATAGCCGAATAATGACTATTACCTAAACAGAACGACAGGAAAGAGAAACCTCTGTGGAGTTTATAAGATTTGAATATTTAAAGATATTAAGCCTATAGATAAAACACACATACACACAATGGTTACCTGGAAATGATAAATATATCAAGATTAATATTTTAAACAAGTTTAAACAGCGCTCAATTCAATAAACATTTTCGCTTTTTCAGAATATTCACTTTTTTTTTTTTTCCATCATCTAACCTGAAACACATTTCCCGTTGTGCTCCGAACACTGAACCAGAACAAACTGAACTTTTGTCTAAACGTTCAAGCTCAAACAACAAATTTAATGTTTTGAGAAACTTGATAATTTTATTTTTCCTCAGGGCTTCTTTTTCTCTGCCAGCTTCATGAGCGGTGACCTGGGTTTAGGTGAATCCGCGTCTCCCTTCAGTTTGAAGAAGAAGGACTCGTTAAGCCGCATCTGAACCACTTTCAGCTGCGACAGGTCGGCTTTGCTCTTTAAATGCGAGTCGCTGTCGTCGCTCTGCGTCTGATCCGTTACGTTCTGATCTTCACAGGCCTTACTGATGATTTCTTGCTGATGAAGTCTTGACCTTTTGGGCAGGCTCAGGTCCACCGGCGCTTCGGTGCACGTGCTCCAGTGACGGAACCTGAGAGAGGTAGCGAGGACCGGAGAGGTGAAGAAGTTTTCCGTCTGTGTAGAGGAGTCGAGTCTGGGATTGTGTGATGGTTGATCTAATGATGACGATGGCTTCTTTGGGATTGACTGAGGTTCTGGACACCACGCTGAATTATATTGATGTTCGAGACTTTGTGATGGTCCTGTATAAGACAGAGGTTCTGAAGATGTCTCTTTCTGTACTGCTGCCACTGAATTGGACTGAGGTTCTGGAGATGTCTCTGTATAACCCTGAGGTTCTGGAGCTTCCTCAGCACTTGCGCTGCTGCACAGGTCTATGTAAGGATCCGAGAAGGTCTTCTGCGTGATGAACAGATCTTGGCTGTTGATGTCGTCGGACGTACTCTGAGACCCCATGCCATGTTCTTCCACGGCTGGCTTGCTGTGACGTACACCTGTGTTAAACGACGGCTTTTTGTCAATGCCGGAGCGTCGTGTTTGAAGGACGTCTCTCACCGCATAAGGATTTTGAAGCGGTTTAGGTTCCAGCAACACTGGTGACAGGTTGAAAACGACTCTCTTTTTATGTTTCTTCACTTTTTGTCCCGAGCTTAAAATCGGCTGCAGCGCTTCCCGAGCACCAGGACACGATCGGACACCGCGCCCAATGGGACACGTCTCCAAAGAATGATCATTGTTTTGCTTGTTCGTTTGTTTCTTTGAGAGTTTGAGATTTTTATTCTGCGTCGGGGGAAACTCCTCATTCAAACCGACATCTTGTTTCTTTTTCCTTTTCTTCTTCTTGAGCTCTGACCACTGTTCATAGAGGTTCAGGTCACCGATGTCAGGATGATCCTTCACTCTCTGTCCAACTTTTGGCCTCGATTTCTGCTTATCCGACTTTTCCTTTTTCGCTTTCTTGGTCCTTTTCTTCTTGCGCTTTTTGGGATCATCTAAAAACGTGTCGGCTAACGCGACGCTCCCGAACACCCTCATAGAAGCCATCTCCTTCTGTAGAAAAGACAAAACCACACTGACTAAATTACACATCTATCACAGATCCCGGATCACAGATTTATTCGGTATCCTAAAAGGCAGTGAATGCAGTGGATTCCAGCTGCCGTAAAAAAGACTAAGAAGGGCGTGGTAAGCCAGTTTCACACTAATCGGATCTGTGTCGGCATCACAGCCCAGGTCAATGACCGATTAAATAAGAAACAAAATTATTTTTTTATCATATTATTAATCTCATTATTATTTCGTCATTATAAATAACCCAAAACAACCATAAAGTGTTTGATCTTATGTATCTGTGCTATTTCTTTGCCCATTTGTCTGTTGTTTTTTGTTGGTGTACTCGATATTAAAATGACACTCAGTCCATCATATTGGTTTATCACTCACTTAACGATTCCTGTTTTTTTGGGTTTCGGCAGCAGGCTCTCCCTGAAAGGACGTGATCATGTGGTGATCAAAGCGCTCTCTCCATCCTTTCAACTCCTCTGATGTCTCTCAGGACTGATGAAAAAACACAGCAGCAAAACATGATGTCATTAATATCCAGTGGCAAATCACATCACTATACACTTCAGTTCTACAATATAATATTAATATTACAATATAAACAAGTTTCAAGCTGGGGGTTTGCTTTAAATATATATATATAATGAGGCATCTTTATAGATAAAAAAAAACCTTATATAAAAGGTATAAAAAAGTAACTAGTGGAAAAAAGTTACTTATAGTTTACACACACACACACACACACACACACATTGTAACGCCAGGTTGTAACTTTAACGTCAGAAACTGAGAATTAATTAATTCATTATTTAATTAGTTAACAATTAACACTTAATTACCTGATTAACCGTCTGACACGAATTCAGTTTTTGGCGCGAGCGCAGCCGCCGCCGCACCTGTTCCCGGAGATGAAGATGAAGTTCAACAATTTATTATTATTATTATTATTATTAATATTGTTATTTTTACACGTTTAAACTAATGATAAAACCACGTGTGAGTCATTAAACACCGCATGAGACAGTTGGACTAAAACCGCTCGCACGTTTTTACGAGTTTTTACGCGGGAAAGTCAGGAATAAATTTACCAGCTGCGCTCATGCGCGCGTGGCTCAGTCATTGCGCATGCGCAGTCGAGTCAACGAGATGACGGATGTGTGCAAAAGTTTTCCGCCGCCCCCCCCCCCCCCAAAAAAAAAAAACCGTTCCCTTGAATAAAAAAATATTTAAACCTGTATTATTATTATTATTATTATTATTATTATTATTATTATGCTTTTATTATAAATAATAATATAATATATTGTTATTATATAATTATTATATTGTTACCTTATTATTATTATTATTATTATTATTATTGTTGTTGTTTATTATAATCTTTTCTTACTATATTATATTATATTATATTATATTATATTATATTATATTATATTATATTATATTATATTATATTATATTATATTGAAATATACAAGATTTAATAAAACAGTGAAAAAACTCAAACCTATATCTCAGTGTGAAGATCAGCAAGATGTTGATTGCTCACATCTCACAAGAACAGAAGAAGAAAAATTTTGATAAGATTCTGTAAAAAAAAATAAATAAATAAATAAATAATAATAAAACAGAAGCCAGGAAGAATGTTTTACCAGGGATGCCAATTATATTATATTATATTATATTATATTATATTTCGGCGGCACGGTGGTGTAGTGGTTAGCACTGTCGCCTTGCACCTCCAGGGTCTGGGTTCGATTCCCCGGCCAGGCTCGATTCCCGTCTCTGTGTGCATGGAGTTTGCATGTTCTCCCCGTGCTTGGTGGGTTTCCTCCGGGTACTCCGGTTTCCTCCCACAGTCCAAAGATATGCAGGTTAGGCTAATTGGCGTTCCTAAATTGCCCGTAGTGTGTGATTGGGTGTGTGAGTGTGTGTATGTGTGTGTGCCCTGCGATGGATTGGAACCCTGTCCAGGGTGTACCCCGCCTAGTGCCCGAAGTCTCCTGGGATAGGCTCCAGGTCCCCCGCAACCCTGAACACAGGATTAAGCGGTATAGAAGATGAATATATTATATTATATTATTGCCTTATTATTATTTATATTATACCTAATCAATGGGATTTTTTGTTGTTGTTGTTGTTGTATTCAAAATAGCTTTTTTGCTAAATGTATCTTTTAATCATTTGAATGTGAATCAGAATTAAATTTATTATATAAGGATATGAGAATTTTGTTTTGATTTTAAGCCTTTTAGCCTAACTGCTCCTTATCCAAGCTGTTTATTATATCTTATGGCAACCATGCAACAAGACATTTTTTATTTACAGCAATGGAAATTTTGTCTGAAATTCATCAAACTACACTTCAGTTTTACACAAGGCGTTTTAGGTCTTGGGAGTTTTATGGAATCTTGCAGGAAAAAAGAAACAATGACTGCAGTTATGAGCTAGAAAATATATAATCTACAGTATATAATCTCCTGCTACACTAATGCACTTATCTCAGTGTTTCACTAGTGCTTTAAAATCATCAAGGTAGAAAATTTTACCAGAGTATACCAGAGCCATGATCAGACTGCCTGTCTAATTCACGTCAGAAACGCTGGCCTCCCAGGAACTCCTTTAATGTCCCAAAGATATGTAAATGGCTTGTGGCGAGGTCAGGACTGTAGGGGGATGTGGCAATAACTCCCAGCCAAGTAACTGTAATTTTCAAGTGGTGTTGGTGAATGATTGTGTGTACAGTTCACACAGATGGAGATCTTTCTTCTGTCGTTTCTTCACTTTTGTACAACATAATAAATAAGGATATAAATACAGTTGTAGTGCAACTGGTATACCTTTTTTGCCATTTACACAATATGGCAGGCTGAGGATGAAGTAGTGAAATGACTGTACATTTCAAACACAGCATTGATTACAGTAGTGGTGTATTTATGTATAGTATAGTATATCAGGGATAGCAGTTCTGTACAAGATGGCAGATTGGTGCAACTGATCCATTGGTGCAGAATGCTGTATACATAAAGTTTTTTGTAAGTTGTGCTCTCCAGTAAGCAGCAGTGAGATCCTGATTATAGTCAGGATGCTTTTCAAAGTGTTTCATTAGAAAGTGTCCAGAGGGTGGTGTTGTAGGGCAACTCAACTTCCTTAGGATGAAAAGGCAGTGTTCCGGATCTGCTCTTCAAGATATGGGTCGAGTTTAGTGACTTCAGTCGAACAGACAAATGAATCTGGAAACTTTGTTTAATTTCTTTCTTTTTTTTATATATAGAAGGCAGTGTGTCCTGTCCTGTTAGATTTCATGATACCTATGATGGAGATATACAAGATTTAATAACATGGTGAAAAAACTCAAAACTATATCTCTATATCAATGTGAAGATCAGCAAGAATAGAAGAAGAAAAATTCAGATAAGATTCTGTAAAAAAAAAAAAAATTAGAACAGAAACCAGTAAGAATGTTTTACCAGGGATGCCAATAGTTTGGGATCTAAATAGGTCACTATTGGACAAGTGGCCCAGGCTTTGAGTTATTCAGAAACTGACATTAAATTCCTCTCACGGCCATCATAACTCTTCGAGAGATTGATTATGGCTCACATCCAATCAAGACTCGCGTCCACGCTGCTGTGCCAGCAGATCGATGGAGGACGCAGGGCCTCGTTAAAGCGATTGAAATGTTGCTTTGAAGATTTTTTTCAAAGCCTAAACAGGCAGTTTGCTTTAATTGTTTTAGGAAAAAAACAGCGATCTCAGCACAAAAACAGAAACGCTGATCTTTCAAAGAGCTGGATAAGCATCTAAAAAGTTCAAGTGTTCTAAGGAGATCATTATCCAGAGTGAAGAGACTTACAGAAATGTACATAATATAGATCCACTGACAAAGAGTAGAGTAAAGAGTGGAATCTAAAACCAAAACTCTAGAGACATTTACAGCAACACTTTTACCCAGGGTGATTTACAGAACAGCTACCTTACAAAAACCCCAGCTTAGTGAAACCCCTGACCAGATTAAACACCCTGCTGAGGAAAAACGAGAAACGGATTGTATTTTAAATAGTGTACAGCAGTGGTTCTCAAACTTTTTCTGTCATTCCCCACTTAAGGGGGTGAGCAAATTTTCAAGCCCCACTTGTCAACAAAATAATAACGAAATCTGCCAAGTTTACTGTTTATTGAAATATAAATTTCTAAACCAATAAGATCAAACAACACCAAGTTAAAAACAGATAAAATACACGTGCAATTGTTATAAAAGGCTTACGTTGTCACTTATCTTTGCATAATTGACCCCATGTTTATTAGCTGCTCAGCAATCGTTTGTAGTTTTTTTGCACTGGCCAATTCTGTATGCAACTTTGAATGAAGCCATTTGTGCTTTGCTGTCCACTGATTCAGATGTTACCATGCGATTCTCCTGCTGTCTGTATTCTGCCAGCTTTCTTTGAAAGAAGTCGAGTGGCTTATTAACGTGTGTTGTCTCTAAGTGTCTTCCTAATTTGTTGGGTCTCATGCGGTCTGCTGCCAGCGGTATAAGACACAACACACACAGGTCTCTCCTCTGCCCCCACCATCACCACCATGAAGCAAGTTAGGCTTCATTAGTGGTGGGCGATATAACCAAAATCTTCTATCACAGTAGAAGCTATTTTCTACCTCGGTAACAATATATATATAATCACAATATAGCAATTTGTATCTGAAAATGCATAAATAAAAATTCAAACACAAAGAAACTGTTTTACATAATGTAATTTTATATAAACTGTGAATTGCTGAGGTTTGCCGCATTTTTTTTTACTTTGGCCATATTCGTTTGGATGCTTGGATTTCAGATGATAGAAGAGATTTGACGTGTTTCCACCACTTGTTAAAACAGTGAACTTGCGTACCTTGCAAATCAAATTCAAAAATTCTATTTAATTCAAACCTTAAAATAAAAGACTATGAATAGGAAATAAATATGAAAAATAAAATAGGGGGTAAATTTAACTAGGAAAGAATAAACTAAAATATAAAAACTAAAGTTAAAATAAAATAACTGTACAACAATACACAATATAGAAAATATATGAAGAATATGTGAACAATAAGAGCAGCTGTACGAGTAGGAAAAGAATGGTAATGTCCAGGGTTGTGCAATCCACATGTTTAAAGTGGATCACGTTCATCTCATTCGTATCACTTTTCTTCTACCCAAACTAATTCCACACCACAGACGAGGCAGCTTTTTTCTTTACAATCTCCTCGTTGTTGGTTTTGTCACATATAAGCAAGCTCACTGCTCGTCTTCTTCCATTGTCGAAGTGGATGTGAAGCCAAACACATCAAAAGTGGGACGAAACCGTGGCACCCGATTGAACCAAATATCTGCGCAAATACAGCGCAGCGCGACTACCTGGATAGCGCAGTGATGATCTGGTTTATTCGCGCAGCCACGTGGATTGCGCAGCGCCGCTCGAATGCGACCCACTATGTTTTTATTTACAAACTATTTAAAATGTCAGGACTGTTTATTATTGTTTCCGCCTTGCCATGCCTGGTTTGTATGTGCGCATCCCAGAAAATGTATTTTGATGGTCGGCGCGGTATATTTCTGTCAGAGTCGCGCAGCGCTGCCCAGTGGCTCGCGCAGGTTTGTGATTCGAGCAGCGCTGCTCAAGTTGGCCCGAAGTTATTGTTCCCCTATGGTTCCACTTTTTCTCCCGGCCCACAACTGATGTTATTTTAAATTTACTTGTATTAATGATCCATTTATTTGTGTGTGATTGTTTAGTTTTGAGCGTACGCTCTTCATTATCAATAAAGAAAAGCATGAATTAGAATAGGAACTTTCCTGTTTTTCCTCCCGTTCATTGCGCCCCACCTGTCATGTCTGTATTCCGCACTAGTGGGGCGCGCCCCACACTTTGAGAACCACTGGTGTACAGTAAGAAGAATAACTGAACACACTTATGAGAGTTAAAAACTCCCTTTATTTCTCTATCTACTGAAATCCGCTGCTACACTAATGCACTTATCCCAGTGTTTCACTAGTGCTTGGACAGCATCAAGGTATAAAGATCAAGAAACAACTGCAGTGGGCTCTGAGCCATCCTGGCCCGGATCATCATTTACGGACGTACTGTCTTCTTTAAAATGTTTGCACCATTCAAATGTTTTACTGCGGCTACGGGGCTAATCACTGTACTGTGCTTTAAGTCTTCTGTAAACATCAATCACTTTTATGCCTTCATTCATGAGAAATTCAGAGGTGGAAAGAGTAATAAAATGTTGTACTCAAGTACAAGTACTGTTACTTCAGTGAAATTTTACTTAAGTACAAGTAAAGTTACCATTATAAAAATCTACTCAAGTAAAAGTAAAAAGTAGCTCATTAAAAAATTTACTCAGAGTAAAAGTTAACGAGTTACTTTTTCATTTTTATTTTTTTAACAGCGGGGGTTGAGGGTGGGGGGGATGAGGCATTCTAGCGTAGTTCAAAAAAGATGAGCAGATATAAAATCTCAAACTAGTTGTTTTTAACTGAAGGAACACCTTTGCATAATAAAGCTGTTGTCTTTCTTGTGCTTGAAAATCAAAGTGGTCACTTAAATATGGTGTTACGTCCCAGTCTAGGGTCATACAGCAAAAGAATGGTTCAGGGTTCTATTTTAAACTGTATGGAAATGGTGGTGTATGGCAGAAAGAACTAGATCCAATCATTAACTGATGAAATAATGAGGTTTGTATATACATATACACACACACACACACACACACAACAGGAGGAGGATCAGATTCATAATGGACCCAGGACAAAATAATAAACAAAATGGTATTTATATTTAGTAGCTAGATTACCTGCAAAAAAAAACGTGAAAAATACGTTAATACAGGTAAAATACAGGTACCTTCCCGGACTCCCTAAACCAAAAACAGTGAAATTATCTACAAATATATACAAAGACCAACCAAACCAAAGGGACAAAGCAATAATCAAAGTCAATTGGAGGCAAAAAGTCAAAACCAGAATACACAACCAAATATCAAAACGCCAAAATCACAACCTCTTTCCTCTTTCCCGCGTCTCTCTCCGGTTTATATATGGTCGCGCTAGTCGATGACGTCACCCTCAGGGCGGAAGCGACCGTGTGGAAGGTCAGGGAGATGCCGATGTCAGAAAACCTGGAGTGGAGTCTGGAGCGGCGCGCGACCAGGACATGATACACACACACGAGCGCAAAAGCATTTTCATTCATTTCTTTTTTACTCAGTAGCGAATATGATTTAAAATGTAGCGAATTACAATACTTCAAACAAAACGTACTTAAGTAAAAGTAAAATTACAGATTTAAAAAACTACTTTAAAAAGTAGAAATACACAAAAAAGCTACTCAATTACAGTAACGCGAGTAAATGTACTGTAATTCGTTACTTTCCACCTCTGGAGAAATTCCATCACAAGCCCTGCTTTGACTTGATCGCCCTTCACACTCTGGACATGTCCCCTCCACACCAACAGGGGGTGCACTTTTCTATGTTTTAAACCACTGATTTGATTATTTAAATAATTTCCGGCTTGTTCCTCATGGATATCTTATACTGTATAGACTGGATAGGTCATACCCAGCCCACTGCATTAGTGCCGATGTTCACTTTTGGTCATTGTGAATCTTTACAGTTTGCTTATAGATTTTATTGGTAATAATTCTATGAATGACCTTACCTTTGTCTTGTCCCTTGTTTTTGATGAAATATCTGATTTCATGTTATTTGTATTCTTTTCTGGTGTTTTAGCCATGTTGTATTTATCACTAGTGGAAGTATCCGTCTCGTCGTTGACAGGAAAAGAGTTTGTAGAAACACAGGGTGACACAAAAAAATGGGAACTTTTTTACAATCTAATAAAACTATAAGTGATAAAAGAAATAAACTTTTACTTACGTTCCACTGATCCATGATTACTAAAATGACGGAGTGTTTACTGGCTAAATGTCACTAACCCGCAGTGCTAGCACCTGCTAATGGCTACCAATACGCATCTCTAAAATTCCCATTATTCTGTAGTTAAAGAATAAAGCTAAAAATCAGCTGATGAGCTTCAGTGTATTCAGTGATGTTATTTATTTTTTTTTATCTATAGACATGTGTGATTGCAACCAAGATGAACCCCCTTTTTAAAACTGTAATTTAACTAAATTTAGCTTAGTGTGACAACATTGCTTGTCTTGTTGTCGTCAGCTGATGAATACACACCCTTTTTGATAATCGGAGAGTGAATCACATATGAGAGTTTTTGTCTTAAAACGACTCCAGTGTGTTAAAATTCACTTATATCCACTTCAGCGCTGTTATTTCAGAGCAAAGTGAAAATATGAACTAATCCCAGTCAAAATATTCACTTTATCTTTTCTAATTAATATCTATTGCTGCAGGTGTTTGTTTACATTGAGACAGTAGCGCATTAGTAGCTCAGATTATTAAATCCACCACATAACTGTTCATAACATCACTTTTACTCAACATTTAGATTTAACTTTTGGTGCAGATTAAACTTCAGGCAGAGATCTACTGTAACTATTGCAAAGTTTCATTTAATTCTGTCCAGACAGTTTAACAGACATATCGACAAAAATTTTTCTGAGACTGGTTTCGGGTTTTCCAGTGTATGAAACGTAAAGGTATCATTGAAAGAGTTTTTGACCAACATACAGACAAAACCTTTCTTTTATTTATACAGATTATAACACTTACAAATGGATCCCCATGCTGCCTCCGCAGTACCATTACTTTCAGAAATAATAACATTACAGTTAAATCTCTTTTTTTATTGGCTTCTTTTTTATATTGATAAACAGCTTAATGATACGTGATATAACACACATCTTACTATACAGAATGAGTTCACATGGCCCTACAAGTATTGAAAAAATACATTCACAAGTCTTTCATTTCTTCAAACGTATTAATCACATAAACACAAATCAGAATGTGTGTGAATTTTCTGAAAGGCCACTTTTTTTTTTTTTTTTTTTGACTGACGTCACATTCTTTTTTTTCCCTCCTTTTTTTTTTAGGGTTTAAAACTTTTATGCTCAATTGCATGTCTCTAGGTAAGCATAGTTGGCATGGAAATGACCGGTGACAAAATGATCTCCATTTAGTCCTATGAGTCAGTCTCTCTATCTCTGTGTCTCTGTGTCTCTGTGTCTCTCCTCCTCCTCTCTGCGTCACTGGGTTCAGGCTCAGACGTGACTTTCTTACAAAAGGGGGCACTCACCTCTTTGTTGTGGTGTGTTCTGTCTTAAAGCTTAAAGTCGTATCACGTCAACCCACAATAGCTGACATGATTTCCACTGCCGTTCCTGTCAGGCATCTGGGAGAATGTGGTTTGTGGAAACAGCTCTCACGACAATCTAAACCTTTAATGCCAGAGAAAACATTAGATAGAGCATTTAGAGATGTGTGCAAAGATTTTTCCAGTAATTTCATAAACTCTACTTTCTTTGTTTAAGGTTCCACTATTAGATCAACTCATATTTCACATGATAGTGAGACTCTAATTCCAATTTTAAAAATCACAAGTGATCATGTGCGTAATATTAGGATTTTTAGAATGTCATGCCGTAAAGGTAAAAATGTGACCTTGAGTAAACTCGTTTGCATCATACGCACAATATGCCGTCATTTAAAAATTCATAAGTGTGTAAAAATAAGGATGTCAAAGGACGTGCGAACATGCAATCATATATGAAAATGCATAAAACATCTTTAAACAAATGGTGAAAATCGCTATGAAAGTAAAAAATTATAGTATAAAAAACACTATCTATGAACATAAAATAATACTAAGAAAACTAATAGAAAAATAAATGAGTAGTGTAAAAGTCACATGTGAAAATCACCACACCAAACTTGAGAAGTTGCTCATAAAGAAAAACAACCATGTGAATATCAAGTTATAAATCATGCGTGAAAAACTAGTCACACTTTTAATTTAATGAACTAATTACGTGAAAATCACACATGAAAGACAATTTTGTAAAAGTCAGAGAGAAAAAAAGACTTACGGACACACATGAAAAAACTGATTATGTGATATTGTTCGTAAAATTGTAACAGTGTTGAATTATAATTTATTAATTTTCAAGAAAAACAAAAAACAATAATATAATATATATTTTATCATTAATGAAAATAATCACATAAAAATGGTGCATTTAAAAATGGCACATGGAAATTATCACCTGTGAAAACAAACTAATCTTGAAAAACAAACATGGATTATAAAAAAATGTAAGCAAATTATTATGTTAAAGAAATCACATATAAAATTTGTATTACATACCATTATTCAGTAATGACAATAAAGCTAACTTACATTTACATGCTCTTGGTTGTGAAAGTACTTAAAACTGCTTTTGGTTTCCAGTAAACAAGAACATCAGCAATGTAACGTTGAAAATATAGCCCTTTGAAATCATAATACTCTCATCTGGATTATTGAAATAAATTACATTTGACTTAGAGACTGAATTCTTGTTAAAATGTAAATTAAATAGCAGCTGCAGTTAGATCATAATCATAATTAATAGACAACTTAATAGATAATTGTGTGAGTCATAAAATAGATAATAATAGATAAAAGTGTGAATTGTACGCGGGTTATTGGGAGCATGCTGCCTTCATGCCATGCAGTTGGTAGACATCGCCATGGTGCTTTGTTTGTTTGTGTGTGTGTGTGTGTGTGTATGTGGTGTGTGTGTGCATGTGTGTGATGTCGGGAAGATTTACGGTTACAGCCTGTGTAACGTCATAGGTGCCTCCAAGTGGTTGTTAAACTGTTATTAAAAGGAAACCCCCAGAAGACATGAGGGGAAAAAAGAAATGCCATTTTTGCTGTTGACCGTTAAAAAGTTCCCTTATAAGGTGACGTTGTGACGTTGTTTTAGCAACTAATTTTTTACTTCCATACTCCTTTTTGATATCATCTTTAGCTTTGCAGCTGCAATAACATGTGTCTCCACCTATATTTCCCAAAAGCAAAGTTAAAAAATAGCATCATTGGGCCAGGGGTAGCTCAGTGGTTAAGGCATTGGACTACAGTTCGGAAGGTCCCAGGTTCAAACCCCACCACCACCAAGTTGCCACTGTTTGGTCCTTGAGCAAGGCCCTTAACCCTCAACTGCTCAGATGTATAATGAGATAAAAATGTAAGTCTCTCTGGATAAGAGCGTCTGCCAAATGCCTAAATGTAAATGATTGCAGCGCTCAGTTTCAAAAGCCTATAATACCTTTTCAAGGACAATTTTAAACTTGGTGTTAACCGTGTGGTTTGATCTCTTCTCAGATTCCTCCTTCATATGCCATGGCAGAAAAATCATCACATTCACAAAGAAAGGGTTTCAACACCTTGCCTCACTTTTACACTGAAATCAGGCTATTCAATTCAAATGAGGGTGTTTTTAGTAAAAAAAAATAAAATAAAATTTTAATAATTTTAGAAATCCAAAATACTTGTGCAATAAATCGTGCTGTTGCTGAATAAACACTTTAACCTTTTGCACCAAGTTTAAAAAGGCCTATTTTTGATAACAACAGGCGAGCCAGCCAGGAGAAAGCCCCAGGAAGACCTTTCCTTTTCACTTAAAAAAAAGTTTTTTTATTATTATTAACAAAAACTTGGACTGAGGTTTTAATGACAGAGGTTCTTTATTTAATAACCTGCCAAAGGATTTCAGTCATTCATTCACAAAATGTATTACAATTTTAAGAATTAAGTGAATCAGTGCAAAATACTGTGGTAGGAGTTCTGTCAGAATTATAGGCTTGTTTCTAATGCAGTTGAAACAAAGCCACATACTGAAACCAGTTCCTGAAATAATTGAGGTAAACTTGGTGTACTGTGCTTCCATTTATGTTTTAAACTTTGAATGTTTGTTACCATTTATGTTTTAAACTAATTATAAAAAAATATAGTGTTTTGGCCTGAGGACAAAGGTCGCATTGTATGCTGATTAGTGATACTGTGACAAGGGCCAGATTGTATGTATTTTGTATGTATTATATTCAATTGTATTGAATGTCTAGACAACTGGAACTAAAAATGCAGCTTGTGTGGGATGTTCCCAATCTACAGTGGTCAGGGCCTACCAAAAGTGCTCCAAGGAAGGAAAACCGGTGAACCGGTGACAGGGTCATGGCCAGCTAAGGCTCACTGATTCACGTGGAGAGGGAAGACTGGCCCGTGTACCCCGATCCAATACTAATTGTAGCTCAAATTTGGGCATCACTCATTTTGACAATTTTGACAATTTAAAAAATAGAATGAGACTATTCTCTAATAAGGAAAAGTTTTTTTAGGAAAAGGTTTTTTTTTTTTTAAAACTTACATTTTGGTTGGTGGCTTAGTGGAAGGCCTGAGTTCACTTCCCAGCTAAGGACAAACTCAGTCAATTGTGCAGGGCACAATTAGTGCCAGTCTGAAAAAGGATGGCATCAGGAAGGGCATCTGATGTAAAACCTGTGCCAAAATTATACTCACAGGCCAGATAAAGTTAACCTTAAAGTTGTAACTGGGCACCAGCTTTATGTAGTGTGTTAAACACTAAGACCACATCAGTATACAAGTCTTTCCACATTAGAGCTGACATCGTCTGGGACAAATAAAACAATTCCAAGCTGACTCAGAGGCAATGGAGCTGCAATGAAAGTTTCCAGACACGATAATGTTATTTCTGCTTGCTTACGCACGAATCCTTTCGATTTCCTGCTAGCCATGCTTCGTAATTTTATATCCGCACCTAAAGCACAAGAAGTTTTTATTTTTTTATTTTTATGAGTAAGCTCAGAGTTCAGGGAAGTCAGATGTGTGTTATCACTGAAAATATTGGCTTTGTGAACAATGGGTCTGGTAGAAATATAATACGTCCAATATCACTTTATGCGGGACTTTCTTTAGTTTATTTATAAAGTATCAGGTGTATAGATTCTGGTTTGTTAGTAAATGCATTTGAAAGTTCTAATATCTCAGAATCATAAGTGAGTTAAGAACAAGATGAGGAAAAGCAGGAATATGGTATATTATAACTGATTTTATGAAGTTAAAATATATTGCTCATAATTAGATTTATCTAATATTTACTATTATAGGATAAAAACACATTCATAAGATGAGTTATTATTTATAATGATAGTCAGATCAGAACCTAGAATACTTTACTACCCTTGAAGAGAATGAACTAATTTCACTCATCTCTTCTGCAAATTCATCAACCTGTATATTAGATCCTATACCGACACATTTTCTTAAACAGATAGTACCAGTAATAACAGAACCGCTGTTGAGAATAATTAATTCCTCACTCAGCATTGGTTATGTTCCAAAATCTTTTAAATTAGCAGTTATCAAACCTATAATTAAGAAACCTGACCTCGGCCCCTGTCAGCTGTCCAATTACAGGCCAATATCAAACCTCCCCTTTATCTCTAAGATTCTGGAAAAGATAGTAGCGGAAGAGCTATGCTCATATCTACATAGAAATGGCATACATGAACTGTATCAGTCAGGATTTAGGTCTCATCACAGCACAGAAACAGCACTCGTTAAAGTAGTAAATGACCTCCTATTGGCCTCTGATCAGGGTTGTGTAACTATGCTTGTATTACTCGACCTCAGTGCAGCTTTTGACACCATTGATCATGCTATTCTTCTTCACAGATTAGAAAATGTAGTAGGAATTAAGGGTACAGCCCCCTCCTGGCTCAGATCCTATTTGACCGATCGTTATCAGTATGTAGACTTAAATGGTGATTATTCTGCATGTTCTCTAGTGGAGTTTGGCGTTCCGCAGGGTTCAGTTTTAGGCCCACTGCTTTTTTCCCTTTACATGCTTCCTCTGGGCAACATAATCCGTAAGCATGGTATTAGTTTTCATTGTTATGCTGATGACACACAGTTAAACCTGATGAGAAAAACCAGCTTACTAAAATTGAGCAATGTGTGCAGGACATAAGAAATTGGATGCTAATTAACTTCCTTCTGCTTAATCCGGATAAGACAGAAGTTCTAGTCATAGGACCGCATACAGCTAGGAGTAAAATCTTAGATCACACCGTAACTTTAGATGGCCTTTCTGCGCCATCAAGTGCAACAGGAAAAGACCTTGGCGTGATTATAGATTCCAGCCTTTCATTTGAAGCTCATGTAGATAATATCAGGAGGATAGCATTCTTTCACCTCAGAAATATTGCCAAAATAAGAAATATATTGTCGCTAAACGATGTAGAAAAACTAGTTCATGCTTTTATCACTTCTAGGTTGGACTATTGTAATGCCTTACTGTCTGGCTCTTCAGTTAGGTGCATAAACAAGCTTCAGCTAGTCCAGAATGCAGCAGCGAGAGTCCTCACTAGAACCAGAAGATATGAGCACATCACCCCTATCCTATCTTCACTACATTGGCTCCCTGTGAAATTTCGCATTGATTTTAAAATACTACTCTTGACATATAAAGCATTAAATGGTCTCGCGCCGCAGTATCTGAGCGAACTGCTAGTGTCTTACGATCCGCCACGCCTACTTCGGTCAAAGGATGCAGGCTGCTTATCAGTACCGCGTATTATGAAAACTACAGCTGGGGGCAGAGCTTTTTCTTACAAAGCCCCAAAATTATGGAATAGTCTTCCAAATAGTGTTCGGGACTCAGACACAGTCTCAGTGTTTAAGTCTAGGCTCAAAACCTATTTATTTAACCAAGCATTTTTATAAATAGATTTGCCATAAGGTAAAGGAGCAGATCTGGGGGACTCATGGACGTAGAGTATTATGGTGAACTGGTATGTTTAGATGCTGTCTTCCTCACTCTCATTTGATCACTCAGGTTTGTTGACGGTGAGGTGATTGTTTGCTTTACATCTCAGTTCCCCCTCATGTTTGTGTTTCTTTCTGGCTCTCCCTTTTAGTTATGCTGTCATAGTTAGTCCTGCCGGAGTCCCTGCTTGCACTCTACAGTAAATATACATTCACATTATACATTGTGACTGTGACCATACCTAACTGCCATCTCTCCTCCTCTTCTCTTTCTCCCCCTCTTTCTCTTTCCTCTCTCCCCCTGTCTCCCCCTTTCACTCTTTCTCTCTCTCTCTCTCTGTCGAGCTACACATGTGGTTCCTGAGCTGCCAGTGATCCAGACTCCCTCTGCCCTCTGGACCTGTCTGATCCATCCTGGTGCCCGGTTTCTGGTTGGAGGTCTCGTCGCATGGATGCCCCGTGTGTCTCTTTAGGATGCGCCTGGTGTCTGGGGATGATTCTATATACTTAGAAGATGGTTCTGGCCTCGACTGGTGTTGTCAGCTGTTTCGTTGAGGACTTGACAATTCGATAGTTCAGGACTGGAACTTTCTACAAGTCTATCTGAGTCTCGAATAACTACTGGACTCCAGTTTAACATCAATTAACATCAACTATTATAGCTGAACTGCCTGCCACCTAACACACTGCTATCTGTTTCACCCAGATGAGGATGGGTTCCCTGTCGAGTCTGGTTCCTCTCAAGGTTTCTTCCTATTACCATCTCAGGGAGTTTTTCCTTGCCACTGTCGCCCTCGGGCTTGCTCACCAGGGACTATCTGAACATTTTGATTCATACACATTCACATTCCATACAAACTTAAATAATTCTTTTGATTGTGTAAAGCTGTTTTGAGACAATGTCAATTGTTAAAAGCGCTATACAAATAAAATTGAATTGAATTGAAAATTTCAGTCTTGAAAAAGTTTTATTTCATCGCCATATATTTGCATAATTTTTAAGATTCATTTCTAGAAAGAAGCAAAGTGATCTGTCAATAAAACATAGAATTTTAAGCTTAAAATCAGTAGTAATGTCTAGACATATTCTTTACCAGACAATATATACAGCATATATACACACACGTGTGTGTGTGTGTGTATAAGTGAGAGAGCAAGAGATTATATTATATTTATTAATATTTAAAATATGATATAATATAATAAATGAAATGAAATAAACTTTAAGTCTTTATGCTGTTGAGAAGAACAACTCTCTCATTATATCCCTAGATCAGTTGTTGCTCATTAGATTGCTAAAGCAAACTCAACTTAGCATTAATAGCACATTAATAGCTAAACCGTTCTCATTTACATGTGGAACATATTTTGGTGCATATACTTTGTGTTACATGAAACCTTGTGTGTCTGTTTATTTCCTATATTGTAAAACAATACTGAAGGCGTTTATCCAAAATCCACAATAATCTCCTTTGAACAGTTGATATTGAGATGTTTATCTGCTCCTTCTTCTCTGTAAAGCTTCATAACAGCTCTAATCTGAGGGCATGGTTGAGGTTAATTGGTGATTTCTGAAGTTGGTGACTCTAAATGAACGTCTCCTCTGCAGCAGAGGTACGTTTTTGGTCTCGCTTTCCTGGGAAGGTCTTCATGATGCTTCATCATGGAGCTTGATGGGTTTTGCAAATGCACTTGACACAATACTGTAGGAACAACTGACTGTTTTTGTTGTTCATGTTGCTGTTACTTATTTACCTAATGTCATGTGTGTTATTTTTTAGTGTTAGTTAAAAAAAAGTCCAGTATTGTTCTAGAATGTAGAAAATAAATCTGACTGGTACTGTACGGTAACATAATGATATACATCTCAATTTTAATTTAAAACAGACATGCAAAAGAAAAAAAAAAAGATAAAGAAGTGTCTTTTTAAGTTGGAAAGAATTCTGGAATTATGAATTATCACTTTTATTAAAATTGCTTTTAGTCAAAGAGATCATGGTGGTAATGTACTGTGTGTTCT
Source organism: Channallabes apus (assembly GCA_030522415.1). NCBI lineage: Eukaryota > Metazoa > Chordata > Actinopteri > Siluriformes > Clariidae > Channallabes > Channallabes apus. The sequence continues at coordinate 40,313,840 of CM060113.1, forward strand.
AACACCTTTCTATCAGAACTCAATCAAGGAAAACCAGTGAACCGGCGACAGGGTCATGTGCGGTCAAGTCTCACTGATGCATGTGGGACTGATGTGAAGACCAGCCTGTGTAGTCTAGTCTGATCCAATAGAATTCAATTCAATTCAATTCAGCAAAGCAGCTTTACACAATCAAAAGAATTATTTAAGTTTGTATGGAATGTGACTGTGTATGAACCTAAGTAGAAGCGCTACTGTAGCTCCTGAAAAAACCCCCTGAAAAGATTAATGCTGGTTCTAATAGAATGTACCTGAGTGGACTGAATAAGCTGATTATCTATGGAGTTGGTGTGATGACACAGGTCCATGCCCAAATTTGAGTGTACAGTATGCATCTCCTATTTTAATTCCACTCACACAGGAATGACACACACACACACACACACACACACACACACACACACACACACCTGCAATGATGGAGCTCGCATTGGTCAAGCATGAGGTAATGAGAACTACAGTTTCTCTATCCTTCTTACGAGCATGCTGAAAAGGTTTAGGATCTGATGTCAAGGGCAAAGGTCAATATCTTTGTGGGTGTCTTCTAAACAAGCCATGACCGCATGAGGCCCTAAACAAGAAAAGAAAAACCAGCAGGGGGTGTGCAGAAGGGCTGTCAGCGCCGTGTGACGTGCTGGCTCGTAAATCATCTTAATAAGGCATGTAAGAACAACTTAAATTACTTAACAGTTGTAAACTTTGTTTCATGGAATGCTTGTAAATCACTGTGTAAGTGCAAGTGCAGGTGCCGTAGCCAAGATTCAGAAAGCTACATCTCCGGAAAGTGAGATGAGCACCATCAGATCAACCCTCGTAGATAGGATTCACAGCAGACGACATCTCTGGACTGCCAGGTCTCTGTCGTCATCTTCTCATGCTTGGAGAGAAACCCTAGAAACCCTGACCGGACCATGAGGGAAGATCTATGGGTTGGAGCTGTTTGGTTCCTCTGTCTGTCATGACAGTCATTCCTGGGCCGCATTTAGAAAACTTCTCTCACAGTTAGCTACTGAGTCATCTCAACTCTGTAAATGTAGGACAGGGTTTTTTTTTCTGCTCCCCTGACACCTGGAGCTGTAGCAGGAGGTCGCAGGGACGAGGGGTTTGGTCGTGTCTGATTCTACTAATAAGGCTGTGATGTCAGGATCTGCGTTTTATGTTAAGTCATGTTTTAAGGCTTGGATGACTGAACATGTTAATTGCATTGTAATGTTGGGGAAGGTTATAAGTAAGACAGACACAGACAGTATGGACAAGCAACCGTCACATAATATTAATATTAATAATAATAATCATCATCATCATCATCATCATAATAATGAATCTTAACATTTAATTATCTCTCTCTCACACACACACATTCTTAGCTTCTATCTATCTATCTATCTATCTATCTATCTATCTATCTATCTGTCTGTCTGTCTGTCTGTCTGACTCTCTTACTATTTCTTCCTGCCCTCTCTTCCTCTCTCTCTCACTTTTTTAAGATTCAAAAATTATTTATTGGTTTAGAAATAAGACAAAAACAGAATAATAACAAAGTATTTGTATAATAAAAAAATATAAAATAGGAGTACAGACATTTAGTTCTGGAGTCAGTAATACATAGACACTTGAACATTATTTAAAAAAGCAAGGTAAATAATAATAATAATAATAATAATAATAATAATAATAATATATTTCTTTCTTTCTCGTGCTGTCTCTGTCTCTCTCTCTCCCTCTTGCTTTATTCCGGCCCTCAGTTTGCTGAAGTTTAGATTTAAAGCCTAATTAATAATCAGGTGACGAAAAAAAAAAAAATGACGAAAGCGGGGTTAAGCGCGCGCGTGTGTTTGTGCGTGCGTGCGCTCGTGCGCGCGCGCTATAAGTGGACGGGCTTGCACTGCGCACGCGCGCGCCAATCACGAGCTCTTTAATGAAGACGCGCATCAATGAGCCGCGGGTATAAAAGGAGCGCGTGTCTGCTCCAGCACTGATATCCCAACCTGGACTCTTACACACACTCTCTCTCTCTCTCTCTCTCTCCACACACACACACACACTCTCACACACTGCAGGACTGGACAACAAGTGAGTAACTTTATGATAAATAATAATTAATCATTATACCTGTATAATAAATACATTATGATGCAGGATATTTGTTGTCTTCCTCCTGAATTTCAGGTTCAGTCTAAAGTTTTAACCATGTTTTTTTTTCAGGTATAAAGAATAGAAAAACAATGTTTTCCATCAGAGCTTTGCATAAAACCATCGTGTTTCTGTGTGTGTGTGTTCTGTACAACAGCATGAGGGCCGACAGCAAACCACTGAGGTTAGTGACATTTATGGATTTAATTTTTCCCCTCCTTTTTTTCCCTCTATTAGTACATTTTTAAAAAGTAATTAGTGAAGGAAACTGCTCTACAGTTGGGTAATGGTTAGCACTGTAGCCTTGCGCCTGTAGGGTCTCTGTGTGTGTGTGTGTGTGTGTGTGTGGAATTTGCGAGTTCTCCACATGGTTGATAAACCAAATTCTGCAGGCTAAGCTGCATCACCGAATTGCCCATAGTGAGTGTGTGAGTGACACCTATATCTGTGCCCTGTGTAAGCGGCACAGTGGCTTAGTAGTTAGCACAGTCGCCTCACACCTCCAGGGTCTGGGTTCGAGTCCTGCCTTGTGTCTTTGCACATGGGGTTTGCATGTTCTTTCCGTGCTTGGTGGGTTCCTCCAGTTTTCTCCCAATGTCAAAAATATTGTATAGATTAGATTGCTTTGGTCCTTCAGATTTACTTAATTTGGTGGATGATATCCTGAAACATCAAGATAGCTTCTTGTTACACAACAGCCTTAGTTTTAAGATGTTTAACATTCTAGTTAAGCTACAAAAACTTCAGTCACTTTTATTTCATTCTGGTTTCCGAGTCGTTGGATCACATTAATTCGAAAACTCCTGCTTTATATAAAACATGGAATTGCTCAGCACCAGAAAATGACATTGTTAAAAATATTTATTGATAACGTAACTGCATATTGTGTTCTCTGATAATACATGCCAAGAACACTCTGTTGTCACACTGTCGTCACGTACTCATCTTCTCCGATGCTTTCTCAACAGCCGAAGGGCCATCAGCGAGGTCCAGCTAATGCACAGCGTCGGCCTGCGCAAACACATCCAGCAGAGACAGGACTGGCTGCAGGAGCACATGCAGGACATTCACACCGCCCCACGGCATTATGGGAAAATGAGCAGCGAGCGCGTCGTCCTGGAGCACTTGTTATCCAAAGATTTTCCTTCAGACACAGAAAACGGAGATTTAGTGGATAGTCTGGATACGCAATAAAACACGGACGCTTAAGAGAGCAACCTGCATCACGTTCCAACTTCTCATCTTTATCACATTCTTTCTAAATATATTGCTATTTATTTTTTTCTATTTATATATTTAAGCATTTGTATAGATTTATAGATTTTTGGAATTTTTCTGATTGTTAGAAAGTACTTCTGCTTGTTATAAATGTCTTATAAATATTTTACATACAGTTGTATTTTATAGTACTTTTGCTTTAGAAAAATAGCTGTATGAAAAAGCACCTTTATTTCTTTTACAGCGAAACCTCGACATATGAATGCCCTTCCTTACGAATTTAAATTTTTGCAAGAAATTTGCAACGGCATATGAACGAACGAATTGAAGCGAACGTGGCGCGTATATCTGGGAGCCGTTCAAAACTTTAATGCTTTAATCATAAGTAATTTATTTTGTCAAAATTTTTGGATTACATGAAAGGTTACGTGAGGTTTAATGTCTATTTATTTTATATTTTACATTATAAAATATTTTTATATAAAAAAGTATGAGTATAGTGTTAAAAACTGGTAATATCAGTACTATTTTTGGGTGGCTGGAACAGATTATGTGAATTTGCATTATTTCACGATACACATTTTCACCTTAAGAACGCAGCTCCGGAACGAATTAAATTCGTATGCCGAGGTTCCGCTGTTTTTAATTTATGAGCAGAAATACTGTTTACTGAAACCAAAAATACTGTAGAACAGGACCAATTTCATTTTTCCTAAAGCAATGCAAAAAAGGAAAGAAAAAAAAAAGAAAGACAAAAATATATTTTTTCTGAACAGAAATGATTATGAAAATGTATGTTGATAAATGTTATATATTTTTTTAGTTTAGAAGTAATATTAAAAGCATTGTCATATTTTATTTTTGACTTGTTTGATTTTTCATTGTATTTAATTTAGATATCAACATTAATATGACACCTAGAGTATTGGTTCATATACACTTTGCAACACCAAAAGAGAACTTAAGAACATATAATATATATTTCACTTTTATAAAAGATTAATAAAGCTTTTAAAAAACGATTATATTTTAACAGACTTCCAAACATGGCTGAATTAAAATAGACTCTACCAACACGCATGCGCTCTGCAACAGCCTGGCTGCTTTCCTATTGGACGGTTTGTCACCTAGATAGGTTGCCTAGGCTTCCGTTTCACATCCTTAAATAGTGCGCGTGAGGAAGGTGGTGATAGAGTTATTTGAGACACCGCCAGGGCCTTGCTGTTTACCCAGGATTAAAATTAGCGTTAGCAAAGATATTAGCGTTCTAATTCCGATTCTGATTAAGTCTGAGTTACTGAGGCAGTAAGAAAACTCCAACGCGCGATGATTTAATTTATTTAAACTGCAAACTGGTGAGAAATGTATGAAATTACTTACATACCTATGTATATATGCTTTGCTCCGTTTGTTTTGTTGAAGCTGTGCAATGCTAACCGCTAAAGCTAATCATTAGCTAGTCATGTATGTTTACTGGATATTACATTTCAACATTTCTAGACGTGCTGCTGAAAGGAAATCAATCAAATACTGTGTGTGTGTGTGTGTGTGTGTGTGTTTTGATTTAATGAAAATATGTTCCTATAAACAGAAAAGGGTCAAGAAGAAATAAAGTTAATTATTTACCCAGCTACACCTATAGATATTGCAGCTAGGGGGAAATACCAACTATTATTATTATTATTATTATTAATAATAATAATAATATACAAATTTAAATGCAGTCTTTAAACGCTAGGAGTGTTTCTGGTGTTCTATTATCATCTCCTACCTTGTCAAAATTTGCTACCAGAAGGAATTAGTCATTCTGCACTACTTTATTTCAATATTTCCAACATACAGTTTATTTTATTTTATAATTTTTTAAATAAGAATAGTAAGTTTACAGTAGGTAGCATTTTCTGTCATTCCGTTTAGCACTTTGTGACAAGTTTTTAACATTGTGAGTTTGTAGTCTTTATAGATTTAACACTGGTAGCGCTTTCTGACATACTGACACAAGTCGACTGTTAAATCAGCTATGCAAATCAAATAAAATCTGTGAGTAATATGAGTTAAACCACACATAATAATAATAATAATAATAATAACTGTCAATACTAAGCATCAACCCACAAGCTGATGGCAGTAGTGGTGTGGATGTATGTATTTTTCATATTTGAAAGCGCAGTAAATTTAAGTAGAACAGAATGATGGATGGATTTTATACAACTTTTTAAAATACAATTCTGCATTTTTTTAGTGTTACTAGATAGTAATAAAAAAAAGTCCCTAACAAAGGGTGTGTGAGATATAGGTGTCTGCCAAATGCTTAAATGTATCAGAACTACAGGATAAACCTACAGTGGTGTGAAAAACTATTTGCCCCCTTCCTGATTTCTTATTCTTTTGCATGTTTGTCACACAAAATGTTTCTGCTCATCAAAAACCGTTAACTATTAGTCAAAGATAACATAATTGAACACAAAATGCAGTTTTTAAATGAAGGTTTACGTTATTAAGGGAGAAAAAAAACTCCAAATCTACATGGCCCTGTGTGAAAAAGTGATTGCCCCCCTTGTTAAAAAATAACTTAACTGTGGTTTATCACACCTGAGTTCAATTTCTGTAGTCACCCCCAGGCCTGATTACTGCCACACCTGTTTCAATCAAGAAATCACTTAAATAGGAGCTACCTGACACAGAGAAGTAGACCAAAAGCACCTCAAAAGCTAGACATCATGCCAAGATCCAAAGAAATTCAGGAACAAATGAGAACAAAAGTAATTGAGATCTATCAGTCTGGTAAAGGTTATAAAGCCATTTCTAAAGCTTTGGGACTCCATTATCCACAAATGGCAAAAACATGGAACGGTGGTGAACCTTCCCAGGAGTGGCCGGCCGACCAAAATTACCCCAAGAGCGCAGAGACGACTCATCCGAGAGGCCACAAAAGACCCCAGGACAACATCTAAAGAACTGCAGGCCTCACTTGCCTCAATTAAGGTCAGTGTTCACGACTCCACCATAAGAAAGAGACTGGGCAAAAACGGCCTGCATGGCAGATTTCCAAGGCGCAAACCACCTTTAAGAAAAAAGAACATTAAGGCTCGTCTCAATTTTGCTAAAAAAACATCTCAATGATTGCCAAGACTTTTGGGAAAATACCTTGTGGGCCGACGAGACAAAAGTTGAACTTTTTGGAAGGTGCGTGTCCCGTTACATCTGGCGTAAAAGTAACACAGCATTTCAGAAAAAGAACATAATACCAACAGTAAAATATGGTGGTGGTAGTGTGATGGTCTGGGCTGGAAGGCTTGCTGTGATAGATGGAACCATGAATTCTACTGTCTACCAAAAAATCCTGAAGGAGAATGTCCGGCCATCTGTTCGTCAACTCAAGCTGAAGCGATCTTGGGTGCTGCAGCAGGACAATGACCCAAAACACACCAGCAAATCCACCTCTGAATGGCTGAAGAAAAACAAAATGGAGACTTTGGAGTGGCCTAGTCAAAGTCCTGACCTGAATCCTATTGAGATGTTGTGGCATGACCTTAAAAAGGCGGTTCATGCTAGAAAACCCTCAAATAAAGCGGACTTACAACAATTCTGCAAAGATGAGTGGGCCAAAATTCCTCCAGAGCGCTGTAAAAGACTCGTTGCAAGTTATCGCAAACGCTTGATTGCAGTTATTGCTGCTAAGGGTGGCCCAACCAGTTATTAGGTTCAGGGGGCAATTACTTTTTCACACAGGGCCATGTAGGTTTGGATTTTTTTCTCCCTAAATAATAAAACCCTTCATTTAAAAACTACATTTTGTGTTTGCTTGTGTTATCTTTGACTAATAGTTAAATGTGTTTGATGATCAGAAACATTTTGTGTGACAAACATGCAAAAAAATAAGAAATCAGGAGGGGGCAAATAGTTTTTCACACCACTGTAGATATCATGATACATGTTTCCTAGAATTGTGATGTGAAATTTTTGTCCTATCGCACACTTTTCGTTAGGGACTTTGTAGGACAGTTTTATAGCACAATCCATCCATCTAGGATCCATTGATGTCCAATCAGGAAGCGTGGAGGCCAATAGTGACCAATGTATTTATTTCAATGTATTTTGTACGACCATGGTAGGACATTCGGTCAAACTTCACATGCTCGTTCATACACTACGGGCAATTTGGAAACGCCAGTTAGTCTAATTTACACGTCTTTGGACTGTGGAAAGAAAACCGGACGACCCAGAGAAAACCCACCAAGTACGAGGAACACATACAGACTCCATGCACACATGATCTCCATCCTTCAGACTTCTCTTTTGTGAAAACTACTACTTTCTTTAAAAAGTGTTCAAGTCAAGGGGTGTTCAAGTCAAACCGGGACTTTTGATTGTACTGAACACCCTTTATTTCTCTATATAATCTCCTGCTACACTAATGCACTTATCCCGTTGTTCCACTGGTGCTTGGGATACAATCAGGGTAGAAAGTTTTCTCAGTACTGAAATGCCGGCCTCAGAGGAACTCCTGTAATGGCCCAAACATGTGGAAATGGAGCGAGGTCAATACTGTATGAGGGATGTGGCAACAACTTCGACTTAAACGCTCCTACAATCACCAAACTGTTTCATCACTTGTAGTTTTTCTGAATCCGTTTTTCTCCATCCATGGACAGGGTATGAGAGTTACAGACAGATCGTTTTCGATAAACCCAGTGGGATTTGGAGGACATGGCTGCACGGCCACTTTCTTATGACAGCAACTCGAGCGACACGGAAAACTGCGAGCAGAGATCCAGCACCCGACCCCGCCGCGTTTGTAGACACTCCAGGTAAGATCCCACTCCAGGGATTTCTTTTAATCAGGCGTTACAGAGAATTTGTTCCTTGCTCTCAAACTTTTTCAGCGATCGTCAGGGTTAACAGTTTCTTCTCTCTACTGGTAAATATTCTCAGTCTTAGAATAGTTCAGCTGTTAGATGTCGAGTTTTTAGAAATGCACTGATGAGAGATTCAGGTCTGTTCATGTAGGATGTAATCTGAGGAGCTGTTTGTTAATTGGTGATTTCTAAGCCTGGGAACTCTAAATGAACTTCTCCTCTGGTTCAAAGCAGGTCGAAGTCTAGTTCTAGCTTTTTTGGGACGATCCTCAAGAGAGCCAGTTTCATTCTTTTATTCGCGACTGAACTTGAAGATACTGTAGATTCGATGATTCTGTCCGGATGGACCGAGCTTCATGTCTCGGATGGGCTGTTTCTCTCGCTCCCATCATGGCCGTGCTGGTATTCCGCACAACAGCACTCCCTCTAGTGAGATACTGCTTAATTTTATACAACACTATTCCATCCCACAGACACCATTGATTATCAACAGATTATGATTTATTTATTTATTTATTTAACCAACAAATCTTTCTGTGACTGGAGGAACTAACCGTCAAACAGCATCCAACAGTTGGCGTAATTAACAGGAGTGAAAGGATTTTAAATACTTATCGAATGCAGGATAGGACACACAATAACTACACACATTTTTACTGTCTGGAGAAAATCCCCCACGATGTTTATCATGCGGAACCCAGGTGTCAATCAAACATATTTTATTTGACTGTAACTCTTTTACTCCTTTAAGGAACTTGTTTTATTCTGTTGACAAAAAAAAAAGCTTTTAAACAAGTAAATCCAAATGTAGTTTTAAAATTCTTAGAAAAAATACATGTTAAACATTTTGTCTAGTTTTAATATTGAATAACAAAAACTGACTCTCGCCATGAATATAGCAATAGAACCTGGCATGGTGTTAACAAAGAAAGATAAGAATTTATTTTTCTTTCTTTCTATCAGTACTACTGTATGTAGTCAAAAGTAAATCTCGTAAGTTTCCCTTTATATTTCCACTTATTCAGCCTTAGAATATCAGCTCCGTTAACTTCCAGGTTCTGGGGTTGAATCCTGAATAGGGTTAAATGGAAAGCTAGGGCACTATGTAGGGTGAACAATTGTTCACACACCAAGTAGTATCTTTAATCAAGGGATAGAAAGGGATTTGGGATTTAGCTCGGTGTTAGAAGCTAGTTAGATTTGTATAAATTAATCTGAAACGATGTAGAAGCAGTTAAACACATTATTAAACACATTCGACCCCCCCCACGAAGTCGAGGTTCAGAGTTCACAGCCTCAGTCATCCGTGGATTTATCCTCCTGCCAGTTTCAGGGGTTGACCGTATATTCAGCTGTTTTCTTGCTGAAAGTTCTTCTGTGACTGTGTTTGAATGTGGGTTTTGGCAGGCAGCTGCTCTCTCCTCAGTACTGCGGACCGAACAGAACTATTTTTACCCACGCTGCAAGTGACCGTTGCATATACAGTAGTTTTATGTCGCCAGTTATGGAACGCCTCTTAACCAATCAAATCACTCGCTTGGAGATAACTATTATTTCATAATTTGGATCCTCTATCGTTAAGTAAAAAAACATCGGCTTAGAAGCCGTGTCCACACTTTTTACTAATAGTGTACATCACAAAAGGGCGCACTCGAAGTTTTAGACGTTGTATTTTTAGCTGCCTTGTTTTTGGAATGAAGACCGAGACAAGAGCGGTGTTTTATTGATTATGATTTATCATAATTTATTATTATTATTATATCGTTTATCATTATTGGTTATTTTGTCTCGCATATTAGTAATAATAATTAGTTGTGACTGCCACTAGAACAGTTTAAATAAAATTAAGATTGAAGTAAAAAATTTGCCTGCTTGTCGCCACTAATTCTTAAGGATTAATTAATGATTGAATATTAATGTGTTCAGCCCAAGGGCTTAAGGCCATTTCAGATGTTTTAATAAATTGAGGTGAGTAGGATTTGAATTCTGTCTTGTTCATAACATAAAAGCTGAAAGAAGAAACAAATGAAATTCACAGCAAAACTGTTTTCATTTATACTCTCAAAATTAAGAATGGAGCTATTTTTAGCCAGGCTATTTTTACCTGCTGTTGCCTACCAGTCGTGTGTGTGTGCACGCTGTCTTGTCTCGCCGACTACAAAAAGCCCTAATGTTTCATCACTTGTCTGTCATGCTGCCCACTCGTTATTCTTACATTTCTCCACACACTCGAACCGAATGGTCATCCAGAGATTAATCATCCCTTAGTTTCATCCATCAGTGACCTCATCAGGTGGATGTCGCGCATTCGTTCCCATCCACACGGTTCAAAGGTCAGGTGTAGAATAAAGAAAAGATGTACATTCGTTAGAATTGTCTTTGTTGGAGATAGTAACACCGACCACTGTGAGCTTGTACAGACAATCCAGACATGTCGTCATTAAAGTTCTTTATTCAGAAATGACTATATCAAGTTCATTTTACTTGGCCATTTAATCGGACTACGGTCCAAGCACATTTATTGATAAAAATATGTCCAACACCGCTACGATAGGTGGCGCTATGCCCCCTTTGAACTGTTGGTATGGTATGCCCAGGTGACCTATTACGTCACACACCAAAACAGCGGCAACCTGGTAGAACATCATGTGGTGAAAAAAGTTCAAATGACATACACGCTATCCCTCGTGGTTATGGTCTTATCAGAAGGCAGACCACATCGCCGCGTAGCTAGCGACTTCTTTCCGCTGTTATGCGTTTGGTTCAACTTCCAGAACAAAGCACATTGTGGGGACCGGGTCTGTTTTTCTGTCTAAACCGGTTTCTAAAAACAATTAAACCAATGGGGACGTGCCAAACCGTTCAGTTCCTGTAGTGTCCACTGGGGGCTGGAGAGTCGATCCCTGTAGTGCCCCCTGTTAAAATTCTCAGCGTTTACAACAGAAATAAATGTTTACAGAAGGTCGATCAAACGCAGGGTGTGGGAGGTACCCGGGTTACGCAGTCAGGTTCTAAACAACAGCCTCATTCCCGCCCAGGATTTGTCCAGATTATACACGGAGAAGTGGTTAGACTCGCAACCGCGCCTTATATGGGTTTACTAGTCCAACTGTGAGAAGTTTGGTTTAGTACGATTTCAATCGCACTAACGTTAACCAGGGCTGGGCGATATGGCTGAAAACTGTATCACGATATAAGTGTTTCATATCGGTTGATATCGATAATTATTGATATTTTTTTATGACCCATTTAAAATAAGGACCAGGAGAAGAATATATTATATTTAAACATTTTTATTTTAAACTTAACCTTCCTCTGATCATAGTCCCATCGGTTATTAAGACAGAAATGTCAACAACCGTGGAAAAATCAAATGTAAATGTAAACATAAGTCTAAAGTCACAATGAACACTTAACAATTATCTCTTAACATTTAAGGTGCAAAATTAAAAGAAAATGTAAGAAATGCTTAATAAAGTGTAATAAAATAGTGCAATGCGTTTATTATATCGGATGCCTTTAGAGAAAACTACAACAAAAATATATAGTTGTAATATATTTGAGTTTGATGTTAATTCACTGGCGGGCCACCAGGGGGCAATACCGCGCTGTATACTATGTGTCGTGTGCACTGAATGCAGTAAAAGAAGAATACCATTTTTCTCCATGCCTCCGTTTCTCACACAAAAAGCAAGTAATATTATAGATGTTAGTTGTGCATATTGATGCAAACATAACAATTGTCATACCAAAGAATAAACTACCCGCCAATGTGGCTAGTGAGACTAAAGTTATTACCCGCCACAGCCGAATTTTACCCGCATTTGGCGGGTGGGCGGGCGCCAATGTCAACGCCATCTTGTCTCCGTTTACGCTTCCTGAATCGCGAACGTACTACTTCCGGGTCCTAGAGCCAGTCGCGGAGCGAGTGCGCATGACAGCAACCAAACTAGCTTCGCGACCTCTGTTTTCTTCCGACAAAAAAGAAAAAAGTATTGAACTTTCTATCGAACACATTTTTTATTGATATCGATCACGTGTCTATCGCGAAATGTATCGTTATCGTTTTATCGCCCAGGCCTAACGTTAACATTTTATTTTTAAAAGTCCGGTTTAAGTTTAAAATGGCTGAGTTGTCATAGTGGGCGGGGCACTAGAGTATCTTATGAGGACACAAAATAATTTAGAATAATACTAAAAACAAAATAGCTTATTTATTTTTTTTAATTCAGGCTCTAATTGTGATTAAACAGAATCTGGTGATGTGATGACGTCCTGACACACCAAATTTATTCTCGTATAAAAAAAAAAATCAAGTCGATTCATTAAGAACAGCTCCGATCCATCTGCCGAGTGAATCAGCCGTCACTGTACTCTCCGGTGGCACGTGTTGTCTGTCTTTTCCTTTCTTTCCTTTTTTTTTTTTTTTTTTTAAAGAACGCTCATGCTACGTCAGCAAGGCACCGAGTAGCCATTCATGCCTCGCACGCGCTCTCCCTCTCCTTCCCTCCCCCCTTCTCTTTCTCCTTGTTCTTGTCGTCCTCCGGTGAATGACTCGCCCCCGACGCAGCAGCCACACAACCTAAACAAAAGAAAACAAAGATAGGAGCAAACACACACACACACACACGCACGGAGAGAAAGAAAAACCTCGCTCGGTCGGGAACGATGCTGGAGTTGGAGTCGGACAGGAATGCCCGGGGATGCGGCGTCGTGCCGAAAGCCTGCGTGCGGTGAAGGTGCACAAGCGCTGCTCTGCGCGTGCATCCTGCACGTCGTCCCGCACATCACTCGCATCCTGCCGCGCTGCTTTGTCTTCACAGAGCCGCGCGAGACGGCGCGCCGGTAAGGAGAACAAAGGAGCTGTGTTGCTATTGTACACCTCTCGCGCACTCTCTCTCTCTCTCTCTCATACTCCTGCTCGCTTTCACGCGCTCTCTCTCTCTCTTTCTATCGGACACATAAACATAGAAGAAGGGGTTGTGACATAAATAATGGCACCCCATTACCTGGCTTTAAAAGCATGTATTATTTAATGTCAGATTATTTTTTTATAAGTCTCTCTCACAGACACACAGAGCACCTTTCACTGAAGGATACCTGATGCTGTTAGTGTGTGTGTGTCTGTGTGACACCTTGTGGAAAGAGGAACAATAGAGGCAGCACGAAGCGTCCGATCTAAAGCACCTTCATATATTTATCAGACAGCTAGTCTGGGTCTGTCATGTGGCCCGAGAGTCCTGCGAGTCTCACTCACTCACTCACTCACTCATCATCTATACGGCTTTATCCTGCATTCAGGAGGCTTAGGGCATGAGGCAGGGGTACACCCTGGACAGGGTGCCAATCCATCACAGGGCACAAACACACGCACATACACACACTACGGGCAATTTGGGAACTTCTTATGATAACTCGCCTTCAGATCACGACATAAATGTATTATTCTTGATCGTATGACATTTTTAATGCGCCGTGTCTTACAAACAAAACATTTTGTGTTGAAATTCCTGAGGTTCACTTTCAAAATTATTATTATTATAAGTAGATTCACAAATTCAAAACATCATACAGCATACAACTTGCATAAAAATGTAACTAAAAATATTTAGGCTTTACTTTTAAACCACATCTTAATTCCCGTCCAGGATTAATCACGCGACTTGACCTTTTATAGCCAGGTTTTTGAGCAAAGTGAAACCAAACAGCAGGAAAATCAAAATGTTTCCTAAAATTCCTCACAGTATGAGAATGGTTAAAACATTTAAATAAATAAATAAATAAATAAATGGACATTTCTGGTTAAATGCACTCTATTGATTTTATGTTCTAAGTGAAGACTCGGTGCAGGCTACAATATACGTACAGAACATTTATTAACCGTTCTTATATTTCAGACTCAAACTAAAGTGCAGCGTGTGGAACCTTCGAGCCGGAACAGAGGGATCAATTTTGTTCAGAGCAATCCACAAATTAATAGTTTTTGTTATTCCTAGTTTTCAGTATTTTGTTGTCTCGCTAACTAAGAAACACGATGCTGTGGATCAGGAGTTATCAAGTCATGAGTTGAGGAGATAACGTTGGTTTAGAACTCGAGTCGATATTTCATGAAACATCTCGCACTTTATGATAATTTTGTTTCCTAGGTGAACAAATTTTTTTCTTTATTATTACTACAATTTTTCTTCTGATAATAAAATTAAGGCAATGAACCAAATCAGATACGATACAATACATTTTAAAGTCCTCAGGCAACAAGTCAATAATCAACATTACTAATTAATCTGAAATCCTATGACTGGATATTTAAAAAAACAAAAAAAGAAAAATTAGCGCTGTGACTCATGTCGATTTCATTTGCCTTTTTTTTTCTGCCTTTGTATTTTTAAATCTGATTCAGTTCCTCAGCACTGAAGTTTAGTGTTAGATTTGTCTCGAGCAGCCATATTTCTTTAACGTCTTTAAAGTATTAAAAACTATGAAACTACTGATTGTTTAAATGTCATATGAAGCAATAATAGTTTTAATACTGACAACCTTCTGTGCCACACTTTAGTCCCAGTCCAGTAGGTGGCAGTATTGTTTGTTTATAAAGAAGAAAAAGAAAACGAGAATATTTTGCAAAAGCCGTTTCAAGAAATTTATCAATTTTATATCGTTTAATGGTTGTAAGTTTGTCTAAATAATTTAAAAAAGTGAATCATTTCTGTTTAAAAACTGACCTTCAAGTCTAGAGTTGTGCAAGTTAGTCGATATTTTTTTGAACACTGAAACCGATCCTTCAGGAAAAGTTTGTGAATCTGATACAGTGGCTATTATTCCACTTCTTAATGGAACAATCCGATACTTGGATCACGATACTGAATCTAATAAAGTACCAAAAAAAAGTTCTTACAGTAACAGTTTAATATTGGATGAATTGATAGTGATGAATCCGATATTGTAAATAATTTGATTCAATGTTCGACTGGACCGATGAATCCGCTACGATTCGATGTAGCTTCACTTATCATGAATTTTATTTTGATTATCGTCTTTTCATAACCTAAAGACAGATTTCTGACCTCTAAAAGAAACGACTTCATCGGGGTTCACCTGCACTGCAAAACAAACAAACAAAAAACATTATGTCTTAGATAAAGTTTTAATGTAGTTAAATTTGTCTATACTTTGTTAGAATAAGTTTAAAACAAACATTAAAACATAATATAAGATTAAGCTTTTTTTCTTAATAAAATATCAAGTAAAAAGTTTCAGATAATTTTGCTAGTTTTAGGATTTCTTTCCTGAAATAAAGAGTTCTGTAGCAATTGAACAAGACATTTTAGTATAGATTTTTTTGTAATGTTGTACCAGAATCAAATTAATAGATTAATCATTTTATGTTTGATTTGTTGTGAAATTATTTTGAATTATTGATATTATTGATAATCTTGGCTAGATTCAGTCATGTTACTTTGTAAGGTGAATATTTTTGCAGTGTGTGCGTTCTCTCTCTCTCTCTCTCTCTCTCTCTCTCTCTCTCTCTCTCTCTCTCTCTCTCTCTCTCTCTCTCTCTCTCTGTTACCGTGTCCATTGTGTGTGTGTGTGTGTGTGCTGTCTTTCCCCGACACCAAATTCATAGTTGCTGGTTTGTGTGTCTTGCTTTAAATTTCTAGCCGTCGGCTCCATGTGAGGTTGGGTAACGTTCGGCCTGAGAGGAAGCTATCCATCTTTACAGAGCTTACAAAGACTTCCAACTAACACAAGCACTATTTTCAGCTGATTCATCACTTATTTAACCCTGAGGGGGAGATTGCGAACGTTCCACTGGGTTTGCGGCAGGTTTGTACGTCCAGGGCAGAACGTATTGCGTATCATCGCTGTAGGTCAGGATGATGAAGCTCAAACCACAACACCAGCATGATTCGTCTCTCTCTCTCTCTCTCTCTCTCGCGCGCCCTGAGGCTTTTCTTCAGCGTCATCATATCGGGTAATGCAATCCCTGAAGATGGAGAGACATTTTATTAAAAGGATACGTGCTCCGCGAACAAGGTGTGGTTGCTTTCAGGAGCAAATTCTCTCCTATCTAAAGATCTGGTTTGCTCTTGGACTTTTTTTGCCACTTTTCTTACCTTACAGCATCATTATTTATGTTAGAACGACTTTTTTAAGGGCATGGTTTGTCATCCTTGCCAAAAGCTTCACTTTCATTAAGGCTACGGGGGTCATTTGGGGGTCTGGGTCCCCTCCCTGGATCCTGAAAAAACACAGATTGAGGTATTTGAGTCAGAAGATATTTGAAGAGTCGCGGTTTTACAAGGGAGTCGCGGTTTTACTGTGCAAGCAGACAAAACCGCCAAAGAAGCAATATAATTTATTTATAAAAACTATACCTTTCACAGATTTTAAACGAATTTTAAATGCCTACATCAAAAAATAAATAGCAATCAGAATGGGATCAATGTCTAAATAACAAAAAATTTCTATATATAACTTAATTGTTGGTATAACGTCATGCAGAATAGGACATTCAAAAAGTTGGATTAGTCCTTGGGAAAAAAAAACTTGAACATCTAATCTCGTTTTAATATCGAATAACAAAAAACGATTCCTGCTGTTGAAGCTGAAATGGCGCTTTAAAAATAGCTCTTCAGCTATGCTTTCTTTCTTTTATTTATTTATTTATTTATTTATTTTTATTTGGTTGGTTTAGATTTTTATTTAAGGAATTAACACGTTTTAATTTAATATACAAGGAATAAAGCACTCTGGATCACTGAGGATGCTAATTTACATGTGTTTGCCCTGACTGTTACTCTAACTGACACTAGAGACTCCTTACATAAGCATTAAATAAAAAATTTACATTTCTGAAAACCTCATCAAACCCAGTATTTGCATCTATTGTTACCATTTCCTTCAGGTAACAACGTTTCACATCTGTTTATTATTAGCCCGAGAGGACGTGCACAAGCCGCAACTCTCTGACCAATCAGAATCAAGAACTGAGCAGAGACGACCTGGTCATAGTGTTTAAAATGTCAAAGACTTAAAGTGATCATTTGGTGCACGTGGCTCACGTTCTCGCGTGTTTCACCCCAGCAGCGGCAGTCGGCTGCGCGGTTCTCAGCTGCTCAGCGGCGTGGCGAGGATGAGTTTGCACGGGGCCGAACACGGCAGGGAGAGGCGTCGCTCCGGAGATCGCTCCAGGGACTCGTCTCACGAACGGGTCGAGGGCCAGCTCACGCCCTGCATCAGGAACGTCACCTCACCCACACGTCAGCAGCTCAGCGGTGAGAAACGACACCGCACCACACCTCTGTTAATCACGAGTGTTTTAATCTCAAGTCTAAAACCAAAGCAGTGGCTCCTCAGGATCAGCAGATTTTTATCCCAAGCGTCTGCTTCTTGTATACTTTCATTATGTATACATTTTGGTAATACAGACCATCTTGTAATTGTAGAATAATTATTATTAATAAATAAGTAAAATATCAATACAGTGGTACCTCAGCATATATGGATTTAATGCGTTCTGTTCCTGAGGCGAGTTCTTAAGGTGAAATGTCGTATTGTGAAACGCATTTTCTTATAGGAAATAATGTAAATGCAGATAATTTGTTCCAGCCACCCGAAAATATTACCAATATTACCAATTGCCAATGCTATGATCATATTTTTTGGATGTAAAAAACATGTAAATGAGGTAAAATTTGAAATAGACATTAAACCTAACTTAACCTTAATGTATGATTTTCCCCTAACACCAAAACTGAAAGTGGATTTTTTTTCCTTCTTGCTAAAGAGCGTTCGTTTGCTCTTAAGCCGAAAATACAACATATGCTGAGGTAAATTTCTTGCAAGATTTCGCTCTATAATGCCAAAATTCATTCGTATGTCGAGGTACTGCTGTACTGCAGTTACAGCATGTTCTGAAATTATTAAATATTACACAGAGTTGTTGCTATAGAAACGATAACAAATTCAGACTAGGGCTGTAGCTATCGAATATTTTAGTAATTGAGTATTCTACCAAAAATGTAATCGATTAATCTGATAAAATTTACTTTTTCTTAATTAAACAGAAATGTAAAATATATAAGAGAAACAAAGATATTAATTGGTTTTCTTTTAAAGAAAAATCTACTTTTATTTTTTAACTGCATACAGCAAAAATAAACAGTAATTTTTCACAATACAAGGAGTAGGTTACAGTTGACTGAGATGAATTAAGTGCATTACAGTGACATACATTATGTATTCTTATTCAGAAGCAAAAACAAGAAAAAGGTATTTCAAATGATTTTATGTATCAAAAAAAAAACTAAGGCAAACATTAAAATAAATAATTAAAAACCACTAAGTTGTACAACTTAACTTTCAGAACTAAAAGTTTTAAAATCTACAGCTCAGGTATAACATATAAGTCTTTACTGACAATTTCTGTCGTTTTCTCTTGCTAGTTTCTTCATTTCATGGTTCGCTGATAATTTTATCGCTCTGTTCCATTTTGTAGCCGCAACAGAACGCTCCCTCAAATCAACACACAGCCAACTGTTTGCGTCTCCTGCGTTTTTGGGCGACGTAAGCGCTTTTTCTTCGTCTGTGTTTACTGGCGGCTTGCATCCGGAAGCGCCAAACAAATAATTGCGCAAAAACGTAACGCAAGCTTTTAATATTATTTAAAAGAAGCTTCGAGGCAGAAGATTTTGCCTCGATCATTTTTTGTAATCGAGTTAATCGAGGAATCGTTGCAGCGCTAATTCAGACCAATAATATAAATCTCTCCATACATCACGATATACATGTTGTTTCCACTTCATCCACCTGTCTTCCACACCTTTTCTGTGTATATACAGTTCACTCTAACGTATCTCATCATGCCGTGTCAGATCGAGAGAGAGAGGCGGGGTCTTGGTCAAGGTCAGCGAGTCCCAGACCTCAGAAAGTCTCCAGCCCCTTCTGCGCGGATCTCCACGGGAAACCTCACGGCTCCGACATGATCTACGTGCACGAGAACGTGAAGGAGGGCTCTCGGAGCGTGAGGACGGCCGAGAGGGTGACGCTCATCGTGGACAACACGCGCTTCGTCGTCGACCCCACGGTCTTCACCGCTCAGCCCAACACCATGCTCGGGAGGTCAGTGTTGATTCAGTTCGAGTTTCAGTTTTTTCTATTAAACATAAGTTTCCTGAATGATTATGTTAATAAGTAAGAGTAATGATTTAGGATCTTGGCATGTAGAGTACAGAGAGTACTAGGGATGAGGGACCATATATTTGAGATTTGACCAAACCTACAGTAGTTGCTGTTTGGATCCGGATTGCGATTCTTATTTTATGGAATTTGGCAAGAAAAATCTTCACTCGTTTGGGTTTCCGACCTCTCGTTTGTTATTAATTAATAAAAAATAAATAAAGACCGAAATATCCCAAGTACTCAAGTATTCAAACCCTTTCTGGTGTATCTTGCGCATCTTACTCTTATCTGTGGTCCTTGTGATGCTTCTACAATTTGACTGGAGTCCAGCTGTGACTAGTTGACTTTATCGGGTGTAATTAGGAAAGGCACGTACCTGTCTAAATGAGGTCTCGTGGTAGATGGTGTTCAGTGTGTCAGAGCGAAAAACAAATCCATGAGGTCGAGATAATCATCTGTATCAGATCTAGAAAAGGATACTCAAGAGCACAGTAGCATCCATCGTTCTCAGACGGAGGAGATGTGGAACAACCATCAGTCTACACAGATCTGGTCTCCCAACCAAACTGCGTAATCGAGGTTGAAGAGAGAAGTCGGATCATAAGGGTCAGTATAAATGAGATCCTGAGTACCCGGGAGTGACTTACAGAAGGACAACCATCACTGCGGCTCTCCACCAATCAGGCCACTGTCTTTACCCTACAGTACTGATACCAAAGAAAACGATTTTGGTATCGAAGTCGATTGTATTTGGAATAGGGCTGGGCGATATGGCTGAAATCTGTATCACGATATCAGTGTTTCATATCAGTCGATATCGATAATTATTGATATTTTTTATGACCCATTTAAAATAAGGACCAGTAGAAGAATATATTATATTTAAACATTTTTATTTTAAACTTAACCTTCCTATGATCATAGTCCCCTCAGTTATTAAGACAGAAATGTCAACAACCATGGGAAAATAATTAAAATGTAAACGTAAGTCTAAAGTCACGATGAATACTTAACAATTATCTCTTAACATTTAAGGTGCAAAATTAAAAGAAAATTTAAGAAATGCTTAATAAAGTGTAATAAAATAGCAAAAAGCAAGTAATATTATAGATGTTAGTTGTGCATATTGATGCAAACATAATTGTCATACCAAAGAATAAACTACCCGCCAATGTGGCTAGTGAGACTAAAGTTATTACCCGCCACAGCCGAATCTTACCCGCATTTGGCGGGTGGGCGGGTGCAAATGTCAACGCCATCTTGTCTCCCTTTATGCTTCCTGAATCGCGACCGTACTACTTCCGGGTCCTAGAGCCGGTCACGGAGCGAGTGTGCATGACAGCAATCAAACTAGCTTCGCGACCAGCATTTCCTTCCGACAGAGAATAAAAAATATCACGGTCTATCGAACAAATTTTTTATTGCTATCGATCACGTGTCTATCGCGAAACATATCGTTATCGTTTCATCGCCCAGGCCTAATTTGGAATCAGGAAATCAGGCACTGCACAGCACCTTTATTAACCCCCTCCCAACAGTCAGACACGGTGGTGGCAGCGTCATGCTGTTTCCGGGACTGTGACTGCGAGATTAGTCAGTGTAGAGGTAAAATTGATGCAGATATAAATAAAGAGCTCTCCTGAGTGAAAACCTTTTCCAGAGTGCTCAGGATCTCAGGCTGGGATGAAGGTATACAGTTCAATAAGACAACGAGCTGAAGCATAACGCCAGGAAAACGCAGGAGTAGCTTCAGAACAAATCTGTACAAGTCTGGACCCCGGACCTAATAGAACCCGAACACCTCTGTGCACTGACCCTGCACGCTCATCCTGGTTAAGCCTGGATGATTCTCCCGAGGGTAACAGAAGAATCTTCCAAAAGATTGTAGCGTGCCAAGTTTGTAGCAGCATCATTCACAAGAAAGTGACTCGAGGCCGGATGCTTTAATCGAGTACTAAGGACCCATCACTGGGAAATAGGATATTTCATCTTTTATTTGTAATATATTACAATACAAAACACTCAACATCTATTTTTTACTTTGTAATTGTAAGGTATTGTGTGTATACAAAAAAACGTGTTAAGTTGAGTGTAAGGCATAAAAAAATGTGGAAAGCTTTAAAGGGTCTGAAAACTTTCCATCTCAATGTATAACGAGGTGAGGGAACGGTTGTAACGTAAGGAAGAACGAGAGCATATTTGTTCTGTCTGTGTTTTAGGATGTTCGGAGCTGGCAGGGAGTACAACTTCACCCGGCCGAACGAGAAGGGCGAGTACGAGGTGGCCGAGGGCATCAGCTCCACCGTGTTCAGAGCCATCCTGGTGAGAGCACCGCGCTTCAGAAAAACCTTCCCTTATACGGGGTTTATATATCACAGACGAGCTGCATTTGGAGATTATTGATTAGGTTTTGAATTCAACTGCAGTATCCGAGATTCGCTACAGAAGGTTCCGCGGTTCAGTCGCATCTGAGCGCTCGCGTTTCCTCTCGACTTCTCAGGTTCTGATGTTATGAAGGATCTCTTGGTGGTGTTTTTTTTGTTTAGAATGACTTTTGTGATTGTATGGAAGCCCTAAAGGGACAAACACAAAAATATGTACACTACTAAAAGTGATAAGATAACAAGTGGAACTTGGCGCTTTGTGAAATTTCACAAAAGTTTGTATCGTGAAGTATTTTTGTTCTTCTACACTGCAGAAAGTTCTTCATAAAAGCCAGTTCTTCATAAATTGTCTATTTGTTTGTCAGGAGGTTAGGTTTGTTGTAATTCCTATTTTTTTCTGACAAAACTAGTCTTCCTCACAGTGGTTGGTTACAAGAATACAGTCTTGTCTATGAACTGTTAAATCTTCACTGAGACTTCAGTGTCACTAGAGCGTGTGAGTGTACCGTCTCTTTAGCACAGTTTCGCCAACGACATTTACAGCGTTTAGTGGACGCCTAATCCTGAGTGACTTGCATTTGAATCTCATTGTATGTCTGAGAAGTTGAGGGTTAGGGGCCTTGCTCAAGCCTTGCTGGAACCTTCTGAGCCTCCCCCTTGCCCTGTTTATTAGGGATGGGAATCACCAGGTATCACCCGATACGATAGTATCACGATACGGTACGTAAGGGCCGATTTTTATTTATATTGTGATTCTGTTAGTATCACGGTTTTATAAATGTCCCGATGCTAAACAAACTTATATAATTTGCTCTTACCTCGCAGGATGCCGTGCTGCTTCCCAAATGTGTAACTATTTTAGGACACCACCTGTACGATTTTAAAGGAACTGAAACATTCTACCACCTCAAATGCAAAGATAAAGATGTCGCGGATAAAGATATGATCAGGGACAAAATGAGTCGGCCTCACCGGTTTCAATGAATCAGTCCGGGAGCACGATGATAGAAAATATCTGTCCTGTAAATCTGTATTGAAGGTGAATAATCCTAATTTCAGAAAATCCTCAACAGAACAGAGTTCACAGTCCAAACATTTTTTGGGGGGGAATTGTCCCTGATTTTCTCCCTAATTTAGTCGTGTCCAATTCCTCCCCGTCACTAGGGGGCTCCACATTAAGGCTACTACCACCACACAGTCGGGAGGGCCGAAGACTATCACGTGTTTCCTCCGAACCATGTGATGACAGCTGACCGCATCTTTTCGAACTGCTCGCTCATGCACTGTTGGGGGCAGAGTGTAACACACTCGGAGGACAGCGCTATCCGCTCCTTCCGCTTGCGTGAGCTCACAGACGCCTCTGATTGGCTGTAGAGCCGTGATGAATGTGGGAACACTAAGTACCTCTGCGCCACTCGGAGACCCTGTGGAAAACGGCTCTGAGACAAAACATGATTTAAAGGCGCAGAGACAACACTTGCATTTCCTTAGGTGTGGTTACAGCTTTTGGCCACATGATGGCAGTATGAGGAAAGGGGACAGATGTTAAGCGGATTGGACTGCCTTATATTGTATATTCGTGTCAAAGGCGTATAAGACTTACTTTGTTAGACTTCAGAACAAATCTGACTTACGAACGCGCTCTAGGAATGGAACTTGTTGGTAAGTCGGGGACGACCTGTATTTAGTTTTGCTATTTTATTTAGTACCTTTGAATTTGTTAGTGGTGGATTTTTCTTTGTGTGAGCAGAGAAAGCGAGAGAGAGCGCAAGAGGATAACTGCCTCTCTCTCTCTCGCTCTCTCTCTCTCTCTCTCTCTCTCCCTTTCATCAGCTCCACTGTTGTCATTCAGTATTAGTCAGGCTTTCCTGGATATTACGGAACAGCATTTAGTCGTTACTGAGCGTTTTATTTAAGGCCCAGGCGTCGCAGGGAGGATTTTATCACCATAGCAGTATGATCAGATCCTTTGGATGGCGACGTAAAAAAACACTTCTCTCACCAGAGGATAAAACCCCGGATGCGTGACGCGCTCAGAGAGGCATCCGCTGCCTTTTGAAAAGCAGAGTGTGGTTCAGCGATGCGCTCCGATGCGATTTAATTATACCAGCTGGTCAGGGCCGTGTAGCTGGCGAGGTATTTGTGTGTGCGTGTGTTTGTGTTTTTGCAGAGCCGCTGCAGTAATGGCTGCCGGTTTGTTGTTCGCCTGCATCTCTCACTCATTCTCATTCCCTCTCTCTCTCTCTCTCTTCATGGCAGGATTATTACAAATCAGGGATAATCCGCTGCCCCGATGGGATCTCTATTCCCGAGCTGAGGGAGGCATGTGACTACCTCTGCATCTCTTTCGACTACAGCACCATCAAGTGCAGAGATCTGAGTGAGTATTTAACGAGCGTCGATTTAAAAAAAACAACAAAAAAAAAAACGTTTCCTTAATGTGCAAAGAAGATGGGCGGATCGGATTGTTAACACAGCATGTCGGGTATCTCTGTGTTTGTGTGTGTGTGTGTGTGTGTGTGAGTGAGAGACTGATTGACGGCTCCTGGAGTGAACGGAAGTGGGTCAATAGTTTCTGGCGTGCGAGGCAGATAAGGGTCAGCGGTCACCGTCGCCATCGAGCCAGGTGTTAATTTATGCTAGTTTCCGTGCGAGCTCGTTATCGACTCTGCATTCAAATGTCAATTGTAACAGCCTCGGTGAACCGCTCAGATTAGAGATGACACGACAACACCAGATTTTCTTTTATTCACCAAAATTAAAATTATTTCCATTTCAGTTAGAGTTGAGATGGTCTATCTACATGTGTAATGAAACAGTAAAGTGGGCGTGTCTGTACATTTGAAGTTATTTTCCGAAGAAATTATTTGTGGTGGCGTAAGATGGGTAATAGAACAAATCAAGGTGGTTTTTGGAATTTTCGCCTGTCTGTTCTGTTTGTCTGTCTGTTTGTGCACACATCACTTAAAAACTACTGAACAAATTTTAATAGGGTTTTGACAAGTTTATGTGGCTGAGCTTGAGGTAACACATAGGCTTCGTTTCATCGTAATCGGCCCACGGGAAGAGAAGATATGCTACTTTAAATGGAAAACACCCTTATGTCATAAAAAAATTCAACCGTTAGTTCATCTCAAAATTCAACTGATAAAAATACATTACTTTCGAGCACATCACAAGTGGGGCGTCCGTTTCTGCTACAGCACAAGTTTTAAGCTAACTGAAATGCGGATCATTTTGACCCGCCCCCGTATCATGTACTGTAGCGTTTTAGTGTACGGGCCGCAACCAACAAAGAATGCGAGAGCTAGAAGCGTCTTCTGGAGTTTATTAGATGGAATCTAGTCATTAATGCCAGAATACTTTCCAGACAGACCTCGTACAAGTACTGTTTTGTTTATAAAATTTTTTTCCCCTGTAATCAGGCGCACTGATGCACGAGCTGTCGAACGACGGGGCACGGCAGCAGTTCGAGTCGTACCTGGAGGAGATGGTGCTGCCGCTGATGGTGGCGAGCGCTCAGAGCGGAGAGAGGGAGTGTCACGTGGTGGTGCTGACCGACGACGACGTGGTGGACTGGGACGAAGAGTATCCGCCGCAGATGGGCGAGGAGTACTCCCAGAGTCAGTGTCCTATTCTCACACACATAGCTGGAAATCCAGCGACGCATCATCAATGACTTGATCTTGTGAATTTTATCCATATGTGTATTTATATACACACTATACACAAAAGTATTTAGCTAAACCTGCAATGACATCGTGTCCACAAACGTATACTTCAATATCTAGTATTGCAGCTCTAACCGCTTCCTCTCTACTTGGAAAGTTTTTTTTAAATGTTTCTCTGGGAATTCGCGCCCGTTCATCCTCCAGAGCGTTTATGAGGTCAGACACTGGTGATGGACGTGGAGGCCCGGCTCTTCGCAATCTCCGTTCCAGTTCATCCCAAAGTTTCTCGATGTGGTTGAGCTCAGGGCTCCGTGTTGGGGCCGGTCGAGTTCTTCCACACCAAACTCATCAAACCATGTCTTCATAGTCCCTGCTTTGCTCACTGGGGCGGAGGCTTATTGGAACTGGTTTTTCAGGAGTTGGTCTCTGCTCTTTAGTTCCAGCGAAAGGAACTCTTAATGCTTCAGCATACCAAGACATTTTGGACAATTTCATGCTCCCAACTTTGGGGACGTCCCCTTCCTGTTCCAACACAAAGCGCGGTCCATAAAGACACGGATGAACGAGTTTTGTGTGGAAGAACTTAACTGTCCTGCACAGAATCCTGACCTAAACAACACAGAACATGTTTGGGATGAATTAGGAGCGGAGACTGAGAGACGGGTCTTCTCGTCCAACATCAGTGTCTGACCTCACAGATGCGCTTCTGGAAGAACGGTCAGAAATTCCCATAAACACAAAACCTAAACCTTGAGGAAAGCCTTCACAGAAGAGTTGAACCTGTTATAGCTGCAAAGGGGGCGGGGCCAACATCATATTAAACCCAATGGATTAAGAATTGGAGGTTACTCACGTTCATGTCCTTGTGAATACTTTTGGCAATTTAGTGGTGTGTATGTATATGTATATAATAATATAAACTTTCATTTTCAGTGCCAAGAGGAATAAATTAAGGTTTAAGTGAGGTTTAATGTTTATTTATTTCATATCTTACTTTATTTACATGCCTTTTCTAAATGTTTTGTTTTAATATGGAAAAATATGAATATAGTGTTCGAAATTGGTAATATTTCTAGGTGGCTGGAACGGATTATCTGTATTTACATTATTTCCTCTGGGGAAACGCGTTTCACAATACGAACATTTTCACCTTAAGAACTCGCCTCCGGAACAGAAGGGATAACATTTTAATAAATTTTTTTTAATGCTGATTTAAAAACTGCTGTATTTATCACATATTTGATGTTCGACAGGAAAGCTCCGCCTTGTTGTCATGGTAACCTTTACACCCATCTCTTCTCTGTAGTCATCTACAGCACCAAACTCTATCGCTTCTTCAAATACATCGAGAACCGAGACGTCGCCAAGTCCGTGTTAAAGGAAAGAGGACTGAAGAAGATCCGATTAGGCATCGAAGGTGAGAGCTCGAGTTACGAGGAAGTGGAGAGAGAGAGAGTTCGCTGTGATACAGCGTTAATTCTCTTAACAGCGTGTTATTGAAACTCAACACCAAAAAGTTTTCTTTCTTTCTTTTTTTTTTTTTTTTTAAACCATCATGAAACGGAAGTCTGTTCAATTAATACAAGAGTTTAAAATCATTAGCAGTTTCTACAGGAAGTAAGATGTGTGTGAGAGATCATCATCTTCCTCTTCTCCTCCTCTCTCAGGTTACCCGACCTACAAGGAGAAGGTGAAGAAGCGTCCCGGCGGCCGGCCCGAGGTGATCTACAACTACGTGCAGAGGCCGTTCATCCGCATGTCCTGGGAGAAAGAGGAGGGGAAGAGCCGGCACGTCGACTTCCAGTGCGTCAAGAGCAAATCCATCAGCAACCTGGCGGCGGCGGCAGCGGACACGCCTCACGACCAGCTGGTGGCGCTGCACGCCGGGCCTCAGGTGGACGAACTGGACATCCTGCCAAACCACCATCACCCCGACCCGGACGCTCCCGCTCCGGCCGTATGAGTTTTTATACAAACGCAAGCACACGAGTCTGGACGCAGGCACACCACACTCCGCGGAACACACCACGATCATCTACTGATGAGGACGTGCGAGTTTCAGAGCCCTGACACACCAAGCCTGGCACAATCCCAAAGCTCGACAAATCATACGTTTGTTAGCAATCGTACTAACGTTTTTGTAACGTATTAACTAGCTAGCTAGCTCTTAGCTATCCGCGCTACATGGTTAACGAAGCCAAAAGATTCGTCTTCAAAGCGTCCAAGCAAACATGGCGAAACTAGTCATAACAGAAACACCAGCGTTGAGTGTTTATTAGCGCGCGGAAACATTGACGTTAAATCTCTTGACTCTGGACTTCACTGTCTCAAACGTTAGCTAGCTGGAAAAATGACGTAGCCTGTGGTCTGATCTAGGCTTGCGCATGCTTAGCTATACCGCTAGTCATGGATTTTAGTGTAAACGCTCAGGATTCAGGTGTAGCTGTGCTTTTCTTCTTCACCGATTCACTGCGCATCGTCTTCCAGCGAGGTGTAGCATCAGCGGTGCCGCCTAAACACCACGAAAACGCTACGGTCGGTTTGGTGTGTCACTGCTCTCTCTCTCACACACGCACGCACACACACACACACGGAGTTCAAGCACATGAACACAAACCAGACGCCTCAAAACGCTAAGACATCGAGCGCAGCACAATCTGTTTCACCAGGTCTAATGTAACACACACACACACACGCACTGAGTGTTGTTCATCCGGTGAAGGAGAACACGGATCGATTCTTTTCCAGACTCTACAGGCGTTACAGTCTGATGTCACTCGTACGATGAACTCTAAAGGCGTGATGAAGATCGGACCGGGTGATCTGAGCCGCTCCTCCTCCTCCTCCTCCTCACAGATCTAAACCCCTACACGTGATGTCACTTCCTGTAATTGTACCTCTCTGATCTGTTGTTTTTATGTTGAGCGGCAGGGCGACCCCACGGTCCCAAACTCCATGAAAAACAATGTTTTTATAGCTGTGTGGATTTTAATAAAGCTACAAATTGCTGTGGACGTCTCTCTCTTTCTTTCTTTCTTTCTTTCATCATCCCGTATTTTTGTTTCATCCTTTTTCTTTCTTTTTTTTTCTCTACTACTCTTGTCTACCTTTTCACCCCTTTATTTCCTTTCCATCATTCATTTCTTTTTCTTTATTCCCTTTTTTATTCTTTCTCCTCATCTACTTTTCCCCTTCACTTTTCAATGCTTCTTTTTTTTCCCTCTTCATTCCCATCAACTTATTTCTTTTTCCTCTTTTCATCGCTTTTGTTTTTCTGATTCAACCCCTTCTTTTTTTCATCTCATCCCTTTTCATTTTGTTTTTCCTTTCATCAAAATATTTTTTTTTCCCCCATCTTCCTTTCTTTCTTTTATGTGAAGTAGAAAGCTGCTGCTGTCATGTTGGATAACTTTCTCTCTATTTTCCCTTTTGTATTAATTCTTATCCCAATTTTCCACAGAACTTTTCTCTTCCTTTATCCTCACTTTTCTTTATTTTGTCTATCATCCTTTTTTTTTTGTTTTGTTCCCATTTCAAGTTTTTTCTCCATTATTCATTTTCCCTTTCCTGTTTCTTCTCCATTTGCCAGGCCCACATTTTTCCTTTTTCATCCTTCTTTCATCCTTTTCATACTTCTGTTTTCCTGTTCTACCTCTTCTTTTCCCCTCTTTTAATCTCCTTTCTAATCTTAATTACTTATTCAAACCTGCTTTCATCCACTTTTTT
Organism: Channallabes apus; assembly: GCA_030522415.1. NCBI lineage: Eukaryota > Metazoa > Chordata > Actinopteri > Siluriformes > Clariidae > Channallabes > Channallabes apus. Next base: position 40,343,051 of record CM060113.1, read on the forward strand.
TCCCCTTTTCAATTTCTTTTCCCAGTTCCGTTCCTCTTTTCTTCGTCCCCTTTCTTTCCTTTTATATGAAGCAGAAAGCCTCCGGTGCCGTGATGCATTATTAATCCTTTCTCTCCGCTCTCTGGATGGTAACAGAACAGAAATATCTCGTCCAATGACGAGACGAGACGTGCGGCGTGACTCAGGATCAGAGCGAGCTCCGGCCCCTCACCTGACCTGACGTGACCTCGCCCGGCCTCCTGAGATATAAAGCGACACGCTGAGACGAGCGTCGAGTGATTTTTGTATTTGAAAAATATCCACTGCTGTTACAACACACGTTACCGTTTATACTTCTGATGGAGAGAATTACAGCGTCAGTCCAGGTGCAGAATATTTAACACTTAATGCCGGTCTGTAGTGTAAAAACATGAACCACAAAAGATTTAGCGCCAACTCTTTGTATGAGGATGAAATCACTATGTACAGAGAAACAGGAAGTGTGTGTGTGTGTTGAGGATCTACAGCAGTAGCAGCGATGCAAGTTCTCCACTACACAAAAGCTTTTTTTTTTTTTTTTTTTTTAATGTGATGTCCCTGGTAGGAGGTCACAGAGTCCGTGTCTCTCACAGGGGCCAGGGCAGGTCGCTGAAGTCCACGGGGCCCCCGAGACCGGCGTCGGCCTCCAGCAGGCTCATGATGACGGCCATGGCTGCCTCGTCGTTACTCGGGCTGCTGGAGCCGGGCTCGTCCATGATGTCGATGCTCAGGTGGGAGTTATCGCCTGCGGAGGAGAAGAAGAGGAGAGAGTTTTATTACACACACACACACACACACACACACACACTATGGTGCTCATTATAGTGGAACGACCTCCCTGCTGTAACGGTGCGACTCGGACACAAACTCGACACACGCAGTGGCGTCTCGGCTCTGATGCGCCCTCTAGTGGACGACCTCAATTTTAAAATTGTATTAGGAGTCAGGTGTTAAAATTTAAACCTGCACTGTTCTAGAAAACAAAAATCAACACCTTCCAACCAATCAGGTCGGAGAATTCAACAGCGCTGCAATAAAATCCCTTTTAATCCAGCAGATCTGACGCAGTGACGTTTGTCATGTAACCGGAGCGTTCAGGGAGACGCAGGTCTCTGTAGTTAAACAGGAGCCGCCGTGGATCCGATTAGCCGCGCCCTGCTACAGGAGCTCAGTTCACTCGCTAACTAAATCAGAGGTGACGTTAAACAGGACGCTCACTCATGATGGAGTTGTTGGAGTACGGGTATCCTATGGAGTCCGGACCGGGGACGAGTCCGCTGGAGGGAAGGTCCGGGGTTCCGCCGTTCTGAATCTACAGGAAGACAAAAAAAAAAAAAAAAAGAGTCGAGGATCATCAAATCAGCTGCTACTATTATTACCACATGTACCATCATGTTAGAAAAGACTCTCTGCTGTCTCTCTCTCTCTCTCTCTCTCTCCTGTGAGAATCTGGGTCAGAAGCTCAGAATAGAGCGACAGAGAAAAGGAAAGAGAAATCCATTTCCTCTCACTTTTTTGCCCCCCGGCGAGCAGGTGTCGGGTGGGGGGGTGCTGGTGATGTTGAGCGGGCTGGAACCGCAGCTGGACGGAGACGAGCCTCGAATCCTGGACGGGAACAATAAGAGAGAGGCGAGTCAGAGAGAGAGAGATGATGTGAGACGCGTCCTGAGAGTCGTCCCTCACCTCTGGATCTCCATCACCTCTTCGGCGATCATGCGGCCGATTTTGCCCGCTCCGGCTCGCGTGCCTCCTGGGATGCCCGGGACCGTCTGGACAGCGCGTTTCCCTCCACCTGTAAAAACAGAAACCGATGTAACACGTTCACGCCCACTCAGGAGTCGCCAAAACTTCTAATTAATCTAAACAAACGTCTCGGGTTTAAAGCGAGCGAGTGAGTGACGGATCTGACCGTCTCCGGATGTCAGCACGCTGTCCATGCTCTGAGGCGAGGAGGCGGATTGAGGATACCCGGCGTCCGTCCCCTCTGGCACGCTCCCTCTGAGGAAAAGCAAACAAAAACAAATGCGTTTACAAGACACGCTACACCGAACTTGACGGATTATTACACACACTGTGGTGACCATCATCATCATCATCATCTCTCTCGCTGTGGTGCTCCATTCACCGTCATGTTACAGTATTTTGTCTAAAGTTCTTCAGCTTGTCCTCCACGGAACGCTTCGTGAAATTTCAGACGCACTCAGAGTTTAATAGCAGCTTTTAAATCGTGTTTAATCAATCGCTCCGTCAGAGACGTTCCTGTCGGCCGGCTGGCGCGGGATCAGGAGCGCGAGTTCCTAATTTATCATTCCATCAGTCAGTTAGAGTACTCCTGTGGTGAGGGGGAGAGAGAGGGGGGGGGGGTAAAATAAAAAACAAAAGTGTCTGATGGAGAGAAGAAAAACGGCCATTGAAGTTCTAGCAGTGATTCGATGGAGATCGAAGCACCACCCAAAATCTCCCGCCCACTGATGTACAGAAACACAGGGGGGGGGAGCCAATACTTTATAGTCCATCTGTCTCTATGTACAGGCGGTAATTAACCACCTCCTGTGTGACCTACAGGCACAGCGAGAGAGATCGTGATGTAATGATGACTGAAAGGTCTGTGGAGGAGGGGAGGGATCTTACGAGACCACGGTGTTGGTGGAGACGATGTACTCCACCTCTTTGGTCCAGGGGTTCATGAAGCTGAACCAGCGGCTCCTCAGGGTGATGAAGGACCCGTCTTTGATCTTAAACTTGTAACAGTTTGTGGTGATCTTTTCCCTCATCTGCAGAACTGCGAAGAAAGTCAGAGTTACCACCTTCAGGAGACACAAGCGAAACTTGTCGGTGATGGAGGACTAGACGGGAGAGTAGACGGAAGACTAGACAGAAATATAAATAATCAAACCACGTCTGTGACGGGGTACTAGACAGAAGGCTCGACAGAATCAAACATTGTCTAGACGAAATCGAACCTAGTTTGTGATGGGAGAACTAGACAGAAGGCTAGACGGAATGAAACCTCGTCTGTGATGGAGATCTAGACAGAAGGCTAGACAAAAATAAACCTAGTTTATGATGGCAGACTAGACAAAAAAAAAAAAAATAAGCATAACTGAACCTTGTCTGGGATGGGAGACTAGACGGAAGAGTAGACGAAATCAGACCTAGTTTATGATGGGAGACTAGACGGAAGGCTAGACATGAGGCTAGACGGAATGAAACCTCGTCGGCGATGGAGATCTAGACAAAAGGCTAGACAGAATCAAACCTTGTCTGTGACAGAAGACTAGACAAAAATAAACCTAGTTTGTGACAGGAGACTAGACGAAAGACTAGACAAGAAGCTAGTCTGTGACGGGAGACTAGACGGAATCAAACCTTGTCGGTGACAGAAGACTAGACAAAAATAAGCCTAGTTTATGATGGGGGACTAGACAAAAAGCTAGACAGAAAAGTAAACAGAATTGAACCTAGTCTGTGACGGGAGATTAGACAAAAGGCTAGAAGGAATCAAACCTAACCTGTGACGGGAGACTAGACGGAATCAAACCTTGTCTGTGGCATTCGGCGAGATGTCCGATGTCGTCCTGATGGAAATACTCGTAGAAGGACGTTCCCAGAAGCTCTTGAGGTAAATACGCTAGAATGGCCGTCGCTCTGGAAGGAAACGAACATCAGACGAGTATTTAATGCCCGAGAATCGATCCGCCTTACAGGAGCGATACGTTAACAAATCAGACGGTCCATTAAAAATCCAATAAAACCCATCAGCTTTTAGAGGCATCGCATTCTTCAAAGAAAAGAAAAATAAATAAATAAATCCACCTGCAAAGATCGATTCAAACTATTCGTGATTCAACATTTTTTAATTTTTATTTTATTACATACCTAAGATAAAGACAATATCTAATGTACCGTAATACGGTGAGGGTGAAGGGGACGAGGTCGGACTCTCACCTCTGGTCGACGAAGACGAACTTGCCGTCGATGGTGTGGCGGGAGACGTACTCTGTGGGTTTGACGCGGATGTCCCCGTTGACCGGCTGGAGGACGATGTGGGGGTGCAGACGCCCGATGGCCACCAGGCAGCTCAGGTTGCAGCCCTCGTTATCGGGCTCGTTGTCCTCGTCCAGACCCATCTTGGTAGGAGGCCAGCTCTTCAGGTAGCCCGTGCTGTGGATGGTGCAGAAGCTCTTCCTGTCTGCTGTTAGAGAGAACAATCACGTGTGTGTGTGTGTGTGTGTGTGAGAGAGAGAGAACATCCATCACGTCTAATTATTACATGTGATGATTCTTCTAGAACGATGCTGAACTGAGCTACCTTTCTTCTTCGAGCAGGTGGACGGGAAGTCCTTGTCCTCCATTTTGACAGACGGCCGGTTGCACTTCATCCTGCAGAAGAAGGAGCGACGCGCTCCCGAGCAGAGTCTGGAGGGACCGGGGGTGATGTCTGTCCTTACAGGCAAACCAGCTGTGGACGAGAGAGAGAGAGAGAGAGACACATGGACAGAGTTGGAAGAAGGAGAAAGATGGTTAGATCCAGAGAGAAATATGGAGAGACAAACAGATGAGAGAAAAAAGGAATGAGAGAGAAAGAGAGACAGTCAGAAGGGGGAGGAGGCAAAGGGAGCGAGAGAGACAGATGTGTAGGGGAGACGGGAAAATGAGAGACAGAGAGAGAAGAAGAAAGAGAGAGACCGAGGAAGATAAAAAGAAACAGAAGGTGAAAGAGGGAGACAAAAGGAGAGAGAAAAAGAAAAAAGACAAGTGAACGAGAGAGACAGAAAGAGACACATAGGGAAAGAGAGACAAAGGGAGGAGAGAGTGAGCGATACAGCAAGAGAGAAAGAAAGACGGAATGGCGAAAGAGAGCTCGATCGAAGCTGGAGGAGTGTTTTGACGTCGCGACGTGACCGCGAGCGAAATCGTACTTTTGGCATCGATGAGTCTCTCCCTCGGGGCCGCGTCGGAGGACGAGAGCTGCTCCTTCACTTTGGCGATGTCCTTCGGGTGAAGGTAGTCGAACAGGCTCTGACCGATCAGGTCGTTCTGCAGAAAAGAAACGGTGAGAGTGTCGGTCGAGTGTGAACGGGAGGAATGCGGAGCGGGAGAACCCTGTGGAGAACCGAACGCTACCTGGCTGTAGTTGAGAATTTTATACACCGACTCGGAGACGAAGAGAATTTTGCCGCGATCGCATCCCACGACGAACAGGAAACCGTCGGCCGCCTGCCGAGGAGAACGACACATAACTCAACAAAATGTTCAACACGGAAAAACAAACAAACAAACAAAAACAAACAAACAAAAACTTACTTTCAGTATCAGATGCTTGAGTTCGTCGTCGGATAAAAACGCGGGCTTGTAGTTGGCCTCTGTGAACGGGTTTGTCGCTCCTGAGAAGAGAAGGAGATGAACGAGGTTAGCGCCAATCAGGACGCACTGTGTGTGTGTGTGTGTGTGTTAGGGTTTAAAGTAATTTACCGCGTAACGTCTTCATGTGTTGTACCGCCATGCGCAGGACCGTGAGTTTGTCCAGTTTGCGTGACATCGCGTTACACGTCGGCACTAACGAGGCCAGTTCGTCTATAAAACTGTTCATCTTGTCTCGGCGCCGCTTTTCGATCTGGCTGTGAGCTTCCCTGGAAAACACAGAGCGCCGCTTTAAAACAAGCTGCTGTCATTTATTTATTTTTTAAAACAACAAGTAATATTAAACAGAAATTGCAGTACCGTTTGTACTTTATTTATTATTAATTTCTTTTTCCTACCTGGCGTTTTTTAACCGGCCCGGCTGGTCTTCTCTAAAATCAGAGCAACGTTGTCACATCAATTAATTATTATTATAAATTGTGTGTTATTAAAAAAAAAATTTATATTAAATTAAATAAAAATTAAAATAGAGAGAGAGAGAGAGACGGATACATGTGGCGACACAGAGTGAGAAGGACACAAAGATGAGGAGAGAAGGAGATGGAAAGACAGCGGGAGAAAGAAGGAATAAGTGTGAATGAGAACGAGAGACAGACATGTGGAGGGGAAAAACAGAGAGAGAGAGAATTAATAAGGAAACGTCCCCCACACCTTCCGAGCTGTTTCTCCTTATCCGTGTCCATGCCGTCACTGGGGGGTTAAACAGCACAGAGATACAATCAGCCTTACTGAAGGTAACAACCGAGTCTTAGACGGACAGGTCATTAAAAAAACAAACAAAAAAAGAAACATGTGATTTATACGTACTCAAATGAAAATCCATCGATTCTGAAAAAGACAAAAGATTGAAAAGAAAGTTTCGGGTTAATAAATCTAATAATGTTAACCACGTTAACGACAGTGCTATCCGCCCTCTTCTACATACATGATGCCGTTGGTATGCCCCTCCCACCTGGAAATTTTGCTAAGTGCAAAGTTAAAAAAAAAATGTTTACAAAATGGTATAAAATTGCAATCAAAATCAATGAATTGCAAAGTCCGCTAGCTCAAACGTTAGCTAGATGATATTTAGAAACACACTTCGCTAAATACGTGTCCTGCGAATTTGTCTGCGATACATGCAGAGGTTTCATGTTTAACACTTTTGTTTGTTGAATAATATCGTGTTCGCATCCACACAGGATACGCAGCTAACAGGCGAGTTTAGCTCCTCAGTAACGCAGAGGGAAAAGTGTGTGTGTGTGTGTGTGTGCGCTCACTGGTACTCGGTGGCACTGCCCTTCCTCTTGCGCGTGTAGTCCATGCCCGGCGTGCCTACAGAACTACTGATCAGCTCTGTGGAGCCCGGGGACATGAAGTCGTTTATCGTGGAGGAGATGTCCATTCTTTGGTCCGCCATTAGATAATCTGAGATACAAAGACAGAGAGAGAGACAGAGACAAGACCAAATCACTTTAGTTCCACATTAGAAGCAAATAATGGGGCCAAGCACTTTCTGGCCCCACCCCTTAACAAACAAACAAGATCATCAGCTTTGGTTGTTGTGCAGATAAACTTAATTTTTGGGGGATTTTCCCCCGATTTTCTCCCTAATTTAGTCGTGTCCAATTCCTCCACGTCACTAGGGGGCTCCACATTAAGGCTTTTACAACCACTCAGTCTGGAGGGCTGAAGACTATCACGTGTTTCCTCCGAAACACGCGATGCCAGCCGACCGCATCTTTTCGAACTGCTCGCTCACGCACAGTTGGGGGCGGAGTAACACACTCGGAGGACAGCGCTATCCGCTCCTTCCTCTTGTGTGAGCTCACAGGCGTCCCTGATTGGCTGTAAAGCCGTGATTAATGTGGGAGCGCGAAGTTCCTCTCATCCCTCCCCTCTGAGAGAGCTCGGCCAATCAGCTCCCTCTAGACCTCCGGCTGCGAGAGGTTACAGCATCACCCGGGAATCGAACCAGCGACTCCGGATGATAGGGCGAGCACTTTACCACTGCGCCCTAAAATTCTCACAATATTTGACCTTACATTTGTTTTTTTTTTGTGTTTTACCTCATTACTGTAGTAATAGTTAACTATAAATCGAGACAATCACGTCAGAGATACACTCACGGCAGTACATACTCACCTCATGAACACCCACGCTGGTTCCCCAACAGCTCCGGCAGCAGCGTCCTGAATCAGAAAGAAAAATATGAAACTTTAAAACTGGGATGACTCACTTCGCGAATTTAATTTATGAAATTTATTATTAAACATACAGATTTGATGTTTAAATTTATTTATCTCGGCTAACAACAAACAACTGAACATATGCTCTCATTAAGGTGCCAATATTTATTCATCACCTCACGAATAATTTAAATATACAAAAATTCCAGACAATACATATACATATACATATACTCAGACTAGGAAACTACAGTTTAAGTCTAGATTGTAACAAAAATTGGAGCAATGACCTGAACTATCCACATCGCTTACGCATTGGCGCCATCTGCTGGTGCAAATTCTAAAAACAACAACAACACAACCTGATATATTAACGTATAATTAAATATAAACTTCAGACACTGTGGCAGCAAAATTTCCCCAAAGTCAGGTTTGCTGCGTTCTCCTCAGCACGCGTTCCACCTACACGTGTTTAAACTTTCGACAGACACAAATAAAGACGCATTCTTTCCGCTCTATAGTCCTGCTTCTGTTTTAAAAATCAAGAAACCGAATCAGATCCAGAGACAGCACAGAGTTGGTGAGGTTTTGTTTAAAGCACGGGCAAGGTGAAAAAAGTAAAAAATAAAAGCTCCATGGCTGAGTAATAAATATCACGATAAAATCGTAAAATGCTTTTCTGAATATCGTGAAATCTTTTTAGAACTGAATTATTTTTTTATAACAAAAATCTGCTTCAACAATTTTAGATTTTTCCCCTCATTTTCAGTGTTTTGAGTATCCCCGAATGAACGAATGATTTTATGAAGTTTTTGAAAACAAAGTTAGAAAACTATTGCTCCCGAGTTTGTATAAATTCATGACGTCTAAGGAGACTCGCTAAGGTGAAACTTCAAACCACAGATTCAGTACGTTAATAATCTCACTAATCCCTCAGAGCAACACTCCAAACTCATCAAGCTCTTTACAGCACATAAGTGTACACACACACACACACACACACTCTCTCTGCTGCACCATTAACATGGGCAAGGCCTCAGGAACATTGTGTCCCCTCAAGCCAGTACTGCATGCGTACACACACACACACACATCTGTATCCAAAAAACAGCTGTGATTTCCAGGTCCTTTAATAACCCTCCAGCACTCCGAGGTCACAGGCGCACACACACACACACACACACACACACACACACACTACAGCGCTTTACTACTTTATACTCTCCCGGGACGTCACACCTCCTGCTCTAAACCTCTAATGACGACCACAGATACTCACGTTTCCCAGCACGGAGAACCCGGTTCCACTAAATCTACAAACGAAGATCTAATGCAAAAGTTTGTACACCCAAAAGTTTTACATAATTATTTTTCTACCGTATATGAAATGTGAAATAAAATTTCATGACACATCACGTGTCCTTTTTGCAGAATAAATAATTCAATAAAAAAAAAATTTGTTTGTTTGGTTGTAAACACTTGTTACTTGCTTTAATTATTTAACAAGTCAAATACTAAACAGTGAAATGAAGAAATGTGCAAAAAAGTATTTAAAAATACTTGCAGTGTTAGTTTGTGATGTGATCTGCAAAATAACAAATTGAAACACTTAATTTGATGGTATTTAAAAAAAAAAAGAGTAAATAATGTGAAATTTGTTTTAATGTTAATAATTTCCTTATTTATTCAAAATTACAGTTGAACCTCAAAATACTTTAAAATTGTCCCCTTAAGGACTGAAATTCAAAGACTTTGTGTCGTACTAACGAATGAACTGAACCGACCTCCGGATAAAATGTGTTTATGTTTGGGAGCCGTATTTTTATTCATTTTTAATTTACATACACAGTACATTTCCATTAGAGATGGCAAAACAGTGCTGTTCCTCTATAATCCTACAGGGGGCGCACTCAGTCAGGCAGCACAGTTTCCTGTGGAAGTACGAGCAAATTATTTAGAATTGTAACAATACAAATTAATATAATATATTTGTCAGGTGACCCCTGATGATTTACAGCCCGAGTGCTAACGAACATAACTAATGTGATGTAGCTTAACCAACCAGCTAGCCAAGGTTAGCTAAAGTTAGTCAATTAACAATAAAAGTAAATGGCCAAGTTATAAACTCCTTCCTAATTTACTGCCTTGTCTACATCAGACGCCGACGACACACAGTCCGAGTCGAACACTGAAAGTTCAGGTGAATCCATCAGGTAATGCTAACAAAGTACGGCTAACTAAGTTTATATCCGCGTGGCTACAGGTTACTGGTTACGTCACGAAAAAGTTAAATTTTGGCTTCTAAATATTTATGTTTAGTGTAAATTATTTTATTTTCTGGTCACAGCACTCAGTGCATGTAGTACTACGTGTGTGTGTGTGTGTGTGTATATAATATATATATAAATAATGTAGACATTCCTAAATTTCTCAAGTAAAGAACTAAAATCTACTTGTGACTTTCTTTATCGATTTCTTTTTTTTTAATTCAACAAAGTCCATATTTTTCATTTTAACTCCTTCAGTAAATAAAGAGAAATTCTGCTGACTGGATGACGGAGCGCGCTGACGTCAGATTATAAACACGAACATGGCGTTCTAGTCACGATGCGACTAATATAAACAAAATGAAAGAAAAAAAAAAAGATTTAGTGCAGTTTTCTTACTGTTGTGCGTCATTTGTTAATAGGTTTACTTTAGAGGAAGGGGAAAAAAAAGAAAAACAGCATTGTACTATCAGAAGGAAGAAAAATCCTACAATAAATAAGTCACCTAGTGTGTGTGTGTGTGTGTGTTGGGATTTCTTATAATAATTAGGAGAAATAGAACAGAAACAAAACTGTGTTATATATATATATATTTTTTATATATAGTTTATTCAGCTGGAGTAAAACTTATTAGATTTTTAGTCTGATTACTGAGCACAATTTTCAGTTTATTACTTTATATCATTTTTATAATTTACAAACTATATAAATAATTTTTCCCCATTTAAAATAAAGCGGAAGTATCTCTGAACCTGAGCTCTTTCTCATACCGATTAGCTCGACCTAGTAACCCAATTACTCAGCACTGCTTATATAATAACTTGTTTCGTGATCCATCAGACCGGCACACCGTCCTCCATTCCTCGGTGTTCCGGTTCTGATGGGCACCCGCACACATCAGTGACCCTTGGAGCACTTTGGGTCTCCTGACCCCTACAGAACCAGAAACATCTCACAGGACTCACAGTTCTGCACTTGCTCTGATCCAGTCATCTAACCATCACTCAAATCACTTGCACTCGCCTATTTTTTTCTGCTTTCAACACATCAACTTCGCTAAGACAAAACGTTCACTTGTTGCCACCCAGTTATACAAAAGTCTTGACACCCCATGTCTCTCATTTCTTTATATTTTGCTTCCAAAAGAATAGTTCTCCAGGCTTCCTGAAGGACATTTTTGTCTCTGATTCTCTGTACCTGAGCAATCTCAGATGGATGTTTTTTTTTTTGTTTGTTAAGCCACACAATGACCTCAAATCATTCAAGATCACGTGACTTAAGGCTTGAACAAGGTGTGGAAGAACTTGACCGGCCCTGACCTCAAACCCATCAAGCACCTTTGGGATAAACTGGTAGATTTGGGAGGCGCCAGGCCTTCTCGCAACATCAATCAGTGCCTGACCTCAAAAATGCTCTACATTTTCACAAGTTCTCACAGAAACATTTTTTAAATCTTGTGGACAGCCTTCATTCCAAGAAGAGTGGAAGCTGTTATAGTGGGAGAAACAATGCCATTATATGGGCAAAAGTATTTGGCCAAACCTTCAGTGTAGATTTACTGTAGATGGTGGTGATGCAACCTACAGAATTGAAAAAGATGCTGTGTGCTACTGAAAGGAAAATATGTGTCGAGAAGAAAGAAAGAATGTGTGGAAGTGCCGGTTAAAAGCATTCAGACGTAGAGTTCAAGACACAGAATAAGACAAGACAAGATCAGGAAAGAAGACATTGCATTAGACATTTTTAAGTAAGTCTGGTGTGGGAAGTCGGCTGTAAAGACGCTGGGAAGATGAGGGAGAAGGAGACCTACAGTTTGCCGTAATCTAACCAACCTACCTGATTCCAACCGCCATGAAACAACAAAAAAAAAGAAGAACAGGTGCAGAATGTTTGATACAAACGAGTTCCGCTCCGAGAGCACGTTCGTAAGTCAAATTTGTTCCTAAGTCCGACAACCATCATCATCTCAGTACCAGGATGCTAACAGGATATAAAACTAAGGCGCATGTTCCATGATCTCGTCCTTGCTCTTTAGAATCGTCCCGATGGTTGAACATTGTCGGCGATCATTTCACCTCAATTTTTTCCCCCTCGCACATTTGCCTCCATCGTTATTGTTCGGTGCTTCTTAGCAGTACCAGCTTTTACACTCGTTCCCGGGCCATCCTGGGACACACGCTGCACGCAGGTGACGACATATAAATCGAATGCATGTTTTCGTCTTCCAGTGTTCGTATGTAGGGGACTCGCCGAACTCCGGACGCTGAACCAGACGAGAGGGGAAACGAGGTCGCTGCTGACGCAGTTATGTAAAACCAAGCAGACTTTTGTAAACTTTTCAGGCGTTTAATGAGGGAGGGGGTTTAAGACTTGTGCCACGGTACTGTGCGTGATGTTATAATCTTAGTAAAATTAATAATTCTGGTATGGACCCAGAACAAGCGCAGAAGATCCACCGGCTTCACTTCACCTCCTCCATCCTCATGAGGTTGTCCTGCTGTTGTACATTTATACTTCACCATCAGACACAGAAACAGACTCTCTCTCTCTCTCTCTAAGCCAAAAATAAATCAGTAAGAAAGCTGTGTGTGTGTGTGTGTGTGTGTGTGCGCGCGCTTAGGTAATGCTTGCCAGACAAATGTCACTAACACTCTTCCTCCTCCTCCTCCTCCTCCTCCTGCTGCTCAAAAACACACATCTCAGACCAAATACACACCATTACCAAACACAATACTCACAGCCCAGACTCAGGCTACTCACCCAGCTCACTCCAGCCGTGAACCAGCATCCCCCTCGGGCTGTGCTAAGCGCCGCTCCGGCTAGTCCTGGCTCAGAACGCGCTGTGACATAAACACTGTCCCTGCTCTACTTTCCTGCTTCCGTCGGGTAAACTGACCTACATTTTTCACCCAATCGCGTCTCCGGAAGCGCGCGTGCACCGCCGTGCGCCAATCGCAGCCGTCTTTCGGAGCGCGAGCGTATGATCGACGCGCGTTTTGGCCAATCAGAGCACAGGGCTGGGCCTGACAGTTAAAAAGACATGGCTGGTGGTTCCAGCAAACAGTAGCAGCAGTTAAAGGAGAAGAAGAAGAAGAGAGATGTTTGAGAGATATAACATTTTTATTAGGTTATAATATGTAGATATGAAAGTGTAACTGTTCTAAACTGTCACAAAAGGGATAGTGAAAGGAATGAGCCTTAAGCAAACACACAAACTGAAAGTAAAAGTAAATGAAATATACATTTTTCTTGTATAGTGCACTAACTGAAGTACAAAAGCAAAGTAGCTGAAGTATGAAGGAGTTTGTAGAAATAGTTAAAAGGTTAAAGCTTAAAATAGTCTGATGAGCGTTAATGTAATCAGTGATATTATTATTATTATTATTATTCATTCATTCATTCATTTTCTATACCGCTTAATCCTGTGTTCAGGGTCGTGGGGGACCTGGAGCCTATCCCAGGAGACTTCGGGCACTAGGCGGGGTACACCCTGGACAGGGTGCCAATCCATCGCAGGGCACACACACATACACACACTCACACACCCAATCACACACTACGGGCAATTTAGGAACGCCAATTAGCCTAACCTGCATATCTTTGGACTGTGGGAGGAAACCGGAGCACCCGGAGGAAACCCACCAAGCACGGGGAGAACATGCAAACTCCATGCACACAGAGACGGGAATCGAGCCTGGCCGGGGAATCGAACCCGGACCCTGGAGGTGCAAGGTGACAGTGCTAACCACTACGCCACCGCGCCGCCTATTATTATTATTATTATTATTTCACGCCAAAGCCCACGTACATGTCTGTCTGTCTGTCTGTCTGTACGGTAGAACTCTCTGTCTAACTTATTAATACATAGAAATCTTTACGCCTTGTTTACACTTAGTTGTACTTCTGTCGTCGTCAGCAGAATACACTCCCTGTTCGGCAATCGGAGAGTGAATCACAGATAAGAAAAAGTAGATCGGATAACGATTTTGAAGTTTTCTCTTAAAATACAATTCGCTTATACCACTTCAGCGCTGTGATTTCAGCGGAAGTGAAAATATGAACTAATCCCAGTAAAAATGTTCAGTTTATCTTTTCAATTTAATATCTATTGATGCAGGTGTTTGTTTACATTGAGACAGAAGCGCATTAGTAGATTATTTTAAAGTAGATTATTAAATCCCACACATAACATCAATTTTACTCAAACGTTTTTATTTCACTGCAAAACATTCATTAAATTCCGTCCGTCGGTCGATTCATTACGTGTTTTAGTTTGACGCAAGCACATGGGCAGTTTTGGAGACGCCAATTATGGAGACCTGCCCTACATGTCTTTAGACTGTGGGAGGAAACCAGAGTACCCAGAGGAAACCCACCAAGCACAGGGACAACATGGACAATCCACACACGCACTGACACGAGACAGGAGTTGAACGCAGAGCCTTGTCCCTGATGAGCAAGCCGAAGGCGGGAAAATCTCAATAGGAAGAAACCTTGAGAGGAACCAGACTCAACAGGGAACACATCCTCATTTACATCACATTGTAGCATGATGCAGTCGCATGCAAAATGGAGTCACTTTTAATAATAATAGTGCATTCCGAAGTTTTATATTAATTTTACACCACAGCCATTTGAAATGTACTTTATTGATGAATGACACATGATTTAATGTTGTGGATGTCTATGAAACTAACTTGCTTCTTGATGTATAGCAGCGATAAACTGCCGTTTCTTCATCAGACTCTCTTGTTTGTTATAAATGGAATCTCCTCTGTCTTGAAAGCATTCCTGATGTCCTGCAGGCTCCCTGAAAAACAATCAATTAACATTAAATGAATGCCTGTTTAAACACTATCCAATAACGTATATGTTCACACTTTGATTTTAACCCTCACATCTTATCACGTCCTCCAGACACCATTTCCATACTTAAGCCATTAAGGTCAGCTCCTCATATTCACATGTAGAGTTGAAATCCTATTGGAAAAATCCCCGTTTATCTATTTTACCATGTTAAACTGTTCACCCAGAAACCCTGAGGGGGTGTAAACTTTTGCTCTGAGTCTATATTTCTATGGAATGTTTAATCTTTGATAGATGTGATAAGCCCTGATTTGTGGTTTGGGGTCATCAGATGATTGCACCCTGTGTAACCACCAAGAGGTCTTGGTTATATGCACAATAACACATAACTTGTACATAAGGTATAATACCACATTGACTGTTATATAGCGTTTGCATATTTACATGTTCTCCTGTCTGTATCCATAGGGCTGAATTTTTTTTCTTGTGATTTTCTATGAGAGTTGGGAATGAAGAAAAAGTCCTAGAAATTAGAACACCACGGAGGTAATAAACATTATAAATTATTTACCAACTTGTTCTTTACAATTAATAAGTTGTTCCTATTTTCTTATTAGTTTCTTTTCCGCTTCTTTTGTTTAGTGCCGTAGTGTATAATGTCTTAAACAAAGATTGTCTTTAACAAAGACTTTAACTTCACGATTCGATCCTGAGCTCCTGTGTGTGTAACGTTTCACACATTCTCTCACACATGTTCATGTGGGTGTCTGGTTTTCCTCCCACATCTTCCAAAAATATAACAGTAGGTGGACTAGATATAATAAACTGCCTCAGGTGTAAATTTAACGGAAATGTATTATATTTATACAGTTATAGATATAGAAATATACAAGAGGTGATTGTAGCAAGGAAAAGCTCAGTTAGGCGATGTAAGGGAGAAACCAGACTCAAAAGGGAACTTGTCCACTTCTGGGTGACACCGGAAAGCATGATTATATATAATTAGCTTCTATAAATGTATAGTATAGGGGCCAGCAGTGCTTAGTGCTGAATGAGCTGGCTGTTTCTGGCTGGCACCTCACACCAGGGAGTTCCTGGGATAAACTCCACAAACTTGCATTTGTTATTCATTTCAAATTATTAAAAAGATATACCTGAGAATAAGAATACCCATATACATTAGAACATATTAAATAAAAAGTGAGGTTTGTGTCTGTCCATTTCACTGGGAAAAAAAGACAAACATTAAAAATATATAATATAATATAATATAATATAATATATGGTGGCATAGTGGTTAACACTGTGACCTCGCACCTCCAGGGGCGAGGGTTCAATTCCCACCTTGGGGTCTGTGTATGTGGAGTTTTCTTCATTCCCAGCCCTATGAAGACAGACAGGAGAACATGTAAATATGCAAACGCTATATAACAGTCAATGTGCTATTATACTTTATGTACAAGTTATGTGTTATTGTGCATATAACCAAGACCTCTTGTATTGCATTACATTACAGGAAGTGCACACAGGGTGCAATCATCGGATGACCCCAAACCACACATCAGGCCTTATCACATCTATCAAAGATTAAACATTCCAGTGAAATATACGCTCAGAGCAAAAGTTTACACCCCCTCAGGGTTTCTGGGTGAACAGTTTAACATGGTAAAATAGATAAAGGGGGATTTTTCCAATAGGATTTGCATGTGAATATGAGGAGCTGACTGTAATGGGTTAAGTATGGAAATGGTGTCTGGAGGACGTGATAAGATGTGAGGGTTAAAGCCAAAGTGTGAACATATATAGTGTTTAAAGAGGCATTAATTTAATGTTATTAGATTTTTTTCATGGAGCCTGCAGGACATCAGGACAGTTTTCAAGACCGAGGAGATTCCATTTATAAGCAAAAAGAGAGTCTGATGAAGAAACGGCAGTTTATCGCTGCTATACATCAAGAAGCAAGTTAGTTTCATAGACATCCACAACATTAAATGCTTGATAGGTAGGTTTCCTCCAGGTACTCTGGTTTCCTCCCACAGTACAAAGACATGTATATTAAGGCAACTAGTGTTCCCAAATTGCTCGCAGTGTCTGTGTTGCCTGTGATGGATTGGAATTGTGTCCATGGTGTACCCCGCCTCATGGCCTAAATCTCTTAGGATAGGCACCACAACCCCCCCTCACACACACTCCCCTCACACACACACACACACTCCCCATGACCCTGTATACAGGAGTAAGCAGTATAGTAATAATGACATGACTCAGTGTTTTATAACAAGAATAGCAATTAATTACAAACTTTAAAGAATAAAAGTATAAAATGCCAATAAAAACAGAATAATAAATAAATATATATAGAAGATATACAGTATAAACTAACATGATTAATTCAGATATAACTCAACAAACAACTAAAATAACAGATAGAAACAAACAACAGTAAATGGAACTCTAGCAGGAGTATTATCGTCGCCGGGTTTTTGCGTCATACGTCGGTCGCTTGCGTCATCATCCCGCGCCGCTTGTCACCTGACTGGGGAAGATGCTAGCGGTTTCTTTCCAAAACATTGACGGAACTTGATGGGGTTTAGGCTTAAATAAGAGTTTTATGTGATTTGTTCAGTATCAGATGTGTTTATGGATTCAAAATGCCTCCAGTGAGGTTTATTATACTGAAATAAATAATGAAATATAGCGAGCTAATGCTAGGCAGTTAGCGTGTTTGTGTTTTGTAAAAACAGTAAATAACATCTTTACATATTTACAGTAAGTTCGAGTTTTATTCGTCCTGCCATGTCAGGTTATTTTACTTAAGCTTTTTTATCTATAATAATAACTAGAAACTGAATTTAAAGTTAAAAGCCTGTATATTGAAGTTCTTTCCATTAAAGCAGATATAATGAAGTCTTTATGAAGTGCATGAACCAGTCCATGGTCAGAGTTAATGAATCAGTTCAGAGTTTCTCTTTCTCCTCTTCTTTAAACACCGGAACCAGCAGTAGACGATGGGAGCGGAACAGAGCGGCGATGCTGAGCACAAGCATTCGGACCACAGCAGCGCCTCAGGTACGAGTCCACATGAACCCTCACGGGTCACGCCTACTTAATGATCGACTTGTCCTGTAAATGTCGTGTGTTCCTCATAGTTGCGCCCTCGCCAGCGAAGCACCGGGCGAAAATGGACGACATCGTGGTCGTCGCTCAAGGAACGCAGTCTTTACGGAACATCCACAACGACCCCGACGTCATCAAGCTGCAGGAGATCCCCACCTTCCAGCCCCTGCTAAAGGGTCAGAGTGTGTCTCTTCTTCCATCTCTCATTCTGTCTTACCACCTCTCGCTTTCTCCCTCTCAATCTCTTTTCTTCTCCCTCTCTGCTTCTTCCTCTTTTACCCTCTCACCTCCCTCTCTCTCTTTTTAAATAAATACAGGTCGTCCCTGACTTAAGATCGAGAGTGTTTGTAAGTCGGATTTGTTCTCATCCTTATTTAAAAATTCTGCTTGTCATGCAAAACACTCTCAAACTGAATTACTCGCAATCCAAGGTTTTATTGATCTGTGAAATGTAACAGTGTCGTCCCTGCACCTTTAAATCGCGAGGGGAATCCTGGACACCATTTTGTCTCAGAGCTGTTTTTCATTGTATTTGACTACGAACTCTGTTCTGTTGAGGATTTTCCGAGATTAGGATTATTCCC
Source organism: Channallabes apus (assembly GCA_030522415.1). NCBI lineage: Eukaryota > Metazoa > Chordata > Actinopteri > Siluriformes > Clariidae > Channallabes > Channallabes apus. The sequence continues at coordinate 40,361,435 of CM060113.1, forward strand.
CATCAGGACAGCTTTATAGGACAGACAGTTTCTATCACCGTTCCTTCTGGACTGATTAATTGAAATCGATGAGGCCGCCTCATTTCCCTCCCCCATACACACAAACATATTATACAAGACTTACACGTTGAAAATATTGTATATAATTGTAAATATTGGTATCTGGTGCACTGCAGTATCTATTTTTTATACAATACACGTGAGCTACTTCCGTGATTTGTTCGAAATCTACGAATGATCGTAGAACTGCGGCCAGTTCGTATCTGCAGAAATCCGTAACTCGAATGTTCGTAAGTCGGGGACTACCTGTACATTTAATTCTGCAGTTCACTCTCTCACTCTCTCTCTTTCTGAATGCTGGGACTGGCTGTAGGTGTCCTGAGTGGACAGACGTCCCCCAGCACGGGGTCCGTGGAGAAGCTGGACTCGGTGCAGGTGCTGCAGCTGTGTGTGCGCTACCAGGAGCACCTGCACCAGTGCGCAGAGGCCGTGGCCTTCGACCAGAACGCTCTCGTCAAGAGGATCAAAGAGGTGCGTCACGAAACCCAGAAACTGTTTCACAGAAACTGTTGGAAACCGGTGGAGTCCTCATTCATAAACAACGCCTTCACCAGTCAGGGTCTCTGTCTCTCCTTCATATTCACTCTTCCCACCTGTTCAACGTTTCCCTGTTTGTCTCTCTCTGGGTCTCCATCTCTCTTTCATTTGGTCACATTCACCCTCTGTCTGTCTGTCTTTCTCTCCCTATCTTTACACTTCTCTGTCTCTCTTTCACTTTATTATTATTCTGTCAGGGTCTCTGTCTCACTCTTTTGTCTGTTTGCCTTTATCTCTCAATCTCAATCCATCTCTCCCTCTGTCTCCTCTTCTTCCTGTCTGTGTTCCCCCTCCATCTCTCTCTCTCTCTCTCTCTCTGTTGCTATAGAAACGATAAAATAACAGAACGAGTGCATTCAGACAAACCTGTGAATGAGGTTAGAGGTGAAGCTGCTGTCTGGGGGGGAAAAAAATAAGTACAAATTCTGAAAAAACAGATGTGAGAATGTAACATTTTAATGTTAGAGGGAATTTTAATGTGTGTGTGTGTGTGTTGCAGATGGACCTGTCGGTGGAGGCGCTCTTCAGCATCATGCAGGACCGGCAGAAGCGCTACGCTAAATACGCCGAGCAGATCCAGAAAGTGAACGAGATGTCGATGATCCTGCGGCGGATCCAGATGGGCATCGACCAGACCGTGCCTCTGATGGAGCGCCTCAACAACCTGCTGCCCGAGAGCGAGCGCCTCGAGCCGTTCAGCATGAAGCCTGAGTAGAGCGCAGGGTGTGTGTGTGTGTAGTCTCAGAGACTGAATGTGCGCAGCTCAGTGTTATTAAATTCCCCTGTAAATACAAACCTCATGAACTCCACGGATATGTAGCGGTGCGGCTTCAGAGCGTCTCTAAAAGGCGATATTTTGCACTCACTGATCTGATGGATCCGATGTTACTCATCCACAGCTGTCATGTTTTTTTTGGTACATTCACACGTCAGCGCTCGCTTCTCTGCAGCTCGTGATGTCTAAAGCGTGAACCGTGTTACTGATTTCGCTTCAGATTCTTTTAGGGCTGAGATGAACTTATTAAAGGAAGTGGAAATAAAAAAAAAAAGCACTGTTTGATGTTTGTTTAAATCTCTCATGTCAGTGTCTGTTTGTATGGTTGAACGTTATTCACACAAATACACCATAAAAACACGCTGTCCTCCTCACACACTGACTTTGTCTTCCTTTAAACCAATAGCTGTAAGATTAGATACTGAGAACAGGAATAATAATCATGTGGGATGATTATAATAATTATAATATTGTGGAAATTATTCTTCTTTTCCTCACTTCCATTAATATCCAGCAGTTTGCTGATATCTGTTTTGTTCCAGCTCTAAACAAAGCTGGAAAATCATTCTCCAACTCCTTCCATGCAGGAGGCTGTGCTGCCTGCCTAAGTGTGAATCGTTTACAGCACCACCTGTAGGATTACTGGGGAACTGCAATATTTACCACATTAAATAGAAAAAATATAACTTGAAAAATTAATGTAAAAAAAAAATGGTTTTAGTGTTAGTGTATCGATATATGAATTGCCTCAAAACACTTATCACAATACGTAACAATTGTTTCCTCCATCTTTAGTAAGAACTGTTTCTGAGCATTTTTTCTCCTAACAATGCACTTTTCCCCCTGATTACACTACTTGTCCATGTTTGCCCCTGACTGAGCCACTTTTACCCCCTCACTGACTCACTGAACCACTTTTCTCCCTCACAGAATCATTGGCTGCGTTCCATTCCAAAGTGTAGTTCACAGGGTGTCCCCTACTCCCTGCTCTGTTTGAAGAGAATGTCGGTGAAAGGAACTTCCTTCAACAAAACTCCACCATTCTGAACACCCTGTGAAGTCACCAGCGCAGACGTCGCTTCCTCTGTGCGTTACCATGGTAACATAATCATCTCAGGTACCTGTCGCTGCTGGTTTTTACACTATGGCCACTGAATACTGAATATTTATTATAAAACATACTATTGAAATGTGTATAACTTGTAAATAAATTATTGACTATTGAATAATTTATTTAAAAAAAATTATATATATATATATATATATATATATATATATATCTCCATCTCCCTCGGCTTGCACATTCACATTCCATACAAACTTAAATAATTCTTCTGATTGTGTAAAGCTGCTTTTCGAAAATGACAATTGTTAAAAGCGCTATACAAATAAAATTTAATTGAATATATATTTTTTATTTATTGTATTTTGTTCTACAGTTTACGAGCCTATATACTAAGGATTTCCAGATAAAATTAAAATGTAAAGAAAAAAATGGAGCTTGAAAAAGTATTCATGTATTTGTCATTATTATCGAGTATGACATCATATTAAAAGAACACAAAAATATATATTTTAATCATTGGTAATAATTGTAATTGGTACATAGAAATACATCTCTGTACATCTTTAATCAATTATTATGGTTATTAATAAATAATCTATTTACAATTTATACACATTACAATTGTATGTTTTTGTTTCAACAAATATTCAATATTTAATGTACGTAAATTTGTGTGAAATGTCCACAGCAGCAGGGACAGGTATCTGAGAGGATAATGTTGCCATGGTAACGCACGGAGGAAGTGACGTCTGCGTGGGGTGATTTCGCTGGTTGTTTCGAATGGGTCTTTAATTGTTTATTTAATAATTTTTTATTATTAAATCAATAATTTATTTACAAGTTATACACGTTTCAATAGTATGTTTTATAATGGTATCAGTTTCTGTTTCAATAAATATTCAATATTTAATCTCCGTAGCGACAGGTATCTGAGGTGCTTATGTAACCATGGTAACGCACGGAGGAAGTGACGTTTGGTATCCTAGCAACCCTAGTATTGGTCTCGGACAGTTAACACTCCGGTTCAGTAGGTGGCAGCAGAGAGCTCAGCGTTCTCTCTCCTCTCGGCGCAGATAAACAGCTTTCTCTGCAGACACGCTAATGTTTAAACCCGCGGCTGAAATGTCGGAGCGGTGTGTGGAGTGTGTACGGATCTGAGTGTCACACTGTTGGTGTGTGTGTGAGCCATGAGGCGTCTCGGGTCCGTGCAGCAGAAGATCCCGTGTGTGTTTCTCACTGAGGTGAGAGAAGAAGAAGCTTCCAGAAAGCGGGATGGCCAGGTGAGCGCGCCTCGCCCCAAACCGCGCGCGAGTCCACTCGGTAGGAGCTAAACCAGCGCGCTCCTAGAGCAGTGTGTAGATCACCGTGTAGTGAGGGCGCTGCGGATTGGGACACAGCCACGCCCAGACACTGTCTCTCTGATTATTAGCCCTTATTGTTTATTAATGGATTTATGGACATCTTTCACCTTTTATATTCACAGTTTTACTTTTAATTAGCAAACATCAATGTACACAGTGTTTAATCAGTTATTCAGGTTATTTCTCAAATGGTTTATGAGCTCAAAGATTAAAGGTGCATTATGTTCAGTAATTGTTCTTATTAACATCATTTTATGCTTCAGTCTGTCCTACATGTGTCCTTTCTTCAGTTTTCCTTTGTTCTTTCCTTCCTTTGAATACAGACTAACTGCAACAATTTTACAGTAGCTTATATATGTATCCACCCCCCCACACACACACACAGTCAGTCGCCTTGCACTTCCACGGTTGTGGGTTCGAATCGTGTGTGTGTGTGTGTGGCTTTTCTCCTAATTCCCCATAGTATATGTTTGTATGTTCTTGTGCCCTTGCGTGTTGGCACCCTGTTGGACCCCAAGATAATTGGGTAAAGCTGATGATTGAATTTCAGATCTCCTGATTTTATCTGATTTCGCTTTCATGTGTTCAGAATTTTCAGGTGGTTGCTACGGAAACGGTGAATCCCGTGGCTCTCGAGTCGGACGTCCACCATGCGCTCGCCACCGAGAAGCTGGACGGCACGTGCTGCTACGTCACGCTGTACAGAGGTGGTGCACATCTGCATGCTTTAGTTCTTCCAGTCCACACACACTATCTTACCTCGTTGCTTTGGTTTGCGTTACAGGAGAAGTGTACCTCTGGGCTCGTCTAGATCGGAAACCCACCAAGCAGGCGGACAAGAGATTCAAGAAATATCAATACTCTCAGAAGACCTGTAAAGGTATTTATTTTTTTATTAAACCCTCCAATCACTCGGTGTGCTGTTGAGCGAGTGTTACGGTTCGGCCATGAAGGATGTCTGTTTCGTGTGCGTTTTCTCTACAGGTTTCACGTGGAACGTGGAAGAAGATTTCCGGACCGTGCCCGAATCCTGGATTCCCGCCCGCCGGGTTCAGTATGAGAGCGGACACCCGGTACCTGATGATCACGGACACATCCCGGGTAAACGACCCCGATGCAAAATAATACAACAATAGGTGGAGCTAAGAAATGCATGTGTTTCAGTGACGCACCGATTATCATTTCATGCATTATATCTCATAAATTTATACACAAACCTTTTAATGTCAAAACATTTAAAATCTGTTATTTTAGATGTAGTGGGCGGGGCTTATCTTCACTGAATCTTGGGTACACCTCAATCAGAAATGTCCCTAAACGGTTCACAATATCGAGACCTGAAATTCGTGCTTTTATTTTAAAGGCTGGGTTCCAGTGGACGGTTCTAACAAGCAGTACTGCTGGCACGCGTCCGTGGTCGATTACGACGCCGGAGAGGCTCTCGTCCTGAGGCCGAGCGTCGAGGAGGAAGACTCGCTGGAAATCGCCAGCGTTCCTTTGAGCGAGCTGATGGAACAAACGCTGGAGCTCATCGGGACCAACGTGAACGGGAACCCGTACGGTGAGAGATACCGCCGCGTCGTCTGTAACGCCATCAACTCCTTATGTCAGAGAGGCCAGATTGAGGTGGTTTGGACATGTTCAGAGGAGAGATGGTGAATATATCGGTAGAAGGATGCTGAGGTTGGAACTGCCAGGCAGGACTACAATCCTGGTGTTGCATTACATCACCACAGTGGTCTGTAGTATTTGTAGTGGATATTCTGCCACTACAACTATTGACTATTGTGTGTAACTGGTTTTGGTCTCAGGTTTGGGCAGTAAGAAGAATCCGCTCCACGTCCTGGTGCCGCACGGGATCCTGCGTGTCCGGGACGCTCCTGCGGTGGAGTACCATCGGCTTCGCTCTTGGTTTCTGGAAAGCGATGAGGGCCGAGTGGAGGGAATAGTGTGGCACTGTAAGGACGGTGCGCTCGTCAAGGTAACGTCTTCCATCTCTTAGACTCTTAGTGTTTCTATTTGTTAACAGGGATGTTATTATTGATATGATGAAGCTTTCAGTAAGGAGAAGTGAAAGGGGTCTTTAGCGTCAAGTTTGAGGCCTTTAAATGCCTGTGCCCAGTGTGCCTCACTGGCTTTCTGGTGTGCCTGGGTAGCGGTTGTGCAGGGTGCTTGTGCCCGCTTATTGTCAAAGAAAAAGTGTGTGTGTGTGTGAAGGCGAAAGTAGGAGGGGTCTGTGTGTGTGTTGCACAGTGTCCAGTGAAGCGCACGCATACACACAAAGAGCAGGTTGAGTCTTGAGCAGAGAGAGAAAATGGATCTTTAACCTCTCTAATGAGACTCGCTTTTGCTTTACACGCGTACGGTACACGCACGCATACAGGCACAAAATAAAATACGTTTTACACACACACACACACACACACACGTGGTCACAGTGTTCAAGTAGACAGTACACGGACAGTGTGCACGGATGTTGATTATACCAGTGAGAGACGAGCACTAAGACCCAGCAGGGGAGACGATTACCCACAATTCCGCAGCGCAAGAGAGAAAAATTACTCAATTGTGATCACGTGACGCGCGGCGTCAAAATAAGAAGCGCATGCATGATGCATGATACTCGGTGCTCGTAAACCAAGACTTGTTCGTTTTCCAAGTCAAAATTGATTAAAAATCTTTGCTCGTCTTGCGGAACACACGTAAACCGCGTTACTCGCAATCCGAGGTTTCACTGTATTTACTTTTATTTTTGAAAGCAAACAAATTTAAAAATCAAACAATCTTTTAAGTATGACGAATATGAAAAAAATAAATAAACAGAATTACTTTTCCACAGTACTTGTACAATCAGCTCTCTGTTTGTTCCTACACTTCATACACGTGGATGACGGAACACAGTCGCTCCTGACCTGTTACTTCTCGTTGCAGGTTCATCGACATCACTTGGGCCTGAAGTGGCCCGGCGGCGACACCTTCTTAAACTCTCGGCCCGTGGTGGTCCGTGTGGACCGGCTCCCGTTAGATCCCGACGCTCCACCCGACTCGCGGAGGAACCTGTTCGCCGCTCTGTCCGTCCTCACCGGACGCCGTTTCGGCTCGGCCAAAGACATCCGGCTCGAAGCGTGATCGACTATGCTAACATTCCTCTTCCTCTGCTTAATAACAACATTCTCTCTATAAGAACTTCCACTCGTGTCTGTACTGTAGCGCTTAATCACAGTCCTGATGATGAGACTCAAATGATGGACGGACTCGCTCTCGATTTTATGAGAGATAATTTATGTAAATGTGATTTATTTAGACAAAAGTGTACACACCATACACAACGCTGTCATAATAAACGTTTAACGGTTTGAATAAATGTCACTTAAAAAAAATAAATAAATAAAACATCACCACTATTGAGGCAGTGATGTCAAAACATTCACTATACACTGTTCATAAATATACTTTGTACACTATACTGTATATATACACTGCTAAAAGAAAAACAAAAGCAAACAGTCTCGGTTTGACTTGAACGCGTGTCTACATGCTGTACAAGGTGTGTTCAAGTCAAACCGGAACCAAGTTCTCCCTTAAAAATGTATTACTTGAGCAGCGTCTGATGGAACTCGTATTTCGGTTCAGTTTTACCAGAGCTCATGGAAACCTTTACATCGCCAGCTCTTGAATGTGTGTGTGTGTTTGTTAACTCAGCGACCTGTCAGTCGGGATGTCCACTTCTACACCGAAGCGCTCGGACAGGTTTTTCAGCTTCTCCTCCAGGATGATGTTCTTCTTCACCTCTACGTTATAATTGAACTTGAGATCTTCGAGCTCCTCGAAGAACGTCGGGTCGAAGTTGGACAGCTCTTTGGTCATCCTTCTGATCTCGTCCTTATGATTAGACAAAGCGTATCGTTACAGGAAATGGAGCGATAAAATAAAATCGTGGCCATGATCTCAGCTATTGATAAAATGTCGTAACGGTAAATCGTTCTTCAGTAACAAACCCAAAAGTTCATCTTTAAAAAAAAAAAACAACAACGAGGAATCTTTTAGATAAATTACCCAAGATAACTTGGACACCGCTGGAGATATTTTAAACAGTGGACGTACCTGCAGCTGGCTCTTCTCAGCACTTGATGCCTCGATTTGCGCCTGGAGTTCTGTGTATCCTAGAGAGAGAGAGAGAGAGAGAGAGAGAGAGGGATCACTCAGGGATGTTAGAAACGATGTTTCTGAACGATTTGGAATGATGTAATATCATACAGATAACTGTTGATGTGTGTATACATTTTTTTTGGGTCCCTTTCAGTATTTAACTGAAAGTTTATTATTTTTGTATTAAATAAAAACAAATATTAAAAAGTAGTTTAATTAAAATAAAAAATTGCGATGAGATTTTAACAATGTTTAAGAGAGTACACAAAAACGAACATGAAAATTCAAAATGTAATCATCATGACATCATAACGTCCTGATACTTCAGGAAAGCCCAATGTGACAGAATTTATCACGATGTGGATTTTATTCGGTTGTACCGCACAGCCCCATGATAGTAGGTCTGTCTGTACGGTCCGCAGTACTGAGGAGAGAGCGGCTGCCTGCCGAAACCCACATTCACAACCAGTCGCAGAAGCACTTTCAGCAAGAAACACACACCTGATAACGTTATGTCGTTTCCTTAGTAATTGCTTCTAAGTTGTTGTTCTGAACCGTCCGTGTCGTTCTGTTCACAGCTAACGTGAGCTACAAAGCTTAATAGCGTCTAACACAAGGCTGAATTAAGAAATAACCCCTGATCAAGGTCACTACAGTACTTGGTGTGTGGAAAAAGGGCTTGTACACTCGACATAGTGCACTAGATTTTCTTTTAACACTATTTGGGATTGGACCCTGGAACAGGGAACTAGTTATCTGAGGCTATTCTGACAGACCTACAGGACTGTCCACCACCTCCAAGGTTTGTTCTCCTCACATTTTGGCCAAATTTAGCGATAATGATTTAAAACTACTTTCATCCTTGACTGTGAGCCGTCAATTAAAATCTTTAATTGACGGCAGAGACGGCATCTGGTGATTTAAAGACTTTTTAAAAATTTTTTTATTAAAAGTGCTGGTTTATTAATATTTTTCTGATCCCTGGTCGATCTTACCTGGTCCGTCCATATGGGATCCGAACTGCTCTTCATATTTCTGAATCCTCTCAATCAGACGAAGCTTCTCCTTCTCCAGCTGGTGGTTCGCCAACCTGGAATAATGAATGTCACACTTAGCGACTTCAGCGTGTTTTTACGGACCTCTATATTAATTTTACTGTTCCGTCATATCTAGAGAAGGTTGTGAGTTTAAAGCCAAGTTAATAAATATGATGTAGATACCTTACTGACTTAAACTCCTTCGCGAGATCATCACTGGGGAGATCTTTCAGAAGCTCCAGCTACACAATAAAGAGAGAGAGAGACAGAGAATTGACAAATCAGTCTGAGCACTAAGAGACCGAACTTGAGTGTTGTGATAACGTTTATGTGAACCCCCACTTGTTCCTTCAGCTGTGTGACGGTTTCCCGTGATGTCTGCTCTCTCTCGTGGGATTCTGCCAGCTGCACTTTGAGCTCTGAGAGACTCGTGTTCTTCTTGGAGAGTTCGTTCTCGAGCGCTTTCATTTTATTTTCAAACAACCTGCAGAAAACGATTTCAACTGAACAACATAAATAACATTGTTTTTGATGTATTTGTGGATGATGCAAGTAGCTCGGGTTTGTACCTGGCCACAACTTTGGATTTCCAGGCCTTGCTGTCGGCGCCGTCTATAGGTGGAGCCCTCGACTGAGCCAGCAGGAGCTTCTGGTTGGTATCTTCGAGCTCCAGCTTCAGCTTTTCATTTCTTACCTCCAGACTGCTCTTCTCTAATCGCAGCTTCTCCACAGCCTCTGATTCCTGTGTTAGAACATGTGACCCTGTGGTTAATCTCCAGTCATTCAAACTTTAATACTCTTCCTCATGTACAGTAAATGTCTGGGGGAAAAAAAAAAACACATCACATGTAGCTGAATTCTGAAAGCCGGGAATCAATAAGATAAAAACGAGAAAGGATCCGGTTTTGTCCGAAATAGAGTTGTCTTCTAAAACGCTTTGACACATCAACATTAGTAAGTGAATAAAAAGGTGCCATGATTTAGTTAAAATATACTGTACTGTAGATAGACAGAAGCTGAGAACGATAATACAGTAAGTCCTCAACTTATGAACAAGCTCGGTTCCAGGAGCACGTTCGTAAGTCCGAAAAAGTGAGTCTCCTACGCCTTTCACACAAATATACAATGTAAAGCATAACAATCCACTTGACTAAATCTCTGTCCCTTTTCCCCACATTGCCATCATGTGGCCAAACACCGGAACTGCATCTACGGAAATGACTCTCAGTGAAATGTAGTCTCTGCGCCTTTAAATTGTGAGGGGAATCCCGGCCATCATTTTGTCTCGTAGCTGTTTTCCACTGTATTGGACTGTAAATTTGAGGATTTTCCCGAAATTAGGATTATTTACCAGCTTTACAGGAGAGACCTTTTATACATTCACTTACACACTGAATATATTGTATATAATTGTGAATATCAGTATCTGGCGCACTGCAGTGTAAATGTTTTATACAATACACGTGAACTACTTCCATGATTTGTTCGCATCTATGGATGTTCAAAAATCCGTAACTCGAATGTTCGTAAGTCAGGGACTACTTATACGTTCTTGTGTATAAAACTGTCTCACACTGTCAGAATTAAAAAAGTCTCCCATTCTTTTGTTAGATAATAAATACAGACGAGAACCACGTCTCAGCTCGGTCCGGTCCTGTCACCTTTCTGATGTCCCTGCGCAGCCGCTCGTTCTCCATCACTATTTTCTCCATTCCTTTAGCCTGTGACTCGAATTTGGACGTCAGCTGATTCCTCTCCTTCATCCTGTTGTATTCAGCCTGAGAAAAACAAAACCAGAGTTCACTGCGATTCAGAAACCACACACACACACATGAGCATTGTTCTGGTCCGGCTGTACGGTTTAGTAACCTTGAGTTGCTCGTGTTCGTGTTGTAGAGCGGTGAGCTGCTCTTGGATCGCCGTCCCCGAGCTCTTTTTCAGAGTCTCGTTCTCGCGCTGCACCCGCTCCACCACCTTCTTCATCAGTGTGATGGTCTTCTCCAGCTCAGGGACGCTCTTTCCGCTTCGTATGGACTGCGCTGACTGTGAAGAGAAAGAGAAACAGCGAGTATAAGACTGCTGTAATGTCAGCGATCTCAGGAACTAAGTTCCAAATCATTAAAGACATGATGATTTAAAAAGTAAAATGTATATTTATTTAATAGACATTTGACTAAATGATGACACTTAGTTAGGGACCATCTACAGTATACAGCCCTGTCTGACTGAAACATGAGTCTTTTGAATAGGAGATCAGTAAGTCTGTTAAGTTACAACTTGTTGCTGCTGTTATATTATCAATAGTGTTAATAAGTATAAAAATATATGACTTAATAGCTCCATAAAAATATATACACACTACCGCTCAAAAGTTTGGGATCACTTTCTACCTCCATGTTTGTTCCTGATGTTTATTTCTTTCTACACTGTAAAACAACACTGAAGGTGTTTTTTCCAACATCCTTTGAACAGTTGATATTGAGATGTTTATCTGCTACTTCTGCTCTGTAAAGCTTCATAACGGCTCTAATCTGAGGTGCTGGTTGTTAATTGGTGATTTCTGAGGCTGGTGACTCTAAATGAACGTCTCCTCCGCAGCAGAGGTACAGTACGTTTTGGTCTCGCTTTTGCTTTCCTGGGAAGGTCTTCATGAGAGACAGTTTCATCATCATGGAGATGGGTTTTGTAAATGCACTCGACACAATACTGTTCTTGCAAGAACTGTTCCAGAAACCCCAAAAACGTTCACGTCTTACCCCGCGGACATTCCCCAGCTTCTTTTCCACCTCCGCTTTCTCCTTTTTCAGAGCGTCGCACATTTCTTTCAGGTCAGACACCTGAGCCTGAGGAGAAATAAAACGGTGTCACAAATTAAATTTTTAGTCGATCAATTCCTTCTTACCTTATCAAGATTTCTTTTTTCAAGACATAACAAGATGTCCACCATCATGTAAACACATTTTTCTAAAACTGCCCCCTTAAAGAAAACATTACATAACATGTACAGAGAGTTTAACCTTCCCGAGCTCCAGAAGTACAGAATTCTTTCTCGCGTATTCATCAGTGTAATGTACAGTACAGCACAGTTATACTTCACTCTTCACTTCCTGTTTAAATGTCACGGCACGTTAATTGTTCAATAGATAAAATTTTTTTTTTTAAATCTACTTTTCTGGATAAAAGAAGGATCTTGGTCGTACCTTCAGTCGTGGCAGGTCTTTGTTAGCCTGCTCCAGCTGAAAGCGCAGCTCCAGGTTCTCGCTGGAGAGCTTGAGGTTCTCTTTCTGCAGCTCGTGCTCCCTCTGTGTCGGCGTCCCTGCCGAGCCCCGGCCGGACGTCTGCGCAGAGAGTGACATTTCTAAGCAGCACGAAATTGAAAAACAACAGCGGATAAGTGACACTACCGGAGTGAGGTTTGGTACAGACAAACAAAACAAAGAGTTTGGTAAGTTACAGCGAGGGGGGCCAAGCACTGAGAAACCAGCACAAGCGGGAAGAACTAAGGAGGTACTGTACGATGCCTGCAGCGATATCTTTCTCGTTATGGTTGGGTACCTCGTCTTGTCTCTCCTGTTCATTCTTATCTGCTGTAGAAGATGGTGATGCTAACTGTCCAAGTTCTGGGTGTTTGGCACTTAGTTTCAGGAGAACGTTCTCTTTCTCTTCTTTAGATGTCTCGCCATCCTTACTTTTCTCCTGATCAGTCAGCTCAGACTCATCTTTAGGAGACGCTGGTTCTTTGTCTGCTCCCTCATCTTGCTGATCCTCCTCCTCACATTCTTGTTCACTTGGTTCCTCATGTTCTTTCAAGGTGACCTTTGTTCCATCAAACAGTCCTAGTTCTGTCTGAGAAGTTACAGACGTCATTTTGCTCATTTTGATTTCCACCTCCCCTTCATGGAGCTCGTCCTTTCCTTGTATCACTTCTACTGAATCTTGACTCTTGGGCCGCGTTTCCTGTTCAGGCTGGTTTCCTAAATCAAATTCCTGATCTTCCATTACTTGATGTCCACCTTCTCCACATTCTGCATCAGTTTCAGTCATCGTATCTTTGTGATCTCCATCCTGATAGGATCTTTGGACTTTGCTTGATGTGGAAAGCTGTGTTTTTTCATCTTCATTGTCATTTGTGACCTCAAAGGTCATAGAGAGATGGGGTTTAGGAGATGAATGGAACACGGCAGAAGACGAAACCATGGCTTTATCCTTGTAAGCAAATGGAAGGAAGATGAAATAAGGTAGAAGGGAACAACAGATTAAGCAAGAAAAGAACATCCAGTGTGCTTAAAATGGAGTCTGGATTCATTGCCATCATTATTATTCATTATTAACACATTGTTTATTCATAAAAAATAAAAATAAAAGAGTCTAAAGTGATCGATTAAGCCTTGTAATTATTTCACAAGTTCCATTAAGCTCCTGATGTGTGAGTCTTCTCGGGACAGGAAACAAAAAACACATACGTACTGATGGCCTGGACAAGGGCTCTTTTGCAAGCTGGTTTTCCAGAGAGTGAAGTCTCTCCTCTAGGTAGCGGTTCCTGATGTTCATGTCCTCCATCGCAGCGTCCCGAGGTAAAGCCTGCTGCTGCCTGAAAAGGAAAAAACAAAACAAAATCTACAATCCTTTCTATACAGTATTGTAATCAATGATGATGCCGAGTCAGTATTTAAGAATTGAGGCGTACTTGACGATCTCGATCTGTTGCTCCAGCTCACGGTTCCTCTTCTTCAGCTCCTCGATCTCCTTGTCAGCCTCGAGGGTGGCCCGTGTGCCCACCACCTGATCCGCCATCACGCCTCGACTCTTCAGCTTCCTCTGCAGGCCCAGCTTCTCCTGTTCCAGCCTGCACAGGTTGTGAGATGGAACCTCACGTGAATAAAGGTACTTAGGCTCTTAGTTAAAGTGTGCCGTGGCGTGTGGTGTTGGTGCTGTGCTGCGTCTGACCTTCCGTAGAGCTCCTTCAGGGTGGTCAGCTGTTTGGAAAGAGATTCCGTCTCTTTCTCCTTGTCTTTTAAAATATTACGGGTTTTCTCCATCCTCGCCTGCCACTTCTTACCCTCTTCCCACCTCACCAGTTCTTCTTTATTAGGCTGCGAAGACAGATGCCTCTCGTTGCAATTATTCACGACAAATAATAAACAATAAAAACACATAATTACATATTTAAGTGTAACAGTTCAATAGTTGTTAAACAGCTGACCTATGTAATTTCCTATGTAACTAATTATTTTTAATTCCTTTTATAAAGAAAAAAGAAAAAAGGTTTAGGGAGCTTGTTCGTAAGTTGGATTTGCTCTCATGTCCGACAAAAGAAATCTTAGACGACTCTGACACGAATATACGATGTAAAGCATACCAATCCAATTGACTGAATCTCTGTCCCCTTTCCTCACACTGCCCCCATGTGGCCAAAAACCGTAACCGCGTCTAAGGAAATTAATCTCACACAATGTAACTGTGTTGTCTCTGCCCTTTAAATCGCGAGGGGAATCCCGGATGTCTCAGAGCTGATTTTCCAAAATTACAATTATTCATTATTAGGACAGCTTTACAGGACAGACATTTTTTATCATTGTGCTCCTGGACTGATTCATTGAAACCGGTTAAAATATTGTATATAGCTGTAAATATTGGTATCTGGTGCACTGCAGTGTCTAATGTTTTTTTACAAAATATGCGAGCTACTTCCATGATTTATTTGCATCTACGTGGTCCGTTCGTATCGAATATTCCTAAATCGGTGACTACCTGTATATAATATTCAAATGTAACATCCAATCCGACTGAAAATCTGAAGCGCACTGTGATGTACTAACACACACTTTCCAGGATCTCTTCCTAGATGGTGTTGTAGTAGATTTGAATGAATGTAATTCTTTAAACCCCATCACTCGACTTCCGGTTAGCAGCCACATGGAGTAGGACGTGTTGGTTAGGTGCTCCGACAGTTTCGAATTTCTTCACTCCCTTATTCGTCTTTAAATGTTAAATTAAAATCTTAGTTGACAATAACTTTGTACTCTACCCCACGGTTATATATTTTTTCATCTGCGATGGCTACCAGGAGTGTTAAAGCCGTGAAAAAGGACGACACTGCGACCCCTCTAACAGTCGAGGCTATCTCTGCGCTGTTAGAGCAACACCGTGATGCGTTAGCGGCGGAGTTTAAATCCTCGTTTAGTTTATTAGAAATTAAACTGGACCAGATTCAGGCCCAAGTAGTGGACCATGGACAGCGCTTACCGTCATTAGAACTCGCTACAGACGACCTGAGTCAGCGTGTGACGGAGCTGGAGAACATCTGCTCCGGACTTCGGGAAAACAACTCAAAGTTAACGGCCAAAGTTGTAGACTTAGAAGGCCGGAGCAGGAGACAAAACCTGCGTGTTCTGGGTCTCCCGGAAGGTTCTGAAGGTGGACTCCCTACCGAGTTCTACTCCAAGTTTCTGTGCGAGGTGTTTGGGACTGAAACGCTGCCTTCCCCGCCGGAGATTGACCGAGCCCACCGAATACCTGCATCCAAACCCGCTTCAGGACAGAGACCTCGGCCCGTCATTCTCCGCGTGCACCGGTACCAGGTGAAAGACCTTCTGATTCGGGAGGCTCGGCGGAGAGGGAAGCTGGAATACCGCGGTCAGCAGCTCCGCATAGTGGAAGACTACACTCCCGAAGTTTTAAACCAGCGAGCCGAGTATAGAGGAGTGATGAGTGAGTTATACAGCCGTGGACTCCGGCCTTCTCTCCTGTATCCAGCGCGGCTCCGGATCACTCTCCCTACCGGACAGAAGAAGTGGCTCCGCTCGGTAGAAGAGGCGCAGAAACACATAGACAGTCTGCCGAAAACTACGTAGTGCACTGTATTATTATTATTATTATTTTAATACGCGATACTACGGTTCTCAGGAAAGTACCATTTTTAACCTAAAATCTGGCCATGTTTACGTCTTTCCCGGTAAGAGTGTTGTGTTAAACTTGTGAAGGGGTTATTATTATTATTTTTATATCACTATTTTTTCTATTTTTAATCACGTGTGATTTACATGTTTGTATATTTAGAGTTACAATGTGACGTGGGGGGAGGGGTGGTGGTGGTGTGTTTTTCTCTCATTGAGAGATTTCAGTATTGGAGTGTGGAAATGTTTTATTTATATATTTAATTATTAGTTTCTGTAAGTTGTGTCGGAGCAGAAGATGGGGTGGTTAGCAGCAGGAGGATTTGTTGGGTGGAAAATGGAGGAATGGAAGAGCTTGCTGCTGTGTTTGTTAGCAGCTATCTTTGTTTGTTGGGGTGTAGTGGGGTGTGTGGGGGAGGGGTGTGGGGGGCAGGGGTGTGGGGGGCAGGGGTGGGGGATCTCCAAAGCCAGTATTGTGTTAGTTCTTTGTATACTGTGTATTTTTAACACGTTGTTCTGTGTTTTACACTTTAAGGCTGACGTTAGGCATCTCAGTGTTATTCATGTTTATCTATCTGCATTTTCTCTCAGGGAGAATGAATAGTTCTTTAAACTTCGTGAGCTGGAATGTTAAGGGTTTAAACCATCCGGTGAAGAGAAGGAAGGTGCTCTCACACCTTAAACAACTTAACACTGCAATCGCATTTTTACAAGAAACTCACATTCGCAGTTCTGATAATTCTCGCCTTATGTCACGTTGGGGTGGGCAGCACTACCACTCGACCTTTCAGGCCAAAGCTAGGGGTGTCTCAATTCTCATTAACCCAAACATCTCTTTTGAGCATCATAATGTTATTACGGATATACAAGGTCGTTATATCATTGTTTCAGGGAAGTTATTTAATACTAATGTAGTGTTGGCTAATTTATATGCCCCTAATTATGACGATGTCTCCTTCTTTGAACATTTTTTCTCTCTTCTGCCTGATCTGAGCTCATACTCTCTCATATTAGGGGGAGACTTTAACTGCTGTTTAGATCCATCACTTGACAGGTCATCTCCCAATCCTATACCTCTGAGTAAATCCGCCACGCTACTTCAGTCCTATCTCTGCAGCTTTGGTATCTCTGACATATGGCGCTTCCTTAATCCAAAAAAGAGAGAATACTCCTTTTTCTCACATGTCCATCATACTTTCTCCAGAATTGATTATTTCTTTATAGATAATCAACTGATCCCAGTGGTTACTTCTTGTGCTTATCAGAGCATTGTGATATCAGATCACGCTCCAGTGGTTATGTCTATAAAACTTCCAGATCTCCCTCAAGTTACTAAACATTGGCGCTTTAATTCATCGTTACTGATGGAGGACGATTTTGTAAAATTTATGGAAGACCAGATAGTTTTTTTCTTCACCACAAATGAAACACCTGAAGTGTCACGTTTAGTTGTTTGGGATGCTCTGAAAGCCTACCTCAGGGGACAGATAATTTCATACACTGCAAATATGAAAAGGAAGGCATATAAAGAACGAAAAGATTTGACCAACCAAATTAAAGAAATTGACCAGCAGTATGCTCTATTTAAAAACCCCGATCTCTATAAAAAACGCGTAGAAGTGCAAACTAAGTTTGAACTTATTTCAACGCATGTAATTGAACGGCAATTATTAAAGAGTAGGAGCCAATTTTACATTCATGGTGACAAATCTGGGAAACTTTTAGCTAATCAGTTGAAAGGATTTAGAGCACAGCAACAAATTACGAAAATTCGGATGGAGGATGGTACCATCACTACGGACCATTCTAAAATTAATGATGCATTCAGGAATTTTTATTCTCGATTATATACTTCTGAGTTCCCAAAGGACCATAGTGCAGTTGAAAATTTCTTGACTCAACTAAATATCCCAACACTGTCCCCTGATTCTAGATTAAGATTAGAAGAGCCCATATCACAAGAGGAAATCAGTTCAGCTATCTCCTCATTGCAATCTGGTAAGTCCCCGGGTCCTGACGGGTTCCCTGCAGAGTTTTTTAAATCATTCTCCTCATACCTTGCACCACAACTAGCTTTGGTTCTATCTGAATCTTTCAAGCAAGGTAAGATGCCTGTGTCATTTAATGAGGCTCGCATCACCCTCATAGCAAAGAAGGATAAGGACCCAACAGAGTGCTCCTCATATAGACCAATCTCTCTTCTTAATGTGGATGTTAAAATCCTTGCTAAAGTCTTGGCTCGTAGATTAGAGAATGTTCTACCCTCAATTATATCTGAGGACCAGACCGGTTTTGTTAAAAATCGTTTTTCTTACTTTAACATTCGACGCCTTATGGATATCTTGTACACACCATCAGAGGAGACCCCTGGGTGTGTCCTTTCTTTGGATGCTGAAAAGGCTTTTGATCGTGTGGAATGGGAGTATTTATTCAGGGCTTTAGAAAAATTCAATTTTGGTCCAAGTTTTATCACTTGGGTTAAATTATTATATTCAAGCTCTACTGCCTCTGTTCTGACAAATGCTCAACAGTCTCAACCATTCAGTCTTCAGCGGGGAACTCGTCAGGGGTGTCCCCTTAGCCCATTGCTCTTTAACCTCGCCATTGAGCCACTAGCAATCGCATTCCGTAGCTGTAGAAATATATCTGGGATTTGGAGGCAGGGAGAAGAACATAAAGTTTCCCTTTATGCAGATGATCTTCTACTTTTTTTATCGAATCCAGTCTCCTCTCTGCCACATGTGCTGTCATTGCTCAGGGAATTTAGCTATTTTTCAGGATATAAATTAAATTTGCACAAAAGCGAACTTTTTCTGCTAGATAATACAGCAGTAACAACTGGTATGCACAATTTTCCATTCAACATAGTGAAAAATCAGTTTACCTATCTTGGTATTACAATCACAAGGAAACATAAACACCTCTTTAAAGAAAATTTTATTAGGTTGTTGAACCAAACAAGAAAGGACTTGGGACGATGGTCACCACTGTCCATGTCCCTGGTGGGCCGCATTAATGCAATTAAAATGAGTATTCTCCCTAAATTTTTATATCTCTTTCAGTCTGTACCTGTTTTTATTCCCAAATCTTACTTTGGCGCGTTAGACTCAATTATATCTTCTTACCTTTGGAAAGGTAAACATCCACGATTGAATAAGTCCCTACTTCAAAGATCTAAAAGAGACGGTGGCATGGCTCTACCTAATTTTCGTTTCTACTACTGGGCAGCAAACATTCGATCTGTCATCTTTTGGTCATATTTTCATAACCAACCTAATCGGCCTGCCTGGGTGGAAACGGAGATAAAGTCTATCAAAAATCTCTCTGTCTCTGCACTCCTTGGATCTGCTCTCCCCATCCCCTCAATTAAATTAATCAATAACTCAGTAGTGGTGCATACCTTGAGAGTATGGGCTCAGTTCAGAAAGCACAGCGGTCTTCTGGGCTTTTCTCTGTCCAGTCCTATCATCTCTAACCATCTCTTCCAACCTTCTTTACATGACTCAGTGTTTCAGGAATGGTACAATAAGGGCATCAAGCTTTGCAAAGACCTGTTCGTTGACCATAAGTTTGCATCATTTGAACAGCTTTCTGAAAGGTTTAACTTACCCAATTCTCATTTTTTCAGATATCTGCAAGTAAGACACTTCATTCGCTCTGTAATACCAAATTTCCCTGAGGCTCCTGCTGCAAACATTCTAGACAATCTCCTCTGTTTGTCCCCGCTGCGTAAAGGCCTAATATCCACTATTTATGGTGGATTGATGGCTTCGAGTCACACCCCTCTGTGTAAAATTAAAACTGCTTGGGAGAAGGATTTAAATTTGTCACTATCAGATGACACTTGGAATTCAATTCTTAAACTTATCAACTCAACCTCCTTATGTGCCCGCCACTCTTTATTACAGTTTAAGGTCGTACACAGGGCTCATCTCTCCAAACTTAAACTCTCCCGTTTCTACCCAGACATTGATCCTTGCTGTAATAAATGTAAAAGTGGAGAGGCGTCTCTTATTCATATGTACTGGACATGCCCGAATTTGGAAAAATTCTGGAGGGATGTTTTTAAGACCCTGTCCTTCATATTGAATTGCAATCTTGAACCAGACCCTCTGATTGCTCTTTTTGGTGTCACTGGAGAAGAGGGTAAGAGTCTAAGTCCAGCCAAAAAGAGATTGTTATCTTTTGCGACACTCCTGGCCAGGCGTTCTCTTTTATTCAAGTGGAAGGATGCCACGTCACCCACTCACGCCCAGTGGCTCAGAGATATCATGTCCTGTCTGTCCCTGGAGAAGATTCACTACTCAATTCATTACTCAGACTTTAAATTTCAACAGGTGTGGGGGCCCTTCCTTCACTTTTTTCATATACATTTATAGTTTGATTCCTGTCTTATTTAATTACTTGTTTGTTTGCTTTCTTTCCCCTTTTTATTCCTCTTTATTTATTTTTTTTTGCACGTAGAACCAAAAAACTTCCAGCTCCATATTCTTTTTTCTTTTTTGGTTTCTCTCAATGCCTGGCGTTTAGCCTTTCATATCCTTGTAAAACTGGCTTGGAGTCGGGGAGGGACGGGGTGGGTGCTATAGGGTTTATAAGGGGATTATAAAACCTGCATTAAAATATTACATGTTTACCCTGTTTTATCCCTGTTAAAACCAATAAAAATATTGTTGAAAGTAAACCCCATCACTCACACCGGAAACTCGTCTCCTTGCTCACCTTGTCATCTTTCACCACTGTCTTTTTCTCCACTGGCTCAGACACCGACACGCTCTTCTTGTCCAGTTCTGACTCCAGCCGGCGGATCTTCTTCTGTAAAGCCTCTACCGAAAGCCCTTTAACTTCACCTTCAGTCTGAGCCTACAACACATACACACAGCGCAGGTTAAAGTGGTAAATAACTTAGATCTCTCTCTTGATTGTGTTACCTGACCTTAGTGTGGATTTTGACACCATTGATCATACTATTCTCCATGATACATTAGAAAATGTCAATAGAACAGCCCTTTCCTGGATTAGGTCTTATTTGACTGATCGTTATCAATTTGTAGATGTAAATGATGACTATTCTACATGTACTCAACCGAAGTTTGGTGTTCCACAAGGTTCGGTTTAAGGTCCATTGCCATTTTCACTTTTCTCTGCTTCCTCTGGGCTAATGATATGTCTCAGCAAAGCCAGATAAGAAAAAGCAACTTAATAAAGTTGGAGTAATGTGTGAAAACCATTAAACACTGGATGCTTATTAACTTCCTTCTGACAGAAGTGCTGGTATTAGCTAGAATGGATGCAAGGATGGCCGTTCTGTTTTAGTTAGTCCAGCAGCGAGAATCCTCACTAGAACAACAAGATTTGAGCACATCACCTCTATATTGGCTCCAAGTGAAATTTCACATTGATCATAAAATACTACTATTAACCTATAAAGCACTGAAAGGTCTTGCACTTTGGTACCCGAGTGAACTACTAGTGTTTTATGATTCGTCACCTACTTTAATCAAAGGATGCAGGCTGCTTGTTGGTACCTTGTATTATTAAAAACTACAGCTTTTTCTGTTATGGAGTAGCCTTCCCATTAATTTTCAGGCCTTGGACACAATTTCATCATTTAGGTCTAGGCTGAAAACATATTTATTTAGCCAAGCAGGTTGCTAAAAGTTTTGCCTAAAGTAAAGAAGCAGATCTGGGGGACTCATGGACGTAGAGTATTATGGTGAACTGGTATGTTTAGATACTGTCTTCCCCACTCTCATTGATCACTCAGGTTTGTTGACGGTGGAGTGACTGGTTGCCTTACTTTCCTCATGACTGTGTTTCCTTCTTGCTCTTCCTTTTAGTTATGCTGTCATAGTTAGTCCTGCCGGAGACCCTGCTTGCGCTCTGCACAAAACATACATTCAAGTTATATATTATGTGACTAATAGCATACCCAACTCTTCTATCTCTCTCTCTGTGAAGTTACACATGGCCCTCCTGAGTTGCCAGCGATCCCTGGCTCGTCGCATGGAGGAATCTTCTGTTTGGGTTCCACTTGATGACAATGAAGATGGCCTTGATGCAGGCATTTTTTTTCCTGTGACGGCTTGTGACTGCAGTCATTTAATAGTTTAGGGCTGAAATTCCAATGAATATTTTTTTTTACCCAAGTATTCAACAACAAACATGGAAGAACCTTTCCTGTTATATTGACAAACCAGGGAGTGATTTATGGTTATACGATCTGATTTCAACCAAATGAGGATGGGTTCCCTGTTGAGTCTGGTTCCTCTCAAGGTGTCTTCCTATTGTTATCTCAGGGAGTTTTTCCTTGCCACCGTCACCCCCGGCTTGCTCACCAGGGACAAACTGTTTAGTTGATAGTTATAGTCTATATATTTTTCTTTTCTACTTTATTATCATATTGTTTTATTCTGTAAAGTAGCTTTGTGACGATGACTATTGTTAAAAGCGCTATAGAAATACATTTTATGAAGATAATGCCTTGATTCATCTGTGAAAGGAAATAACTGGACTTATTTTTATTCACAAAAAAATATATCTTCATTACTTTACCAGAAATCATCAAGGAGCCAAAAATATCTAGAGAAAAGTCTGCACTACACTCTTTGTGCTTGTGTTATGTAAGAAACAAATGATTTTGATGATCCGCTGATTGGAAAGTGCTGATGTGGTGTTAAAATCTTGTACTTAGTTTTTTCTTTTCTTTCCAGTGTTTATTTTTCTATATATATTTATTTGAAAAAATTATATTCTTAAATCTAAAAAAAAAAATGTAGACACTTAATATGTCATCAAACAATTTAACTCTTGTACTACTGACAGTTAGTGAGCAAACTGACACCATGTAGTGTAGAAATTCCTCCTTGAATCATAATGTAATATCGGACCTCCACAGAAAGAGTATTATACTGTACATTATATTGTAAATATCTTTCATGGATTATCTAAATGATTTCACAGTACTGTACTATATTTGTATTTGACAACAGTGCCCCCTGGTGGTGCTCCTCGTGCATTTCACCATGTCTCAGTATCGGACCTCGTCAGTGTGGCTCGTGTGTGTCTGTACCTGTAGACCGCTGCTGAGTCTCTTCACCTTCTGCTTCAGCTCATCCAGCTGTTCTTCCAGATCGTCTTTCTCGATCTGCAGTTTGCTCTGGAGCTTCTGGCTCCTCTGGAGCTCACGCCTCAGGCTCTCCATCTCCTGCTTCAGAGAGTTCTCTCGGGCTTTGCACGATTTCAGGTTCTCCTTCCAGCTCTGCAGCTCGTCGCTCAGATCCTTGACGCGGGCCTGATGATGACGACACACACAGAACAACATATGAAAAAAAAATATTCGATTTGACTCTGATCAACATCATGAAAGAAAGAAATAACATGATTTGGTTTTAATGTATCGCTTTGTTTTATTTGGGTCTAAACTATTGAAAAATATTTGATATATATATAAATGTTAAAAAAAGAATTATTAGACAGTACACTTTTGTGTACAATAATATTCTGTCTCTTGGCATATAATTCATCACACACTAATACAGGTATTTTTTTACTCTAGTTATACAAAATATATAAATCATCTCCGACCTTAAGCTCTTTGGTTTGCTTGTCCACAATCTGCTGAACGTTGAGCTCCTCCTCTTTCTGGGCCGCGTTGGCGATGACCTGCTGCTCGGCCTGTGACATCATCTGTGCCCGAAACTCGAGCATGGCTTTACTCAGCGCCTGCAGAGCGATCAGAGCAATCACGCGTTGGGATACAGAGCAGCAGCTTTGCCGTTTCTCAGGAGACGGAATCGATTACGAGTGCGTTTCCCCAAACCCACCTTGAGCTGCTTCTCTTTGAGGGCCAGCTGGGCCTTCAGACGCTCAACCAGGTTCTTCATGGTGTTGCTTGGCGAGCGGACGTTGGCTTCTTTCTGCGCCTCCAGCTCGGTGCTGAGGTACTGCAGCTCTTTCTCCATCTGCGACAGCTGCGATCTCAGCTCCTCGGATTCCTCAGACACGGCCTTCATCTGCGCTGCGTGCCTTTCCTCCAGCCTAAATAGAAAACAGAGAGGAGGAAATCAGCGGGGTTTCTGACACAACACCAGATTCCTGCTTCGCTTTAAAGTCACTTCTGCTTCAATCCAAATCGTATGCAGCTACAGTTCTCCCAGATTGTCACTGACTTAACACACACACACACACACACACACACTTCAGAAAACTGTGGAACCTGGCTTAAAACTAAATTAAAATCTGACAAGAATTGAATTGAAAGATTAAATAAAAAAAAGAGCTGGTCTCTGATGATCCACTAGAGGGCAACGATAGAGGAAAAATTGCAATTCAATTAAATTTAAATGAATTTTTTTGCATAGTGCTGTTAACAATAGTCATTGGCACATTTACAGAAACAAAATGATGGAAATGTGTTTGAAATTTGTGATGAATTATGTATGAATCAAAAGGATCAGATCGTCCCACAAACTCAGCTACAGGGTGAACCGAGTGTTTTGTCCCCCCCAGATTTCTAAACCGATACATGGACGAACAGACATGCAAAATATAGGTGTGGTATTATTTGTTTGTTTAATTATTTATTGATTTTCTATCCTGATAAAAATCTTCCTAGAAAGGTTCACAGGACATCAGGTTGAGACAAAACCCGAGTCATGAGAACGGGGTCAGATTTCATGCGATTCTTGCCTCTGCGCATGCGTGGGGCGCTCGATGATGTCATCAGGAGTTCATAGCAGTGCTAGCAACAGATGCTACAACCCCCCCCCCAAAAAAAAATCGCATATATTGTTTGATCAGTTACACGAATGTGACATGTTTAAAGCAGATGTCGCACGCGTGTTGTTTTAGAGGACAGACATGTCCACATTATACGCCTTTATGTATTTACTACTCTGTGAAGCTTCATAACGTGTCTAAACTGAGGTGCTGTTTGTTAATTTGGTGATTTCTGAGGCTAGTAACTCTAAATTAACTTCTCTCAGTATATCGCTTGCAATATTGAAAGAAAAAAAAAAAAGAAAAATTCCGTTCCTGGAGCATGTTCGTAAGTCGGATTTGTTCTTAAGTCAGACAAAGTGAATCTTATACGCCTTTGACACGAATAAACAATGTCAATGATACCAATCCATTGGACTAAATCTCTGTTCCCTAAGAAAATGAATCTCACACGTCAAATGTAACAGTGTGTCGTCTCTGGGGCCTTTAAATCCCGGACGCTGTTGTTGTCTCAGGGCTGTTTTCCTCTGTGAACTCCGACGATTTGCTGAGGATTTTCTGAAATTAGGATTATTCACCATTAGGACACCTTTACAGTAGACATTCTCTATCATCGTGGTCCAGGACTGATTCATTGAAACCGGTCAGGCCAACTCATTTCTCTCCCGCGCCCCCCCCCCCCCCCCCCCACATACACACATACAATATACAGTATCTGGCTTTAGACATTTTATACATACACACTAAAAATATTGTATATAATTGTAAATATTGGTATCTGGTGCACTGCAGTGTCGATTTTTTTGTACAATATTACTTCCGTGATTTGTCCCCGCTGTTCGTCCGTATCTGCGGAAATTCGTACCTCGAATGTTCGTAAATCGGGCACTACCTGTATTCTTTTGGTAATAAACTTTAAACTGTAGCTCTGTAGGTACAACCTTTCGAATGAAAGATGATATTTTTAGATCTTTCACTTAATTCACACGGCACATTTACAAAAACACCTCTTGTGTCCCCGGGCGTGGCACGGCGTCGGTCAGACTCACTTCGCCGTTTGCGCAGCGTGCTCTTTGGCCTGAGAAGCTGTGACGTGTCTCTGTGTCTCCAGCTCGGATCTCAGCACCTTCAGGCTGTGCGTCAGTGATGACAGAGACGTGTCCTGCTCCGCCACTATCTGCTCCATTTCAGCCAGACGCTCCATCTGCCTCGTGGTCGGGATGTTCAGGGTGGGTTTCTTCATCAGCTCCTGCAGGAGGGAAACGGAAAGACGTCCGTCTTCATAATGTATGCGAAATTCCGACGCACTTGTATCGAGATGTGGGGAATCGAGTCACATGACCATAACGTGTACGTAGCCTGTACTTTTGCTTTTATTCTCCTTGTATATTTGAGACAATCTTTGTCAATTCTGGCTGTATATGACGTATATCACTAAACAAAAGACAGATGGCGTGACCTTACCAAGGTCGTCTGTCTGAAGCGGTCCAGGGACGAGTCTGTGTGAAGGTCCAGCTGCTGGTGCAGGTTCCTCACTTGCTCCTCGTGCTTTTTTACTGCTTCTTCCTGTTCCTGTAAAGTGAGAGACAGCAAAGCTAATAATGAAGCACCTGAAGTGTTTTATTCCTCTTATACCGCTACTTTTCTCTGTGTACCTGTCTAGCCCTGGCCAGGAGGTTCTGGTACTTCTTGAGGACCTTCTCTTTCTGGTCGAGGAGACACTGCAGGTTGCTGATGGTCTGGTGAGCGATCTTCAGCGTGTGCTGGCTGCTCGTGTCGTCCTGCCTGCTCAGGTCGGCGAGGAGCTTTTCCCTGTCGGCCGCGGCCGGGAGACGGAGGCGGAGCTCGTTGATGACTCGATCGCGCGACAGGACGTTCTGCTCGGCCTGCCACAGCGCCGCCTCCTTCTCCTTCAGCTTCTGTTCGGGCGCAACGCAACTTTGATCAACTTCCAAGATCATCGATTTCTGTTACAAAGTAACCATTTCTTTCTTTGCTGGCGTTTTTCTTTTTTTTTTCCTTTAACGACAGAAAGCTTTACCTCCTCCAGAGTTCTGCAAGAGGCTTGGGTCTCCAGAATGGTGCGAACGTGCTCCTTTATTTTGCTCAGAGCACGGTCCAGCTGATGAGCCAACGGCTGATGTGGGTCTGGCAGAGAACCTGTGGCTTCTTCAAACTGAAACAAAAGAAAAAACACTGATGTAAACTAGAACAATAAAAGAAGTTATTAGAAATATAAAGTTTTTATGTCGGTGTTCTGTTCCATGTCGGACGAGTATCGACGGGACCTTCTGAGCGGATCCGATGATTTGGTTCTGGTGTTTCTCATAAATGTCCAGCTGTCGCTCCAACTCTACCTCTCTCTGATCCCACGAGAGCTGCTGCTCCTCCAACAGCTGTGACACACACACACACACACACACACACACACAAAAGCTTTCAAACTACAGCTTGTATTAATATTCTTTGCCTTATAATCAATCAAACGTCATCGTCTACGTTGTTCTGCTGCACCAGTTCCTCCTCCAATCTGCTGATGGAGCTCTCCTGCTCGGCCACCATGTTTTTCAGATACTTGATCTCCTCGCGCTGAGCCACCAGCTCCCTGTTCTTCCTCAGCTCCTGCAGACGAGCCTCTTCCAGCTTCTTATGCCACTCGCTCACCTGTATGGGTCGGACAGCAGATCTGAAGGCCGAGTTCTAAGACTGAAATATTAAGATCTCTCTCATGCCATACCTTCTGAGCGCCTTTGACGTCCTTCAGCGTGGCCGTGAGCTCCTCCAGACCCTTCATTCGGAGCTCCAGCTCCTGCGCCTTCCCCTCGGCCGCTCTGCGCTCCTCCTGCGCCCGGCGCGCCTCCTCCCGCGCCCTCGTCCTGTCCTCCTGCAGCTGCAGCATGGT
This sequence comes from Channallabes apus, assembly GCA_030522415.1. Lineage (NCBI taxonomy): Eukaryota > Metazoa > Chordata > Actinopteri > Siluriformes > Clariidae > Channallabes > Channallabes apus. The sequence continues at coordinate 40,388,939 of CM060113.1, forward strand.
GCTGGAGAACTTCTCCTGCTGGCTGAGGGGCAGCGCTCCGGAGAACCGTCTGCGCAGGGCGTGTAAGGCCTGCCGGAGGTGCCGAGCGCGTTGTCGCCCCTCCTGCCTCGCCTGCCAGAGCGCCTGCTGCTGGGCGTCCAGCTGCTGCTCCGCCCGCAGCCTCTGAGCCTCCAGGCGCTGAAGGCGGTCGGTGTTGGCCTCCATCCTGCTGACGGCTGCCGTCTCGCTCAGCTGCAGAGCCACGATGTGTTGATGGAGCTTGGCGATCAGGGCCTTCTCGTCGCTCTGAGACTGAGGGACATGCTTTTTATTTTTAAAAAACTTCGCCTCACGAAAATTCGTACCCCTTGTTTTTTTTTTAAACCTTCAAACGATGACCTCACCTGATAGTCGAGCACCTGCCGCCTGAGACACTCCACCTCCTTCTCCCGCGACTGCTGCCTGGCTTCCAGAGCGAACACCTGCATTTTTGCGACGTCCGAGACCTCACGCAACCTGAACGCGTCACGTTTAATCAGCATCTGATCCAATCCGGATTTCTAATAAGAAAGTGTGGGGACTTACTGAGACGCCTCTACCCTGAGCTGGGCTTCGCTCTTCTCCAGTCCGGCGACGCGGCGTCGGTCGGCGTCGCTCACTTCCTTGCTGACGCTGTCGGCCAGCTCGTCTCGCAGCTCGCGCTCGATCCGCTGCGCCTCCAGATTCCGCTTTGCCATCTGAATACACGCACAGGATTTACGTCACTTCTGGAAGAACCGGAGTAATGCCGGAATGGTTCCACAACGTGTAGAAACACACACCTCGGTGAACTTGGCCTCCAGCTCAACGTTCCGCTCCTCCACTTGTTTGAGGGAGCTCCTCATGTGCTCGTACATCTTCTGAGCGTGCTCGGCTCGTTGCCTCTCGTTCAGCTCCTTCATCTCCAGGGTGGTGATGCGCTTAGAGACGGAAACGATCTCGGAGTTCGCTAGAGCCTTCGCCGCTTTATCCGTACCGCTCTCACCCGCGGTGTTCATGTGTTCCCAGGCCTGCTCCAGCGTGTGCAGCTTCTCCTTCGTGATCTCCAGCTCCTTGGTGATGGAACCCATGTGCTCACGGAGAGACACGTTCTCACCCTGTCGAAGTAGAAACCCGACATTAAATGTACCTCATCTCATCACCGCCAACCAGTAATATGAAAAACCAAAGGGGAAAAAAAAAAGAAGAATGTATGAAGGAGAACCTCTAAATGCTCCAGCGTGGTGGTTCTCTGAACGAGGCGGTTGTCTTTCTGGAGCAGGTCTCTGTATTTCATGGTGAGCTCGGCGTACTGCTTGTTCGCTCTGTCCAGCTCTGAAGACGGGACGCTGTCGTCGAGAACTTTCTGGAAGGCGGCCATTTTAAACGCCGCCATCTCCTGCAGAAACGATTCTCAGGTTTATCAGGTAACTGATGCAAGTACGCATTCTTTGATGGTTAAAGAGTACCTGATCTCGGAGTACAGCCTTTTCAGTAGCAGCCTCTAAATGTGGAATGAGTTGCCCTTGAGTTACATCAGCCCGGCCCCGACTCTTCCTATCTTTAAGTCTCACCTTAAGACCTTTTTAAACACCTCGGCTTTTGATACACAGTGGTGAGGTGTTCTTCTCCCTGTTTTTTTTTTATTTACGTGCTTTTATTTAGTATTTATTCATTGTTTTACTGTTTAATTTGCTTATTTACTGATTTGATTTATGGCTCAGGTTTAACTTCGGGCGAAAAACCTACTGCCGAAGGTTCGTCGAATTCTGACAGACATGCGGTACAAAGTTTTCTCAGACTGGTTTCAGGTCCTCCGATGTATAAAACTTAAAGACATCATTGAAAGAGCTCAGACACGAATAAAAGCTGCACCTTAAATCTCTGGAGGTAGCCGATCCTCTCTGTAACGGCAGCTTCCATCTGCACCGAGTCGTCCTTCAGCTTGTTGTTCTCCTTCCTCAGGTGCTGCTCCTGCTCCATCAGGGTGGTGTAGCGGCGCGTCAGGGACGTCTCGTTCGCTCGCAGTAACGTCATCTTACGGGCCGCCTCGGCCACTTGCCTCTTGATCTCAGCCGGATCCTGCTGCGAAGCCTCCAGCCAGAACTGAGGATCCAGACACACACACACACACACACACACACACACACACACACAATCTAATCAAATTAAGTTTAAACTCCACATTTAAACCTGGCGTTATGAAAACGTTTCCGGTAAAGTGATCGGATTTATCGGCTAAACTCGACTGTTTGATGAGATTTCAAACACCTTAATTGTGTTGTTTTCTAAATGTATAAATTATTGTTTCTTGAAAAAACAAAACAAACAAAAAAAAACTTTTACATGAATGAAAGATGCAGCACCACATGAAATGGGAAAAAAACAAAAAAATTTGAAAAGATCTCGAAAGTGATCGGTCCAGAGCTCATTGAGGGAGAGTGACATCACTATCTGACTGTAAAGGGCACGTTTTATGCAACATTCACTTTGTAGTCATGTAGCTGGGTCTCTGGTGTGTGTGTGTGTGTGTGTGTGTGTGTGTAAACAAAGAACATGGGGAAGGGGTTTAAATGAGCTCATTAATTATCTCCTGTTGTGACATCATATAAGACAAGCCCCTCCCCCAGCTTGTTGTTTACCTCTATAGTTCTCAGAAGGGGCGTGGCTCAACCGTAGCTCATAGTGCGTTTGGTGGAGGAAGAGTAAAATAACGAGAATTTTTTGGATCCCACACACACACTTTAGGGGAGTTCCGAGGCCTGTATTTAATTGTTAGACGGACCTTTAAACCTAATCAGCATTTCAGATTCAGCCACTCATGAAACATTAACCGTTGACGAAAAGCTCAATTCGTGACCTTTGATGCTCGAACCAAAGATGTGAATCTGTCTTACGTTATACTCCTGGATTTTCACAGCATCCAGCTCCTTCTGCTCCTCCATTTTGGACTTTAGCTCTGCAAAGCCGCTTTTCTCCTTTCTCCAGGCCTCTTTTTCACTGCGAACAGAAGAGACGATGCTCTGGAACAGTGGCTCCTCACGCGAGGTCCTGGAGGACCGCAGTGTTTCCTCAGCTCCTAGCACCCTCAATGTAACTAATCAGCTAAATTAACATCCTTTTATGAATTTACATTAAGCAGATTTAGTAGAGCGAGTAAAGCTTAACAGGGATCAGGATTCTGTTTCATTATGAACCTTCGGTACTCTTGGTAGAGCAGACCCTGCTGATGTCGCATGACGGCAAACTTCCTCTTGTACTCTTCCAAAGCCAGACCTTGCTGCTTGCTCGACTCGTCTTTATTTTTAATCTCCTGAAAAAAGGGAATAGGAAACGAGTTGAGACAGGTTGCAGATGTGGTGTAACAGTGTGCAGGGTTTACAGTACCTGTAACAGCTGGATTAGATACTCGTTAAGAGAATTGATGGCTTGCACGCTGGTTGGTGTCATCTCTTCAGGCAGCAGGAGGGGTTTAGGAGCTACAGGAGTGCCTGCTGATTGCCTCAAAGCCTCAACCTCACTGGCGAAATGTGCGACCTGACCGAAAGAGATCCGATATCAGAGATGATCTTTTTCCTCATTTCGCACCTCATTTTTGCGGTTTGATGGACTTAATCGTTTCGATTCGTTGTCTTGTAATGTGTTTAAGAAGGAGAAGCTTGCGCAACGAACCTTTTCGTTAGCTTTCATTAGCTGAGCCATTGTGTTGGCTGCCTCTTCTCGTGCTGCCTTCATCTCCTGCCTCAGTTCCTCGTTTCTGCCCGTCAGCTGATCCAGCTGTGCTCTCAGATGTGTAATTACATCAACCTTGCCCTCCGAGTGTTTTATCTCCAAGACCTGGACATAAACCCATAGGCACTGCTTCAAAATGTGTTCTAGCGGGATCTCTCTCATAATGCGAGTAACTTGGTCTGAGAACATTTTGCAAGACGAGCAAAATTTTAAAAATAAATTGAAAATTGAGACTGAGGTCTTGATATACGAGGAGTACGTATCGCTTTAGCTGCCGAGCGTCACGTGATCGCAAATGAGCCGACGGTTCTTCTCTCTTCCCCGTGCTGTGGAATTGTGGGTAATCGTCTCCCGTCTCTCAGTGTTTCAATCGTATAGTCAACATCTGCGCGCGCGTGTACTGTTTAACATTTTAATGCTTGTCTTACTTCCGCCATGATTCTTTTCAAAGGTTCACTTGGTTTATTTTTACTTTATATTTTGCATTCGTTATTTTTATATGAATATTTTTGCGTTGTGGAATGAATCGTCTTAGTTTCCATTATTTCTTATGGAGGAAATTCGCTTTGATATACGAGTGCTTTGGATTACAAGCACACTTCTGGAATGAATTACGCTCGCAATCCAAGGTTTTACTGTAATTATTTAAGTAATTAAAGTAATTCATTACTTTCTGAATCAATTCCGTATCAAATTGTTTTTACTTTTCTTACCTTTTCCTTATCATCACTTTATTTCCACAATGAATTCATTTCCTTTTCCTTTGTTATTTACTTTATTAATATTCAAAAAAAATTTTTATTTTTCACCCAGCAAATGCATTTTGTCCTATCCAAAAATTTACTTATTAACTTAGTAAATAACTTTTTACATTACAGAATTAATTTACTACCTTATTAATTCATGTTTTTCATCAATGAATCCCTTTTCATATCTTGACAATACACTTTTTTTCCTCATTCTGAATCACCTTATTCTCCTACAGAACCACTTTAAGACGTCTGAATGCTCAAATCACTCACGCTGACGAGTCTCTCCAGACTGGGCGCGCTGATGGCCGACTGAGTAGGAGTTTTGCTCTGCGCCTCCTGGACGGCCTGCAGGATCTCCTTCATGCCCTGCTCCAGCTGCTGGTTCTCCTTCAGCATCTCGTTCACTGCAGAGACCACAGCGGAAAGCAGATAAGCACGGCTACTCATCATGCCGAAATGGAGAAGCGGGGGCGTACATACTCACGCTTGGCTTTGAGCTGCAAGGATTCTGCTCTCTTCATCTCCAGGTCTTTCTCTCTGCTCATCAGTTCCTTCTGCAGGAAGTCATTCTGGTGAAGAAACATGAGAGACGAGTCTAAATGAGTGAACACATGGGTCGTGTGCTTGTGTTTTTTTCGACCATGTTTGAACTTGCCTTCCATTGGACTGCGTCTTCATCGGCTGTTCTGAGGGTCGATCTCTCCCCGATGGACCTCCTGGATTCCACTACGGTTTCATCATCCAGCAGTGAGCTACTGATCACCGTGATACCTTGGAACACAACTCTACAGTCAGGATAAACAGCTGTACACTGCCTGGAGTGGCTTTATTTATCAAGTGTCACTTCTACACCACTACTGTGGAAAGAAAGTTTACACAGAATCATAACCACTATATATAAAACATGTTCATTTTAACGACTAATGAACAACTAACAAGCCTGTGTGTAGCAGGATTACAGGAAAAAAGCCACCTTTGAATAGACCTTTTAATAATATTTTGTTGGTAAGGAAAAATTATCTAATAAATAAATAAGACTTTCATTTTTTGCTTTTACCCTTGTCCTTCACCAGGTCACGGATACGCTGCTTGAGCTCCATCCTCTCCTCCTCGAGACGTTCAATCTGAAAAGAACGGACATCAGAAAAAGAGGTTAATACGAAAAATAAGCATGAATAAACTTCTGTAGCAATATTGAGATTTAACCACGTGGGCTCTTGACTACAGTGCAAACACTTTTCTGTTGTACCAGTCAAGAGCTTGCTGTTTTTAATGGTTTAAAGGGGACCTGTTATGCAAAATTGACTATTTTGTCATTTTTAGACTTTCAGGTGGGTCTCCAGTGTGTGTACAGAGAAAAACCTAAATGTAAAAAGAATAAAAACAATCCCTGTTTTTTTTTCCTTTTTTAAATCCTGAATAAACATGGCAATTAAATTAGACAGGCTAGAAATAATTGAAATCACCTTTACTGCAAACAGAGAGGACTATAACACACGGCACATTTTGTCTTAATACAAACCAAAAAAGTTGGGACACTAAACAAATTGTGAATAAAAACTGAATGCAATGATGTGGAGATGGCAAATGTCAATATTTTATTCAGAATAGAACATAAATCACGGAACAAAAGTTTAAACTGAGAAAATGTATCATTTTAAGGGAAAAATATGGTGAATCAAAATGTCATGGTGTCAACAAATCCCAAAAAAGTTGTGACAAGGCCATTTTCACCACTGTGTGGCATCTCCCCTTCTTCTTACAACACTCAACAGACGTCTGGGGACCGAGGAGACCAGTTTCTCAAGTTTAGAAATAGGAATGCTCTCTCATTCTTCTCCCATTCTTTGTCGCACCTTCCTCTTTATGATGCGCCAAATGTTCTCTATAGGGGAAAGATCTGGACTGCAGACTGGCCATTTCAGTACCCGGATCCTTCTCCTACGCAGCCATGATGTTGTGATCGATGCAGAATGTGGTCTGGAATTATCTTGTTGAAAAATGCAGGGTCTTCCCTGAAAGAGTTGACTAGATGTTGTTCTAGAAGCTGAATATATTGTTCTGCATTGATGGTGCCTTTCCAGACATGCAAGCTGCCCATGCCACACGCACTCATGCAACCCCATACCATCAGAGATGCAGGCTTCTGAACTGAGCGTTGATAACAACTTGGGTTGTCCTTGTCCTCTTTGGTCCGGATGATATGGCGTCCCACATTTCCAACAAGAACTTGGAATCGTGACTCGTCTGACCACAGAACAGTCTTCCATTTTGCCACACTCCATTTTAAATGATCCCTGGCCCAATGAAAACGCCTGTGCTTGTGGATCTTGCTTAGAAATGGCTTCTTCTTTGCACTGTAGAGTTTCAGCTGGCGACGGCGGATGGCACGGTGGATTGTGTTCACTGACGATGGTTTCTGGAAGTATTCCTGAGCCCATTCTGTGATTTCCTTTACAGTAGCATTCCTGTTTGTGGTGCAGTGTCGTTTAAGGGCCCGGAGATCACGGGCATCCAGTATGGTTTTACGCCCTTGACCCTTACGCACAGAGATTGTTCCAGATTCTCTGAATCTTCGGATGATATTATGCACAGTTGATGATGATAACTGCAAAGTCTTTGCAATTTTTCGCTGGGTAACACCTTTCTGATATTGCTCCACTATCTTTCTGCGCAACATTGTGGGAATTGGTGATCCTCTACCCATCTTGGCTTCTGAGAGACACTGCCACTCTGAGAAGCTCTTTTTATACCCAATCATGTTGCCAATTAACCTAATTACTGTTAATTGGTCTTCCAGCTCTTCGTTATGCTCAAATTTACTTTTTCCAGCCTCTTATTGCTACTTGTCCCAACTTTTTTGGGATTTGTTGACACTGTGAAATTTGGAATCAACATATTTTTCCCTTAAAATGATAAATTTTCTCAGATTAAACTTTTGATCGGTCATCTATGTTCTATTCTGAATAAAATATTGACATTTGCCATCTCCACATCATTGCATTCAGTTTTTATTCACAATTTGTTTAGTGTCCCAACTTTTTTGGAATCCGGTTTGTACTTTATACACCACAGTATAATGGAGGTCTGTTTCTTAATTCCAGAATGACGATTTTGGAGACCAATCATCAATTTTTTAAGGAACCAACTTTTTATTTTTTTCCTAATTTGACTAGAAGATGAATTTCCTTGGGAAGCGAGCCCACCTCCTTTAGCAGAACCTGGTTCTCTGCTCTGTACTGCCTTTGTTTTAACACCTTTGATCTCCTGAACTCTGTCAGATCCACTTCTTCTTTCTGATTTAAACCTAAAGAAAAATAAATAAGCAGCGATATAAATCAGTGAGACACGATGCTCACAGAAAAGCCAATATAACTCATCTCTCCAGTCGAGGAACGTGTAATTATAAACAGCATGAGGCTGACCCAGGCGCCCTCTGAGCTCCTCGTTCTCGTCCAGGAGGTCGTTGATCTTCAGCTCCAGTTGGTTTATTTCCTTGGTCATGGTTTCTATCTCTCGGTCACGGATTCTGACCTGGTTTTTGGTTTCTTTGATCTCGGCTACTGCGGCTACAAGCCCGTCGGTGCCCTGCAACACAACCGTGCATGTTCTGACCAGGCTGAAATGCCATGCTTCTAAGAAATGGATCACACACACACACACACACACGGAGTAGCAGAGTCTGAGGACTCTTAACTCGGCTATGAACCGGTAGTAAAATATTGTCTATAGATAGTTTGTACGTATATAGATAATACATTTTGCCTAAAATCATTCAGTATTTCCGTATATAACTTAAAAATTAACAAATAAATAACATTACAGGAGAATATACAGTGGTGTGAAAAACTATTTGCCCCCCTCCTGATTTCTTATTCTTTTGCATGTTTGTCACACAAAATGTTTCTGATCATCAAACACATTTAACTATTAGTCAAAGATAACACAAGTAAACACAAAATGCAGTTTTTAAATGAGGGGTTTTATTATTTAGGGAGAAAAAAAATCCAAACCTACATGGCCCTGTGTGAAAAAGTAATTGCCCCCTGAACCTAATAACTGGTTGGGCCACCCTTAGCAGTAATAACTGCAATCAAGCGTTTGCGATAACTTGCAACGAGTCTTTTACAGCGCTCTGGAGGAATTTTGGCCCACTCATCTTTGCAGAATTGTTGTAATTCAGCTTTATTCGAGGGTTTTCTACCATGAACCGCCTTTTTAAGGTCATGCCACAACATCTCAATAGGATTCAGGTCAGGACTTTGACTAGGCCACTCCAAAGTCTTCATTTTGTTTTTCTTCAGCCATTCAGAGGTGGATTTGCTGGTGTGTTTTGGGTCATTGTCCTGCTGCAGCACCCAAGATCGCTTCAGCTTGAGTTGACGAACAGATGGCCGGACATTCTCCTTCAGGATTTTTTGGTAGACAGTAGAATTCATGGTTCCATCTATCACAGCAAGCCTTCCAGGTCCTGAAGCAGCAAAACAACCCCAGACCATCACACTACCACCACCATATTTTACTGTTGGTATGATGTTCTATTTCTGAAATGCTGTGTTACTTTTACGCCAGATGTAACGGGACACGCACCTTCCAAAAGGTTAAACTTTTGTCTCGTCGGTCCACAAGGTATTTTCCCAAAAGTCTTGGCAATCATTGAGATGTTTTTTAGCAAAATTGAGACGAGCCTTAATGTTCTTTTTGCTTAAAAGTGGTTTGTGCCTTGGAAATCTGCCATGCAGGCCGTTTTTGCCCAGTCTCTTTCTTATGGTGGAGTCGTGAACACTGACCTTAATTGAGGCAAGTGAGGCCTGCAGTTCTTTAGATGTTGTCCTGGGGTCTTTTGTGGCCTCTCGGATGAGTTGTCTCTGCGCTCTTGGGGTAATTTTGGTCGGCCGGCCACTCCTGGGAAGGTTCACCACTGTTCCATGTTTTTGCCATTTGTGGATAATGGCTCTCACTGTGGTTCGCTGGAGTCCCAAAGCTTTAGAAATGGCTTTATAACCTTTACCAGACTGATAGATCTCAATTACTTTTGTTCTCATTTGTTCCTGAATTTCTTTGGATCTTGGCATGATGTCTAGCTTTTGAGGTGCTTTTGGTCTACTTCTCTGTGTCAGGTAGCTCCTATTTAAGTGATTTCTTGATTGAAACAGGTGTGGCAGTAATCAGGCCTGGGGGTGACTACAGAAATTGAACTCAGGTGTGATAAACCACAGTTAAGTTATTTTTTAACAAGGGGGGCAATCACTTTTTCACACAGGGCCATGTAGATTTGGAGTTTTTTTCTCCCTTAATAACGTAAACCTTCATTTAAAAACTGCATTTTGTGTTCAATTATGTTATCTTTGACTAATAGTTAACGGTTTTTGATGAGCAGAAACATTTAAGTGTGACAAACATGCAAAAGAATAAGAAATCAGGAAGGGGGCAAATAGTTTTTCACACCACTGTATGCATAGCTATAAAGAAAAAAAAATATATATAGTACAAGACAGACCAGTTGTCAGACTGAAACAAAAGACCTAATGTACACTACTGGGATTTGCATAAAAATAGAAAGGAGCGAGTGTGACAAAGTTACCAGAAGAACGTTGCAGATATTCTCCAGCAAGCTCAGTAAAACCTAACAACTGTTTTGCACAAATACTGACTGTTTATTTTATTATCCTTTATTGCTCCTTATAGAAGTTTCTTTTATACAGAAATGTTCCCAAAAGCATCTTTTCCTTATGCCATATTTTTGTATGTATCCAAGACTTTTGCACAGAACTATAAGTAAAACATCTGTTAGGTTTTACTGAGCATGCTGGAGAATACGAGTTCTTCTGGTAACTTTGTCACACTCGCTCCTTTCTATTTTTATACAAATGTTATTCATTTATACATTTTTAAGTTATATACGGAAATACTGAATGGTTTTGTACATAATTATAACGATAAGTTTCATCATCAGTTAGTAAATTCTTGTCTATAGCTAGTACATTTGTTCTTTAGCTAGTGTTTTCCTTTTATAGCGTGTTTACTCATATTATTACAGCTGCTATGAAGTAAATCATTGGCATGAAATAAATCGACAAAGAAAAAAGTCGTCACTGAGGGGCTGTTACCATGGCAACCTGGTTAAATGTCACCAGGGATTTCTGTATTATGTGTCGATTACGCTGGAAACAAAAAAGGTATATCTCGAGCTTCATTTACAAATAAAGATGTTCAAATTTCCGAGGTTTTTCCTTTCTTCCCTCAGCACATGACTCTCATCACGCTGTGTGTCAGTCATACACTACGGTTACAGTAGATAGTGATTTGAGTAAACTATATTTATAGCTCTTTAACAGAAAGCTCTGACGTTCGAGGTCTACTCTACTCACGGACTCGTACAGCCGGACGCGGCTCAGGGTTTCACTCAGCTCCTGGTCCTTGTGGTGTGCGTCAGACTCGGCCAGATGGGCGGAGCGTTCGGCTTGCTCCGCCCTCTTCTCCGCGGCCTGCAGTTTGGCACTCAGATCGTCCAGTTTCCTCTGCTGCGGGTTTGAGCCGGGACCTGTGAGGAAACATCCACAGTGGGTCGTTAATGTGGGGCCGGGACGGTACACCACATATACGGTGCGGTATACAGGACATAGACACATCACCTTTAAAAAAAATAATAATAAATTATAGCGAGTACGATATTACAGCTGTAATTGTGGTGAAACCTTCCTAGATCAACACTAGGGTGAAAGTATTTGGCCAAAGAAGGATAAAGTATCTTAAATCTCCATCACTTTTAGGACTAGAAAGAAACGGTTTTACATTTCCCAATCCGAGAAAGTGTAAAACGCAAAATAGAGTCACTGGTCTACCAATAAAAGCAACTGATGATGAGAAAAATACATTTGATTTTACACCTTTATCCCTTTTAAGTGGCTTCTTGAGCTCCTCGATGAGCAAGGCATTCTTCTCCATCTCGCCCGTGTACTGGTCCACTCGCTCAGACAGCAGCTTGATCTGAAGGTCCCGCTCTTGCACCGCCTTTAAATAGAAACACACACACATACACGCAGTGCTGTTGTAACTGAGGAGCTATTTTCTTACTACTACTAATCACGAACATCATGACAGCTGCTTCACGAAGGAATAAAACACTTGGGGTGGACCTTTATTAGGAAAATCATCAACGACAGGTGAGTGTGATGAAGCAGAGTTGCTGTTATGACCGTAAATTTGATTAGATTTAAATAACAGCAAAAACAGTGGAAAGTTAACACAGTGTGCTTTTTATTTTTATTTATTCTTCCCCCATTGCCCGCTTATAACTGATCTGCAAAGTGCACGCTGGTGCAAAAAACAGCACAGGAGAGGTTTATAATATAATTAACGAAATTAAATAATAATATTAAGGGGATAAAAAGGAAAACTCAGTGACAGCTAGGGATGATGATCGAGCTGAAACAAGGGTACTTACAGAACACAGCTCGTAAACAATCTGCGTCACGTAAGTAACAAGCCAGAAAAGAAAAAACAAAACACAAAAAGTGTGAAAGCATGTAAAAACTGAGGAGAAAAAGAAAAACACCAGAAGATGAACAGATCTCATGAGCTACACATACACTACGTGCTCCTTTATTATTATAAATATTAGAAATAATCTGAAATAATTGAAAGCGCAGTATTTGTCGTGACGCTCGTGTTTATGATGAGTGAGTATGAGGCCATGTGGGAGAAAATGGCCGTTTGGGTGTAAAGAGATCTCCCAGGCCAGCACACACACACGTTTACTGGTTTAATTTCCTGTAATGTAAAATTACAAACCATAATTAATTTCTGACAGTCGTTTCTAAAAATAGGGTGTGTGAACCTAAATACATGTCAGTGGTGATGATGATCATGGTGATGAAGACAGTGATGATGATGGTGATTGTGGTCATAATGATGTTAATGGTGATTGTTGTGATCATAGTGATGATGGTGATTGTGATGGTTATGATGATGATGGTGATTGTGGTAATGAAGGTGATGGTTATAATGGTGATTATGATGATGATTGTGGTGATGATTATGAGAGTGATGATTAGCCACCTTGAGACAATGACAATTGTTAAAACGCTATACAAATAAAATTTAATTGGATTAAATGTAATTATGTTGATGATTCTGGTGATAATGGTGATCATGGTGGTGATGGTAAGAATGATGGTTATGGCGATGACGATGATGATTATGGCGATGACGATGATGATTATGGCGATGACGATGATGATTATGGCGATGACGATGATGATTATGGCGATGACGATGATGATTATGGCTGTAATGACGATGATGATTATGGCGGTGATGACGATGATGATTATGGCTGTAATGACGATGATGATTATGGCAGTGACGATGATGATTATGGCTGTAATGACGATGATGATTATGGCGATGACGATGATGATTATGGCAGTGACGATGATGATTATGGCTGTAATGACGATGATGATTATGGCTGTAATGACGATGATGATTATGGCTGTAATGACGATGATGATTATGGCTGTAATGACGATGATGATTATGGCTGTAATGACGATGATGATTATGGCGGTGATGACGATGATGATTATGGCGGTGATGACGATGATGATTATGGCGGTGATGACGATGATGATTATGGCTGTAATGACGATGATGATTATGGCTGTAATGACGATGATGATTATGGCTGTAATGACGATGATGATTATGGCGGTGATGACGATGATTATGGCAGTGACGATGATGATTATGGCTGTAGTGACGATGATGATTATGGCTGTAATGACGATGATGATTATGGCGGTGACGATGATGATGATTATGGCGGTGATGACGATGATGATTATGGCGGTGATGACGATGATGATTATGGCGGTGATGACGATGATTATGGCGGTGATGACGATGATGATTATGGCGGTGATGACGATGATGATTATGGCGGTGACGATGATTATGGCGGTGACGATGATGATTATGGCGGTGATGACGATGATGATTATGGCTGTAATGACGATGATGATTATGGCTGTAATGACGATGATGATTATGGCGATGACGATGATGATTATGGCAGTGACGATGATGATTATGGCTGTAATGACGATGATGATTATGGCTGTAATGACGATGATGATTATGGCGGTGACGATGATGATGATTATGGCTGTGATGACGATGATGATTATGGCGGTGACGATGATGATTATGGCGGTGATGACGATGATGATTATGGCTGTAATGACGATGATGATTATGGCGGTGATGACGATGATTATGGCGGTGATGACGATGATGATTATGGCGGTGATGATGATGATTATGGCGGTGATGACGATGATGATTATGGCGGTGATGACGATGATGATTATGGCGGTGATGACGATGATGATTATGGCGGTGATGACGATGATGATTATGGCTGTAATGACGATGATGATTATGGCGGTGATGACGATGATGATTATGGCGGTGATGACGATGATGATTATGGCGGTGATGACGATGATTATGGCGGTGATGACGATGATGATTATGGCGGTGATGACGATGATGATTATGGCGGTGATGACGATGATTATGGCGGTGATGACGATGATTATGGCGGTGATGACGACGATGATTATGGCGGTGACGACGACGATGATTATGGCGGTGACGACGATGATGATTATGGCTGTGACGACGATGATGATTATGGCGGTGACGACGATGATGATTATGGCGGTGACGACGATGATGATTATGGCGGTGACGACGATGATGATTATGGCGGTGACGACGATGATGATTATGGCGGTGACGACGATGATGATTATGGCGGTGACGACGATGATGATTATGGCGGTGACGACGATGATGATTATGGCGGTGACGACGATGATGATTATGGCGGTGATGACGATGATGATTATGGCGGTGATGACGATGATTATGGCGGTGATGACGATGATGATTATGGCGGTGATGACGATGATGATTATGGCGGTGATGACGATGATGATTATGGCTGTGATGACGATGATGATTATGGCGGTGATGACGATGATGATTATGGCTGTGACGACGATGATGATTATGGCGGTGACGACGATGATGATTATGGCGGTGATGACGATGATGATTATGGCTGTAATGACGATGATGATTATGGCGGTGATGACGATGATTATGGCGGTGATGACGATGATGATTATGGCGGTGATGACGATGATGATTATGGCGGTGATGACGATGATGATTATGGCGGTGATGACGATGATGATTATGGCGGTGATGACGATGATGATTATGGCGGTGATGACGATGATGATTATGGCGGTGATGACGATGATTATGGCGGTGATGACGATGATGATTATGGCGGTGATGACGATGATGATTATGGCGGTGATGACGATGATTATGGCGGTGATGACGATGATGATTATGGCGGTGATGACGATGATGATTATGGCGGTGATGACGATGATGATTATGGCGGTGATGACGATGATGATTATGGCGGTGATGACGATGATGATTATGGCTGTGATGACGATGATGATTATGGCGGTGACGATGATGATGATTATGGCGGTGATGACGATGATGATTATGGCTGTAATGACGATGATGACGATGATGATTATGGCGGTGATGACGATGATGATTATGGCGGTGATGACGATGATGATTATGGCTGTGATGACGATGATGATTATGGCTGTGACGACGATGATGATTATGGCGGTGACGACGATGATGATTATGGCGGTGATGACGATGATGATTATGGCTGTAATGACGATGATGATTATGGCGGTGATGACGATGATGATTATGGCGGTGATGACGATGATGATTATGGCGGTGATGACGATGATGATTATGGCGGTGACGATGATGATTATGGCGGTGACGATGATGATTATGGCGGTGATGACGATGATGATTATGGCGGTGATGACGATGATGATTATGGCGGTGATGACGATGATGATTATGGCTGTAATGACGATGATGATTATGGCGGTGATGACGATGATGATTATGGCGGTGACGATGATGATGATTATGGCGGTGATGATGATTATGATTATGGCGGTGATGATGATGATGATTATGGCGGTGATGACGATGATGATTATGGCGGTGACGATGATGATTATGGCGGTGATGACGATGATGATTATGGCGGTGATGACGATGATGATTATGGCGGTGATGACGATGATTATGGCGGTGATGACGATGATTATGGCGGTGATGACGATGATGATTATGGCGGTGATGACGATGATTATGGCGGTGATGACGACGATGATTATGGCGGTGATGACGATGATGATTATGGCGGTGATGACGATGATTATGGCGGTGATGACGATGATGATTATGGCGGTGACGATGATGATTATGGCGGTGATGACGATGATGATTATGGCGGTGATGACGATGATGATTATGGCGGTGATGACGATGATTATGGCGATGACGATGATGATTATGGCGGTGACGATGATGATTATGGCGGTGATGACGATGATGATTATGGCGGTGATGACGATGATGATTATGGCGGTGATGACGATGATGATTATGGCGGTGACGATGATGATTATGGCGGTGACGACGATGATGATTATGGCGGTGATGATGATTATGGTGATGACGGTAATGATAATGGTGATGACGAGGATGATGATTATGATGGTGATGATGATCTGCTCAGGACCTGCTGCAGAGCAATGATGTTGCTTTTGTCCGAATCCATCTGAGCCGCTCTTAGCTTCTCTCTCAGGTCTCGGATCATCTGCTGGTACTCCAGGATTTCAGCATCTTTCCCTGATAACACACTCTATACAAACATACACACACACACACACACACACACACACACACACACACATATAGATGAAAATGTCAGAGTTTTTGGCACAAACTGTAAATTTAGCACAATTAATCTGTCAACAAGTACTTTCGTCTGAAAGTGTTCTTTGAGATCTGCTGGCGCGCGCGCACACACACACACACACACACACACACACACACACACACACACAGGAAAATCTAATAAAAACAAGTGTCAGACTCGCTACCGTTGAGAAAGGATCATGTTCACACCGATTAATGTTGACAGATTACATCACTTGTCATGTGACAAGATTGATGTTGTGAGAACTGAAGCAACACACACACACTCACATTCTATCTTTCCACTCTCTCACTCATTTTCCCTCTCTCACACACACACACACACACACACACACACACAGACAGACACACACCCGCCACTCCTCCACTTTAGCATTGACTGCAGCCATCACTGGATCGTCTTCTTCAGCCCGGGCCTGAATTTGCTGCGTCAGCTCTCTCACCTACACACACAGACAACATAAAATAAAAAAAATAATAAATAAATTAATTAATTGAAATAAATAAAATAAAAAACAAGCACAGATGATCTACTACTCTTTTCCCCCATGTGTTCTGACAGATCCAAAGGAAAGTAAAGGAACCTGCAGCACGGCCTGGTCTCTCTCTCTCCTCAGCTGGTCCATGAACCCGTCGGCCTGCTGCACGGCCATCTTCATCCTGTTGTACTCGTCCGTCATCTTCTCCATCTCTCTCACCGACTCCTCCAGGTTCCTCTGCAGTTTCTCCAGCTCGCTCTTCAGGTGCGAGTTCTCGTCCTCTGAGCGCTGAGGCGATCGGAAAGAGCCGTGAAGGACGACACGAAAAAATCACGAGCTGCTATCGTTATTCTCACTGGTCTGGTTTCTGAATTATGATGAATTACAACATGATACTGAATAATACGTGCATGCTTGTGGTTAAGAAACTGTTTTTTAAAATCTGATTAAATGAATCTCAGTGATTGGACACATCAGACCCCAAATGGTGGACAGGTGGCCTCGTCCTCATATACAGTATGACCTCACAGACTCGTATACGAGAGAGAGAGAGAGAGAGAGAGAATGCCCCGCCCACCCAGACACCATGACCCTCATTGGCGGACCTGCCAGTTCTCCCAGTACTGGTCTGCCTGCTGGTTGGCTTTGCTGAGTTTCTTCTGCGCCTCGGCCCTCTCGTCTCGGCTCTGGTGCGAGTCCTTCTGCTCAAGTTCCTTCCTGTAGAACTCGACATCCTGCTGGAGCTGCTCGTTCTGAGGACAGAGAGATATAAAGCAGAGTGTGTGTGTGTGCGCGTGTGTGTGTGATCTGAAGATAAATCAGATGTCTGTAGTCTGTAGTGAAGCTCTGTGTGTGTGTGTGTGTGTGTGTGTGTGTGTGTGTGTGTGTGGTTAGCTTTGTTTCATCTCAGTGAGATGTTCCTTACCTTCTTCTTAAGCTTCTTTATCTTTAAGTTATGACCAAAGAGAGCGACAGGTGGAATAACAAAAGCAAAAGAATAAATAAAAAAAGTGCGAGAAAATGAAAAGACAAAGAAGAGAAACATTATGAGCTGGATTAAAGATGGAGATGAAGTGGTAAAGTGGAACGTGAACAAAGCACCATCACATCAATGGGAAAAAAAAAAGAAATATATAGAAAATTTGTATCAAATGAGATTTAAACAGACACATTACATCACATCACAGATCTAGTTAATATTCTATTAGACGCGTCTTTTTTGCCTCCTCTAGATGCTTTTACATCATCATTTATTAACATCATTTACATGTTATTTTTTTTTAGCTTTTTGAATTCTGGAAATGTGACACATTTTAACCAACATTTCAGGTTTTTGTGATTTTTAAATAATAATAATAATAATAATAATAATACGGATGAAAGACTGTTGAACGTTCTTTAGCTTTCCGAAGCTTTATCGGTGTCGGGTTACAGATAGAAAGAATCTTCACATTGTGGTCGTTGTTCTTATTATAAGTTATATTTTGCAAAATGCAGCCCTGAGGTCGTGTACCAACAGCGTACCGTGACTAGCCGCGATACTCTGACTGTGCATATGGTTCAGGAGATAAATCCCGGATGAGTGTCTCCGGGATAAATCCCGTTTCCCGAGTGTCTCACTACTGAACGTTACAGTAAACCAGCGTTGTCATGGGAACGCATTCGTGAAATTCAAAAAAGGTGTAAACACTTCATCAAGTGCTATCTCTGCCCTTTTAAACAAAAATAAACTCTAATTAAACCTCAGCAGCGATGTGTCGTGCTGTATTACGTTTCCTCTGAAGGGGTCAGGAGTCGCACCATCGCTGATGCGGTCATGTGACCGTCAAGAAGGAGACATACAGTAAACTCTTCATGCTGAAGCGTGTATACATTTGTTGGGCTGCTCTGTACGTATATACACGTGTGTGTGTGTGTGTGTGTGTGTGAGAGAGAGAGAGAGAGAGAGAGAGAGAGTATACCTCTCTTTTGAGCCTTCGGTTTTCGTCCTCAGCTTCCTCTGCTCTGCGTGACAGCTGGTGCATTCAGATTAAAAAACAAATATTCTTTCAGTAGTTGCAGAGACGCAGACAAACAGATAGTCGAACAGACCGAGACATGGACATACAGGTTGTCTGTCAAATAGATGGACAGAAAGACGGGGGACAAGACTGTGGATAGATAGATAGACAGACAGATGGGCGAGAGACAGGTGGCTAGACGGACAAATAAGATAGACATGATAGAAAAACAGTTGAACTGAGAGAGATAAATCGACAGACAGACAAAGACAGACAGGTAGAGAGAGACAGATAGACACAGGAGGATTGACAGGCAGACAGATAAGACACATAGCTCACAGATGGGTGAATAGAGTAAAAGCTAGACGAAAAGACAGACAGAAAGCTAGATGGACACAGAGACAAACAGCAACATGGACAGACAGACAGGCGGTCAGTCAAATAGATGGACAGAAAGACGAGAGTCAGGACAATAGACAGATAGATGGGCGAGAGACAGATAGAGAAATAGATAGACAGAATAGAAAAACAGGTGAACTGAGAGAGATAAATCGACAGATGACAAAAGATATACAGGTGATGAGAGAGAGACAGACAGACAGACAGACAGACAGACAGACAGACAGAGGGGGATTGACATACAGACAGGTTGATGGACAGACAGACAGACAGACAGCTCTCAGATGGGTATATAAAGTAAAAAGACAGGAAAAAAGATAAATAACGACAGCAAGACAGACAGACAGGTCAAACAGGAATAGAGAGAGAGAGACAGACCTATAGAGAGACAGACAGTTAGACAATTCATGCACATCATTATAGATAAACTTCACTCTTAATGAATCTGATATTCAACCAGATGTTTATCTGTTTTTGTCCTGTGAGCTGTGAGACAGATCCTTGAGGCCGCACCTTCTCGTTGTCTTTCTTCTCTCTGTCCATGTCCTTCTCCTGCTCCAGCAGCTTGTTATCCTTCTGCTCCAACTGTCGCTCCATCTGCCGGATTTCATCCCGGAGGAAACGTGTGTCCCTCCCCCCCGTGAGGCGCTGGGCCACCTGCACGGACGCATCGTCGCGAAAAGAGACTCAAGATTACGACTCAGCAGGACGTCAGTCCTCACACACCTTCACGCTTGTCTCGAGCCTGTCGGTGCTGAGGGAGTGACCCTTACAGACAACGACGTATCAACGATCGAGTGGACAAAACACAACGCCAGCTCACGGCCGTGCTGTTACTGTTATAGGACAACCGCTGAGAAGTACAATTATACCTTATTACACGTTTATAATAATAATTATAACTTCCATGTTGCTCAGGAACAGTTGGAGACAAATCCAGTTTGTCAGGGCGTTACCGGATAGTTGCAACATCGGTGTTTACAAACTTATTTCAAATGAAGTTATAACTTTAACTTTCCTGTAATCGAAGAGGAGACAAAAAAATAAAAAATTTGTTTGTGGTTGACCAACATGACTGCGCTCGTCCTTACTGTGTTCTGAATTACTGAATTCTTTTTTTTTTTTAGCAAAGACGAAACTGAATAACTATTGCACCACTTGCAAAAAAAAAAAAAAAAATTTAATTAATTGACATTTGCTCTTACTTGCTTAATTACACAGTTCTGCATCTGTTACCGGTTTACTGCACATCGGGAACCGCAGACACGCTCGGGCATGTGGGCTCGATGGAGGAATGAATGGACGGTAGATAGACAGAGAGATAAATAGTTGAATGAATAGAGAGACAGTTAGATGGAAAAATAGATAGCTGGATGGGTGAGTAAAGACATGATGATAGATAAAAGAACAGACGGATGGACAGAGACAGATAAACAGATAGACCTGTGAATGGATGAGTAGAAGAATAAATGGAAATATGCATAGATAGATACAGTGGTGTGAAAACCTATTTGCCCCCTTCCTGATTTCTTATTCTTTTGCATGTTTGTCACACTTAAATGTTTCTGCTCATCAAAAACCGTTAACTATTAGTCAAAGATAACATAATTGAACACAAAATGCAGTTTTTAAATGAAGGTTTACGTTATTAAGGGAGAAAAAAAACTCAATCTACATGACCCTGTGTGAAAAAGTGATTGCCCCCCTTGTTAAAAAATAACTTAACTGTGGTTTATCACACCTGAGTTCAATTTCTGTAGTCACCCCCAGGCCTGATTACTGCCACACCTGTTTCAATCAAGAAATCACTTAAATAGGAGCTACCTGACACAGAGAAGTAGACCAAAAGCACCTCAAAAGCTAGACATCATGCCAGGATCCAAAGAAATTCAGGAACAAATGAGAACAAAAGTAATTGAGATCTATCAGTCTGGTAAAGGTTATAAAGCCATTTCTAAAGCTTTGGGACTCCAGCGAACCACAGTGAGAGCCATTATCCACAAATGGCAAAAACATGGAACAGTGGTGAACCTTCCCAGGAGTGGCCGGCCGACCAAAATTACCCAAAGAGCGCAGAGACGACTCATCCGAGAGGCCACAAAAGACCCCAGGACAACATCTAAAGAACTGCAGGCCTCACTTGTCTCAATTAAGGTCAGTGTTCACGACTCCACCATAAGAAAGAGACTGGGCAAAAACGGCCTGCATGGCAGATTTCCAAGGCGCAAACCACGTTTAAGCAAAAAGAACATTAAGGCTCGTCTCAATTTTGCTAAAAAACATCTCAATGATTGCCAAGACTTTTGGGAAAATACCTTGTGGACCGACGAGACAAAAGTTTACGACGAGATGTAAGTCCCGTTACATCTGGCGTAAAAGTAACACAGCATTTCAGAAAAAGAACATCATACCAACAGTAAAATATGGTGGTGGTAGTGTGATGGTCTGGGGTTGTTTTGCTGCTTCAGGACCTGGAAGGCTTGCTGTGATAGATGGAACCATGAATTCTACTGTCTACCAAAAAATCCTGAAGGAGAATGTCCGGCCATCTGTTCGTCAACTCAAGGTGAAGCGATCTTGGGTGCTGCAGCAGGACAATGACCCAAAACACACCAGCAAATCCACCTCTGAATGGCTGAAGAAAAACAAAATGAAGACTTTGGAGTGGCCTAGTCAAAGTCCTGACCTGAATCCTATTGAGATGTTGTGGCATGACCTTAAAAAGGCGGTTCATGCTAGAAAACCCTCAAATAAAGCTGAATTACAACAATTCTGCAAAGATGAGTGGGCCAAAATTCCTCCAGAGCGCTGTAAAAGACTCGTTGCAAGTTATCGTAAACGCTTGATTGCAGTTATTGCTGCTAAGGGTGGCCCAACCAGTTATTAGGTTCAGGGGGCAATTACTTTTTCACACAGGGCCATGTAGGTTTGGATTTTTTTCTCCCTAAATAATAAAACCCCTCATTTAAAAACTGCATATTGTGTTTACTTGTGTTATCTTTGACTAATAGTTAAATGTGTTTGATGATCAGAAACATTTTGTGTGACAAACATGCAAAAGAATAAGAAATCAGGAGGGGGCAAATAGTTTTTCACACCACTGTAGATAGATAGATAGACAGGTGAACGGATGGATCGATAGATAGGCTGATGGGTGAATAAATATATGGGAGGATGGATAGACAGATGGATTTATAAATGGATGAAAGAATGGAAACATGGTTGGAGAATGGATAGAGGGATCACAGATTATTGAATGATTATGAAAGAGAATGTGACGGAATAAAAAATAATAATGGATTAATAAAGAGAGAGAGATGTATGAACAGATGACTCGCTTGATATAAAGAGAATGATGGACGGATAAACAGATAAATGGATTGATAGAGCGAGTGACGGATGAACAGATGAGTTTCGGTGATGGTGAGCTCACCTCCAGGTCTGCCTGTAGCGCAGCTATCTTCTCCTTCAGCTGTAATTCTGTTTAACAACAAAGGAAGGAGACGGGTTAATAAACCTGTGATTCGGATCCGGTGTTTAACTCGTCTCACAGCGACGCGGTCGTACCCATTCTCGCCTGGTCGGCGCCGGCCTTTTCCACGATCTCGCCGGCGTAGATCGCTTCCTCCACCTTCAGCTGTGAAAATGTAGAACTCTCAGATTAGCCTAAAAATGGCTGATTAGACAAACTGGAGACGAGAAAAAAGAAAAAGAAAAGTGAAGCGTCGTACCTTAAGTAAGGTCTGTGAGATTCTGAACAGCTGTATTACTTTCTTTGACTCGTTCTCCTTCAGGTCTTTCGGGTAAATCTGTAGAAGGAAATGCAGATTCACTCAGTTTCTCGCACATTCTCAGAGACGCTGGATCAACAACGGTTAAAGCTCTGGGTAACTGAGAGGGGGTGGGGGGGGGGTGAGGTCGGGGGTTCGAGCCCCAGCACGGCCAAACCTGCCATTGTGGAGCTCTTGATCAACCCCCACTGCTCTAGGGGGCGCTGTATCCTGGCTGACCCTGCGCTATAACTCTAGTTTCGTAACTCAGATATGTGAAGAAAAGAAAATTTCACTGTGCTGTAAAATACATGTGAGAAAATAATTGAACCATAAACGTCTTACATACGGAATCTATAAAGCGAGGTTTCCTCTGCCAGGAGGTTATTTATGATTTTATGACATTTTTACTATGGTTTTGAGATTCATTCAAATCACAGGGACGTTCATTACAGTGTAAGCAAATCCAGTGGTTTGTACTGTAGATGGTCAACGGTGTAAAACCTGTGCTAAGGTGAGGCCACTTCCTTGGCTGAGAAGCAATCCTACACATGAATGGTCTTAGGATGCTTTACTGTTGGAATGACACGGGACTGATGATAGCGCTCACCTTTTCTTCCCTGGACAAGCTTGTGCTCATGTGTGGTGTCGCTTCTCAGCTAAGGGAGTGGGTTCACTCACAATTTTGCCTAAGAAAAACATCCTCTGAGAGGATGATCCAATAACAGTTTGTTGATGAACAATGCCTTTTCCAGCATGATGAAGTTCCTCGGCATGAGGCAAAAGTGATAACTAAGTGGCTCGGGGAACAAAACATGGGTTCATGGCCAGGAAACTCCTCAGACCTTAATCCCACTGGGAACTTGTGGTCGATCATTAAACAGGCAGGTGGACAAACAAAAACCCAGAAATTCTGACAAACTCCAGGCCTTGATTATGTAAGAATGGGCTGCGCTGTCAGTCAGACGTTGATTGACAGCATGCCAGAGTGAACTTCAAAGGGTCTTGAAACAGAAGGATCAACACTGCAGTTTTTCCTTGCCACTGTCGCCTTCACCCTCGGCTCGCTCATCAGATACAATCTCATTATTATTATCCAGACACATTTTTCTCACACATACACACGTCCATAAATGTCCTTTTCATGCTTTGAGACAATGACTGTTGTTAAAAGTGCAATATAAATAAAATTGAATTGAATATTGACTCTTAATGTAACTGTAATCAATAAAACCCTCTGAAACTTATGAAATGCCAGAGTACCAGAGTAACATCTGACACTAAGATCTAAAAACACTGAAACAACAGATTTTTTTTGAACTTTGCATACTATTCTGCACATTGTCTTGCTCATGACTGGATATGGTTTCTATAACCATTTCAATTCTATTTTATTATTTGTTAATCTAAAACTTTTTTCTATATTTGTAAAATCTTTCTCTTATTTCATATTCTTCTCTTAAGGTCATAGAAGCATTCCACTTCATACCACACTGTGTATGACGGTGTATCTTGTGTCATTCTCAAAACGTTTGCCCACGGCTGTTTTTTTTTTTTTTTATTGTGTTCCTGCACATGAACAATCCACAGATTGACAGAAGACAGAATTTTTTGGGAGAAAAATTATTTTGACATGAAGTTCTTAAGACAACACTGTACATAACAACATTGCACGTGTCTGCGTCATTGCTCTCATTTCTCAGGAAGGGTGCCAATAATTCTTTCTTTCTTTTGGGGGGGGGGGGGGGGTACCTTTAAAAGCATGTCACAGATCCTGTCCTCGTCCTCTCCCAGATTGTCAGGATCGACCCTCATCAGGAAGGTCCAGTCTGCAGCTGGAGGCATCTTACTCTTATTTATGATCAAATATCCTCAATAAAAACCTACTCTCCTGCTCCTGTCTGCTCCACAGCAGTCTGCTCCATGTGTTACAGCGTCAAACACATCTCAGGGTCTCTGTTCACGGAGTTAATATACATTAATAGACAGAATATAAAGAATATTTAATGAAAACAACATGAATACAAATGAGCTAAAAACAAAAAAAACAAACCAGCTGCTCCTCCTTCTGTCTCACAAAAGCTTAATAATAACAAAAATACACGTGGAAAATATTCATAACGTGATAAATATACTTAAAAAAATCTCTAAATAATAAAATAATGCTAAAACATAGACTTATTCCAGCTAATCTACGCGCCTTTTATCAGCTGTTAGCGGCTTAGCGCTTTCAAACGGTCCATTTTTCCTCAGTTGCTAAGCAACCGCTAAAAACAGTCGTATTCCGCTTGGTCAGAGTCGTGAACCGGGTTTTTCTTTTTACGACAG
Organism: Channallabes apus; assembly: GCA_030522415.1. Lineage (NCBI taxonomy): Eukaryota > Metazoa > Chordata > Actinopteri > Siluriformes > Clariidae > Channallabes > Channallabes apus. The sequence goes on from CM060113.1 coordinate 40,414,315, forward strand.
TGTCGTAAAATGGTTAACAAACTCTCCAGTCCAAAGGTCTGTGAAGATTCTCTCAGTCCAAGTGTTTAATAATAAATAAACTAATAATGAAATGTATTGCTTTCCTCACTGTCTTTTATAACTAACCCCACGCTTTTTAAGGGTTTATTCAATTCAATTCAATTCAATTTTATTTATATAGCGCTTTTAACAATGGTCATTGTCTCAAAGCAGCTTCACTAAAATGAAAGAAATTTAACAAAATAATAATAATAATAATAATAAATAAATAAATTAATTAATTAAAAATAATAATAAAATAAAATAAAAATAATAATAATTATAGAAAAGAAAAAAAGTTTATACATTTTGACTCTATTTAAGAAACTTTCATTACACTTAAAAAAAGTGTCAGTGCTTTTTATTTCTATGTAAACAGGATGATTTAAATGTGTTTACTGCTTAATCCTGTATACAGGGTTACAGGGGGCCTTCAAGCCTATAGGAAGACTTAAAGCACTCTCTCTCTCTCTCTCTCTCACACACACACACACACACACACACACTACGAGCAATTTGTGAACGGCAGTTAGCCTATTCTGCATGTCTTTGGACATTTCAAGCACAGAGAGAACATGCAATTTTCACCCAAGTCAGGATTTAAACCCCTACGCTGGGGCTAATCACAACACCACTGAATAGCCAGGGAGGAGATGTAAATAACAAAAGACAAAAAAAGGAAATAACACCCCTTCCTGCCCCCAAAAAAATATTAACTGAAAATCTATCCCATGACTAACATAAATGTAAAATTCTAAAAGACTTTAGACGTTTTCTTTTTTAAAAACATTATATATATATATATTTTTTTTTTTTTTATATTTTCCAACGTCATTTTTGAATACAAGAAAGAAGAGTATATTGTTATACTCCTAATATATTCAAGATGAATATATTCATGATGAATATATATATATATATATATATATATATATATATATATATATATATATTTATATCCTAATAAATCCATGTATTATTTATTTGTTCTTCTGTTCTTCTAAGGACTTTTAAAAAAATACAGGGTGACACACACACAAAAAAAAAAAACGGGAACTGTTTTACAATCCAATAAAACTAGAAGTGATAAAATAAAAAAAATTTATTCATAGTAATTGAAACCTAAAACTTGCCATTTACGAAACATTGATGGAATTTATCATTTTTAAAAAAATTACGTCCTTTAGATGGCGTCCTCCTGTACGAATAAATTCAAAAGTATTCTGTCACCCTGTATATATAATCATCCAGGGCTTTTGGGGGTCTTAACATGCTCAAAACATCATGGAAATCAGCACACAGCTTGGAATCTGCTGACATTAGGATGCCTGAGCGTCTGGGCCAGGGCGTGGCACAGGACCTTAACAAACGATTTTGCTGCATAGACACTTTCATGGATGCATATAAAACTCATTAGACATATACGACATCTTTGAGCTGAACAACTCTCATTGTTCATGTCATGAACTCCACTCCATGGGAAGTCAGTTATTTTGGGTTGATTGTAAAATGCACCCAGTGGAATTTGATATACTCCTTCTAGGGGATTTAATTGAACGCCACCAAACCAGGCCAATATGATCACAAGACCCTGAGGACGTGGCCACTGCAAATCATCAGTGCTTTCTTTATTTAAATTTATTTCTATGATTTAAAAAAATTGCAATAAAAAAAATCAGGGTAAAAAAATATATGACCAAAAATTTCCTATACAATTACTGATCCAATACACAAATGTACAATTATTTCAGAGGTACAGATAGAGCAGCTACAAGAGTTACTGTAATCTATTTTTCCCTAAATATATATTATTCCAGTATGACATCACATGACCTACAGTGACCAACGTGGTTTTATTGTTGTGACTAAAAATAATAAAGATCACTGTTTCAACTGTTAACCCTAAAGTTCCATATTAGTCTATACGCCAAGCGTGGCTTTCACCGCGCATGCGCAGAGCGTGTGCACATGGCGGATGTGGCCCTCCGTGACCCGGATGCTATTTCCGCAGCAGTCGGGGAGCTCTTTCTCGGGCTGCCGTTTTCAATGAAAAAGGTGTTCGTCTGCTGAATATACGCGCATATACACATATAACACACCTAGAATCGTTTCTCAGGAGTATGCCAAGGTGAGTGCATGATGTTACATCCAGCTTTGTGCAGCAAAAAATACAACAAATTACATAAAATGTCGTTGACCGGTTACAATAGCTGGTATCACAAGGCGCTGTATCCCAAATAACCCCATACGCCCTTAGCACGCGCACTCTGTTCCATAGGATAAGAAACTGGCTCGAGCACTTCACCGAGTGCCGTAGTGATTAATTTGGGATACAGCTTTAATTTGTAGCTCTTGTTAGCTTTAGCCTGGGTGGTCTTGAGTTAAATCAGGTGTGAGCTCAGATTTAACACTTTACAGATTCTCAAATACTTAGATAAACAATAATATCTCATTATTGGGTTAGATTAGATGTTTAGAGTATTGTATAGGGTGTTAAAACTATTACTCCTGTATACTGTAGTTTAGTTTGTTATTATACAGCAGGGCTGGGAATCACCAGGGAGCTTCTGATACGATATTATCACGATACTATCTCGCTGTCGACTCGATTTATATTGAAATACATCGACTTTAGAGATATCCTGATTGATGATTATTTTTTCAGGCTGTATTACAATTCTAAACAAACTCAGCTCTTCACACACAGGACGCTGTTCTGCCTGCCAATGTTTGAATAGTTTAAAGTGCCACCTGCAGGAACATTGAGGAACTGCAAGATTCTTAGTGTGATGTCACTCATTGTGATGTCACCCAGGCAGTTATTAACCAATTATTGGAATAACTTTAAGATGGCACCAGAGCTGAACCATTCAAGAATTACACCGTTCCCTTTGCAATTTTGCATCCTCGATATCTTAAGAACATATTTGCCCCGTCTGGTGGCGATCGTATAAATCCCCCAGGAGGAGAATATCAAATTCCATTGGATGCATTTAGCAAACAACTAAAAATGACTGACTTCCTGTTGAGTGAAGCCCATGAGGTGCAGCGTGAGAGTTGTTCAGCTCAATGAGATCTAAATGTGTAGTGTGTTGACTGTTGAGCGGTCGTGGCTAATTAGTGCTCGTGGTGTTTTGAGACTGGTGTAAGCATGTGTAATGAGTGGGTTTGAAACACACACAAAAACACACTTGATTCTGGTGAGATGGAGAGAGTTTGAGAATTAGGTTATAATATTTTAAGGGGAAAAAATCTGAGTGTTTTGAAACTTTTTTTGTAATATATTGATTTGATGGGTACACAACCCTTGTATATTTTTTTGGGGGAACATTCTTTTTGGAAGTGAAAATTTTATTTATTTATTTTTTTTTAAAGAGGGGAAAAAATCAAAACATTTTAATAATTAAGTTGAGAAAACAAATTGCAGTATTGATAAAATAAAGTTTCAAGAAAAAAGGCACAGTATTTGGGGAATTAGATTGTAATATTCTCCAAATATAATTATATTAGTTTTATTTATTGTAGTACCTTTACCGCCCCCCTTTTTTTTCCTCTTTTTTTTTTATGTTTATATGTTTATGTAAAGTTGGGGAACACGGCTCTAAGAATTTCATTACGGTAATGATACCTCATTGTTATCTGTATATGACAATAAAACTTGAAACTAATATATAGATAAATGAGGCCCAAAATATTCCGGAGGTGTGAAAAGTCATAATATTTTAATAATGTTTTAAAATGAAAAGTAACAAATTTTTTTTTAAAAAGAGTTGCAAACTTTACAGACAACATTAAAGAAAAAACGGGCAATATTTTAATGCACAACACAAAGTAATGCACAACATTTTAAGGTTAATTTTCAAATAGTTGCAAAAGTTAAAAAAAAAAATAATATTTTGGGAATTGTTATATTGTTGAAATTTTTTTTGGGAAAAAAGTTGCTGGAAAGTTACATTAAGAAAGTCGACTTGATATTTTGAGAAAAAAAAACATGATGAAAACTAATCACAAAGTACATTGAGAAGAAAGTGAACTTTTTAAGGGGGAAAAAATTAAACTGTAATGTATTGAGAGAAGGAATATTTTAATTACGTTATAAGTCATAGAATTAAAATGAACAATTACATATAAAAACAATTGGATTTTTTTTTTATATATATATATATATTGAAAATTGCCTCAGATTTCAACAAAATTGAAGCCAAAAACGTAACATTTCCACAGTTTGACTAATAAACCACAATGTCGTTTTAGCATTTAGTGATTGATCAGATTTTCCTCGCTGTCTTTTCGTCACGTCTCTCCTCCACAGCGCTCGATGAGGAGTCGCCGTGACGATGGCTGCGGTGACGTGGAAGGAAACGTGTCTGCTCGCCGCGCTGGTGCTGGGCTGCTACTGGAACAGTCTGCTGTGCGGCTTCGTGTTCGATGACGTCTCGGCCATCCTGGATAACAAGGACCTCCGTCCGTCCACGCCGATTCAGAACCTGTTCCTCAATGACTTTTGGGGGACTCCCATGTCTGAGGTGACCTTTTGTGAACTGTTGTACTGATTATCAGAATCTCTCTGTCCTTGACGAAAAACCACAACAATAATAGAAATCAGATCCAATCTTAATATCGTTACTTATTCCTTTCCTCTGACGTTTAAAGGACAGTTAAAAAGATACATTATACATCATAAACTGAATAAAAGTCCGTAACACACACGCTGTTTATTTAAATATATATATCTCGTGTCCTTGCGTGCAGGAGCGGAGCCACAAGTCTTACCGTCCGCTCACCGTCCTCACCTTCCGCCTGAACTACCTGCTGACGGAGCTGAGCCCGGCGTCCTACCACCTGTTCAATGTGGTTCTCCACGTGGCCGTGTGCGTCCTGTTCCTGCGCTTCTGCCGCCTGCTGATGGACCGAACCACCAGTCTGGTGGCCACGCTGCTGTTCGCCGTCCACCCGATCCACACCGAGGCCGTGAGTAGCAAAACGTCTCGGCTTCTCAGAGATACGGGGGGCCTCCAAAAGTATTGGAACAGCAATCCTTTTTGTTTCTTTTTTTTTTTTTATGCGTTGAAGACAAGGTCGGCAGATAAATGGGTCAAGATGTCATCTTTGATTTACTGATGTTTATATCTCAGATGCGTTTGAGCACCTGATTGACAGAAGAGCAGAAGTATAGGGTGAGAGAGATTTCATTTAACACGAACAGACTGTCGCGTGAAGTTCCTGCGTGTATTTCTATTGTAGTTCTATCACTTTGGTAAAGGTTCCTCTCAGGTCCAGAACTTCCGTGGCTCATCTTTGGTTGTGAGACAACAAATGAGCTTATTTAAAAACGAGCATTTACAGATGTGGAGTCTTGTGTTCCTCATGACTCCGAATGAGTGTGTGCTGATTTTATAGAAGAGAAATTAACCAGAATGCGCAGAAACGAAAGATGTTGGACGAGGGTTTGTTTATGGGACACAGAAGAAAGAAACTCTGGTGTTGACAGCTCAGCTTTATTTCCTTTGAGGTACTGAATGGTTAAAACAGCTGTATTGTGTGTGTGTGTGTGTGTGTGTGTGTGTGTATGGATGCATTGTCCCATCTGTTGTGCTGCTGAATGGAGAATTCCAAAAGTCTTCCTTTACATGAGTAAGTTTCCGGTAAATTTCAACACGATTGAACAAAATTGGAAGAAAATTTGATTTCATGTTCGACGTCGTGTATGGAGACGTCACGAGGAAGAAGAAAGCTTGAAAGGGAATAGGGATTAATGGTGCTGGTGGTCGTTGGTGATTGTACACAGCTATCACATGTATTTTCTTTGCTAATCTGATCTGTTGGCTTTTCTGTTTGAGGCCACGCCCACAAGCAGCAAAGCAGATCATCCGTGTGAACATAGTGAAGCTAGAAGAATTGCTGTGATAGTGCAGTGCTATAGGTTATCGGCTTTCTTTTGAACTTCCTCACCACGTAACTGAGCTTTAAGGCAACGTCAAAGATCGTTCAGATGTTTTGAACTTGCGTTCGTAAGTCTGATTTGTTCTTAACTCCGACAGAGTGAGTCTTGTACCCTTTGACACGAATATACAATGTAAGGCATACCTGTCCCCTTTCCCCACACTGCCATCAGGTGGCCAAAAACGCGTAACTGTGTCTAAGGAAATAAAACTCGCATGTCAAACACCGTCATCTCTGCGCCTTTAAATCACGAAGAGAATCTTACCTCTGAACACCATTTTGACTCGCAGCTGTTTTCCACTGTATTGGACTGCAAACTCTGTTTTGTTAAACAAATCATGCTCCCCGTACTCATTAAGCTGAAGAACGTTTGCATTGCACGTCATGCGCCTCTACTCGACAGGAAGTCCGTTATTTTGGGTCGTTTGCAAAACACACCCAGTGGATTTTGATGTACTCCTCCTCGGGGATTTATGCGATCGGCAACAAACCAGGCCGATGTGAACTCGATACATTCAGGATGCAAAATTGCGAAGGGATTTTTGATATCTCAAGCGGGTCAGACGTCTTAAACTTATGCCGAAAAGGTGTTGTTAACGTTCTGGGGATTTTCTGAGATCTAAACATAAAATTTCTAAAACTATTTGTGTTAGCCTTTAAAAGCAGGTGCCCACTGCCTTTCTGGTGCACCTGGGTGGCGATGGCGCAGGGTGCTTGGGCCCACTCACCGTATTTATTATTATTATTATTATTATTATTTTCTTTTATTAATTGAAAAATGATGACTGAAGCCCCAGTGAAACATGTTTAATTAAACTAAACACAACAAATCCACAGAGTTTGGTTCTTTTCTCAGCTGTACACACTTGTCATAGTCTCTCCGACCTTGACGTTGTACAGGTGCTGCTCCTGCCACTTCTCATCAGTTACACTTCTCTCCACCGCAGATCTCTGTTTCTCATTATCACACAGAGGAGGAACGAAACCTCTTCCTGTGGTGAGGCTCAGAAGCAGGACGGAGTGGAGACTGGAGTCCTGGGCGACTTCACGTCACATAACACGAGCAAGGTTCATCATTAGGACCGATATTCCAGTTCCAAGGATTTATTTATCATGTAGACGGCTGGAGTAATTCGGACGATGACGTTGAACAGAGACACTGCTCCTGTAACTACCTCTGTTTGGCCATGCGCTGCTCCAGGTCTCTGTTTCTCATTATACGGCTTCTATTCGAGTCTGGAGGTCTTGTGTCACATGTGAGGGCGTGAAAGATTTAGTGAAAAATCTCAAACACGCAAAATGTGCAACTTGCACTGATTACTAGTCAGCTAGTCACTGCTAATGTAAATAAAAAAATTCATCAACTTTTCTCAACCAGGCCTTGAAGTGATGTCGTGATTTAAGAGCGATTTCACGACCCGTGAGATTTGCGTTACGTGTCGATCGTCCGGTCCGGGTGGTCAATCCGCGTCCTCACAGTTTGCACAAAGGAGGCTTTTATTGAAGGAGGAGAGGACATTTTTTTCCCCGGACACTAAGCTGTCTGGAATCTCTCCCCGTGAATGAATCTCGAGCTGCGACTTCAGGACGAGCCGAGACAACGGAGCGCTCTGTTCAAGTCTCTGTCGTGTCAATAACAGGGTCTGTCTGTCTGTCTGTCGGACCGCGCATCCTTCTCCCATGTGTCAAAAACGGTCCTGTTTAGGATTCTACACAAGACTGGAACTCCAAATCAGCAGCTTTAAATCAGTGTTTTAAACGATTTGTTAAAAAAAATTTTATGTATGAAAAGAGAAGGACCTGGAACAGTTCAACATAAATAAAAAGATTACATTTAAATTATTATTTTTTAAATGTAATTGTTTATAATTATCTTATTTAGTAAAATAAATAAATAAATAAATATACATATTTTATTTTAGGTATTGTTTTAAGTAAGTAAGTGTTTAGATATTTTTAGGTAATGTTTAAACAAACAACCTTTTTTTTTTATTTTTATTAACTTAATAGATGTAATGCCTACAAAAATACAATTATAATTAATGAAGGAATTTTAATAAATTGGCCATGGTGTAAAGTACTGTATGTTATGTTTTTATAAAAATTCAATCCAAAACGTCTGATCAGTTTCGTCCAGTATGTTTTTAATTGTTGCTAAAAGCATTGGCAATAATTAATGTGTAAGGAAAAAATAAATAACTTAAAACTTCAAAACCAAAAAATTCAAACCAATTCTCACAATAGACAAAAATTGCAACCTTTAAACGTTCAGCACAACATTTTAAAATGTTAACATTAAATCTGCTTCCAGGGTAAATGTATATTTTCTTCTTTAAATGTGTTGAATTATAAGGGATCAGAAATAAAGTAATTGGAAAATAATTAAAAAGTAATAAAATTTTATGTTAAAAGGTAAAAACGTAATTGCTTGAATCTGAATGGGAGAAAAAACTGGGCATTTCAATGAATTTTATATAATATTTTTGAACATCTTATAATTTTTTAAACATAAAAAAAACTGCAATTCATATATGGTCCTTTTTTCCCAAAAAGATTCAATACGTACAAAAATTACTTAAAAATGGATAAAAAGGCCTCTTGATTTAATAATAATAATAATAATAATTAATACATTTTATGGTGTTGTAGTTTCAGAAAAACTGTGAATTTTGTTGCATTTTTTTTTTGTTAAAACTTTAAACGGTTATATAAAAGTCGCAACAACTACCGAAAATAAATGTTTGTTTTTCAAATACAATCACGTAAATGTAAGAAAATTCACTTTCCCCCCCTCCCCCCAGATTTTCTCCCCAATGTAGTCGTGTCCAATTCCTCCCCGCCACTAGGGGGCTCCCACGTTAAGGCTACTACTACTACTACTACTACTACCACTCAGCCGGGATGGCCGAAGACTATCACACATTTCCTCCGAACCGCGTGACGCCAGCCGACCGTATCTTTTTCGAACTGCTCGCTCACGCGCCGTTGGGGGCGGAGTAACGCACTCGGAGGACAGCGCTATCCGCCCCTTCCGCTTGCGTGATCTCACAGACGCCCCTGATTGGCTGTATTAGTGTATTATACGTGATTTGTGTAAAACTATTAAACGACTGCAAACATGAATCGCTCATAAATAAAATCCTAGTAATTCTATTTTATTCCTAGTGAACAAAGAATGAAATACAATTTGCAGGTTTAAAGAGCGTATTAAGTACAAAATTAAACTTTACAGCAAGTGTTTCAGGTCAGAGTTTCTGAAGTTTTAAGAGGTTACGAAGTAATTTGAGTAATTAAAAATATTGCTTTAATTAGTGGAAGTTTTAATGCTAGCAATTATAATTAAAAAATCATTAGTCATGGGAGACCTACGCGTCCTTCCTCTGATTTTTTTCCTAATTGTTCTCAGGTTTGCTTCTTTCCCTCCACCAGGTGACGGGAGTCGTGGGCCGAGCCGAGCTGCTGTCCTCCATCTTCCTTCTGGCGGCCTTCTTGGCGTACACCAAGTCGAAAGGCGCGGATCGCTCCATCGGTAGGTTCCCTCCTTAGTCTCTTTTCACTTGATGTTTGTTTGTGTGTTTGTTTGTTTTTTCAAACGTGTCCAAACAGGTTCGACGTGAGACGCTCACGGAGGCCGTTTAACGACCTTCTCGGCCAGTGTTTACCTTCCAGCACGACGCCCACTCTTGTTAGAAGGTGTGTGCTCGGCAAATTAAGCGGCTCGGGCCTTTGACCAAGATCTTCCCTGGTATTCAGGCCAACCGGGATTCCTTTCCTAAGAAGGAGTGTTGCGGGTGTTGCCATAACGTTGTTGCGTCGGGTCTTGTTGTAATCACAGCTGAACAAATGAGTACACTGCCACGGCACGCAGCAGGAGGCGTTGAGTCATTTTCTGCCAATTACTGACAGCTATGAGAGTCTGTCTAATAATCTATCTACAGTGTCTTGCAAAAAAATATTCATACCCCTTCAACTTTTCGTCCTCATTCTGTCATGTTACAACCACAAACGTAAATGTATTTTACTGGGATTTTATGTGATCAATAGACCAATTTAATTGTGAAATGGAAGGAAAATGATACAATTTTTTATTTTACAAATAAAAATCTTAATATAGTCGCAAGCAACAATGAGCGGGCCCAAGCACCTTGTGCCAGCGCCACCCTGGTGAAACAGAAAGACAGTTGGCACACTGGGCATTTAAAGGGGACCTACAAATACCATTATGACAATTTAAGAAAAGGATGAATTTTATGTTTTGTTCCCGCCCCAGATGCTGGAATAAAGCATGACACTGTCACTCCATGTGATGTCACAGAAAGATATAAGTAAGTGTAAGTCATCATCACGGCTGACCCATTCGAGATAACGGAAATCCATTCGCAATTTTGCGTCTTCTATGTATTGAGATCACATCGGCCCGGTTTGTTGGAGATCATCTAAATCCTTAGGAGGAGTACGTCATCATTCATTGGGTGCGTTTTGCAAACGACCCAAAATAACTGACTTCCTGTTGAGTTGAGCCCATGACATGCGACGCGAAAGTTGTTCAGCACAATGAGCTCTACAGTATACGTGCAAGTGTGTATGAGCTGCGCAGGAAAATCTCATGTGAGTCTCTCAGGCATCCTAATGATGTCAGATTCAGACTTGCCTGCTGAATTTTATGACTCTTTGAGCATAAGAGCCCCAAAAGCCCCGGATGGTCCGGGGGAATATCCTTTGATGAACAAGAAGGCCCTTCACACACTATGATGACAAAGAGCTGAGGTCATAGTGCTTGGCCCCTAAAAAGTGTGACATGCATTTGTCTTACTTTGACACACATAAGTAAAACCTGGTGCAACCAACAATTGCCCTCAGAAGTCTCGTAATTAGTAAAATTACAGCTGTTCTGTAAAGCCCTCAGAGGTTTGTTTGAGAACATTAATAAACAAACATCACCATGAAGCCAAAGGAACACACCAGACAGGTCAGGGATGAGATTATGGACCAGTTTAAAGCAGGGTTATGTTATAAAAAAAATATCACAAGCTTTGAAAATCTCATGGAGCGCTGTTCAATACATATATTGATCTATATATCTGTCTCCCTCTCTGTCTATTTGATGTGTTTCTGTCTGTCTGTATATATATATATACATCTGTACGTCTTTTCATCTGTTTGTATGTATGCATCTATCTAGGCATCTTTCTGTGTACCTGATTATTTATCTGTATATATTACAGATGTCTGTTGGTCTGTCTGTCTGTCTGGCAATTTATTGGTCTTACTTTCTGTCTCTGTATGAAACCATCTATCTAGCTGTCTGCCTGTCTATTTGCTTATCTGTTTAATTGTAGTTTTTAAAAAATGTTTTATTTATCTCATTCATTTGCATGTCTGTCTGTCTATCAATGTATCTTTCTTTTTGTTTATCTGTCAAACTGTATATTTGTCTGTCACTTTATGAAACCATCTCTTTGTCTGTCATTTAGCCAGTCAGTCTGTCTGTATATCTAATTGATGTCGTGTGGGTGTCTGTCTGGCAGTTTATCTTTCTGTGACTATATTTGTCTGTTTCTTAATGAATCTATCTCTCCATCAGCCCATCTGCCTCCTTTTGTGTTTTGGTGGTGATAAGACCAGCCCATATTTATCATTTTTTAATTGTAAAAAAATATGCTGGTATGAATGAAAATATAAAAAACAAAGTTTGCTTCTCTGACCTGAGAATCACGCGTCAGTACGAGCGAAGTATTTGATGTGAGCAGATCACCTGCATGTATAAAATAACATTAAAAGGTCACTGGAAACAAAAATAAACTGAATTATAACACTAAAGGCGTGTGTGCTCTTGTGTTTATTAAAACCCTGCATGTGGTTTGTGGTTTCAGTGTGGACCCCCATCGTTCTGACGGTGTTCCTCGTGGCCGTTGCGACTCTGTGTAAGGAGCAGGGAATCACCGTGATCGGGATATGCTGCGTCTACGAAGTGTTCGTAGCCCAAGGGGTGAGACCTCGCCTTCGTACCGCATTCAGAAGAACAAGCAATCGATAGATAGGCGGTCAAAACGACCCTACTTTTTAAAATAAACTTGTCTTCCAACTAACGTTTAAACATTGGCTAAACCATCTCTGTTGTTTCTGTTCTTGTTTGCAGTAGATTATGATATTGTGTAATAAATGATGTCTGACTCAATCTAATTGTAATGAGGACATAAAACAAAAAAACAATGTAGAACATGATGACAAACAAAAGGGAGCATTCATCAATCATGACCATAAAACCACTGACAGGAGACGTGAATAACGTGATGGATTTTGTTCTCGGCAGCGGACAGAGGGCGAGATATTATTAGGCAGCGAGTCAACAGTGAGTTCTTGAAGTTGACGTGCTGAAAGCAGAGGAAATGAGCAAGCGAGCGAGGGCTACGTTGTGAAGGCTAGACGGCTGGGTCAAAGCGTCTCCGAAAGTGCAGGTCTTTTGGGATGTTTTTGGTTTTTCAGTAGTCAGGACCTAACAAAGGGTCCTACGAGGAAGGAGAATGGGTGAATCGGCGACAGGGTCATGGGTGAGCCAAGATCACGGATATGTGTGAAGACTGGTCTGTCTGGTCCGGAGCTCCTGTAGCTCGAGTTGATGGAAAAGTGAAAACTGGCTCTGATAGAAAGGAATCCGAACACAGTGTATGGAGCTGCAGACCGGGTGCCCTTGCTGACCCGTGTCCTCCACCAAGAGCTCCTACATTGACTGTGAGACCGTCAGAACTGAACCATTGAGAAATGGAAGAAGACGATCTTGTCTGATGGATCATGTTTTCCCTTTAACATCATGTGGATGGCCGGTTGTGTATGCGTACGTTGCTTACCCAGGGAAGAGATGGCATGAAAGCCAAGAATGAGTAGTTATTCAATTAAATTTAATTTGTATAGCAATGGTCATTGTCGCAAAGCAGCTTTACACAATCAAAAGAATTATTTAAGTTTGTATGGAATGTGAATGTGTATGAATCAAAATGGTCAGTTTGTCCCTGATGAACAAGCCCGAGGGCGACAGTGGCAAGGAAAAACTCCCTGAGATGGTAATAGGAAGAAACCTTGAAAGGAACCAGACTCGACAGGGAACCCATCCTCATCTGGGTGAAACAGATAACAGGAAATTATCTGCATTTATACAGTGTTGGGTGGCAGGCAGTTCAGCTATAATAGTTGATGTTAATATGGAGTCCAGGTAGTTATTGGAGACTCAGGTAGACTTGTAGGAAGTTCCAGTCCTGAACTATTGAACTGTCAAGTCCCCAGAGAAACAGTTGCCAACACCATTCGAGGCCAGAACCGTCTTCTAGATAGAGTCATCCCCAGACACCAGACACATCCCAAAGAGACAAACGGGGCATCCATGTGACGAGATCTCCAACCAGAAGCGAGGCACCAGGATGGGTCAGACGGGTCCGGAGGGCAGAGGGAGTCTGGATCACTGGCAGCTCAGGAACGACATGTGTAGCTCGACAGAGAGAGGGAAAGAATGAAAGGGGGAGACGGGGATAGAGGGAAGAGAAAGAGGGGGAGAAAGGGAAGAAGAGGAGAGATGGCAGTTAGGTATGGTCACAGTCACATAATGTGAATGTATATTTACTGTAGAGTGCAAGCAGGGACTCCGGCAGGACTAACTATGACAGCATAACTAAAAGGGAGCAGCCAGAAGGAAACACAAACATGAGGGGGAACTGAGATGTAAAGCAAACAATCACGTCACCGTCAACAAACCTGAGTGATCAAATGAGAGTGAGGAAGACAGCATCTAAAACATACCAGTTCACCATAATACTCTACGTCCATGAGTCCCCCAGATCTGCTCCTTTACCTTATGGCAAATCTATTTATAAAAATGCTTGGCTAAATAAATAGGTTTTTAGCCTAGACTTAAACACTGATACTGTGTCTGAGTCCCGAACACTATTTGGAAGACTATTCCATAATTTTGGGGCTTTGTAAGAAAAAGCTCTGCCCCCAGCTGTAGTTTTAATAATACGCGGTACTGACAAGCAGCCTGCATTCTTTGATCAAAGTAGGCGTGGCGAATCGTAAGACACTAGCAGTTCGCTCAGATACTGCGGCGCGAGACCATTTAATGCTTTTATATGTCGAGTAGTATTTTAAAATATCTCATATCTTCTGGTGTCTCTAGTGAGGACTCTCGCTGCTGCATTCTGGACTAGCTAAAGCTTGTTTATGCACCTAGTTGAACAACCAGACAGTAAGGCATTACAATAGTACAACCTAGAGGTGATAAAAGCATTAACTAGTTTTTCTGCATTGTTTAGCGACAATATATTTCTTATTTTGGCAATATTTCTGAGGTGAAAGAATGCTATCCTCCTGATATTATCTACATGAGCTTCAAATGAAAGGCTGGAATCTATAATCACACCGAGGTCTTTTACTGTTGCCCTTGATGGAACAGAAAGGCCATCTAAAGTTACGGTGTGATCTAAAATTTTACTCCTAGCTGTATGCAGTCCTATGACTAGAACTTCTGTCTTATCCGGATTAAGCAGAAGGAAGTTAATTAGCATCCAATCTCTTATATCCTGCACACATTGCTCAACTTTTAGTAAGCTGGTTTTTCTCATCAGGTTTTGCTGAGACATATTACTGTGTGTCGTCAGCATAACAATGAAAACTAATACCATGCTTACGGATTATGTTGCCCAGAGGAAGCATGTAAAGGGAAAAAAGCAGTGGGCCTAAAGCTGAACCCTGCGGAACGCCAAACTCCACTAGAGAACATGCAGAATAATCACCATTTAAGTCTACATACTGATAACAATCGGTCAAATAGGATCTGAGCCAGGAGAGGGCTGTACCCTTAATTCCTACTACATTTTCTAATCTGTGAAGAAGAATAGCATGATCAATAGTGTCAAAAGCTGCACTGAGGTCGAGTAATACAAGCATAGTTACACAACCCTGATCAGAGGCCAATAGGAGGTCATTTACTACTTTAACGAGTGCTGTTTCTGTGCTGTGATGAGGCCTAAATCCTGACTGATACAGTTCATGTATGCCATTTCTATGTAGATATGAGCATAGCTGCTCTGCTACTATCTTTTCCAGAATCTTAGAGATAAAGGGGAGGTTTATATTGGCCTGTAATTGAACAGCTGACAGGGGCCGAGGTCAGGTTTCTTAATTATTGGTTTGATAACTGCTAATTTAAAAGATTTTGGAACATAACCAATGTTTTTCTTTTAACTGGAGCTACAGTATCTAAGGCATAACGAAATGTCGACTCTAAATATTCAGTCGCCTGATCGAGTTCTGTGGGGTCAGACGGTGATCTAATCGAAGTTGGTAACTCTTGGAGATTACTGATAAAACTCTGTGTGGTAGTTGATGTGAATGTACGTTTAATACGGTAGCGCGGCGCTGTGCGTACATTATTGAGACAAGATAGTGATCTGATATCACTTCAGACAGTGGAATTGTGAATACATTTCTTATACTTAATCCGAAAAATATTAAGTCTAAAGTGTGACGTGTTTATGAGTGGGTCCTACTACACACTGATTTACTCCTACTAAGTTCAGGATGGACATAAATGCTGTTCTCAGAGGGTCTTCCGGATTTTCAAAATGAATATTAAAATCTTCAGCAATTAACACTTTGTCTACAGAAACGACTAGGTTTGAGAGGAAATCTGCAAATTCACTAAGAAATTCAGAGTACGGCCCTGGAGGTCTGTAAATTATAATTAGTGGAATCGACTGAGCTGACCTTAATATACTTAAATACACTTATGTACAGTAGTCAAATTATCGTTGTGAATAGCTGCGACGCCTCCTCCTCTACCAGTTAACCGAGTCTGGTGTATGTAGCTGTATCCAGGTGGATTAGCTTCATTTAGAGCCACATACTCGTCCTCTTAGATCAGGAGTTTGATATACTCTGTTTAACTGAAACCTGGATTAGTGATAATTTCATTAATTATCTGAGCTTCAGATCAGAGATGCCGGCTGCGCATTCAGTGTGATCCGAGTTTGTGGTCTTTGTTAATTAAATTATTAAAACACTTCCTGAGTCTTTCTACATTTTTGCTTAGTTCGGGGAACAGACATAGTCTCAATAAGGTGAACCCTGAGTGACGACTCTATGCAGCTAGCAGACGGTTGGTTTAGCCTGTCTGTCTGCTCCCTGGCCTGGGCTCTGGATTGTCATCGATTAACTAGACCTCTACTGAGACTATGAGCTATACTACAGGAAATGAGAGCAGCACCTTCCGAAGTGGGATGGACACCGTCCCGCCCTAACATGCCAGCTTTGCCCTCAAAGGTCTTCCAATTATCTATGAAGCCCACATTAAAAGAGCATCTGTTTGGTTGGAATGAAAGCCTGCTCCCACACGGCCATTTCAGGAGCCAGTTCGACGCCCACCGATTTGAAGGATATTTATTTTATTTACCTTTATTTAACCAGGCAAGACAGATTAAGAACAGGTTTCTTATTTACAACTGTGGCCTGGCATATGCTGCAAAACCTCCCAGTGCCAGATACCACAGGTCTAGTGAAGTCCAGGCTTTGACACGTCAGGGCTGTTTCGGCGCCACCGCTGAGACGTGCGCAATATTAGGCAGATGCTTCGAATGATACGGTTCATAAGTGTACACAATGTTAAAAAGAATCTGGTCCAATCTGGGTGATTTATAGCCTCGAGGTGCAGCATGCACGTTGTGGTTTTCTTTGTTTCCTTTCCACTTAAACCATTAGCTTTGTTTATGAAACAAAATTTGGGGAAGATTTAGCCGCGACAGCTTCTTAAACATCCCCGGGCTATGGGCGGCTGTGCAATTGAAACTATCCAAACATCACGGCTCACTTGCCCGAGACCACAGGCTTGCGTTTGGAATGGAAGAATGCAGACGACATGTTAATTTGTCTTGGACGTGTTAATTGCATCTTGGCGGTTTTGTTGTTTCTTGTTCCTGTAAGTAGTTTAGTCTTCTAATGAAGTGCTTAAGGCATGAGTTGACTCTGGAAAACCAGCGTGCTCGTTGAAGGTGTTCATCAGGGTTCGGTACAAACTCTGCTTTGTGCGGGTCTTGGCAGCTCAACTCCTGCTCCCGTTAATTGCCCATTCACTGCCACAAACCTTTACATGAAGTTTGTGCGAGTGTGAGTAATCAGCCGCCTAGGACACTTTTTATTTCTTTTACCTCTCTTAAATGTTTTATTATTTTTAATAACGGTGTAATGTCTGCGCTTGTTCGAGTTAATTTCTTCCAGACCAGACAATAAGAGATAATAGAGAGATTGCGATGTGATATATATTTCAGCTAATTTATGATGTCTGGTTTTATTCCCTTTTATTTGTCTGAATGTTACACAGTTCACTTTGCCCCTGCTGTTCGAGACGACGCTGCAGGTGTTGCGAGGGAAGGACCTTTTTCCATATTCAGTACTGCAGACCTTGCTGAAGCTGGTGGTGCTGGTCATCAGCACGCTGCTGCTGGTTATAGTGCGAGTGCAGGTCATCCAGTCACAGCTGCCCGTTTTTACCAGGTGAGCTGATTTCCAAAGGGGTGGAATTCAATTAATAATCTCACTCTTAAGATTGATAACCCCACTGTCTTGATTTATAATCTATTTTGATTTATAATCCTAATTTTAAGTCCCACTGTTCTGATTTGCACAATATCCTGATTTATAATCCCTCTGTCCTGATGCTGCTACTTTATATTTCTGTTGTCCCCATTAGTAATCCTTTTATTCTGATTTGCATTCCCATTAACGTAATATATAAACCTTCCATCCCGATTTATTAGCATACTATCTTTATTTATAATCACCATTTCACAATCACAAATCCCACTGCTTTATATATTATGGCTATTACAATTTATAGTTTTACTATCTGGATTAATAATCCCTTAATTTTATTATTCTTAATTGCAAACACACTGTACTAATTTCAATCACCACCATCTATTCTATTCTGATCTGACAGTTCCAGTGTCCTGATTTAAATAATGTCACTGATTTATAATCCCACAATTCCTTCATTCTAATTTATAATTTAGATTTATAATCTCACAAATCCACTGTCCTGGTGCAATTCTCAAAATACCACTTCGCAAATGCCACTTTTCCGTTTTATAATTCCACAATTTCCCTGTCCTGTTTTATAATACCACAATTCCAATATTCTGTTTTATAATCTCACAATTCTACCACTCTCCTGTTTTATAATCCCTCATTTCCACCACTATCCTGTTTTATAATTCTACAATTTCCCTATCCTAATTTATAATCTTGCAATTCCACCATCCTTATTTATAATTTTACAATTCCACCATCCTTTTATAATCCCAACAATTCCAATATTGCATGTTATAATCTCTCAATTTCACCTCTCCCCTGTTTTATAATCCCGCAATTCCACCCATATCCTGATTTATAATCCCACAATTTCAATATTGTTTTATAATTCCACAATTCCACCACTATCTTGTTGCAAAATCCCATAATTCCAATATTCTGTTTTGTAATCTCATAATTTCACTGCTATCCTGTTTTATAATCCCACAATTCCGCCCATATCCTGATTTACAAAAGCCACCATTTTAATTTCCTGGTTTACAGTCTCATTTCACCCATTTTATAATCTACTATCCTACTGATAAATAAGACATGGGGGCTGGGGATCTTTATTGGTTACAGGATTAGACTGCCCCTTATTTTAGTCGCGCATGCACAAGCTCATTCTTTAATCTGCAGTAAGTGCTTTATTCTATCCTGGCAGAGCATAATCTGGGAATACTGGGCACAGACGGGACATCTGAGGGCACAAGACACACATTTACTAACCACCATGCTTTGGAAAAAACAGCAAGGAAACCCATAGTGACACTTGTTTGACAAAATGTTCAAACAGTAACATGGGATTAAACCTGCCTAGAATCCTGAAGCTGTGGGGCAGCGACATTATTAAAAAATCTAATTACTCAGGAATTCTTCAAGCGTTCTGTATTCCTTGTAAAAAAGCTGGGGTCAGGGCCCGGGGTCAGGGCCCGGGGCCAGACGTGAGTCTGGGAGCCAAGTGGGTTAAGGTCGTTACACAGGCTGGCAATTCAGCAGTGATGGTGTGTGAACTCACAACCTTCTAATCTGAATCGTAATCATTGAGGCACCAGGGAGCCTGTTACCTGATCTGAACTACACGGTTTCTGGGTAAAATCTGAGTTCTTAGAAGAGCATAAGCCTTCAATGAGCTGAGTGCAAAAGTTTGTATACCCTTAGGCCATATTAAGGCTGAATAGTACAAGTACAGTTATGGCATTGGTGGCTGAGTGGTCATGTGGAAGGCCGGGTTCGATACCCAACCAATGCCCAATTCCAAGCCATTGGATGCAGTGCTGGTCCCAAGCCTGGATAAAATGGGAGGGTTGTCAGGAAGGGCATCCATTGTACAACTTGTTGTTGTCAAATTATAAAAATAGAAATCAAACCCAGGAACACACTGCAGCTAAGAAAAACATAAAGTTTCTAAAGGATTTGACATAACGCTCACTATGTCACGCCACAGTGGGTTTGTATTACCTGCTGTTATTTTTGCAGTTCATTCAGTAGTAACTACAAAACAGCGTCATCTTTAGAATCTGTACAGTCACTGGAATGCGCAGTCTACAAATTTGCTTCCTTGTGTAACATAAAACTAATCCTGTCTGAATAGTTCCATAAAAGCTATTTCAGTCATGTGTGTGCTTTCTAAGAAGCTTAAAGCTTAAGTCGCAGCAGGATCTTTTGAATAAAGTGGTCCCACTTGGATAACAGTTAATTAGTAGAAAACGAGTGTCATTTCGCCAGCCCGAGACGCCTTTTTGTGTGGACACATGATGGCCCATGTTGTTTTGACAAGAAGGCAGAAATTAAAATGTGACGCACCAGATAGAAATGCATCGGTGGTGCCAAGATGCGGCGTTGGCAAGTCTGCGTGGAACATCTGGCAGATTAAAAGACAACACATAGACAAAATGGCATTTATTAGAGGGTTATATTACAAACGATGATTAATTAGATAAGCAGTTCGGAATCCTTCACCCCCAGTGGTCTGTTTTTGGTCCTCTGTGTTTGGTTCTCCGACAAACATGAGCTCGCAGATGACGAAGATGATGATTAGTAGGGATGGGAAACGCGATCACCAGAGGCCAGCCGATACAATATTATCACAATACAGATGTGTGCAGATTCAACTTTTAATGTGCGAACATCCGTTCATTTGTAACGCCGTTACAAGCAACAGTGGTTTGGCTTTTTGTGGTCTGAGGGTGCACTTAAAGAGGTTTAAATGGTTCTCTTAAAGACAATCATTACCATTGAACTTGAGAGGAAACGGCAGAGTATGGAATGGAAACATCCTTGCTGACCAAGTAAAAGTTTAAACCATCAGCTGGAAAATTCATTAGTGCATACAGTTTTCTGGTATTCTCATCTCAAGGGTCAGTATTGGAACATTATCAGTAAAGGTTCAACAATCAACAATGTATGTTATAAAGACTCAACTTTGGATTAAACAGGGAGGACCGCTATACGAGGACGTCATGATCTCGCATGACGATGCACGTCTACACATTTCTGCCCACACTGTCCACACTTTGAGGTGTTAAAGCCTCGCTGTAGTCCAGATCTTGCTCGATCAGACTTTCACCTATTTGGTCCCCAGAAAGCAGCCCTACGAGGACAAAGATTAAATTCTGCTGAGGGAGCGAAGACAGCGGTACATTCAGTAGTTGTCCAGACCTTACTGCCGCGGGCTTTAATGAAACGGTTTCAAGCTCGTTAAAGTAAGTCAGACATCTAAAACAAAGTCTCATACTTTGGGTTTCATTTAATCGCAACGTTTATTGGATTTGAAGAAGCGTGATTTATTTAACCGGCGTGTTCGTAGGTTGCTAGAACATGCTCTTCATTAAGCGTCTACAAATGACGGGTGAAACAGATTAGAGACCTGTGCGGGACGGATTTTTCCGTCCCGCTCCTGCCCGCTCCCGCAACATTCTGTCCCGCTCCCGCAAAAATATATATTATTTTCTCCCGCTCCCGCCCGCAGTATTCAAGTTTTGTCCCGCTCCCCCCCCCGCAAAAATCCCGCAGGTAAACATTTAAATAGTTTTATTTTTATTTTTTAGGGAAATGGCGCTGACCAGGGCGGGGTATATTGAGTATAGAACCGCTAAATAATACAGTATTTGTTTAAAAATAAATCAATTTTAAGATAATTCCATTTTGTTTAATGTTATTCTCCCGCATCCCGCACATACATGAGGACCTTCCCGCCCGCACCCGCATTCGCCCATCAAATTTTGTCCCGCAGGAGTGCAGGTCTCTAAAACAGATGCATTCCAGTGTGATGTGCTTTCATTAACCTTGTGCTGGCTCCAGCCAGGTTTTATACGTTATACGCTGCATTAAACAAACTCTTCTGCAGGTTCGCGCACATGTAATTTTCTCTCCAACTCAACACATCAAATATTTTATTTTTTTTTTTATTTTTTTTTACTTTCTCTTATTGAAAGAACACAGCAAAACCTTCTGCACTGGCAGTTTACACACTTGCAGCAGGCCTTCAAAGGAATTATTTAGAAAGGATCAAATAAAAGAAAAAAATATATATTTTGCAACAGACATTGTTGAACTTCCCCTAATAAAATGCTTTTTCATTTATTAAATTTAACTGATTTTAATAAACTTTACATTGTGTGGCCTGTACCCTGTTAAACCCCAGCTGTCCATCGAGGTCGCTGCACTACAAGCACATGTCACCGTTCCTTGTTGGCTAGGCCTGCAGTTCTGCTGATCGAGAGCGTCTGATCAGACAAGTCTGTTGCAGGTTCGATAACCCGGCGGCCGTCAGCTCCACGCCAGCCAGGCAGCTCACCTTCAACTACCTGCTGCCCGTCAACGGCTGGCTCCTGCTTAACCCATCCGAGCTTTGCTGCGACTGGACCATGGGCACCATTCCTCTGGTGGAATCTGTACTGGACCCACGCAACCTGGCAACCCTGGTCTTCTACGTGCTGCTGGGCCTCCTGACCTATCACAGCGTGCGACATGCTCACAGCTCCGCCAAGACCGTCCTCATGGTAAGGCAGATTACGGAGTGTAATCACAACATGTGACTGTCACATGCATGCAATCACAATTCATGTTAAAGTGACCTGCTTGGATAGAATGTTGGTGAACTATTATTGTCGCGTTTACATAGGGTTTAATATGATGTTGGCCCCACCCCCTTTGCAGCTATAACAGCATCAACTCCTCTGTGAAGGCTTTCTTCAAGCTTTAGGAGAATGTTTGAGAATTTCTGACACTGATGTTGGATGAGAAGGCCTGTCTCACGGTCTCCGCTCTAATAAATGTTAAGGTTGTGGCCTGTGCACCATTGTACAAAGCATGTTGGAACAGAATTTGTCCATTCCCAAAGTTAGGAAGCATGAAATTGTCCAAAATGTCTCTGTATGCTGAATCATGAAAAGTTCCTTTGACTGAAACTAAGGGTCCGAGCCCAACCCCTGAAAAACAACTCTACACGTTCCAACATTACTGCGCACCAGTGCACAAAGCAACGTCCATAAAGACACGGAAGAACTTGACACTTATGGAGGACTAAACGTGACATAATTATAAATAAATAAATGTGTGAATAAATAAGTAAATACAGAAATAAATAAATACCGCCTTATCAGGCATACAGCAATAAAGAAATAAATGTGGAAATACAGAAATTAATATGTAAAAATGTGGAAAATCTAAAATAGATAAAAAAAATGTGACAACACAAATAATTAAATGAAGAAATGTGGAAATTCAGAAATAAATAAATCTTGAAATATGTTAATAAACGAAAATCCAACAGCCCCAATTCTAGAACTGTTTTCTGAACCGCTTCCAATCTGACGTCTTTCATATTTCTCAAAACCTGAGTTTTTAACAGTCTTAACGGTGGGAAGACGCGCAACTGAGGGCGAAGGTAGTCACGCCACGATCGTGTTTCCTGCGCAGCCTTTAAATTCGCTGACAAACTGCAGAGAAAAAATCCTCAGAATGCAGGGCTGGAGCAAAGCTTTTACAGTTTCCCTTTGGGATTAATAAAATACCAGTGGGATCAGTCACATGCTTTATCATCAAACATTAAACATATAAAAAAAAAAAAAAAGTCTGTACACTTATGCAACTAGTTTTGTAAACAAGTTTCCCCTTTTCATTTTTCCCCCTTTAAATCTTTAAAAAAAAAAAAAAATTCCTACAGTAGAATTGAAATGGTTGCCAGACCACATCAAAGTTTGAAAACAGTTCTGCCTGATTAACGCTGTATATTTAGCCATTTTTACCTGGGGTGTGTAAACTTTTTATATCTGCTGTACGTGTTAAATATCACCCGCATTCTGGACAACACTTTGTGTGTGAACTTGAATCGAATTATTTGGGTAAGTCCAAACAGGCTGTATTCACCAGCTCAAAAGAACACACACACACACACACACACACACACACATGCAAAACAAAGGAGTAATTTCAGAGCCAATTTACGTAACCTTCCAGCTGAGATCCATCTCTGTAGCTGCACAGCGGACTCGTGTTACGGACTCGAGTTCCTATCGCAAAGTATTAGTGTCAATAGAAATTGCGTTTGAACGCAGCGATTTAGGAGAGGAAGCGGAAACTGTGGCGCTAAATCAGATCAGGGATTAGCCAAAGAAGTAGCGCTTTCAAGTGCAATAGGGCACGAACGGGCCGAGCGTCGTGCGGCGGCACGGCTAAATGCTCTCATTGTTCCTGCTCAGACAGGGCTGCGCCGTTCTCGATGCTAATCGCCCTTAAAAAAAAAAAAGAAAAGTAAAATAAGACAATTTGCACGGCTTTGTCTGGGCCACAAGAACAATTATGAGGGCGCTGCGATTAAAACCTGAGCAAAGTAGACGATTAAGGTCATGCGGATCCTTTTTTGCAGGTTTAAGCCTGCTCGCTTTGATTTATTTAAAAACAAACGATAAGTCAGGATAAAAGGTCTCCCAATACCCCCCCCCCCCCAACACCTTGCGAGAATGATTTTTCCCTGACGATAGTGAGTTTAGTTAAAGCGCTCTGTTGCACAACCTTCCCTCATATTTTTAGCCTTTAGCATAACTAGTGTGACTAAATTTATGTGTTTATTGAACTGCACAAGATATGATAAATAACCGGGTCATTCATCCAAGCGGAGAACTTCTTTAAAGAGAATTGCTGTGGGATTTGCTTGTCGGGCGACTTCAAACGAACAGCGTTATCAAGACGGGAGGTTTTAATATATACATGTCCAGGTGCGAAAAGCTTTTAATCTAAAACCAACAGGGACTTGAACCCTCAACACCGCTCGCTGATGATCAAAGCCGTCGGAGATGACCCCGTACTGTGCCTCATGATGTTGCCACAGGAACATTCTGGAAGACCTAGTGTCCAGGGTGTCACGACTCCTGAGGATGGCGGAGCGAGGCCAGTCCAAACAGATCTTGTGCAACCTGTGGAAAGCGCGTTAACTGTATGGGTTTGTGGTGAACTTTGGCACGCCGCCCGTTAACGCTAGTTTGTCGTCTCGCTGTGTCAACGAATATCCAGCGGAGAAAGGAAGTTCACCGAAGACACCCGGGTGATGGATGTTATCGCATTGTCAAAGTTGAACTTGTTGAGAGGAGAAGCGGCGACATTCCGAACTTGTGCAACCGCAGGAACCGTCGGGTCAAACACATGTAGCCGGCGCTGCAGGAAGATATAATCTTTTATGACAAAAGAAAAAAAAGGGGAAACGAAGGGGGGGGAAAAACCCACACACAAACACACACACACACACAGCCTGTAAAGCTCTTCCTGGTATCAGGCGCTGAAAGGAATCTTTGCGGAAAATATAGAAACTGCATTTCCAGCTAAGCATGAAGCGCCTGATTCACTGAGCACAAAAAGCCCTCACCAGCTGCACAACAGCTCCTACACCATGACTGCAGAGGGGTGCGCAAATTATTACCTCACCTTGAAAGTCAAGCACTTATTGGATAGAATGAGAATCTGGTTCTCATCATGATTGCGACGTTGACGAAATGTATTATCGCTATAATCGTACAGTGATGTGCTATAATTCTGATAATCTATAATATAATAATAATAATAATAATAATAATAATAATAATAATGGGTGTGTTCATATTATCATGCTGAAGTGATGCAGTTCCTATTTTTCCCCCCAAAATCAGATTTTTTAAAATGGTTGTCTGAAGGCAAAGAGCTATTGTGAACCCTTAGTTCCAACGCTGCATCATCCGCGTTTTTTTTTTTTCTAGATTGTCTGTAAATTTGACCTCTGCGCTCCGGCCAGTCGGCTAGTGGTTATTACGAGGAAGAAATAAATGTGGCTTGATGGTGTGTTTACCAAGAACGAGGACTGTGAAAGCTAGAGGAACGTTAAAGGAATAAAATATCAAAATGGGTGTTGAATCCTGTGTGGGTGTGTGTGTGTGTGTGTGTCAGGAGCCACATCGGAGTCCACCTGTTGAACCAGACTACCGGGTGTGGCTCGTGCCCGAGTTGGAATGAAAACCCGAACTGGACACGATCTCTCGGCGCCTGGTAAAATGATTTAAAACCCCGTTATTAACTTCAAAAGCTGCACGGTTTGAGCTTCATCACAAAACACAAGGCCGCGTTTCTGAGTGGTTTGGAGCTGCAATAAACTTAAACACGACGGTTACATTGTAGACTTTGGCGCCTCTGTTCTATGATGTGGTGATACTGGAGACAGCTAAACAATTTTAAATAAAATTCTTTTTTTCTTTAGTTGGTTACAAATAGGGGCTGCACTATTTAAATGTAAAAAGAAATCAAATAGTGCACATATTAAACGTGTTTTAAAATGCGATATTTTAACTGTTAAATGTACCGTTTGCATCCAAGTGATTTTTTTTCCCGCACTAAATAAAATGGATTTTAAGGGATTGCAAGGGATGGTTCTCAATATTTATCCCCTTCAAATAATTAAAAAAAAAATAAATCTATGTAAATTCCTGAAATTTTGGTGTAATAAGTTTTTTCCCCACTTTTGTTTAGTGATTTATTTCCTACTTTCTAGAACAATAATGGCGATTTCAAACCTGCGGAATATGGAATTGTGTAATTAACAACATAAACAGTCAATACAGAGACAATACTGTTCTTGCAAGAACTGTTCCAGAACAGCTGACGTTCAAGTGTGTTTGTAAACCCCATCAAGCTCCATGATGAAACTGTCTCTCATGAAGACTTTCCCAGTTGGAGTTAGAATAAGGGGGGGTGTACAAACTTTTGATTGGTAAAGCCTTTCTCTAGGACCTTCTGATCAGTTAACCCAGAGCCTGACCTCACCGAGCGACCACCGCCCCAGGCTTTATTTAATTTAATGAATTTAATTTTAAGGACCACAGATTTTGTCAAACTATATTTCCAGTGTTTACTGTAATATATTGTTGTGTGTATTTTATTTTAACTCATGAAAGAGTGAATTAGATGAAATCACAGCCCTGGGCATGGATGACTTGTTACAATGGTTTTAACAAGTTGTAACATTCCAGTGGTTTTACCAGTGGTTTTAAATGTGTTTTTTTTTGGCTTTCCCTAAGAACTGGAGAAGTTCCACCACTACATGTTTAATCGTTTATGCCGTTTACACAGAGCTCTCCTTTTTACGCTCCTGCTGATCCCGCGGCGAGTGATACTAACGCCGAGACCGTCCTTTCTCTCCGTCAGGCCCTGTCTCTGATCGTTCTGCCGTTCATCCCAGCGTCCAATCTGTTCTTCCCCGTGGGCTTCGTGGTGGCCGAGCGTGTGCTCTACGTCCCCAGCATGGGCTTCTGCGTCCTGGTGGCTCACGGATTCAAGAGCTTGGCGTTACGAGGGTAAATCCGTCAACAGGTTTATGAATTATAAGAACGAATGGCTTTTTCAGCTTTTTGTTTGTCTTTTTTAAATGCAGTTAAAAAAAAAAAAAGATTCCCACACGACTCGTAGTTTAACAGTGAGAAATAAATGAGTGGATACACTTTTAAATCCAACTTCATAAAATCCAAATTCATAAAATGAATAAAACAATAAACCCCACGGATGAAGAAATGTGATGAAATGCAGCACGCAAACTGCTTCCAAAGCACAAAGGATCAACAATCTAGTCTGAAACTGAAATGTGTAACTTTCCCGAGCCCAGAATAAAAAAAAAAAAAAACGCAACTTGGAATTCCTACTCAGAAACTTAGGACCTTTCGTCAACCCTGAGTTCAGTAAGTACCATCAGAAACCTTTACAGCTTGAGCTCTGATTGTTACAAAACAAAGACTGCAGTAATAACCATTAATAAACGTCACCTCCAAATATAAATTGACTCAACTATTACACTTTTTTTTTTTTCTGAACAAAGTTTTTGCTCGACCCCAACTGAAACCCCATCTTTTGTCTATTTGCCTCTCCAACTATATTAAATAATAAACATATACGGTATAAACATTGTATCAAATCTCTATTTGTAATATCAATTTAATGACGTCGTCACGATGTCATCCGTCCGTCCACTCGTCAGCAAACTTACACTGATGTTCCATCCTCTTTTGTGTACACACACACACTTTTTTTTTTTTTTTATTTATTTTATTTTTTTTACAAGATATATTCAGGTTATGTAAACATGATGGGTGTTCAATTCAAACCAGGACTTTTGATTGCGCAGAATAACCGAAAAACTCCTTTTATTTCTCTATATAGTCCCCCGCTACACTAGTGCACTTCTCTCAGAGTTTCACTAGTGCTTGGACACCATCAAGGTAGAACGTTCTCTCAGTACACTGGAGCCGTGATCAGACTGCCTGCTTTGCATCTGAAACGCCGGCCTCTGGGGAACTAATTTAATGGCCCAAACATGCGGAAATGGCTCGGAGCGAGGTCAGGACTGTACAACGGGTGTAGCAGTTATTCATAGCCGAGTTGCTTTTTCCATGAAAGGAGTTCCTGACATGACATGAAGCAGGCAGTCTGATCACGGCTCCAGCTTATATAGAGAAATAAAGGGAGTTGTTGTGTTGTACTGCACAATAGAGACCTGGTTTGACTTTAATTACGCCTTGTAATTTGTCAGTGCTAGAATTTCAAATGTGCATTTTGAATTAAAGCCAATCCAAGGCCTAAGGTCAAGTTTTGTAATTATTATTCTACTGCTTAAACAATTCGAACTTCAGTCCTTTCTCACATGACTAATTTGTTGGGATTGTGCCACTACAAAAAAATGCTTCTTTTTACCCTTAATAATAAATTATATTAATTGATAATTCATTGTTAACATAACTATTGGTTAAGAAAAAATTGTGGAATTTGCAACTTGATCTGTTTTCCACATATTACGACACTGTATTTGTGTCGTATTGTATTTCAGATATAAATGACAATTTGCTAGAATTTCAAATGTGCATTTAAAAAAATATATAAATTAAAGCCAATCCAAGGCCTAAGATGACTCGCATCCATATTTGTGCGCACTGTGATTGGTTAAAAAATTGTACAATATGGTGAGTTGGCCAACATTCAAACCCCCAATTATGTCATTTACATCTGAAATACATGTTAATGTTCAGTGTCGTATTATGTGGAAAACGGATCAGGTTGCAAATTCCACACATTTTTCTTAACCAATAGTTGAATATGTTAATAATAAATGATTAATTGATTATTCATTGTTGAGGGTAGAAAGTAGCATTTTTTTGTAGTGGCACAATCCCAACAAATTAGTCATGTGAGAAAGGAATGAAGTTCGAATTATTTAAGCAGTAGAATAATAATAATAATAATGATGATGATGATGATGATGATAATAAATATGTGCATATGGCGAGCATGTGAGTGCATGTTTGGCAGACGTGTAAATCACACCAACATTATTTTGGGTTTTGTTACTGAGTGAAAACTCTCTTCTTCTGTATGTGTGCAAAATTGTTTTTTTGCTCCTATAAACTTTCGCCTGCCCACTCGTCAGGGTTCCCAGATCACACTGGTTAAAACTGCCAATGCTGAAAATCAGTTCTAGAAGTCGTTCGTTCGGCTAATTTTATGCACCTACAATTCTTTCACTTTTAATTACCCTGAGATACATTTTCCAGTCAAAGGTAATGAAGAAAAAAAAAACAGTTAATGGATATGTGAGCTACGGAGAATTATTATTATGCCAAACAAACATCGGTTATTAAAATTTGAATCAATTAAATTCCTCACGCCCATTTAATTGATTGATAATTAACCATTGTTCAGCTACATTCTTCACGGCAGTTTATAATTAACTGATGAACATCTCTAGAATCTATAAAAGAATGTGTTGAGAAATCCACATCGATCATTTAGACTGAAAAACTAGAATTTACAATCGAACACCAGGATGAAGGATGATTAACCAGGTAACTAGTAGTGAACACGTAGGCCAATATTTTTGTATTTCTTTTTCCGGAGGCCATATTTGGATTTTGTTTTGCTTAAATTTTACACCCACAAAATTTATACTCCTAATTGAGTTAATTTTCCCAAGTGCGTATTACTGTGTGTGGTTTTATAACGCTGTTTAATGGCGCTTTTCCACTGCATAGTACGACACGACACGGTTCAGTTCTACTCACTTTTGGGGGGTTTTCCACTGGGAACAGGACCTGGTACCTGGTCCTTTTTTTAGTACCACCTCAGCCGAGGTTCCGAGCGCACCGAACCGTTACCAAAACGTGACGTGTAAACTCTGCCGGTCACCGATTGGCCGGAGAAAATCGTCATTACTGCGTCACTGAGCTTGCGACACGAGACACAACAGAACCGCTATATTTAGAAACAGCCAGAGAAGGATCGCACGCACCTTTTTGTATTAACCAAAAATTTTCTTTGGCTGCCATCAGCCTCTTTTGAAACAAACTCCTTCGTCTCGCTGTTAAAAACATCCACATGCCGAGAATGAAGAACACCATGCCGTCGATATGCTCCATTGTTGTGTGTTTGTTTGTGGCGCGTTTACGCTAAAGCGTTACTAAACTGCAGTGGAAGCGCAAACCGAGCCGAACCGAAGTGAGTTGAACTGAACCGTGTCGTGCCGTACCATGCAGTGGAAAAGAGGCATAAAATATCTCACCCTGGCACGCGTAACTCATCGGCTTTCCTCCTCTAGGGCTCTGAAGAAAGTCTCCTGGCTGGTTATGGGTGTCCTCCTAACCACGCACGCCATGAAGACGTTCTACAGGACATGGGACTGGGAGTCGGAGTACACCCTGTTCACCTCTGCCTTAAAAGTATGACTCATCTTAAACGTTCTAAAAAAAAAATAAAAAAATTTCTAAAGAAAGCAAAAACAAAACCTCCATGTCCTCGTGGTTGTGTGAAAAATGTTCGAGTTTCTTGGACTAGTATTACAAACACCCGTGTTGCATGAAAAAAATGAGAATGAGGAAATTTTGACTTTTTCTCAAGGTCAAGTTGGTGTCTTGTTCACTTTTTCCATTTCCACAAAGACGGCGTGCTATCATGTATTTTATAACTGACAGTAATCTGAGCTTGTCTGTTGATGATTCCGTAAAGAATTACGGAAATAATTTTGACTTTTTGATCTTGTGTATGAATATATTCTTGGCAGGAATACCAAGTTTTCCTCAAATTTTTTTCACTTTTTATCCAGCCACGTATCGGCATATAGCCGCAGCGGCCCGTGACCAGGTTTTCCCAGGCTCATGTTTATCTTTATCTCCACATTATCACACAAGATCAGAAACCGCCACTGAGAACAATGTGGTTCTGGTTAACCTCCATGTGAATACCCAGTGCATTCTGACTGCCGTAAAATAAATAAATAAATACCAATAAACAAATAAGATTGAGTCAACCCAGAAAAGGGGAAAGAAGTCAAGACCGAGTGGACGGTGGAGGAGTGCTACTGAAATTATCCTTATTATGTCCTTATTACTAAGTCGTCACACCTGCATTTTTCTTCTCCCCCTAACGACGACTGCTTTTACCCCTCTCCCTATCTTCATATCTTGATATAATCAGGAGCATCCATTTGTGATATCAGGTCAGAGGTTAATTGTGGAGATGTGCGTGTGCTGCTAACCTCTCAGCGCCGTGTCTCCGGGTCGTCTGGCAGTGCGTAGAACGCGGCATGCTAGCGCCTGCAGCACAACACAGGAGCAAGCATTAGGACTTTTACTGCACAAGAAATTGATTAACCCTCGTAAAAGTCGCACAGAACGAGCAGAGTTTTATAACGTCATCATTGTTAGGAAGTATGATAAGAATTTAACTAACTAATGCACATATTTCCTCCTAATTATCAGCAGAGGTTTAAGGATTTGCACTCTGTTCAGGATTAGATTAATTTCCATCTTGAAGAAAATGTTAGGACTGAGAAGAGACTCCATTCATTCTAAATGCAAAACAGTGTGCATTATCAAAAGTGGGTTCTTTATTAAGGTGGTTATTTTTATTCGTATTTGTAGAGAAATATTTTTAATACCAACTTTTGATAATGCGATACCTGGACACGTGATTATTCGTGCAGTTATTTCATTTATAATACAAAATATCTGGTACCTACAACCACGCCATGATCAAAGTTCCAGAGAAAATTTTTCATTTCCGTTATCCATTTATAAATCAAAAACCTTGTCTTTAATAACCGCTTCTGTTCTGTTTGAACATTCTTGATCGGATCTAAAGGAGTTCTTTGGAAACAGCACGCACGAGCAACTAAACGAAAAGTTTTCCCTCAAATGCCTCTGATTTGGTTAATACTTCAATTGTTTCTGCATCAATTGTTTATGCATTTATATAAATATAAATAATGTTCTCGTACACGCCTAATGTCCTCCGTATCCTAATGTAACCTTGAGGTGTAACCTAAAATTGCCTTCCACCAGGTGAACAAGAACAATGCCAAGCTCTGGAACAATGTCGGCCACGCTTTGGAGAACCAGAACGATTATGAGCGAGCGCTCAGATATTTCCTCCAGGCTACAAGAGTACAACCAGGTATGAGTCACAAGCGAGCGTTCTCACACACACACACACACACACACACACACTCACACACTCACACACTCACACACACACACACGCGCGCGCGCACGACACCTCCCGCGCAGAGGAGCGCGGAAAGCTACAGACCGGTTGAAAGCACCTGATGGTTTTATGGTCCAATCAAGTTTAGACGAGTGGAGAGTCTGGAAGCCCTTGCTGGAAATGTCTGAGTCGTTTAGTTAATTAGAAATTTTAAATTAAATATAATTCGTCTCGGACGAAGTTAAGCACATGAGATGTTGTTTTTGGAAGCGGCTCGATAGTCACGATGTTTATGCCTAGAGCTGCAGGTTGTAGAAAAATTCAACATAAAAAAAATTAAAAAGATGTTATAAAAGCAGACTTTGGCGTTCGTTGGGCAAATGTAGATCTGAGAACATAGTTAAATTTTACAGCTGCCAGTACACACACACACACACACACACACACACACACACACACACACACACACACACACACACACACAAGTGACTCTGGACACTTTGTCCATGCTGTTTTTGGTTAGTGCTTCCTGAGCTGTCTATTCACCCTCCCCTCCCCCCCACACTATATTTATGAATCCGCTTGCTTTTCATAACACTGAGGTTTCCAGACGTGACGATAGAGTTATCAGTTTCACACCGAACTGCAAAAACACACACACACATTCGAACACACTCTTCTATAATTCAAGAAAGCTCGTCGTATCGCAAGTTCATCTGTCGGCAAGCCATCCAGGTGTTACGGGAAAACTGGTGGCGGTAGTTTGGTGTAACGTGCATGGGATGTACAGTATCGCTACGGTGTTTGTTTTGCTCGAAGCGTCTTTGATATTTCCTTCTGCTTTTTCCTAGACGACATCGGCGCACATATGAACGTCGGGAGGACGTACAAGAACCTCAATCGATCCAAGGAGGCCGAAGAGGCGTACATGGTCGCAAAATCTCTTATGCCACAGGTATGAGATGAAACCGTTTTTTAATTGGAGAGCTGAAAAATAAGTAAAAAAAATAAAAGACAAATGTATTGTTGAACACATTTGAAATAAAATGACAGCAAACAGGATGTCTGGAGCAACGAGGATTTCTTATCAGGCTTAAAGGTTAGCACACACGCCCCCTTCTTACCCGGACACGCCCATCACTCTGGAACAGGCTCAGTCTGGGCTCATCAGATGAGTCACATGACCATTTTCACAAGTCCGGTCCTTACACTCTCTAGCAAAAGTGAAGCCTTTTTTCTGACGAGTCTCACTAACAAGTGGTAATATTATTTGACCTAATTTGGGAATTTTTGGCAGCTAATATTAATACAACTTTAAAGCATTATTATAATAATAATAATAATTATTATTATTTTTGGCCTTATTTGTTTTGTTTTTTATGCAGTATATCTTAATATAACTTAAAAAAATATTACTATTTGGCCTTATTTGAGTTTTTTTTTGTAGTATATATTAATATGACTTAAATATTAATTGTCCTTATTTGGGTATTTTGGGCAGCATACATTAATACAACTTTTTAAAAAAAATTATTTGGCCTTATTTTTATTCATAATTTTTTCTCAGCATATATTAATATAACCTTAAAGAAATGATTATTATTATCAGCCTTATTATGTAATTTTTGACATGAAGGGTGTGTAAACGTTCGTACTAGGCGCTCGCTCTTCTTAAGCGCATTCAGGCGTCAGGTGTTCGAGTCAAGTCTGTGCTTGTTCGCTGCTCGTTCAGAAAACTTAATGACAACGTTGGTAATCCTTCAGATAATCATCAGCGCTGCGAGAGCTCGAGTTAAACGCGTCGTAAAACCCGATCTGAGCTTAATGACGCGCTAAAGGAGTCGAACAGGAGGCCCGAATACTGGTGTGAAGTAGTCACGATTGATAAACAGGCTCTTGGCGCGCGAGCTAACGCGCAAAATGTCGGCCAGGATAAATCACGCATTTACTCCCCATCGGTTGTGAAACGCGGCCTCGCATAAATTCAGCTTCAAGGCGTGGGAGACGGATTTAGACATTAAAACAACAGCGATTTGGCCGTGCTAATTGTGTAATTCTCACGCCAACTGCAATGCCTTTGTTCCAATCCTAATGTCATCGGCCTCTTGTTCTGCCATGGGGGGGTAATATTTCTTTTTTCTTTTTAAAATATTGCGTCTCTATAGAATCTTCATGGTGAACTCCGTGTCTGTTTAACCATTTAGCTCTTCAGACTGTTTTTACGACTGCGGTTTATGATTTTGTAGTTTTTTTTTTTTTTATCTGCATTAATGATTAACAACGAAGAAAAGACTTTAAAGATCCTGATATGCAGCTGTGTAACAACAAGACCTCATTTTTTTCTCGAAATGATACGATCAACGAATTAGATCAAAGTTTAAGATAATTTGGGTTTTAAATCAAACGTTAAAACCCAGAAACATACAGTGGCAAAAACATGTCATGAAGATGGCATGATAGCTTGTTCATGTGTAATTCCATAAAGTTTTAAGTTAAGCCTTTGTCACATATACATTACACACAGTGAAATTCTTTCTTCGCATATCCCAGCAAAGCCAGGGTCAGAGCATAGGGTCAGCCATGATACAGCGACCTGGAGCAGATAGGGTTAAGGGCCTCACTCAAGGGCCCAACAGTGGCAACCTGGTGAAGCTGGGGCTCGAACCGCTGACCTTCTGATGAGTAACTCAAAGCCTCAACATACTGAGCCACAAATGATCAAATTGCCCGTATAAGTGGTCCACAATTATAATTATACACAAAAACAAAGTTTACGTTTACTTACTTTAAGTTAGTTTACCTCTTTTCACTTAAACTCATCCAGAGGAGTCCAGGAGAGTCACAAGTCCAAAAAAGGTAAACTGGTCATGTGCTGTAGGTGGGAGGGGCATTCTCTTTCTTTCCTGTCAATCTCAGCAACCCTAACTTCTGTGACCTCGGGTATGTGGAAGAGGGTGGATAGCACTTTCTTGTGTGTGCACTGTAACGCGATGTTCATGGTCGTTATCGTTCATGTTTCAGTTAGGACTTTTAAAGCTTTTTTTCCCCCCTTCAAATTGACTTTAAAATTGAATAAAAAAATTTACAGTTTGTCATACAAATTATTCTGACATAAAGGTAATAAAAACGCTTTTATTATAAAATGCTCAACTTTGCAACAGGAACTGTGACTCCAGTTTATCACCCCTACCCTGTAACTGATTGTTTTTCAGTGATTTGTTTTTCATTATTAGTCAGTTCAGTGACTTAAAGCCATTTGTCTTCTGTCCAGGTCATTCCAGGGAAGAAGTACGCGACCCGTGTGGCCCCCAACCACCTAAATGTTTACATCAACCTGGCGAACCTGATCCGAGCTAACGACTCGCGGCTGGAGGAAGCGGACCAGCTGTACAGGCAAGCCATCAGCATGAGGCCAGACTTCAAACAAGCCTACATCAGCAGGTATAAACCACAGAGCCGTGATATCAGCCTGGATTTTGTGAACTGCGTACTGAAGTTGCATTTACTCTCGTTCCGTGTGCTTTGTTGTGTCCGGGGAAAGAGACGTTTTTGGCGCCTTTACGAGACCAGTCACTGAAATTGGAAATAACTCCATTTAACAGAAATGGGATGATTGGAATTTGGAAATAAGCCAAGTAGATTCCATGTGAAGCCGAAAGGAACTGATGGCTCATGGGCCTGATTCATAATTTCTCATGAAGTTCTCAGTCTCCTTCTCTGCTGTTCATAAATCACTTTTAGTATCATGTCGGTGCTCTTTCTGACGTTCGCGACAGGACTGTTGCAGGAAATTGCTGAGACGGTTCAGGCGCACACCAACGCTAATTAGCCGTAACGTTAAAACCACCCGATCTCTCATGCACGATCTCCATAAGACCCCTGAAGGTGTACGATGGTCCCTGGCACCAAGACGATAGAAGCCAGATCCTCCATGGTGGGCCTCCATTGGTTTGGATTTGAATTTGAACAATGTACAGACCATCCCACAGACTCCTGATGGGATTGAGTTCTGGAGAATTTGGAGACCAGATCAAGACCTCAAACTCATGTCATGTTCCTCACACGGTTCCTGAACAGTGTGTGAATTTCCCTCCTATTAAAAAGTCCAATGCCGTTATGGGACACTGTTCCCATGGAGATGTTTTCACTATGTGAGGTAGGTAGTATGTGAGATCATCACACCACCTCTGCCGGCTTGCCTCATTCCCATAGTGCATCCTGGTGGCATCTCTTTCCTACACACACACAGCTTGTTCATCAGACCAGGCCACCTTCTTCCATTGCTCTACAGTCCAGTTCTGACATGCTGCTTGTGAGGGTAGACTCTCTCCAGAGGATGCAGCCTTCTCACTGAAGCGGGTAGCTCTTAGCTTAGCCTTCGCTCCTCAGTGGACCTGTTGCACCCATGTCCTTGTTGCCGGATTGCTGGTTGTCCTTCCTTAATGCACTTTTGGTAGGTTCTAACCAGTGCGTTCCAGGAACACACCACAAGACTTGGAGTTTTGGAGATGCTCTGACCCAGTCATCGCAACATCACAAGGTGGCCCTTTTTAAAGTTGCAGAGATCCTTAGACTTTTGTCTTTACTTCCTGACCGTTCACAGTGCTGATGATAAATTCTGTAATCTGATTGGTCAGGCCGTGTTGGTAAATTGTTGTTCCATCAGAGCAACTCGAGAAGAATTCAAGGGCTGTGAAAGGTTTGTATGAATGCGCTTGTTCAAATGCGTTACCGTTTCTATAGTAACAGCTTTTTTTCTTTCTTTTTTTTAAATTGATATTTATTTATTTATTTATATAATTTTGTTAGTAATCATTTGAGCGGCGGTAATAAAATTCATATTCTCGTAAGAAAAAATTTGCCCAAATTATGTCTCTCGATAAGAGTATGTTCATAAACATTTCTTCTTGTTTAAAAAAAAAAAAAAAAACTTTATATATATATACTTTAACTTTATTATAAAAAGTTATAATTCAGACCAATATTCAGTTTATTATACTTTTCTTTTCTTATCAATGATAATAATTCTATGACTGGCCCTCGCACTGATAAATTTTTTTTTAGTATAATCTTGTTTTTTAACAATTTTTTAGATCTTTTATTATAATTTGTTTGTTTATTTTTTGTAAGGAGTCTCCAGTGTCGCCACTGAGACCCTGGAGACTCCTTACAAATGTAATGTGATTATATTACGCGATCGTATATTATGTTATATAAACATATACTGTATACAGTATTGAGCTACACAGTACTGTTAATATTTTATCTTTTGACACCCAGATAAAGTTTCAGGATTGTATTTCTCCGTACTGTTGTTGTGCGTAGAGGTGAGCTCCTGCTGAAGATGAACAAGCCCGGCGAGGCAAAGGACGCCTACTTGCGAGCGCTGGAGTTGGACCGCACCAATGCCGATCTGTGGTACAACCTCGCCATCGTGAACATCGAGATGAAGGACCCTTCAGAAGCCCTGAGGAACTTCAACCGCGCGCTGGATCTCAACCCACGTCACAAACTCGCCCTTTTCAACTCGGCGCTGCTCATGCAGGAATCCGGTGGGTGTGGCTTCCTGAGAGAAAAAAAAGGGGAAACAAAGTTTGCACAACCATTTAATCTCGATCGGTATTTACTAATCTCGATTAGTAAATACCAAAGTTATGTTTAACAGTAAAAGTAAGAGCATCAACACAATGTGGTGTTCAGGACTAAACAGCTGTGTGTCCATAAGAAAACCACTTGTTAGTAAGTTGCATCAGAAAAAAGGCTTCAGACTTTGGAGCGATGGAAAAAGGTCATGTGATCTGAAGAGTCCAGATTGACCCTATGCCAGAGCGATGGGCGTGTCAGGGTAAAAAGGGAAGAGCATGAAGCGATGCACCCATCATGCATAGTGTCCACTGTACAAGTCTGTGAAGTCTGAAGTATTATGATCTGGAGTTGCTCCTAGTGGTGGGTCGTCTCAGAGAATGGTCCGTTCAGTCGCCCTTGCGGAATATCATAGGATCGGTACAGGAATTCATTAATCTGTTTCGAGTCTTCGGGTTTCTCCAAGTCGTACGTTCATTACGTGAGGCCCCATAAACTCGACCGATAAGCTGGAAAGAGAATTGAGTAGACTAAGGACCCAGGGAAATCATGAATTAATCTTTTTATTTTCTTTTAACATTATATTTTTGTCTTGTCTTGTTGTGTGATCAACGTTTGCGTAAGTAGTAGATGTTACTTCCCCAACCCCGAACATTTTATATAACCATTTCTGCTAAAATGAATGAAATGACGTGAAAAAAGATTCATACATTTTTTTTTTTTTTTTTGGTAAAAGGGATTCCGAGATCCGAGTTGGTAAAATGATCCGAACTTCCCATCACTAGTTGCTTCAGTTGCTCAGGTCTAGACTCAGCAACGTTATGCGGCAATAAAACAAAGTTAGCCCCTTCTTAAAAAGCCTATCCTTGATCCTCTGGATTTTAACAATTACCGGCCCATTTCAAAGCTGCCTTGTATTTCCAAAGTATTGGAAAAGGTGGTTTTAACTCAGTTAAGTTCTTTTTTGGCCAATAATGAGGTGTTAGACGTTTTTCAGTCTGGCTTCAGGGTAGGACATAGCACTGAATCAGCTTTACTGCGAGTTTCAAATGACCTATTACTCATTGCAGACTCGGGTAATAGAGGAGCTTTAGTTATGCTGAATCTTAGTGCAGCTTTTGATTTAATCGATCATGATATTCTTATCGATCGTTTGGAACATGTAGTGGGGCTGAGAGGGATGGTTTTAAAATGGTTTTCCTCATATCTAAAGGGGCGCTCATTTTCTGTTAGGGTTGGGGATTTTTCCTCGAAGTCAATTGCTTTGGACTGTGGAGTCCCACAAGGTTCAATTCTGGGACCCATTCTT
This sequence comes from Channallabes apus, assembly GCA_030522415.1. Lineage (NCBI taxonomy): Eukaryota > Metazoa > Chordata > Actinopteri > Siluriformes > Clariidae > Channallabes > Channallabes apus. The sequence continues at coordinate 40,453,286 of CM060113.1, forward strand.
TTTTCTTTGTTTCTTCCGCCATTGGGTCTTATTTTTCAAAAAACACGGTATTTCATATCATTTATACGCAGACGACATTCAGATTTATTTACTGATCAGTGCTGGAGCCTCAAGCCCTCATCAATCCTTGGTACTCTGTCTAAAGGAGGTGATCAGCTGGTTAGAGCAAAACTGCCTGAATTTAAATCCTAGCAAATCGGAATTTCTGGTTTTCGGGATGAACAATGATGACAGGGACGTAACCAATTTTCTTGGCTCTTGGAAAACATACCTTTGTACGTTTACAAAGCTGTTCATGAGCTGGCCCCGGAATATATTAAGGACTTTGTGTGTACGAACTCTTGTAGAGCACAAAGGTATGCCAATTGTTTTCAGTTGTTTGTACCGAGAACTCGTCTTAAAACAAAAGGGGATCGAGCCTTTTCAGTTGTTGGTCCTAGGCTGATGTTAGATCTGCATCCTCAGTTGAGGTTTTTAAATCGCGTATTAAAACGTATTTGTACTCTGTTGCTTTTAATTCTTGACTTTGTTTTTATGTTATGTTTGTTATGTATTTTATTCTATTTTATAGTTTCTTTGATGTTCAGTCCTTTGGTCTACGTTGTAGCATAAAGGGCTATATGACACTTGAGACTTGACCTGAATGACCAGGTTTTCATATCTTTGGTGTTTTTTCTTCCCTGATGGAACTGGAATATTCCAAGGCTCGAAGTGTAAAACAGCGGTTCTGGGAGCACATTAATTAATTATTTTATTTATTTATATATATATTTTTTTATCATATATCATGACGTCCTCCTGCGTTTCATTGGCTCTGCATAAAGTTGAATCTAATCTAATGTAATCACCCGCAGTGCTGCTTTTCTAACAGTTTGTTTAACAGTACAAGTATCGCTTTGTGCAGATCAGTTTTAATCTTTTATTCAAGAGTACCGATTGTACACCAGCGAGCGGGTCACCGCATGCTCCGCAAACGCTCGACCTGCGTGTTTAATCTCACACTCTGGAATCCAGCCTGGAACACAAGCTGTCACCGCGTGAGATTTAGGTTCTCAATAGGTGAAAAGCAGGACAGGATTATTATGTTACAACAAACGCTTGGCTTTCATGAGTTTGTCACGGCGTGTGTTTACACACCCACCCTGGAGTAATGCCGCTTTTGTCTGGAGGTTTGTACACGAGGTGTACAAGGGCTGTTCCTCCTCTCAGTCAGCTCCAAGTTGTGTGGGTGGATTCGGGAGCGGCATAGATAAACTCGTCACCCCTTCAGGGTGCAGACCTGTGTTCGTTCCTCTGGCAGGATTTAATAATAATAATAATATTAATAATTATCATGATGATGATGATGATGATGATAAAAGAAAAAAAGCAATCAACTGACCTTTTACAGAATCACAGAGATGAAAGTTTCATTTCTGACGTACAAAAACCAGAAGCTGCCAGATTCGAACGGTTCACCTTTATTTGAGTTTAGGATGATTGATGGTTAAAGTCAAACTCGATTTTTCTTTGCTGCCGTTTCTAATTCGGACTAATGAACATTTTTTAACACTTGAGCAGTGCTATAAATTTTGGCACAAAGCATCCTGGTTCGTATCCCGCCTAAGGGAGCTACTTTTACACCTTTAATTGCAGACGTCAGAATCAGACAGAAATTGATTTATTTCCTACTCGGTTTGGCCGAGATTCATAATGAAAATAATGTACGACTGAAAGAACCATTTATGTAATTGCGTGTTTTTTGCTCATCGGTCAGAAGTTGAGCAGTGATTATAATTTCAAATGGACGAGTTTATGCTAGATGAATTTCTTCTTAATTCAGTCATGGTTAATTCCCACACTGCGCCACTCAGGGGCTGACAAAATAGAATATATATATATATATATATATATATATATATATATATATATATATATATATATATATATATATATATATTCTAATTTATTTTTTTTTATGTCGTGGTAGAATGTTGCAGTTCATCTGTAATCCTACAGGTGGTGCACTCTACACTACGAACACATTGTCAGGCACCACAGCATCCAGTGTTCCAGGAGCAAATAATTGGTTTTACTTTGTTTAGAATTGTAAACAAAATCTAATAGAAACAATTTAATATGAAATCGTGATCTTTATGGAATCGCGATATAAATTGAATCGGAACCAAGGTATCATGAGAATATTGTATTGTGTGGTCCCTTGTAATTCCCATGTCTGATGTTTATATATCTCTAGTTTTTATATTTTCCCATATAAATTCTAATTAAATTAAATTTCTGTATATTTTATTGTAATTTTATATTTCATTCTCCAAATTTTTATTCTTGTGTGTTTGATGTTTTCTTTTTTTTTTTTTGTGGAGATTTTATTACCGTTTGGAAAAACGAATTTTGAATTTGATAAATCATCGATATCTTTCAGCAATTTGTTGTTCTGTAGGTGGGAGGGGCATACTGTGTCTGCCCTATCAAACACAGTGATCCTAGCCAATCATAGGCCTCCGTGAGCTCATGTACATGTTTTTTGTTTCCCGTCCCCAGTCGTTAGCTGTTGCGTTGTAGTCGAGAACGGGCTGGTTGGCTGGGAGAAGGAAAAAAGAAAAGTTGAACCAGAGCATGGATCGCGAGAAGTCGGCATAAAACAATGTGTAAATAATTCCGTGTTTGTTTTCCCCGTCTGGTCCATCAGTCAGCATGTGTGGAGCTCGTGGAGTTCTTGCCGTTCTCAGGCTCTGTCCTTGTGGCTCAGTCTAGCGGCACGCACACGCAAAAAAATAATAAATGAATAAATGAAGATGTAGCGTCTCAAAACCTCCTGGAATTTATCAAAGCCGTCGGTCAGTGGTGGACTCACTCGAGAGAGGATGGAGGAACGTACCGCTCAGGTCGCTCGCTTTCAGTACCGCAGCTGAGAGTGATTACTGCTTCCTTCCACACCGAGGGGGGGGGGGGGGGGTAACACACCAGGGTTCCAATAAAACACATTGTGTGTGTGTGTGTGTTTGTGTGTGAGTGAAAGATCGTGTCTCACAATAGTAAATTTGCGGATGTTTTCCAGCTGCTATTTTTGCCGTTCTTTCATGGTGGTATGTGGGTCAGATGAACGTGGTTAATTTTGGCGAGTGCTCCGTTTTCTGGGTGGGGTTAAGGGTTGGACGACCTATCAGATGCTGTTTTTGTGATTTTGCCTTTAAAGTGCTTAATTATACTTTTTGCGCAGAAAGTCATTAACTGGATTACTTATTTATTTATTTTTTGCCACAGGTGAGGTAAAGCTCCGCCCCGAAGCGAACCGCCGCTTCCTGAGCTACGTCCAGGAGGAACCCAACGACGCCAACGGCTACTTCAACCTGGGCATGCTGGCCATGGACGGCGAGGAAAACGAAGCGGCAGAACGCTGGATGCGCAAAGCCATCGCACTGCAGCCCGGGTTCCGCAGCGCCCTCTTCAACCTGGCACTCCTCCTGGCGCAGGGCAAGCGCGAGCGCGACGCGCTGTCCGTCCTGGACGAGCTCCTGCGCCACCACCCCGAGCACTCCAAGGGCCTGATATTGAAAGGCGACATTCTCATGAACCAGCTGAAGGACACGCAGGGCGCGCGGGAAGCCTTCGAGCGCATCCTGCGGTCCGACCCGGGGAACGTCCAGGCCAAGCACAACCTGTGCGTGGTGTACTTCGAGGAGCGGCAGCTGGCGCGAGCCGAGCAGTGTCTCCAGGAGACGCTGGCCATGGCGCCGCACGAGGAGTACATACAGCGCCACCTCTCCATCGTCAGAGCCAAAATGGCCGCCATGAGTGCCGCAGGGAAACCGCTGGCACCGGCAGAGGGCGCCGAGGTCTCTGTGAAGCAGCAGAAGAAGAGGGCGCAGAGAGAGGATGAAGAAGACGACGACGAGGACTTTGGGGACGAGTCAGGGGGAGAGAAGAAGAATTTGTGGAAATCCTCCGACAGCCGGGAGACGAAGGTGGACGCCGGCCAAGCCGACAAGCGGACTAAGAGCAAATCCACGCAGGAGATTAAAGACATAGAAAAGAAAAGGGAGGCGGCGTTGAAGAGACTGGAGGAGATCGAGCGCATTTTAAGCAGCGATTAACCTTGTTTTTTTTTTTTTTTTTTTAAACTGCCTCCGGACTACTTTTTATAGATCTGTCTAAAGCTGGAGAGAGGGATCTGTGAGGTTTCCAAAACAAGAGTGTGTGTGTTTGGGATTGGCGTTCTGCTGTGAGGCAGTCATGTGACTTTTGAATTGAAATCAGGCGATCAATCCTGACAAGTGAAAAGCACAAAATTCGGTACCTTTTTAAATCGACTATAATGCCTAAGTGCTATCTACAGGTGTATATAAATGTGTATTTTTTTTTTTTTTTTAATTGGGAAAGTATTTTATTGGGATGTTCTTTGTTTGTCTGTTTTTGAATCACTGGATCAGTTGGTAAGAAGCTTTTACAGTAAGGTGACGGTGCGGTGTTGACATTTCCGCAGCTAATTCCGCACGCTAATCGTGAAACGGCAGACAATTTAAGGAAGTGACGACGTGCTCGCTCGCCGCCTGCTTCCTTTCCAGTGCCGCCCTTTTTCCTCCCCAGCGCCCCCGCTGTTCCTGTCCTCTGCCCCCCTCACGCTGTGGTGTCCAGGCTTTATTCTCATCGCTCTGACCCCACCGTGTTTCGTCAGGGGTGTCGATGTCCTGGTTTAATCAGGGTCGCCTCCGACAACTCGAACTTGACCGACGTTTAGCGCCTTTCGTGTCCTGACCCGGATTTCATCTTTCTTTCCAGTTATTATTTAACGTGTTGATTTTTTTTTTCTTCTTTTTATCATGTACTGTATTCAGTCGAGTCACACCTTACACACACACACACTCTCTCTCTCTCTCTCTCTCTCACACACACACACACTCACCCATTCACGGCTCTGCTGTCTCTGACAGTCCGACATCAAAGCAGCGCTCCGCTCTGACGCTCATCATCCCTTCAGATTGTTTGGCTTGGATTTGGTTTCTAGCTTTGGGCAAATTGCTACGTGACTGCTGTAAAATGCACTTGAGAATGATGGATTTACCCACGAGCCACTAACACTTAATACTAATTATATCTCTCTCTCTCTCTCTCTTTCGCGCGCTCGCTGCGTGCCACTGAGGTGCATTATGGGCCTGCAGTTTCATACATACATACATAAGCTGCTTATAAACACTACAGGTAATAAAGCCACTTGAAGCAGGTGACCTTTCATCCCTCGTCTTTGTTGTGTGTGTATATCATTAGACATCACTGCTAAAAGATTTTTAGTTTTTTCTGGGCTCTGTCCATAAACATTGCTACTGTGCGATGTTAATATACAGTATATTAATATAAGTATTATATAAAATGCTTTTAAGAACCACAGCCTGTATTATTTATGAGCATTGCCCACTTTAATGGACACACAGTATAACCCAGTAATGTGATTAAACTACACGTGTCGGTGTTACTGACTCTTCCTTCCTCTCTCTCTCGGTCTCTGTCTCTCTCAAACCCCTGTTGGATTTGTTACAGAACTGTGCACAAATCTTGAGCTTCTCCATTTCAATTAAATTGCGAAACTTGGAATAAATGTTTTACTGCGACAGTCTGCAAAGCGCCTAAAGATAAAACTTAAAAGTGGGTTGTTATTTACATACAAATCTCAGCAGCGACCTCGTTTCCCTTCTCGTCCGTTCCAACCGCTCTGCATTCGGTAGCAGCAGTGCAACTAATCACCGGCCTGATCATCCGTCATCGCCTGCAGCGGTTTCTCACTGGGTCATGCCTTAAAATAGGCGTTATTTTAAATGCTTTAATGATTCATACAGTAGGTCATTGTGTGACTTCTCAGGTACAGGGATTGGACTGAAAATTAAAGCCTTCATTAAGCCTGGAGAAAGTCTGGCGAGAAAATACCAGAAAGTCTGGCTCGTTGAAAGAACAATATAAAGAAATGACGGGGCAGGAGGGAGTCAAGACTTTTGCACAGTAGAGTAAAGGTTCATCCGAATCCATTGTATCTGCAATGTGTGATCTGGCGTTTGTAAAACTGTTTGTTTCTATAAAATGCGGAGTAAAAACAACAACCCCAGGTCTGCATGCTCTTTTCTACTAAAGGAAGTCATTTTAATTTCCAAATTCTGAGGAAGAGGGAAGGCGTCTTCGAGTCGGAGCAACATGGCCGCCGCTCACAAAAAAAAAAACGGGAGCGTTCCACGCCACTCCAAACTGACAAGTTCTGATCAGAATGACTAGAATATTGAATCAATCATTTGTTCGTCGTTTTGATTTTTCGTTGAGTTTTCAATTAAGAATCAATTCAAATTAAATGGTTTACATAAACATACAAATGATGGTCTAGATTTGATGAATTCCTTGAAAATAGACCACAGCTTGGGCATAAAATACTTGCTAAATTCTCTGGTTTTGCGAGATCATAACTACTTCTTTTGAATTTGTGGATGGTCAGTGCAATACTGCCACCTACTGGACTGGAGAGTGGAGTAGAAGATTTGGCAGGGAAGAGAAATATGATAATTTTTGTACAAAACTTGACATTTAAACAATCAAGACCTCAAGTTACACAGTGTTTATTAGATGCGTAGTAGTTTTATAACCACAGAACCTGTAACAAATAAAGCTGCAAGACCAGACAAATCGGACAGCAATCTTAAGTGCTGTTGAATCTGTTTTGCTCTAATATTACATAACGTCAACCTGGTCAGGTTTATTTTCCAAATGAAAATACAATTCATTTCCGGTAGGATTGATATTTATACATATCGACCAGGCGTAACACCAGCGCCACTTCCAGATGGGTTGAATTGAACATAGGTTGTTAATTTTATACCAGTAAACTGGTAAACCATGTTTGGTCTGACCCCATTGAAGAGCCAATGAAAAAAGGTCGATGTTGGCTACAATAGAAAGGCACCAGGACACCCAGTGCATCACAGCCTGCTGCATTTGGCTCTCAAAGGGCAAAAAGTTGAAGGTCGAACCCGTTCAAGCATCCGTTTGGCTCAAAAAATGCTAACCGGGAAAATCAAGGAGGGGAAAGAGGCATACAAGAGAAAACTAGAACAAAGGCTGAAGCAAAACAACACGAGAGAGGTGTGGAGGGGCATGAGGAGCATCACTGGCTATAAGACAAGCGGCCAGGCTATTGAGGGGAATAGGGAACGTGCAAACGACCTCAACACTTTCTTCAATAGATTTGATGTCCTTATGTCTCACACTCCCCCCCGACTTCAACCCAAATCCACACATTCCTGCTCCTATGTCCTCCCCTACACAGAGAACAGTCACAGTCACTACTCCTGCACTCCCAGCAATCAACATCTCAGTGGATCAGGTTAAACATGGCCTGAGTAAGATCAGCCCTACAAAAGCTGTAGGTCCGGATAAGATCAATCCGAGAGTCCTGAAATCCTGTGCTCTCCAACTATGTGGTGTCCTCCAGTACCGCTTTAGCCTGAGTCTGTCTCTTCAGAAAGTCCCTGCACTGTGGAAAACATCATGCATTGTGCCGGTACCCAAAACACCACGTCCCTGTGCCCAGAACGACTACAGGCCGGTTGCTTTAACATCGCACATTATGAAGGTGTTTGAGAGACTGATCCTGGATACACTTCGTCCCCTGGTGAAGTCCTCTCTGGACCCTCTTCAGTTTGCCTATCAGCCGTTCATGGGTGTTGATGACGCCATAATACACCTGCTACATCGCACCTACTCTCACCTTGACAAGCCTAGGACCACCGTAACGATGATGTTCTTTGACTTCTCCAGCGCCTTCAACACCATCCAACCAGCAGTACTGGGGGAGAAATTAAGGAACATAAACATTGACACCCGCTTGGTTTCCTGGATCATGGACTACCTGACCTGTCGCCCCCAGTATGTCCGACTAAAGAACTGTGTGTCAAGAGACTTTGATCTGCAGCACTGGAGCTCCCCAGGGGACTGTACTGTCTCCGTTTCTTTTCACCCTCTATACATCCGACTTTAGATATAACTCAGAGTCATGCCACCTGCAGAAGTTCTCTGACGACTCTGTGGTTGTTGGGTGTATAGAGGAGGATGACACCTCGGAGTACCAGTCTGTTGTGGATGACTTTGTTTCCTGGTGTGAGCGTAATCACCTACAACTCAACATCAGGAAAACAAAGGAGATGGTGGTAGACTTTAGGAGAAGCAAGACCCCTGTGACTCCTATATCTGTCAAGGGGGAGATAGTGGACATTGTCTCTGATTACAAATATCTGGGAGTTTATCTGGACAACAAACTTGACTGGTCACTCAACACAACGGCACTCTACAAGAAAGGTCAGAGTCGATTGTACTTTCTTCGAAGGCTCAGGTCTTTTAACGTCTGTAATACCATTCTACGGATGTTCTATGAGACCGTTGTGGCGAGTGTCATTTTTTTACGCTGTGGTCTGTTGGGGTGGTAACATTAAGGTGTCTGATAAGAACAAACTGGACAAGTCAATTAAAAAGGCCGGATCTGTGCTAGGCATGGAGCTTGACTCGGTGGATGTAGTAGCAAAGAGGAGGATTCTGTCCAAAGTACAATCCATTGTGAACAATCCTTCTCACCCGCTATACAGTGTTTTGGCTGAACAGAGGAGCAGTTTCAGCCAGAGACTGATTACTATCAAGTGTTCCACCGAGCGTCACAGGAGATCCTTTCTCCCAACGGCCATAAAACTTTACAACTCTTCTCTGTAACTCATACACACATGTATGTGGATTTTTTCACTGACTGGTATACAACAGGACACTAATACTTACCCATTTTTTTTTTTGTATTATTTATTACATTTATTACCTTCCTTAGTTAACAACTGTGAACACCTGTAACCGAGCATAAGCAATTTCCCTTTGGGATTAATAAAGTTCTTTGAATCTTGAATCCACGGAATGGACCAGACAAATAGGTCCGATCTAAGGAGACCCCTCCGCCACAAATCACAGCAACCCAAAGGATCCGCTGCTAACTTCTCAGTGGTCTCGTGAGGGGTCCGAGCCACCCTGGTGGATTTTAATGTTATGGCTGTATGTATGTACACTATATGAACAGAAGAATGTGTCCAAACCTACAATGACATTGTATTCAAACATGTCTACTTCAATATGGAGACAGTCCCCCTTTTGCAGCTATAACAGTTTCCTCTCTTCTTGGAAGGAAGGCTGTCCACAAGATTTCTGAATGTTTCTGTAGGAGAGAACTTCGTGCCTGTTCATTCTGTAGAGTGTTTGAGGTTAGGCACTGATGTTGAACGAGAAGGCCTGGCTCACAATCTTCGTTCCAGTTCATCCCGAAGGTGCTCGATGGGGTTGAGTGTGGTCAAGTTCTTACACACCAAACTCATCAAACCATGTATTCATAGTCGTTGCTTTGTGCACCGGGGCTCAGTCATGTTGGAAGAGAAAAAGGCCTTAAAATGTTGAGTTAATTAAAAGCATAGCATTGTCCGTCATGTCTTTGTAATGCTTAAGCGTTACATACTGTCCTTCCCTGGGGATAAGGGACATGAGTTCAATAATCAACAGATTTGACCAAACACCACAAAACTGGGATTTTTACATTCAACCCTGGTACCCCAGTGTGGGAAAACTTCAAACCCTCACCCTACCTGCTCCAAAGCCAAGAACGGTCTCACACACACACACACACACACACACACACACACACACACACACACACACACGGTACTGACTTTTCGTGGCCGAGTGTATACACAGCTCTTTCAAGTGTTTAAAACAGTGTGAAACTTCTGTGATGTAACCCAAAGCTCTGTTTTTCTTTCTCTTAAATCCGTGTGAGCCGTTTGCTTTCTGTTCTACACCCGAGTGCCGTCTCGCAGAGGGAGACGACCGAATTCCACCGCTCAGTTTTTCAATAAAGTCACTTTTACAACCGGAACGCTCTTCTGAAGGTTTTCACTGTTTTGATGCTCACTGTGATCTCGGGTTCAGCTTGTCCAAGTGTGTTTGTGTATTTGTTTAAAGTGTGTACAACATGCTGTTTTAATGTCTCTTCCACCACAGCAGTTTGTTTACAGTTTTTTTTTTATTACTTATGCGCCATATTAACACGTCTTTTCTTCCTTCGAAATCACAAAAATAAAGTCCTTCATCTGGTACCAAGTGTTCACATTTACAGAACACTTGCGGTATGTTTGCTGTCCTTGTCCTCGTGAATCAATGGTTACTATAAAAGCTATAGAACGACCCCTGAATACAAGATCAACACCTTCTGACCAATCAAAATCCAGAATTAGACTCCGCCCTGTTTGATGGCGAAGAGAAATCCTGGGAAACTTGGTTTAATATTTTTTTTTGTTGTTGTGTGTCATTTTTGCTGCTGTAATATATACATATATTTGTATACGAAGGGTGTTCAAGTCAAAGTGGGACTTTTGATTGCACCAGATAACGGAAAACAGTTTTAAGTGTAAAAACTCCCTTTATTTCTCTATAATAATAATAATTATAATAATTTCTCTTAATCCCCTGTTACAGTAATGCACTTATCCGAGAGTCTCACTAGTACTTGGACACCATCAAGGTAGAACGTTTCCTCAGTAGGCCGGAACCATGATCTGAAACCCCGGCCTCCCAGGTACTCCTTTAATGGTCCAAACAAATGAAGTCTTCCGTAAATGTCCATCGCTTTCACGCCTTCATTTAAAGTCCCGGTTTGACTCAAATGTCTTGATTTTTTTTTATAAATTTTTTACAGTTTGTGTCATTTTGATGTTATTTTTCTTGTGTTCTCCTCTCCAAGGCCAACACAATATGCCGTCCCATCCCTATAACAGACACACACACACACTAAAGTTATGTATAATGTGATAACATGATGAGACCTCATGATGGGCGGATTGCTGTGATTATCGGATTAAGGAATAAAAGAGGCCTTCGAGGACATAATTTCCCTGATGACGCTGGAGACGTTCTCGCACGCAGCCGAGGCATCCTCGGGCTGTGAAGATTGAGGTGATAAGCATGTCTAGGACTGTCAGAGGAGATCGTGGCCGTCTCCGTCAGATCTCATCACGTCACATCGGATCCGATCAGATGCTTCCTTGTTTATATACTGTGTTTTTCTTTTTTGTTTTTTTGTTTTTCAATTCTAGCAATTAATGTGTTGTTTATATATTCTATGTGTTGATTTTTATGTATTCGAATCGTAATCATACATTAAGCCTGTTTTCAATCCCGTGCCTTTTAAACAACTGTATTCCACTGGTCCGCTTAAAGACATGGAAACGTTTCTATCCCACTGGGTGTGGTCTCTTCAAGGATGACTCCGCCCCAATCCCTGAGGGTTGAACAGTGTTCCTTAAAAGCCCCGTAAAGGGTAAACCTGAACTGTAACTGGGATTATACTGTCAGGTTCGTAAATTGTCACCATTTTGCCTCTGTACGCCATCGCAATGGGTTTGAAATGAAGCGAGATGCGATACAAGTCGATACAAACAAAATGTAATTCTTAATCTAGTCTATCGTGTCTCGCTTCACTTATCAAATATTATATCAAATCTTTTCTCTGTCCAAATACTTATGGACACAGCTCTACATGTATATCCGTCAACCTGTTTCGGGAAGAACAGATTTTTTTTTTTTTTTTTGCTATTATAATACGCTCCACCAGTATCTTCTTTCAACTAGATCTTGAAGCGTATAGTTATGGAGATTTGTTTCTACAAGAGCAACTGTAATCTGATGTTGAGCAACAAGCTTCATCCCAAAGGGTTCAGTGGGGTTGGGTTCAGCCAGGGCTCTGTGCAACACTACGTCTGACTTTTTGGATCTCACAGGAGCATCGGCACGCTGGGTTTGGGTCTTGCAGTAAAGCTGCTGTGTACAAAGACATTCTAGAGAATTGTGTGCTTTAAATTTTGGGGTAACATTTGTAGTACAGTGTGGGTGTAATGGTCGGGGTGTACATACTTTTGCCTGTACCTAAACATCATTTATACTAAGGAGTAATTTAAGGAAGTTTGGCGCAAATTTCTGTACGTCCTCTGACTTTCAACTGTTTTTACTTTCAGTAAACTTAATGTGTAAATATTTGTATGAACACTAAAAGAGTCGACACCATAAGACATAAAGTAAAAATGTTTCCCAATGTGTCCCTGAATGAAGGGAGGCTGAATATCAGTCAGTAGCAGTCAGTATCTGGTGGCCACCAGCTGCTTGAAGTACTGCAGTGCATCTCCTCCTCATGGACTGGACCAGATTTGTCAGTTCTTGCTGTGAGATGGAGGGATTGTGTGTTCCTGGTGTGACTCGGGCAGTTGTTGTGGCCATCCTGTACCTGTCACGCAGGTGTGATATTCGGATGTACCCATCCTGTGCAGGTGTTGTTACACGTGGTCTTCCACTGCGAGGATGATCAGCTGTCCTTCCTGTCTCCCTGTAGCGCCGTCTTAGGCGTCTCACGGTGCGGACATGGCGATTTATTGCCCTATAGCCACATCAGCAGTCCTCATGTCCCCCTGCAGCATGCCTAATGCACGTTCACGCAGATGAGCAGCGACCCTGGGTGTCTTTCTTTGGGTGTTTTTCACAGTCGGTAGACAAGTCTCTTTAGTGTCCTGCGTTTTTAGAACTGTGACCTTAAATGCCTACTTTCTGTAAGCTGTTAAGGTCTTAATGACCATTCCACAGGTGCATGTTAATTAATTGATTATGGTTAATTGAACATGCATGGAAAACATTGTTTAAACCCTTTACAATGAAGATCTGTAAAGTTATTTGGATTTGTACAACATTATTGATGAAATACACAGTCCTGAAAAAGGGGCGTTTCTTTTTTTGCTGAGTATAGTTGCAAGCAACAATGAGCGGGCCCAAGCACCCTGCACCATCGCCGCCCGGTGCACCAGACCGACAGTGGACATGCATTTCAAGGGGACGTACTGTACCAATACCATTATGACATCATTTTGGAATAGGGAGAATTTTATGTTAAAACTTCCATCAAGCCCCGGATGCTGGAAAAAAGCTTCACACTATGATGTCACTCAATATGATGAAGTTTAAGGCATCGTCACGGCTGCACCGTTTGAGGTATTAAAAACCCCTTTGCAATTTTGCATCCTCAATATCTTCAGATCATATTTTCCCAGTTTGGTGGCGATCGCATAAATCCCCCAGGAGGAGTGTATCAAATTTTATTTGTTGCGTAACTGACTTTCTGTTGGGTAGAGCTCATGACGTGCATAGCGAAAGTTGTTCAGCTCAGTGAGCTCTAAACATTTTCACAACAGTTTTAGGAACTTTAGACACCAAAACCCCTGAATGCTGGAGAAAAATCCTTAGAAGGACTTCTACAAACTTTGGAATTAAGTAGGTTGTAAGTAGGAGTAGGAATTAATTAGTTCCCCATGATATTCAACTCATTTTTGCTATACATGAATATCACATTAGCCTTATTCTTTTCTCTTTTTTTACACCTCGAGGCTCCAGACTGCACCAAATAGAGCACCGAGTCGAGTAATTTCACGCCAGAGCGTCAAAATGAGCCACGACTTTTCCAGCTTGTGCTGAGAGCAGTGTTTGGTTTGAGCGTCCAGGATGAATGTGAAGCAGGTCTCTGCCTGCTGCGTCTCACCGGCGTGTGTAAACTCTGGCGTCTTTGAAGCCGCGCTCTCACACTTGTCAGACGATGTCGCTTTTTTCACGCGCACTTAATGCTTTTATGAGTCGTTTATGAGTCAGTCTGAGTTAGTCATTGTCCTTTTACTGCATTTGTGACTCATGGCTTGTTTTGCATTAGCTGTTTCACTTTTCAGGGTGTGTGTGTGTGTAAAAATATGTTTGATCGAACAAAGCACTCAGGGTGTGTACAGGTATTTGTGTGTGTGGGGGTAGGTGTGGGTGGGTGTCCCTCTAACATCATCTTTTAAGCTCTTTATTTTATACTATAATGATTTGAAAAGTAGGAGATGTTGCCCCTGTGGCCCGGTTCACTTCCCGGATTAGCTTGGCAAGAAAGTGAAGAGGAAAGTTAATTAAATAAATGAATAAATACTGAAAATGTGGTAAAAGTTCTCGCGGTCTAATCTGTAAACAACAACATACTTTTGTACTTTTGGGGTGTACATACTTTTGGACGTACCTAAACATCATTTATACTAAGGAGTAATTTAAGGAAGTTTGGCACAAATTTCTGTAAGGGCACCTTTTAGCAATCTTTGTTATTTAATAATCATTAATAAAAAATCTACATTTTAATAAACGATTACGTTTATTACAAATCAAGACAATATGACATGACAGTGATTTAGTGATTAGTGTTTAGCGAGCATGTAAATACTTATGCGAGTATGTAACACACTTGAGAGCTGCTTCAGAGCCTTCAAACATGGATCAGGATATAGGACTATATAGTTGCAAGCAACAATGAGCGGGCCCAAGCACCGCGCACCAGACCGATAACGTTCAGCGCAGAGGAAAGTTCATTCATTCATTCATTCATTTTCTATACCGCTTAATCCTGTGTTCAGGGTCGCGGGGGACCTGGAGCCTATCCCAGGAGACTTCGGGCACTAGGCGGGGTACAACCTGCACAGGGTGCCAATCCATCGCAGGGCACACACACATACACACACTCACACACCCAATCACACACTACGGGCAATTTAGGAACGCCAATTAGCCTAATCTGCATATCTTTGGACTGTGGGAGGAAACCGGAATACACGGAGGAAACCCACCAAGCACGGGGAGAACATGCACGCAGAGACGGGAATCGAGCCTGGCCGGGGAATCGAACCCAGACCCTGGAGGTGCAAGGCGACAGTGCTAACCACTACACCACCGTGCCGCCCTCAGAGGAAAGTTACACCACAGAATTCCCAAATTATTTTCCGGCGTGCCTGTTTTGATGATTTACCGACATGTTCGAATGTATCATGTTCATCAAATTGTTCTTGCATTTGGAGGAGAAATTGTGAATATATCGGTAGAAGGATGCTGAGGTTGGAACCAGGGTTTGACATTGGCACCCGCCCACCCGCCAAATGCGGGTAAAATTCGGCTCTGGCGGGTAATAACTTTAGTCTCACTAGCCACTTTGGCGGGTAGTTTATTCTTTGGTGTGACAATATATTTTTGTTGTAGTTTTCTCTAAAGTCATCTAATATAATAAACACATTGCAACGTAATATTACACGTATAAAACGCGCATGAATGTAATGAGGACATTTAATACCCCTCTCTACTGTACACATGTTCACACATGCATTGCGCGTGCGCATACACAAACACACACACTTTTACTTCCTGTTTGGTGTGTGTATCATTTCCTTAAAGGGTTGTTGCTTCTCTACAGGATGAGAATGTTTTGCCCCTTTCGCAGGTTATTTACTGATTATACTATATATAAAAAGTAATCACTATTAAAATCTATTTAGATTTCATGTTGAATGATAGAAAATTCATCAATTTATTGAATTACCTCACACTATAAAGAGTCAACACTACAAGATAGACCAGAGTCCATTGTCCTAACTCAGAATTCTGATATAATAATACATAATGAATAATAATACCTGATAATAGTACACAACACACTAACATGATAAATGTTCTGAGTTGCTGTATTTTTAATATCAGAATGAGTTCAGTTGTACTGAATCTGTTATTTTTCAATGTCATGTGGTAAGAGGCTTGAATTTAAGTTCAATAAGCAGAATATACTGTTCATGTTTGCATGTTTTTATATCGGGATCTTAACAGTACTGAATACTTGACTACTACTATAGTGATACAGTGTATGCTGTCATTTCTAAGTAAATCTAGATATAACAAACTTTAACGTATCATGGGGAAGAAAAAACTGCGATTTTTCTGGTAACAAAATTGTGGCGAGTAAAAAGGCTGAATGGCGAGTGACTCCGGAAATCCACTAGCCACATCGACCAGTGAGTAAAAAAGTTCATGTCAAACCCTGGTTGGAACTGCCAGGCAGGAGGTCTAGAGGAAGACCAAAGAGGAGATTTATGGATGCAGTGAGAGAGGACATGAAGTTAGTTGGTGTGAGAGAAGAGGATGCAGAGGATAGGGTTAGATGGAGGCAGATGATTCTCTGTGGCGACCCCTGAAAGGGAACAGCCGAAAGACAAAGAAGAAGAAGAAGACTTGGAGCAGTCCCCAGCATTGGTCTTGCAAAATACAATCTCGGTCTCGAGTTTGCAAAAATGCACCGATTAATCCAAACTGCTCTAAAGACAGGATGCGACGGTGGCTTAGCAGTTAGCTCAGTGATCTCGCACCTTCCGGGTCTGCGTTCAATTCACACCTCGGAATCTGTGTGTATGGAGTTTGCATGTTCTCCCCGTGCTTGGTGGGTTTCCTCCGGATGTCCTTGAACGCCACTTTGGGGAAGTGAATTGTTCTAGTCTACCCGAGAGCGGGGTCTGGTAATGTCCATGTTTGGGAACTTATCAAGCATTTCTCACTCCTTTTCAAGCTTAACCGCATTATTCAAGGACGAAAATATATACGCAAGTGTGCGGATTTGCAATGACATCCTCAATGTTAAAACTCAACTAAGAGCCGAAGAAGGCTAGGCTAGGTGTTAAGAGTTAGTTGCTTCCTGCCAACCTAGATTTATTTACTGTAGCTCGTAGTAAAACGGAGAACGACAACAGTGGGCGTAGCTGAGCAGTGGGAGGGTCTATTCATATATGAGGTCACAATAGGCGAGGATTTTGATTTGCTTGTTTAAGCCTGAGCCGTGGCTGCATACTTCATCTTTAACTGACAAACAGGATAGTGGATAGTGGACCCCTTTCTGATGCCACAGGACCAGTTCATGTTATTCAGAGTCAGTTCTGTAAGTTCATTCTGTCTCAATGATGGTTTTGGAAATTGCACAGCTTTTAGCTTAAAGTTTGTTGGACTCTAGTAACATCTGTCCTAGTGGGCAAGATGTTAGGATTCCATTTGTAACCAAAATCACCATTCCTCCAGTTAAAGCCCAGGAGGAAACTATAATCTCATAAACAAAAGAAATAAAGATCCATGTAAGATTTTTTAAAAACTGCTAGCTGAAGGTCACCCAGTTTATACAGTCCAACTTTTATACAGAGACTTTTTACATTTGAACCCTATAAAATTCCCTTCCCTATAAATTGTTTAAAGATTTAAAGCAACCAGTGAGGCAATGCAAACTCAGTATTGCTGCTGATTGTTTTTAATGTTATACATATCATACAGATAATGTTTGTGCCAAAGAAGCTACTTCTGAACATGGAAGTGACCAATACTGCTTCCCAAAAAAATTCAAGTTTCTAACTTAAGCCGTTTTGGAGAGATGATTTTATATGTGCCCCAAAAATAGGCATTTTTCAATGTTACACTGTCTTGCTTCAAACAATAATCAGTTAAAATGCAAATTATTCATATTTCTTTGAGTATTGATACTAAAAATTGGTATAAGCTTCTAGAAGCTGAATATTGTTGCTTTAAATGAAAGCATTCCGTGCAAAATTAAGGATCCCCCCCCCCCCCCCCCCCCCCCCCCCCCAAAAAAAAGATACTGTAGTGTCCGTAACTATGTCAAATTCATGTTGCAATATCTCAACAATTTTGCATTTTAGAATAATACACATTTTCAGATTTTCATGTGAAATCTAAATCGGCCAAGTTTCATCTGAATGACAATTAAGATCATTGAAAGATTTTAATTCACATATGTTACGGACACTACACCTAGGTGAGACACTTTTAAGGACCAATACCATGTTTTGGCGAACGGCTAATAATGGACGTTCAAGGGCAAATTCCATTCGGAGTCACGTAAGATCATACACAATATATCTAAACAACAAATCAACAATAAGCACAAGAACGTACAATGGCCAAGGTTCATATACGGTAGTTCTTTGGTACTACGTCCATCCAGTTGAGAAGCAGGAGGTTGGAGCAATGAGTATAGAGCAGGAAACGAGGGATAGCAGGAAACAGAAACATGACGCGTTGGTTGGGGCTGAGTTTGGAAATGGAGGAACTGAAATGGGAATTTATGTCAAGCATATTGAAATAACAACAACAAAAACATAAGCAGTAACACTGGAGACTCCTTGCTGTCAAATATATTTGTTTGTTAATGCATAACTGCACTTTTCTGCAATCTGACATTCCTTGATTTATACACCAATCAGCCATGGCATAATGACATCCTCCAGATGAACTGAACAACGCTGATCGCCAATTATACTCCCGTAAACTGGTAACAGGATCACAGGCACCCAAGGCCCACCCTTGCTTGCAGGAACCAAAGATCTGTCCGAACTCACAGAAAAGCCAATGCTGGTCATGATAGAAAGGCACCAGAAAACCCAGTGCAACAGATTCCACTCTACATGGGGCCAAGCAGGAAAGAGCCCAAGGCCTCCAAACTCTCCAGATCCCAATCCTGATCGAGCTTCCATGGGATGCACCGGACAAAAACAAACCAAATCCATGGAGGCCCCACACTGCAACCCAAAAGATGTGCCACCAACGTCCTGGTTCCAGATTTAACATCACACCACCAGAGACCCTGCAGAGCCACACCCCAAGTGGCCAGAGCTTACCCAGTGGTACCTTGGTGGTTTTAATGTTAATGGTTTAAATGTTGGGTCTGATCAGTTGTGTCTATAGTGTAGAAGTGATAAATTATTATGATCATGATAAATCTGTTACCTTCCTCTTCCATGTGTGTGAAACTAGATGGTTTGTCTGTGTCCTCCTTTTAAAGAAAAATAAACTTCATGCAGACTCTTAATAACACAATGAATGAAATGTGTCAACTCCACCGATGCTCCATCTAACAAAATGTACTGTATGTGTGTTTTAAACTGAGGCTTTTAAGGACAAATTTGCTTTCATCTTTTGATGTTGGATTTAATACATGGGCATTTCTTGTCATGCTCAAGTGCTCGTTTTTCATAATATATGAAGATTGTTTAAATTGTGAGTGAAACGTGCCACAGTTTGATCGTTGCGCAAACGGTCTGTTTTTGAACTCCGTAGACATGAAATTTTGATGCATGATGACCGACTGCTTTTGATTATCTGATGGAACGCTTTTGTATCACGTGCGTTTCTAAAACACTCGCTCGTCCGTGGCGCTGTAAGACGGCGTGATTCTCGTGTCATTGTTTATCACTTTTCGCGAGCGGTGCAGGAGCCTCAGTGGCGATTTCCTGCGTTTGAGCCGAGAGAAGTTATTTTCAGAGCCGTGGTCACTCACGAGGTCTTGTAAACAGTAATAGAATGAAGCGTTGGCAGAACAATTGTGGGAATTCCCAGGATGCATCCTGGGAGCGGACGCTCGAGCTGTAGCCGCTCTGCCGGAGCTGCACATGAGCGCTCGGGTGAGATAGTAAAGCTTTCACAGACCACGAGTTGACCTTTAGCCCTCGAGGAAGTGTTAAAGCTGTTAACTTTTCTTTGAGCATCTGATAAGCAGCCGTGTCATGTCCAATGTCGTTCTCTCTCTCCGTTCCACTTCACTGCAGTTGAGTTTAGGAGAAGCCGCAGGATCTCTCCAGGCGATTCGACACATGCCTCTTGAAAGGGCACCGTCTTGAATGTCTTGCATGCAGCGTTTTGAGGCAGTGGGAGACCAGAGCCTCAAAACTCAGAGACTTTGAAGACAACTTATCACCGTGCCTTCTGTTCAGAGAGCACGATACGAGTATGTAAGACTTTCAGCAAGTAGAATGTGGTGCGCTTTGCCAAAATCCCACATAGCTCACACTTGCTATAAATATACTCGAACAAATATTTTTATTTAAATTCCCCTCCAGAAAGAAGTATTTGATGTGAGCTGAAGATTTCTCAACAGCACCGCGGCCCTTTATGATTCACTGACGAGGTCCAATCTGATAACCCTCCAAATGGGCGCGTCCCAGTTTCCCAACGATCCCGGACAAGATTAAGCGCTCTGTGCGGACCCAGGAGAGATGACCTTTAACCTCTGCCGTGTAATGCTCAGAGACTTAATTAGGTGGCAGGTTAAAACTTTACCATCAGCGTTTGAGGTCTGCGTCTCGTCCCGCGACTCCGAATTCCTCGCGAGGAGTTGATTTGCAGGTGAAATCCGGGAAGCGTTTTCACATGCCGTTGTGTGCGCGGCCAGACGCGCGCGCTCAGCGCCAGCCGTTTAACGGCAGCGACAACTTGTGTCTTCATGTCTTCCTCCGGGCCATTGGTTCACACTTTTTTTTGTCATGGGAACGTGTAGCATGATAAGCTTCTTGTGATTAGCATTCAAAAACAAAACGTGCGGTTTAAGCATGCTAACGACGAGGACATCAATGCCGAAGCTTAACTTAACAAAACTTTAAAACATTTGCATCACTTATTTTTACAAAGGTCTTGACCTTGAATTTTATAAGGTTTAACCTTATAAATTTTTTCACGTGTGAACTTGAAATTCCCCCATTAGTGTTGTGTAAGTGATCGATTTCACAAGCTGACCGCACTCGTACAGCGTTCCCAATCAAGTTGCTCATGTTTCAGGCTTGTGGTTTGAACATTTGTGCCAAAATATAACCAGGACAATATATTTTAAAATCTGCTGGTTTCTCAACGCGCTGGCTGCTCCTGGGATTCAATTGATCCAAGGCGATTTCTGTCCTGTTTTGGTATGAGAACATTTTCCCGCAGCGGTTACACATTAAGCGTGCTTTGCTGTTTGTTGGGCCACAATTATTCGCTCATAGTTAATCTCTGGGCGCGGGATCAACATGTGGAACCGGCTTCTTGTTTGTTTTGCCTTTCATCTTTACCGTGCCGTGCGTGTACAGAAGCGAGCACTCTCACTTATTGCTGCAGAGAGTACAAAGTGCTACACTTATTGCCTTCTGAAACTCTTAGAACAATGTCTTTAATTGAATACTGCATGTCTAAATATTAACACCGAGATTGCAGTAAGTGTAGGATAACAATCTCAGATTCTCAGATCATCTGCTTGGTGCTGTAAAACCATCAGGAATCATCAGGAGAAAAGAACAATAATCTTTGTAAGAATTCAATTCAATTAAATTTTATTTGTATAGCACTTTTAACAATTGTCATTGTCGCAAAGCAACTACACGATTTTTCGCATATCTCATCCACACCCCAACAACTCGGAGCCAGAAATCTAAACAATATACATTGGACCCCCCCCCCCCATAATCCCCCCACCCCCCGCCTTTTAAATAATCACATTCTGTTGCTTTTCAGCCTATTTAATCCAGATCTATTAACATCTAAGTGAAATTTTAAAAAATAATAAGAAATCAATAAGAAAAAAAACAAACAGACTCACTCACTTAGGATTAGGATAAGGAAAAGGATTAGATCATTAAATAAAGCCAGCCATTGCCTTTTTGATGCATCATAGGGCAGTGTAATCCAAAAGCACTATCCATCCTCTTCCACATACTGTACATGAGCTCACAGATGCTATGCCACAATGCGACGAGAACTCAGAGGTTCAGGGTATGAAGTGATGCACCCATCATGCATAGTGTCTACTGTACAAGCCTCTGGAGACAGTGTTATGATCTGGGGTTGCTTCAGTTGCTCAGGTCTAGACTCAACAACATTATGGGGCAATAAAAGGAAGTCAGCTGATGACCTGAATGTACCACAGGGTCATATTCCACGACTCTGGAGATGAGGAATCATTTTCACACATGAAGTGGACGCCAAAGAGTCCTGATCTGGAACCCATTGAAAATGTTGGAGGAGATTTTATGGAGTGGTTCGACTCTCCTGCCTTCAATACAAGAGCTGAAAAATTACAGCAACACTGAATGGAAAGAAACCTTCATTCATCTCCTGGACTGATTACATCCACTCATCTTCTATACCGCTTTATCCTATATTCAGGGTCGCGGGGGCCTGGAGCCTATCCCAGGAGGCTTAGGGGATGAGGCAGGGTACACCCTGGACAGGGTGCCAGTACATTGCAGGGCACACACTACAGGCAATCATTTGGGAACTGTAATTAGCCTAACCTGCATATCTTTGGACTGTGGGAGGAAACCCACCAAGCACGGGGAGAACATGCAAACTCCACGCACACAGAGATGGGAATCGAGCCTGGCCGCGAATCGAACCCGGACCCTGGAGGTGCAAGGCGACAGTGCTAACCACTACACCATCATGTCACTGGACTGATTACAATAATGTAAATTACAATTTTGGGAATTATTTTGGGAATCATATTTTGGGAAATAAATCCAAAACAAAACCCCAAAACAGGTACATTAAAAACAAATTAGTAATTAATTAAACATTGTGATTTGTCATCATTGTCTAGATCTTTGTAAGCAAGACACCCCTGACTTTTACCTGCATCAACTCTGTCTCATCCAGCTGTGTGTCCTCATACTACAGTATTGTTTAGAGAACATTCCTTAATCTCTTGAACCATCTGGAAACGCTATATACAGTGAGCCATATATCATTACCAGTATGGCGGCGCAGACTGAACGATTTGCAAGCTTAAATTTTCTGTCTAGTTACACTCAGAGAGCTGATTTAAAAAATAACACCTGCAACTTCTGTAAACGTTCCTCAAAGAACCCTTTGCTGGACAGCATGTGGATCCTTCCCATCCTATAGCAGTGTTCTGGACTAGCTCATTATTTTCGTGGTGACTCAGTAGATGAAGCTTCAGGGGTACAGCTCAGAACATTTAAGCTCAAAGCTCAGAGGTTACATTCTGGTATCATCAAGCTGTCAGTGTTGGGCCCTCAATCAAGACCTTTTACCTCTTTCACTGCTTAAATGTACCGTGTCTCAGCTGTAAGTCACTGAGTTGGATAAAAGCGTCTGCTTTCTGCTTCAGATCTCACCATGACATCTGAATGGAATTATGTCCAAGACTGTAGCATTGTTTGGACAGGAATAGGTTTGCCTGGGAACTGGGGAGGAATTCTTCTAACATCGTGTGCAAGCTCTCGAGAGTAGCCTGTCCATCCGTTTATCATGTAATGATACCTTTGAGGCCAAGAAGAAAAGATGGAGAACCAGCATTGCTTTTACTTGTTGATGAATCCTTATACAGTATCTAAGGTACTTTGGTTTGACCTCCTTCAGGACAGAGGGTTGTTGTTAGATAAATGTTTGTGATTTCACTGACACATTTGTCAGATCAATACATCCCCAACAATGGTGTCTTAAAGACAGTAAATCAAGGGAAATGAAGTCCTGATTGAGAATGCGCATGAGATTATTACGTACTGTATATCGCAAGTTCCCATCCCTGGTCCTGGTGAACCCACTGTCCTGCAAATTTTAGGGTTGGTTAAATAATAATAAGCAGATTATTTGAATCATTTAAATCACAAGCACGAAATATAAAGAACAGGTATGGAACTCATAGACCCTAGATGTGGTCCTCACAATGCTTCATCTGGAAGTGCATGTAGAACTGCTACTATTTAGTCTTATTAGGGCTTATTAATCTAGAAAGAACCACAGTCCTCATAAGTCATAATTGCCCGAAATTCCCGAAAGTACACCGCCGTTGGTTGGTTGTTACACCCCATACTACTGCATGCAGTGCCGGTCCAAAGCCAGGATAAAATGCGTCAGGAAGGGAATCCGGAGTAAACATCTGTGCCAAGTTGTGTGCGGATCAGATGGACCTCACACCGCAGCATGTTCCCTGCAATCCTCCATGTGATGTTTCCCTGCTCGTCTGGTCCCACCATCTCTCAGGGATCGAGGAAGATGTGCATCGAGACTCTTTTCTGATTTGGCACCTAAATTGTGGAATGAACTTCCTCTAGATGTCCGTAAAGCTGAGTCTTTGGCAATCTTTGAAGTCATATCTGTCTGACGTACTTGATGTACAAGACAAAGTGGTCAAGCCATTGAGTTTTATGTGCTAGGGTTATATCATAGATAAGCGGATGTTAATAATTAGGTGAAACATTGAAATAGGTTGTGAAATTAAGCATTTCAAGTGGTGTTCAAGTCAAACCAGGACTAACAGAACACAGTTCTGAGAGTAGAAACTCCCTTTATTTCTTTATACAATTCGCTACTACACTAATGTACATATCCCACTTATCAATGTAAGATGTTTTCTCAGTACACCGGAGCCGTGATCGGACTGCCTGTCTGATTCACATCTGAAACACCGGCCGCCCAGGAACTCCTTTAATGGCCCAAACATGTGGAAATGGCTTGAAGCGCGAGGTCAGATCAAAATGTCTGCCACATACACTACTGTTCAAAAGTTTGGGGTCACTTGCAAATTTCTTTGTTTTTGTTTAGTGATTTATTTTCTACATTCTACAACAATACTGGGGATTTCAAAACTATAAAATAACACATATGGAATTAGGTAATTACGTAACAACAAGAAAAACAGCAGTTATTTATTATAAAAAAAATAGCAGTTAATTATTTTAAGACACAGAGGTCGGCCTTTCTGTAATAGTTCCTGCAAGAACAATATTGTGTCAAGTGCATTCGCAAAATCCGTCCAGCACCATAATGAAACTGTCTCTCATGAAGGCCGTCCCAGGAGGACGAGACCAAAACCTCCCTCTGCTGCAGACGAGAAGTTCATTTAGAGTTATCAGCCTGAAAAATGACCAATTAACAGCAGCTCAGATTAGAGGCGTTATGAAGTCTTTACAGAGCAGAAGTAGCAGAAACATCTCAATATCAACTGTTCAAAGGAGATTCATGCAGTTTTTTGGACGCCTTCAGCAAAACTTTACAATGTAGAAAGAAATAAACATCAGGAACCATCATGGAGTTAGAAAGTGTTCTAGAACTTTTGAACGGTAGTGTATGTATTGTAAATGAGATGATATTTATTTATCTGAAATCTACAGAAAATTATAGAAAGACTCATATGCATTTCATAAATAGGGCAGGATTAAGCCTCAGTGCTTAAAGCATTGTACTGCTGATAGGAAGGTTCTAGGTTTAAAGCCCATTCCCAAGTCACTGCCACTGTTAGGCTCTTGAGCAAGGCTCTAAATGGCTCAAGATAAGGGCATCTGCCAAATTCCATAAAAGTAAATGGAAATGTTCTAATGTAGGTGATTAATAATTAAACTAGCACACATTTGTACCCGAGTTGTAGTTTTATACCAGTTAAAATAATATGTACCTTTAAAAAGGAAGTAGAATCCTAAATGTTTATCAACATTTATCAGCTACGGCCATAAAGCCTCTTTATAATCACATGATCATCATAATACAGCATTCAATTTCCTAGAAGTAAGTGAATGAACTTTTATATTTCTTCAACTTCCTTAATCATATATCAGATAACATTAGTCGCTGCCAAAGGACATAATCGAGTGACTGCGTCTGATGCAATTATCTGGGCTGCAGTCGAGAACAGGTGGGAATCGAACCCAGACCCTAGAGGTACGAAGCCACAGTGCTAACCACTACGCCACCGTGCCGCCTTCGTCATCACGCTTCCAATCAAAGATTCTGTTTAATCACTGTGTCATTTTTATTTCCCGGGTTAACCAGATCGCGACATGCTTAAAGTATTACTATTTTTTTTGTACTATGTTTTTAATATACTGCATAGGGTGATTCACTCCAAAGAGGCCCCAAATATTCTCTAATAACTCTCTGTATGATGGAGCAATCGGAATCAAAAAATAACGTACATACCTTGACGCTTGTGTAATACAGTTTATAATAAAGGTAATAAAATGACCTGCGATGCTGGAAGTGATCTCCGTTTTTCTACCGCTCCTTGTTCCTGGACATATTGATATATCTGCAATTTCATGTTAGATGTTTTTCTTCAAATATTGATATTCTTCAAGCATGACTCCTTTGCATCTCTCTGACATGTTGAATAAGTCTGTGCAAGGCATCTCGTTTTTCGTCTCACATTTCGTAGACGTCACCGATTGCGTCCTGCGACATTTTCAGACGGCCCCTTCCATGAGCAGGGATCCATAATCCCGTCGTTTCCAGTTTCTGTACCATCCTCTGAATAACACTCTTTGAGTTTACGTCAGGAACGCCATATTTCTTCCTTAATTCACTCTGACATCGCTTAAACGAATTGGTGACCCGGTAGGTTTGCACCATTTCTGTACACCATCATCTCGATGAGAGCGAAGGAGTTAGCCGGCGTTAAACAGCGCGATGACTGTCTGGTGCCGACCTTATCGGGCCGACTCGGGGACATTCAGGCATGTTCGAAACTCAACATATATGAGGAGCCCATGGTACGTTGTTTCGTCCTAGAGAGAGGTATTATAGAAGCTTCGGGGCTGTAATATGGTGCAACAAACTACACATTTTTTATGAAAATGTAATTTTCCCCCCAAGGTTATACACCGCATGAAATGAATGAAACGCAGTTAAATGGATGAAAAATAGAAATATCGAAAAAATATTGGAAAACTTTCAGCTGTAAAAATGAACATAATGTACAAATAATAAAATAAAATTGGAGTTGGGATAAACTGTAGGAAACATGTCCAGTCATGAGCAAGACGAGGTGCAGAATAGAGATCACGCACAGGCACGGACGGGTACGCGGCGTCAGCTCTTTAACAACCCTAAAATGCAAAGAGCTAAAGGATTTTTATTTATTTTACGTAATTTACTTTTCGTGAGTACTTCTTCTCAATTTCTCATGAAGGAATTTCTCATAAACGCTCCTTCCTTGTTAGTGTTTTATCTATTTATCTTATTATTTATTTATTTATTTTTACAGTATAGACATAAACACTGATGATATCTGCAGTATCTCTGTGGCTAAAGTTCTTGCTTACAGATTCAAAAAACAAAAAAACTGCAGTTTTATTGAAATTTCCCCCCAATATTTATATTTTGTAATCATTCAATTTCTGGATTTTATCTGAAACGCTTAGACCAAATAAAAAATGACTGATTGTTTTTATATTGTACAGTTTTTTTTTCTTCCTTTTTTTTAAGCAAACCTTTTTCTCTTCAGTTTAGTCTTCTATTAGTCTCGTGATTTTCTCCCCCTTATATTTCATTTTAACTTCATGCACTGTACATGTGTGAATGCAAGAGTGTGTGTTTCTGCGGGTGTGTTTTTAGACCCTGATCTTTAACAGGGCACTGCAGGTCCACAACAAACCTGAACTGATCGACCAGCTTTCTTTATAGACCTCATTATCATTCATTTACCTTTTATCACAATTATACAGCACTATAAACTGTCTTAATTGATCCAGACGGTATTTCTTCATGCTGATATCCTCATAATGCTCCTGATGCCCCAGCAGGAACCTCCTTGTATTCAGTAATGCTATAAAATAAATAAATAAATAAATAAATAAATAAATAAATAAAAAAGTGTGAGCAAAGAAAAGAGCTCACAAGAGAGCCCCTAGGAATCCAGTAGATATCAAGAGAAAAAAAGCATAACTTTCTTTTATTTACTTTTTTAGAGGGCGACATTTTTAAACAATTTTGAGATTATTTCAACGTTCAGCTTCATCTAAAAGTTTCCCCAACTTTCTGACTTAACTGTATTTAAAAATTTTGACACAATCTTAAAATTCTGCCCCGTCTTAAAATTTTAAATGATCCTAACATTTTCACTTATTAAATCCAAAATTCATTCATTCATTCATTTTCTATACCGCTTAATCCTGTGTTCAGGGTCGCGGGGGACCTGGAGCCTATCCCAGGAGACTTCGGGCACTAGGCGGGGTACACCCTGGACCAGGGTGCCAATCCATCACAGGGCACACACACATACACACACTCACACACCCAATCACACACTACGGGCAATTTAGGAACGCCAATTAGCCTAACCTGCATATCTTTGGACTGTGGGAGGAAACCGGAGTACCCGGAGGAAACCCACCAAGCACGGGGAGAACATGCAAACTCCATGCACACAGAGACGGGAATCGAGCCTGGCCAGGGAATCGAACCCAGACCCTGGAGGTGCAAGGCGACAGTGCTAACCACTACACCACCGCGCCGCCTATCATAAATATTATTATTAATAGTTTATATTTACAAATATCAATTATTTATACATTTGGACTTTGATTACATCCCAAAATGCAGTCAGAATTTTAACTTAATATGTCAAAATAATTTTATAAAAAACAAAACAGGCGCCCCTGGACCGGACAGGGTTAGGGGCCTCGCTCAAGGGCCCAACAGCGGCAACCTGGCGGAGCTGAGGCTCGAACCACCGATCGTCCGATCCGTAACTCAGAGCCTTAACACACTGAGACACCTCTTTAATGTGTGTCAAAATTTTGTCAATATCTCAAAATTCTAAATGATCTTTAGGTCTGAAGTTTAGACCTTAATAAAAATTCTATGAAATGTTAGACACTTAAACATGAACAAGCAAATTGTCTATACAAGCTGAATATTGTTTATCACTGCAAAGGATTCCATCAACTCTATAAATTAAATATTAATTATAAGTATATAATATAAGTCTCAAAATATGATGAGCTTCAAACAGAAAAACAATCTGTATTAGCACACAAACCAAACTCCCCCCACGTGTTTAAAGAATCAGGTAATCACAATTGATTAATTAATTACTTAGATCAGATTGGCAAATTAACTTTATTCTTTATATACAGTAATGTTTATAACTTTATTGATGGTGCCAAATAATTCTGGACCTGATCTCATCAGCAAACTGTTTTACTGGCATGTGATTCCTTTCTGTGATTGGAACGCTATTGACCAAATGTCCTGTCTCTTTGAAACAGGAAGGAGTGTACCAAACAAAACAAAACAGCATTATTAAGTTGGACATTGTGGGAATTTGTCATAATTGAAAACAACTGAAAAAAATTTATTAAGTGCTGAAAAACACATTTCTGGGCACAGGGCCTTGGCTTCACTGTCTCGTGGCTTGCTCATGTCAGCTTTGGTAAGAAAACTCTCTCTGTGATCAAGAACATCTGCAGACTACCCATAAATACTTCTTAATAAATAGGTCTTATTTAGAAACGTAAATAAAACATTTGAGAAATCAAACAGTGACCATCAGCGGGCAGTAAGGGAAAAGAATAAGATGGTGAGCACATGCAGTGGAAATGAGTTGTCTGAACTTTGGATGAGGGACTATTTTATAGCCACTGCTTCTCTAAATACAGGTTGGGTGAAAAGTAACTGTTCATTATAAATTAGTAATAAAGTCAATATTTCCAGTACAAATTTATTGAAACAAATTGCACATGTACTTTATTACATAGAAAACTATATGCAAATTGTTCACCACTCGTGGCATTAACCACCATTCAAGGACCATTTCCTCAAATCTACTGAAGCAAGTCATGTGAGATATTGCTGAGAACCTCCTAAATCAGTGCCTCCAAGTCCTCCGGTTGGGACGACAAAGACCTCATGAATGGCATCCAAGAAGTCCAGATCTCACTCCATGTGATTTTTTTGACACATGGACCCCACCTGACCCATGGGCAGACCCTGATAGCAATGGAGAGATTTCTAGTATTCCATTTCACACCTGGAGATCCAACAGGAATAGCTGAACATGAATGGAAAAAGGGGTCTTCTCAACCTATAATATCTACATGACGAACTCCTGAGAAACTCTTTTCACATGAAAAAGAAAAAAAGTTCTAAACAAAGTTCTGAAATTTAAAAAACAGGCTTCACTTCGACAGACTGTATAACAGCCCTGAGTGGCCGGCTTGGATGCACTGGGTGTTCTGGTGTCTTTCCCTAAAATCCAATATTGACTTTTTTTGGTGATTTGTTCTTCATTGTCTTTTTTTGTGGAATCGGACTGGCCACGCTGACCTTTGGTACCGTGGACATAGGAGAGCCTTGGGTTCCCAAGATCCCATCACCAGTTTGTAGCTGATTGGGGACTAAATAAATCACAGTATATTTACTCAAGTTTTTTGTTTTGGATCACTGTTACATAGTCAAAAAAAATATATATATAATATTTAACCACAGAAAACTGTAAGTAAGAGTCAGTATGTGCACGTTTTAAAAGAATTATGTTTCCAACTTCCTGCGTAAAGTAACACTTTGGCTGAGCAACCAGGTCAGAGACAGTGGCATCCCTGGAGGAGGATGAGTTTTACACAATAAAAATGAAACCTCCATGATAACCCTGTGGATGTGAAGTAAGCCGTAAATCCTGTAAGTCTAGCTGTAAGTCTAGCTAAATAATCCTAAACTACCGATCAACAAGCAATAAAGTCCAGATCTTTGAATATACAATATGAGATTTTTGTATTCAGATGTACTCATATGGTTACTGAGTTGTTGAGTATGTCTTGCCTGTTGAGTGAATTTAATATACCTACAGTGTATCGGGTTAAAGGCTGGCTCTTCGGCAGTCCTGTGCTTTATTTATTACCTTGGAATTTGGCAGTTTGGTGTGCAAATGCATTTGTTGGAATTCTTCCAGGCGTGAAAACTTTTAAGCAACAACTTTTGAGACAGTTTTTTTTCCCTTCTATCCAGTGGAATGGAGTTATTTAGTGATACTTCCACCATCAAATCCCTGAACGACTGGCGACCAGTAGCCCTGACCCCCATCGTGAGCAAATGCTTTGAGAGGCTGGTCAGGAACTTCATCTGCTCTGCGCTGCCGGACTCACTGGACCCTCTACAATTTGCGTACCGCCACAACAGGTCCACTGATGACGCCATAGCCCTGACTCTACATACTCACCTGGAGAAGAAGGATGCATACTGTATGTGAGAATGCTGCTTGTAGACTATAGCTCTGCATTCAACACCATCGTTCCCTCGAAGCTGGACAGGAAACTACAAGATCTAGGATTGAGCAGCTCTCTCTGCAGCTGGATTCTCAACTTCCTGTCCGACAGACGCCAGATGGTCAGACTGGGCAGCATCACCTCATCCTCCGTCACAATGAACACTGGTGCTCCACAGGGGTGTGTACTGAGCCCTCTAGTATACTCACTCTACACATACGACTGCACGGCCACTAGCAGCTCCAACATTGTTGTTAAGTTTGCGGACGACACAACAGTGGTGGGTCTGATCACCAACGGTGATGAGACGGCATACAGGGAGGAGGTCAGTGCCCTGACACATTGGTGCCAGGAGAACCATCTCTCCCTCAATGTCGGAAAGACCAAAGAGCTGATAGTGGACTTCCAGAAGTGTAGAGGTGCACATTGCCCCATCATCATCAACGGCGCTGCTGTGGAGAGAGTGAGCAGCTTCCGTTTCCTGGGTGTTCACATAGCAGAGGATCTCACATGGTCAGTTCAGACTGACAAAACAGTGTTTTTTTCTTCAGTTTTTTTCTTCTCAGGAGACTGAAGAGATTTGGCATGAGCCCCCGCATCCTCAGGACCTTCTACCGCTGTGCCATCGAGAGCATCCTCACTGGATCCATTATGACCTGGTACGGCAACAGCACCGCCTACAACCGCAAAGCTCTGCAGAGAGTGGTGCGGTGTTCCGAGAGGATAATTGGAGGTGAGCTTCCCTCCCTCCAGGACATCTACAGGAAGCGGTGCCTGAGGAAAGTGAGGAGGATCATCAAAGACTCCAGTCACCCCAGTAACAACTTATTTAAACTGCTCCCGTCAGGCAGGAGGTATCGCAGTATCCGGTCCCGAACCAGCAGGCTGAGGGACAGCTTCTATCATCAGGCCATCAGACTGCTGAACACTGACCAATAGGTCTTCATAGACACTACACTACCACTTTACACTGTCACCTTATAGTCACTAAGACACTTTGCACTCCATACTGCACATGATTGCCTTTTGCACAACATTCATTGCGGACACACCTTATACATTTATACACAAGTAGACATACACTCACAAACGTGTATGTGTATATGTAGATATATGTATGTATATATGGATATGTATAGATGTGTATATATGTATGTATATTGTATATATGTGCATACTTGTATTCACATTTTTATTTTTATTTATATTATTTTCATCTTATATATATATTTTATAAAACTCGCACAATATTAATACTACTGTATTATTCATATGCATATTTATTCTTATAATTGTACACCACTATTGCTTGTGTTGCTTGCACATAAGAATTTCACTCACATGTACTGAACCTGTGTACCAGTAACGTGATGTGACAATAAAAGTGATTCTCGTTGATAGCATACACACTCCACGCACACACAGTAGAGGTGGATTCAAACCCACCAACCCTGGAGTTGCGAGGTGTCAGGGCTAACCACTAAGATTGACATAATCATCTGAACTGGCATGCCTTTTGAAAAAGGATATGTTTTGAGAACAAATAAGAAAGAATAAGAGAGAATAAGTCCTTTCTTTTGGAAGTTCCAATGAATTAATGATCTCCAAAGAGCCGAGCAGAGTGACAGGGTGATGCAGAATGACAGAGGAAGGAAGTATTAATCAAATTCATCTCATAATGCCATTAGGGACTTTCCATTGGAAGCACTTCCTTGTGCATTCATCAACCAGGGTTTTTGACACTTTGCTCGGATCAACTGTCATATCTGACGATTGCTGATAATCGCTCGCCATCCGCGCTCTTGTCTTCTGCCTTCCTGCAGGCGTTATCTGCCTGTTGATTCATTTGCTCCTATTTGAGTGCTAAAATAATTCCAGATATCTCGATATGAACTTCATGTGATTTCTTTGTGTAGACTCACAGGTGCTGTGGGTACTCCTGACAGATTTGGTAACTGTAAATTTTACAATTTGTTAAAGGACATGCTGGATTTTTACATTTTTTAAAAATCTATTTTTAATCTGGTGGAATGTTTGTGAAGAAAGGTTTTTCCTGTAATTATTTACTGACACTGGAGACTCCTTCCATCTTTCCAGTGAAGGATATGTTACTATAGGAATGATAATGTCTTAAAATGAGTGCATTGGTATAAACCTGTGCTGTCAGATCTGCATGGATGGAGACTAGTTCAGACCAACCAGATTCGAGATGCTGTAGTCTGGAGGGAATATGGGAATGTTAAGAGCCTTGAGTAAATAAATAAACCAGCTTCTCTTCTCAAACCTCTTCACGAGGCTTTTGTCCAGCAGTCCGTCCAGTGCTCAGTGCTGCTGTTTGCTTTTTAAAGCCAGCATTGTGATGACCACCCGACATCTTCATCACGAGCTCGTCCACCAGGGAGGTTACGAGTGTGTATTTATTGTGCTTGTTTAATGTAGGAGGCGAGCTATAAATTGGCAGAGCTCACAAGTACAGTATGTTACATCGCTGGATTCCTTTGCTGCAGATAAAATGAAGCATGCATGTTGAACCATACAAACGTGATTCATTGGGATGAATTGGGAATGCCTCGCAGGAACATTTCATTTTCTTTTGCTCCACATGCGAGCAATTTATTTATATCTGTCGGTCCGATGAGAGGAATGTCTGACAGTTTAGGTTGTTGATTAAAATATCAGATGTGTTTTTGTGGCTCACAATGCGCATATTTGTCACACAGGCTTCTACATGTGCTACGTCGGCATTGTCAGTTTATTAGGCACACTGACTCACTACTACTGTATGTAACTGCTAGAAGTGCAACCAAATATGAAAAGCTTGCAAATATAAAGAGTTTGTAGGTTGCCTGTGTATTGAGTTGAGACTGGAGTGATGTAGATGAGGTTGAAGAACTGTCAGAGCTAGAACTAGTGTGGACACTGTGGACATTCATGTTTAATTCAAAGAAACTTCTTCATTGATGCGATGCTTTCTTTCATGGATTATACACATTGTGCAATTGTGTGACAGTTCAGTTAAATTCAGTTCAATTCACTTTTATTTGTGTAGCGCTTTTAACAATGCTCATTGTTGCAAAGCAGCTTTACAGAATCAAAAGAAAATTATGGAAATTAGTGTGAAATTTGTGAGAAAATGTACCCTGATGACCGAGTCTGGGGCGACGGTGGTCAGGAAAAACTCCCTGGCGATAGGAAGAAACCTTGAGAGGAACCAGACTCAACTGGGAACCCATCCTCACTTTGTCCTACACATCCTGGCCATTTTATCCAGGTTTATACACAGTGAGTGAAAAGTAACTAGGCATTAAAAATGGCTAATAAAGTCCTAGTTCAAATTTATTGAAACTAATTGTATGTGTACACCCACTCACAAAAGTAAGTACACCCTGCTAATTTTGAGAATATCTTCTCAAAGGGCGATGCTATAGAAATGAAACTTGGATATATTTTTTTATAGGATTTACTGTCCTCAACATACTGTACAGCCATTATTGTCAAATTAGCTGGCAACAAAAGTGAGTACACCCTAAGTGATAACAGCTGTATATCTTTAACCATGCAAAGTCGCATGACCTATTCATCATGTTCATGTGTTTGTCAGTGGCCGATTATGTCTCCAGACCTGAACCCTATTGAGCACCTGTGGGACATAGTCCTCAAGCAGAAGGTGGCGAAGCACCATGTGTCAAACATCCAGAAGCTCCATGATAACATTACGGAGGAGTGGAAGAGGATCCCAGCAACAACATGTGCAGCTCTATTCTAGGCCCAGGAGGATTAAGGCTGTGCTAGATAATTCTGCTCACATAATAATATTGACACTTTGGACAAAGTTTTAACATGTTAACTTAGGGTGTACTTATGTAGTTATGTAGACAGTAAAGTTGAGTTATTGTTAGAAGACAGTAAATCTATACTGCTATACGAGCTGCACACTGGCTACTCTAAAGTGTATCCAATTCTCATTTTTATAGTATTATTCCTTTGAGAACATATAATAAAGTGGTTGCTGAAATGTGAGGGGTGTACTTACTTTTGTGAGATCCTGTACCTTATTACATAGGAAAATAAAAACAAATCTTTAAATTTAATGTGGGCACCGGTGGTGTCAACCAGTTTCATCAAATGTCCCGGGATGGAATATGCAGTATTCTGCAGGAAGTCGCCTGGGATATTGCTGAGAACTTCCTGTTATGGACATTGGCTCAGACTATGTGGTCCTCATCAATGACCTCCAAGAAGTCCAGATCTGCCTCACACACTGGAGGACTTAGAGGACTGGAGGCAGAACATGTTCATGTACATGTACAGTACAATTTGTTTCAATAAATTTCTATTCGAAATATGGACTATCAATTTTTAATGCCTAGTTACTTTTCACTTACCTTGTATAGCTCTACTATATACTCATATTCAGAAATCTTGGCACCCTCCAACAGCCTGGTTAAACAAAGGATATAAATCACAAAATAACATTTAAAACGAATCCAAGCCAGATGTGATGAGTGTGAGCCCAGTGTCTCCACGGGCCATACATCTCCAGACAAACCTAAAGGAAAAGCGTCTTAGTTAGATGCTGCCAAAACCGCTTCATTGCACTTTGGCTTGTTTCTACAAATCTCTGGAACCGAATGTGAACAATGAACCTTGTTATTTTGAAGGAATTGTCCCTGGGGTGGTGTTGACTAGGAGACGGATTGTTTTATGTATAAAATGGTAAATAAAACAAAAATGAGTTTGCGTAGAACATAAGTGCTTGGGCACATTCCTTTTTTTTTATCATAGTCTTTTTTTATTGGACATTTAAACAAGATTAAAAGGTTTAAAAAAAAATTTCCCTCTACCTACCACCCCCCCCCCACCACCTGATAAGAAAAACAACAGCCAGTCAGTAGAAAAAGAAATAGAAGTAAATATATGAATAATAAATAATAAATTTATTAGCATTTGGTTGGTTTTCTTGGGCTTCTATGGGGTTCCAGAGCCTTTGTTAAGCTTTAATGGGCTTCTCTGGGCTTTTGGGGGATACTATGGGTTTATTTAGGATTTCTAATGGCTTCCATGTTGGTGTTTATGGGGTTTCCATAGTTATCAGGCTTTTATGAGCGTTCCTGATCTTCAATTGGCTCCTATAGGTTTCTACATACCTCTGTAGGCTACTCTGGGTGTTTAGGAGTCCCATAGGGGTTCCTATTCACCTGTGTTAGCTTCTATGGTCTTTTAGGACTTCCATAGAATTCTTTGGTATATTCTTTGGATATCTGCATCCATGCAGTTCTATATGCTTCTATTTAGATTTTATAGGCTTCTCTGCTCTTTTGGGACTTCCATGGGTTTCTATATGCTTCTATTGGAATCCCTGGGATACTTTTGGCAGCTGTGGACTCGATATGGGTTTTCTTAGGCTTTCATGGCTTTCTGTAGGTTTCTATGGATTGTCAGGGTTTTTCATGGGCTTCCAT
The DNA here is from genome assembly GCA_030522415.1 of Channallabes apus. Taxonomy (NCBI): domain Eukaryota; kingdom Metazoa; phylum Chordata; class Actinopteri; order Siluriformes; family Clariidae; genus Channallabes; species Channallabes apus. Next base: position 40,489,473 of record CM060113.1, read on the forward strand.
TGAGCTTTAGTGGTGGATAATTAGTACAAGTATTGAAGAAACAGATGCGTCTTGCATTGTCAAGGCGAGTAGTGCTGGAGGATTTGAGGGAACGTTGGGCAGTGCGTGGTGTGATTAGAGAAGAGAGGTAAGTGGGTGCTGGGCCATTTTTAGCATTTTTAGAGTTTTTAATTTGATGTGGGCAGCAACAGGAAGCCAGTGGTGGGAGCAAAGGAATGGGGCGGTGTGGGAGAACTTGGGAAGGTTGAAAATGAGATGTGCTGCTGCATTCTGGATCAGTTGCAGAGGACGAATCGTGGACAGAGGCAGACCTGCGAGTAAGATTAGTGATGTGTGGGGAAAATGACATATGATTGCCCATGGTTACCCCATGATTGCGGGCGGTCGCTGAAGGGGTGATCTGATTGTTGTCCAGGGATGTCACAAGGTCTTGCCCTGGGGATGAGTCACAAGGGATTAACAACAGTTTGGTTTTACTCAGATTGAGCTTCAGCTGATGATCTGCCATTCAGGATGAGATGTTTCCCAGACATGCTGAGATATCTGAGCATCCTGATACAACCTGAGTATCTGAGGGAGGAAATGAGAGAATAAGTTGTGTGTCATCTGCATAACAATGGTATGAAAATCGATGTGATTACAGTATATGACCTTACCAAGAGACCGGGTATAGAGGGAGAACAGAAGAGGACCAAGTACTGAGCCCTGAGGGACACCAGTAGAGAGTCTGTGTGGAGAAGATGTGGATCCCCTCCACGTCACCTCATATGACCTATCTTCTAGATAAGAAGCAAACCATTGCCACGCTGTTCCACAGATTCTAAGGCTTGTAAGACCAGATAATAGAATCTTGTGGTTCGCTGTGTCAAATGCAGCTGACTGGTCCAGGAATGTGAGGACAGATGACAGTTTAGCAGATCTAGCAGCATGGACCTTCTCAGTGACCAACAGAAGGGCAGTCTCTGTGGAATGTGCCACTTTGAATCCAGATTGGTTGGGATCATTAATGATGTTCTGTGAGAGATAAAGAGAGATTTGGTTATAATCATTCCTTTCAAGAATTTTGAAAATAAAAGAGAGAAGCGATACCGGGCGATAGTTGTTAACTTCTGTTGGGTCCAGGCAGGGTTTCTTGAGGATGGGAATAACCCCTGCCTCCTTAAAAGCAGCAGGGACATGACCAGATGATATGGAATGGTTGATGATGGTTGTGGTGAAAGGAAGGAGGTCTTGTGAGATGGCCTGGAGCATTGTAGAAGGGATTGGGTCTAATGAACAGGTGATGGGGTTGTATGACAAGATGATCTGCTGAATCTAATCAGATGACAGGTTCTGCTAAGGGAGGGAAGGGAAGGTCCTGAAGTCTTGGTGTAGGAGTTGGGTTGGGAGTGAAGGACTGGCAGATTGCTGCAATGTTCCCGTTGTAGAATGTGGCAAAGTCATCAGGAGTCAGATAGAATGGGGCAGGAGGAGTTGGTGTGTTGAGTAGTGAGGAGAAGATGTTGTGGACTTTGCCAGGATCATGTGCAGAGGCTTCCAGCTTTTCTCTGCAGAAGGCAGTTTTGGCAGAAGTCAGGTCACATGAGAATTTGGAGAGCAGAGTTCGGTAAGAGATGAGATCTGCATCAAGCTACAATTTCTTCCATCTTCTCTCTGTAGTTCTTAATTCTCTCCTCTTGTTGTGCAATACATCAGATAGCCAAGGAGCAGGACAAGAAGTCTTCCTTGGTTTAGATGACAGCGGGCATAGGATATCTATGGATGAGGAGAGAGAGGGGAGGAAAGTTTCAGTCACAGTCTCTAGTGGTAGAGAGAAGAAGGAGTCTGGGTCTGGGAAGGATGATAGGGTGCATGAAGACACAGAGGAGGGGGAGACAGAATGAAGGTTTCTGTGGGTAAAAGAAATTTTGGTAGTTAGCTTTAGACAGAATTGGAAGGGTGATGGTGAAGGACACCAGGTAATGATCAGATTTATGAAGAGGAATATTAGTGATATCTATGACTGGGGAAGGGCGGCAAAAAACGAGGTCAAGAGAATTCCCTTCCTTGTGTGTGAGAGGGCAGCTGTTTAGAGTTAACGAGAAGAAGTTAAGGAGAGGTAGAAGGAAAGAGGGGAGGTTGAAATCTCCTAGAACAGTGAGAGGAGTGTTATCAGAAGAAAAAAGACTAAGAAGCATGTCCATTTCATCCAGAAAGTTTCCTAGAGAGCCAGGAGGACGGTAGATATCTAGGATGTGGAGGATAGAATGTTTCACAAGAATCCACACACAGCTACTGATATTGACAGCATCAATCATGATTTTAAGAATTATTTTAAGCTGTAATGCTCTACTGGCTTCATGCTGCGTTGCATATGAATACCAAATGTGTACAAGAGAAAATGTTAAACCATAAACCCACAAAGAATACTGTTCTGTCACATATCCTTATTTTGGTCATTTTTGTACTTGCGCAATATGAACAGTTTCTGTTCACTTCCAAAGACTCTTAAGGAAAGGATGCTAATGTAAATAATTCATTCACGTTCAGTGTTTCACATGTGTCTTTTTTTCCTAGTCACTTCTCTTGAGGTAGGCTTCCATGTGCTTTGGCATTTTAAGATGTCAATAGGATTCCTTGGGCTTCTGTTGGCGTCTATGAGATTCTAAAATATATGATTCTTTAGACATCTTTTGGGTTCAATGGGTTTTCATGACTTTAATGTATTCATATGGGCTTCAGTTGGCATCCATGTGTTTCTGTAGTCTTTTGTAGGCTTCTATAGGATTCTATAGGATTCTATGGGCTTTAATGATTGTTTCCATGGAATTTTATGGGTACTTTTGGCTTTTGGGGGTTCTGTGCAATTTTGGGGGCTTTTGCTAGATTCCATGGGCTTGTAATACTTCAATGAGTTCTATAGGCTACTATGTGCATTAGAAAAATTTCAATTAGCTTCTATTGCCATTTATGTGTTTCTCTATGCTACTGTACGTAGGTTTCTCTAGGCTTCTACATGCTTCTATAAGTTTTTAGGACTTCCATGGTCTCCTACTGTATGGGCTTCTGTGTGCATCTTTGAGATTCTTTAGGTTTCTATGTGTTTTCCTAGACTCCAATTAGCTTTCAGTATATAGGCTTATTTAGGCTTCTTTTGGTCTCTGTGGACTTCCATCCCTTCCTATGGGCTTCTATTAGCCTGCTTCAGACGTATATGGGTTTCTAAAGGTTTTCATAGGTTTACATGAGCTTCCATGTCCCTTCCATATGTTTCTATGGTCTTTTAAGACTTGTTGACTTCTCTGGGTTTCTGTTGGCATCCACACGCTGCTAAATGCTTCTTTAGACTTTTTTACACTGTTTTAGATTAGTGAGTGATAATCATATACAGATGATCAGTACATCATCATTCACTGGAAAACATTAAGGACCCCAGTCAGATGCACAGCGAGTCCATGGGAAGTTCTTGAATACACAAATAGAAAAAATATACTGTAGTGTTCGTTAAGTTACATTAACAGCACACCTTTGGCTTGACACACAGTAGGAATGATTGGAAGAACCTACAAAGAAGTGGAAACTTATAACCAACCGCCAATTATTCATTCATTCATTCATTCATTCATTCATTTTCTATACCGCTTTATCCTGTGTTCAGGGTCGCGGGGGACCTGGAGCCTATCCCAGGAGACTTCGGGCACTAGGCGGGGTACACCCTGGACAGGGTGCCAATCCATCGCAGGGCACACACACATACACACACTCACACACCCAATCACACACTACAGGCAATTTAGGAATGCCAATTAGCCTAACCTGCATATCTTTGGACTGTGGGAGGAAACCGGAGTACCCGGAGGAAACCCACCAAGCACGGGGAGAACATGCAAACTCCATGCACACAGAGACGGGAATCGAGCCTGGCCGGGGAATCGATCCCAGACCCTGGAGGTGCAAGGCGACAGTGCTAACAACCGCCAATTAATGAAACATTAATGAACATGACCAATTCCTCAAAATGTAACATCTGAACCAGGTAAACACACGGAGTGTAAATGTTGTAAATAAAGTGTAAGTATAAAGTTTGATTAAGTTTTTTTTAAGATCTAGTCAATAAGTATTTACTACTGTATTATCTTTAGTGAAATGACTTTCAAGTAGGTTATCAGCTTACGTGTTTTTTTTTTTTCCCAGTATAAAAACATCAGTTGCAACATAAAAAAAAAACGCGATCAGTCCAAAACACAAATGGTACATAATCTGACCAATCACAACAGAGAATCGAACATCTCGTACAGTGAAGTGCAATTTGTTGTGTTTGTTTATGTGACGGGAATCGAATATGCAAATGTTGAATGTAAAACAATTACAGAGAAACAGACTGATGATTCACTTCAAAACGATTAAAAACAATGAGATTTGCTTTGGTTTGTAACTCAAGTTTGTAACTCAATACCCATGATTGCAAGACTCAGAGCCAAAAAAAAAATAAAAAATTTAAACAGCCTGAGAACTTGGCTTATGCACTAGAAAGTTCCCTTTGGTGATTGTTACAAGTTTGAACAATGTTGTTTACAGCGTATGGTAGCTAAACCCCTCCGGGCAGAGAGAGAGAGAGAGAGAGAGAGAGAGAGATTGGGAAACTGGTGTTGCAGTATCATAGCAACATCTCTGATACACGGTGTCATGCGGAGATCGTACTGTAAACCTCGATGTCATAAATATCTGATGTGCGACTGCGAAATTCTATTTCTTAGCCAAAAAACAAAAAAAAACCCCACAGATTTCATTGATTTCTCGCTGAAAGAGCTAAGCTTTTACGCGATATCTTTACGTGCACGATAAATATTTGTTGTAACGTCTTTACAGCAGCTGCTCCTATAGTCCAGGAGCCGAGCCAACTTCTCAGCCACACCTTTCGAGATAACCACAGTATTTCTTTAATAACCTTGAGATTTTCTTTTAATGAATGTTTAACCCTGATGAGACGCAGCTAACGTGTCTAGATATGAGATCTGATTTGTGTGTGTATGTGTGTGTATGTGTGAGAGAGAGGAATGTAATGTAGCTAGTAAGCTGAAGACGTGACGGCCATTTAAAAAAAAAGAAAGAAAGAAAGAAAGAAACACAGATTATTTCCTCGTTTGCTAAATAAACTTTCTTTCAGGTTATTGTCCTCGTGTCGAGCCTGCTGTGTTTGGCGTTGCGTTTTTCGCTAATCCTGTAGGATTTACTCCTTTTGATTAGACCGTTCACCTTTGACCCTATCGGCTAGCCATCATGCTTTTGACGCTCGCACGATGGCAAGATGGGAACAAGGAGCAGCTCGTCCTTCTGCTCTTTACGCGTACGCGGGTGTGTTACTCACCACGCTAAATAAACATTAAGTATAAAGTTTATTAAACTGTGTTTAAAGCCATTTTTAAGAGTGTTTTTTTAACGTACATTGAGGGCGGTGATCATTTCCAACGGAACGCTGTCAATCATGAGGTCTGCCGTAAACTATTAGCGATGCACACCGCTAGTAACGACGGCGTAATTAGAATCCTTCCAGGTTTGTTTTTTGTTTGTTTTTGCACAATGCGAGCACTCAAGCGTTTCTGTTCACTTTCAAACACTCGTAAGAAAAGAATGCTGGTGTAAATAATCCGCCTCTTTCCCGTCTTCTGTCGCGGGTCACTGCTCATGACGTCTGTTACAGACGTCTCCACAAACGTCAAATCAACTCTTTTAATGTGGACTTGACCGTCAACAGAAAGGTCAAACGAACCTACAGTATGCAGACCTGGAAGAGATAAACAGACGTCTGTGTCTGTTTACACGGTAAAATGTCTTGACGTTTTTGGTGCCTCCTTTTCAGACTGCAATAGAGCGCGAGTGAACATTAGCTAGGCAAAATTGAATGGCTCCACCACAGGGTGCACCGCGGCATTTAGCTCTTACTGTGCGTGTGTGGTTGGACCAGCATTGTGCAGAACATCGGAGAACTGCAGATCTTACTCCTTGTGTTTTTTTTTTCCCTGTGGTGCTACGCAATGGAGCAGGTGTACAGGGGTTTCTCTGCAATATCCCAAACGACTTCCTTCAGAAGGCGAAACTGGTTGATGCCACCGGTGCCTACGTTGAAATTTAAAGATTTGCTTTCATTTCTCTATGTACTAAAGGACATGTACTGTACAATTTGTTTCGATAAATTTGTATTAGAAATATGGACTTTGTTACCAATTTTTTTTTACATGCAAAATACTTTATACATAAACAGAGAATTAAAAAGGAACAATTGTATTTCCATCTTTTCCTTCTAGAAATGACCTCAATTTTAAATTCTCTCAAATTCATTCAATTTAATAAGAATAATATACTTCTAGATTATTATGATATTATTTTTAATTGAAGTGTCTCTTGCTACATCTTTTCACGATCTATACTTAATTTTGATCCTCTCGTGTATTTTATCCTTTTTTTGGACTCTCAAATATATAATTCTTTGCCCTTTATATTTTATTTGTTCTAATTAATTTTTTTCCCTTTTTTTGTGTGTGTTATTATTTCTGCAATTGTTATTCTTAATTGTATTTTAATAATTGTATTTAATTGTATTCTTTTGTATTGTCTTAAAAAAAACATACAACTTGGAATAGAAATAAATACTAATATCAATTAAAAAAATGCATGGTTACTCTTTACCTGTAGATAGATAGATAGATAGATAGATAGATAGATAGAGGCTCTGGAAAAAAATATGAGAAAACTGCAGCATAATTAGTTTTTTTAACATAATTAAGTGTTTTTTTTTTTTTTTTTTTACAGATTTTTTTTACAGGAAAAGTTTTGTTACATTTTTTGTGAACTGCTGGCAATATTTCTCCGAAATTCAAAATGCTACTATTGTTATTTATAGTGTATATTTAAAGGAAATGACATCATCACAACACATTGAATTAACCCAAGATCATGCAGTATTTGCACAGCTTTAATAACTCAAATAAAAAAATGCAAATCATTTGTAAGCAAATTGTGTTAATGCTTTCGGCTAAATAACATTAATAAATCAGTATTTGGTGGAATAATAACCCTGATTTGCCACTACAGCTTTCATGAGTTTTGGCTCTCCACCAGTTTTTCACATTGCTGTTGGGACACTTTGTACTTTTTGCAAAAAAAGTAAACAGCTCAGCTTTGCTTGATGGTTTATGATCATCCATTTTCCTCTTGATAGAATTCCAGAAGTTTTCTAGAGTAAATTGCAGCGCTCTCTTTTTTTCTTTCTCGAGCTGTAGATAGGTACTTAGATATTGTGGAGACTGTACATCTTACATACTGTACAGTCATTATACACACAAGGTAATATGAGAACTGATCAAAGTAATAGTGCAATGCTAAGATCAAAAAGCCCCACAAGATATATAAGAAGCATTTAAATCAAAAGTTAAAATGTTGTGAAAATGAACAGCATGAAAGTGATGATGAAACTGATTCTGTGTGTAATAGTGAAATATGTAATAGTCAGAGTAACGGAGCAGAACATGGGGTTCTCAACTCCGCTCCTTAAGGAACATTTCCTCTGCACATCGTAGTGTTTAACTAATCAGCTAATTCATAACCTTTCCTGAATTGAAGTGTTTGTAAAAGCGCAGTGGAACATAAAATGTACAGGCCAGGTGCTCCTCCAGGACCAGAGCACCAGAACCATGTACAAGCACGCCTAGAGGTCAAAATTCCAAAGAAGCCAAACTGTTGGGTAGTTAATTGAGTGTGGTGTCGCTCAGAGACAAATAGCTACTGTAGGGATCTTAATGTATCCCTTTCTGGTCGACCCCTGGTTCTCCTGAAATACGTCTTCATGCAGTTCAAAGATCTGTTGAGAACAATCCAGTTATGCAGTCCTCACCTAGAGCAGTTGTTGCTCTTAAAGCTGTTAAAGGAAAAACAAGCAAGTATTGATAATGTATCAATAGTTCCACCATAATCAGTTTGCAATCAGATTGCTGTTATGTAGTCTGAACAGTAAGAAATCTTTTTTGCAGATTAAAATCAGGTTCTTGAAGATGTATCTCAGTCTGCGTGCTCTACCTGCTCAAGCTGGATCTCACACTTGGTGCGTCAGTTCAATCATGACATGGATACATGATTGAAAATTGTGTAGATAGGCGATGAGAGGAATCGTGACTGCAGTCGCTCAATAGTTCAGGACTTGAGTTTCCTACAGTCTACCTGAGCCTCCAGTAACGAACTGGACTCCATGTTACCTTAAACACGTCTCCTGTTATACTGAACTTCCAGCCAGTATGCCAGCCAGTAACTTCCACACAGTATGAGTGCAGATCAATCCCTGCTATGCGTTTTCACCCAGATGAGGATGGGTTCCCTGTTGAGTCCGGTTCCTCACAAGGTTTCTTCCTCTACTGCCATCAAATTTTTATTTTGATTGTCTAAAGCAGCTTTGCGACAGTGACAATTGTTAAAAACGCAATACAAATAAAATTTAATAAAAAATTTAATCGGGGAAAGAAATGAAGATGGAAATATGGCGGACAGACTGATCGCTCTTCCTGACAACACAGTTTATATAGCTGCATGAAGAATTCAATGGTGCAACTTTTACATGCTTAATGGTAATAGGGTCAAAAGTGAAAAACAAAACAAAACAAACAAACACCCTCTGTGATCTCCTGAAGCAGGTGTACTAATTTTAAATTTAAGATGCTCTGGACAATAAAACTTTCTTCGAGTCGAGGTCCAAAATTCATATTTGTGCCAGGATTCAGACCTCTATACTGTATATGCAGTGAGTATAAATCTATAAAAAATTGCTATTTAAATTTCCCATAGCATTAATATAATAATATTTACTGTCAATTTTCAGGAATTATATTAAACATGTTGGTATTTTGAAAATTTTCTTGCATTTGTATGGAATCCAAACAACAATCTTTAATCAGTCTTTAGTAAGTATTCGTACACACTATATATAGTATACTACTGTATATAGAGTATATATATGTATACTTGTATTATATTCAATTGTATTCATTACTTACTTCAAAAAAAATATTTGCACAATATTTACTGTACTTATTCATATGCATAATTATTTACGTGCATATTTATTTCTTATAATTGTACACCACTATTGTTTATGCAGCTTGCACACAAAAATTTCACTCACATGTACTGTACCTGTGTACCAGTAATGTGATGTAACAATAAAAGTGATTTGATTTGATTTGATCTGCGTGCTGCTGGGCTGTACACGAATGTGAAAGGACTCTGGTTGCTCTGTCATACTGGGCTCTCAGTTCAGGTATTTTTCCCTCTGAAGAAATCCTGCCTTCTGCACTGAAAGTTTGCTTACAAGATTGTTTGTTTGAATTTGGTTTTGTATATTATTGGTGCATCGATCATGTGTTTTTATAGGAAAATTTAAAGACCTGGATATGTACTGTATGAGTTTTTCTTTTACACATTTTTACAGATTTTTTTTCTTTTATGTTTTTAGAGCTCAAGCACCATGACATCATCCCTATTACATCATAGTGTGTGAAGGACCCTCTTCCTTTAACTCCTGAGGCCTGAACTCTATTCTTGTGACATTGCAAATTCTGCTGACTGTTTCTCATTATATACAGCTGAAAAATATTATTTAATCAAAGTTTTCAACCAGGAAGAAACTTGGCAAAATAATTATACAGTTCTTTTATATGAGGATGGTACAAGGATAAATATATAGACTGTTAAATTGGGATAAAATGTCATGTCCTCATATGAGGACATTTGGGCCTTAGGAGGTTGGTGGTCTTTCTTGGCACAGGTTTTTATGCCGGATGCCCTTCCTGACGCAACCCTCCCATTTTATCCGGGCTAAGGCAGTGGCTGGGAATCGAACTCGGGCCTTCCGCATGGCAGGTGAAACACCTACCACTGAGCCAGGTTAAGGATGTTTATTTATTCATTCATTCATTCATTTTCTATACCGCTTAATCCCCTGTGTTCAGGGTTGCGGGGGACCTGGAGCCTATCCCAGGAGACTTCGGGCACTAGGCGGGGTACACCCTGGACAGGGTGCCAATCCATCGCAGGGCATGTTTATTTATTAATTAATTTATTTATGTATTCATTCAATCTCCCGGGCCTTTTTGGTGGTCAAAAAGTCATTAAAATCACATTTCGGAATCTGCTGCCATCAGAATGTCTGAGAGCCTGGGACCCGGTTGTCACACAGGGCCTTCACACTTGCACGTACTGTATTTACATTTAGGCATTTGGCAGACGCCCTTATCCAGAGCGACTTACATTTTTTATCTCATTATACTGTACATCTGAGCAGTTGAGGGTTAAGGGCCTTGCTCAAGGGCCCAACAGTGGCAACTTGGTGGTTGTGGGGTTTGAACCTGGGATCTTCCGAACCGTAGTCCAATGCCTTAACCACTGAGCTACTCCTGGCCCCTGTATGCATATATATAATACATAATACAATATTACATACATATACTAGATTACTGTGCAATACATACAAATGCTCTTGGGTCATAATTTTTGGTACTTACTGTTTTACTGTTTTGGGAACTTTTTTTTTTTTTTTTTTTGGAGATTATTATTATTTATTATCTCCCCAAAAAAAAATTATAACGTTGTCAGGAGCAGCCGAAAGACCATTTAACTATTAGTCAAAGATAACACAAGTAAACACAAAATGCAGTTTTTAAATGAGGGGTTTTATTATTTAAGGAGAAAAAAATCCAAACCTACATGGCCCTGTGTGAAAAAGTAATTGCCCCCTGAACCTAATAACTGGTTGGGCCACCCTTAGCAGCAATAACTGCAATCAAGCGTTTGCGATAACTTGCAACGAGTCTTTTACAGCGCTCTGGAGGAATTTTGGCCCACTCATCTTTGCAGAATTGTTGTAATTCAGCTTTATTTGAGGGTTTTCTAGCATGAACCGCCTTTTTAAGGTCATGCCACAACATCTCAATAGGATTCAGGTCAGGACTTTGACTAGGCCACTCCAAAGTCTTCATTTTGTTTTTCTTCAGCCATTCAGAGGTGGATTTGCTGGTGTGTTTTGGGTCATTGTCCTGCTGCAGCACCCAAGATTGCTTCAGCTTGAGTTGACGAACAGATGGCCGGACATTCTCCTTCAGGATTTTTTGGTAGACAGTAGAATTCATGGTTCCATCTATCACAGCAAGCCTTCCAGGTCCTGAAGCAGCAAAACAACCCCAGACCATCACACTACCACCACCATATTTTACTGTTGGTATGATGTTCTTTTTCTGAAATGCTGTGTTACTTTTACGCCAGATGTAACGGGACACGCACCTTCCAAAAAGTTCAACTTTTGTCTCGTCGGTCCACAAGGTATTTTCCCAAAAGTCTTAGCAATCATTGAGATGTTTTTTAGCAAAATTGAGCCTTAATGTTCTTTTTGCTTAAAAGTGGTTTGCACCTTGGAAATCTGCCATGCAGGCCGTTTTTGCCCAGTCTCTTTCTTATGGTGGAGTCGTGAACACTGACCTTAATTGAGGCAAGTGAGGCCTGCAGTTCTTTAGATGTTGTCCTGGGGTTTTTTGTGGCCTCTCGGATGAGTTGTCTCTGCGCTCTTGGGGTAATTCTGGTCGGCCGGCCACTCCTGGGAAGGTTCACCACTGTTCCATGTATTTGCCATTCGTGGATAATGGCTCTCACTGTGGTTCGCTGGAGTCCCAAAGCTTTAGAAATGGCTTTATAACCTTTACCAGACTGATAGATCTCAATTACTTTTGTTCTCATTTGTTCCTGAATTTCTTTGGATCTTGGCATGATGTCTAGCTTTTGAGGTGCTTTTGGTCTACTTCTTTGTGTCAGGTAGCTCCTATTTAAGTGATTTCTTGATTGAAACAGGTGTGGCAGTAATCAGGCCTGGGGGTGACTACAGAAATTGAACTCAGGTGTGATAAACCACAGTTAAGTTATTTTTTAACAAGGGGGGCAATCACTTTTTCACACAGGGCCATGTAGATTTGGAGGTTTTTTTTCTCCCTTAATAACGTAAACCTTCATTTAAAAACTGCATTTTGTGTTCAATTATGTTATCTTTGACTAATAGTTAATGGTTTTTGATGAGTAGAAACATTTAAGTGTGACAAACATGCAAAAGAATAAGAAATCAGGAAGGGGGCAAATAGTTTTTCACACCACAGTATATAATTGTATAAGATATTATGTCATAACGTCACCTAATCTATCTATCAATCTATCTATCTATGTGAAGGACAACACACTGAGTGATGTGTTTTTTTAAAAAAAGCGTCATAATACAATGTAGGCGGAAAATTTGTTAATAATTTTCTGAGTGAAATCACGTTGATTGACATCACATTAAGTGACTTCACAGTGAATGATGCTTTTTTCTTTCCGGCCCTGGGGGAAAAGGATTTTTGGAGGTCTTAACATGCTGAAAAAATACACAGTTTGCATGGTGTGTCTTGGTGGAAATAGCTCAGGTGCTTGGGCCCGCTCATCGTTCATTGCAACTACATACAGTATAATGTACATTTTTATTTTGCACTTTATTTACTTGACATGTTTGGGTCTTGGTAAAAATGTTTTTTTTTCTAAGGTTGAGAGGTTTATTAAATGGCTTACAAAGTAATGTTCAACACTACAGTGTGTGGTCTAAAAGTATTATTGTCTGCAATTAGATCGGAGATTCTAAAAAGCACTTTCCAGCTGGTTGGTTTTTACGCTTAAACTGGCAACTGTCAAGTGAAACAGATGAGCATTAAATAGAGCTTTTCACACCGACGCGATCGTCACATCAAAGCTCTTCCGCAAGAACACTGACATGGTGCATATTTTCTATATGTCAGGTGTGAAATGTGTGTGTGTGTTGGGGTTGGAGTATGACATGATAAGACTTGAAGAAAGAGAGAGAGAGAAAAAAATCAAATGCAAACAAAGTACAAGAAAAAGTTTGAGGTGCGAAAGAAAGGTTGATTGAAAGTGCTGTTTTAGGAAGAAGCCCTTCTCGAAAAAGAGAATGAGAAGTGTTTATTTCACGCGCCGTCCCCTCCCTGGGTCGAGGCTGGGAAGCTGGCGCGGTTTGTACAAACCTGACTGAACTTGTTTTAAGGAATTGTGCTACTCTTGCAAGTTCACCTATGATGAATGTCACTATTTAAGATGTTAGGCAACAAGATGTGACATTTTATTAGTGTATTAAGAGTCACTCCCCCCCCCCCCCCGACACACGTGTTAGTAGACTGCTGCATGACGGTAGTGCAGGTGCAAATCCCTGGCTGATATTAACGCGCTCCGAGTTTTGAATATGGAGATGTTTGTCGAAATCAGAATGCAGAATTTGCAGCAGAAAGGAAAGAAGCGAAAAAAAAAAAGGTTCACATCTTAGACCATGGCAGTTTCTTGGTAGCTTGCTCATGGCTATTTATAACTGCTGCTAGAATCACTCACACACTCACACACTCTTCAGCTGTAACCGAGCATGAAGCGGTACATTCATTGTGCAGAGCGACAGATGGGCTACACTGAGTAATTATACACCTACAAAGTGACCTGATAATGGTCAGTGTTCCTTTGTTGTATTTCTGTAAACAAGACATTTCTGGCTATTGTGAGCAATGCACTGAATAGCAAGCGATATTGTTTTTTATCACCCCATCCTGCGAGGAGTCAGTGCGGCACCTTGTACTGGAACTCGATTGTCAGACAGCGCACAACGCCCTGCCCGGTGCGATCAAAGATGAATGATAGCATTCTGAATCTGTCACTCTGAAAGTACGGCTCTTTGATGATCTCGCATGTTGCGCAGTTCAATTATGCGTTATCGTGACGGATGTCCTGGACCGAGGCACAGCGCCATCTACTTGGCTTCGAATTTAAGGCGTTCTGATGCGGGCGCCATTTAAATCTGAATGCCATTGAACTGGAGTGAACCGGACCATCTCGGTATGTGCTCTGAGGAAAGGCCGCGCTGCTCAGATGTCATGAGTCCTCCTCACCAATACCACCTCTTCATCCTCTTGCACCCACACCCCTAAGCGAAGGCACCCCGGCAACAACCTTTTCTCCTCTCTCACCACTCGCTCCCGCTTTCATAATAGCGAGCGGTCCGCCTACGCACCGGCTCCCAGCCTCGCTCGTCTATCTCTCCCGTTTTCTCTCCCATCTCTTTTTCCGCCCACTCCTGAGACGTCCTTTTACTGCATCCTCTGCCGAGGGACGTTCGCGGCGTTCTCCATTTCAGCCTCCGCGTCCTGAGTGCCGGCTCATTGGGAGGCGCTGGAGGAAGCCTTTCACAGGAGTATTAGAGCACAGCACCGGGCCCTCACAAGCCTCCAGTTACGGCCTCCAGGGAGCGGGCATGTCCGCCTACGCTCCCCACCTGGGGGCGAGGGCTTTCTCTGCCACTACGGGGAAGTGCTTTGTGGGGGGAAAAAAAAAAAATCACACAACACAAGGCAATTGGTTGGGGCTATTAGTAACCTTAAACCACATGACCTGTGACTAAGGTCCTGTGCCGATTCCCACTGACGCAGGGAAAAAAAAAAAACATGCACGCAGTTTAAATTTATAAAGAGCTTTCAAAGCACATTCAAAAGTGAGAGATAATGCCCTTTTTTTGTTAATGTATGCACTGTCACTGGGGAGGCAAGGCATTCAGAGGACAGAGCTTTTAGGCTCATCTGCCTGGGCTCTCAACCAGAGAGCCTGCCCACACACTCACACACACACACACTCACACACACAGCAGCACTCTGACTAATGCTGTTACACACACAGAGTACAGTCGAAAGGTCTGAGACACAGACAGTTATGCAAGCCGCATTTCCATTTCATTTTACCTGTGTACACATAAACGCAGAGAAATTCGAGAGGGTGGAAAAAAAGTTCATTAAATCCGAGGGAGGAACAACGAAGCGCTTCATGTCCACGGCTGTAATATGCATAATTCCCAATTTGAAGAGGTGCATTAACTGAAATTAGTGTATATATATATGTGTGTGTGTGTGTGTGAGAGAGAGAGAGCATGTTGTACAGAGCTCGGGCTCTTTTTAAACAACGCCCCCCCCCCCCCCCCCCGCCGCATTTTGCTATTTTTATTTTTTTGCTCAACCTCCTACTGAAACCCTGTAAAAGTTGTATTAAAGTGAGTAGGAACTAAATAGCTCAGTGGTTAAGGAATTGGTTTATGGTTCAGAAGGTTCCTGGTTCAAATCCCCAAATACACCAAGTTGTCATTGTTGGGCCCTTGAGCAAGTCCCTTAACCCTCAATTGCTTAGATGTACTGTAGCTTAAAATTTTTAATCGATTGACCGCGATAATCGCATCTAAATATTTTCTTTACAAACATCATATATTACATCTATCCTATGCTTCACTTAAAAATGGTTGTAATGTTGCTGACCAATTTCCTGGTTGCAAAATAATAAATGAACATTTATTCATTGTTAACAACTATTTCAAAATTTATTTCACAAGTCTACTGTAGACGATACAGTGGTGTAGTGATCAGCACTGTGGCCTCGCACCTACAGGGTTGAGGGTTCAATTCCTGCCTCAGGTCTGTGTGAGGGGAGTTAGCATGTTCTCTCTGTGCTTCATGGGTTTCCTTCTACTTTCTAAAAACATGCAGATTAAACTAATAGGTGTTTCCTATTTCATATTACGTATTTCATTAAATGAAATACGTAATAAACCCTTGCTATATTTTACCTTGGCCACCGTGTACAGACCCCCGGGGCCATATGGCGATTTTCTTAAAGAATTTGGACATCTGCTATCAGACCTATTGGTTAACTCTGACAAAGTGTTGATAGTAGGAGACTTTAACATTCATGTAGATGATGCTAACGACGCTTTAGCACTCACATTTATGGATTTACTAAATACCTTTGGGGTTAAGCAAAATATAATTGGAGCAACTCACCGCTTTAATCATACGCTAGATTTAATTATATCCCATGGTATAGATGTCTCTAATATAGAGATCATACCTCAAAGTGATGATATCACAGATCATCACCTCCTGACATATACTCTACCTGTAGAACAGATTAGCTGTGTCTTCCCACGCTATCAATCTGTTAGAAATATGAATCCCACCACTAAAGACAGATTCACAAGTAATCTGCCGGATCTGTCCCAATTTATTATTAGACCCCTAAATGCAGATGATCTAGATGAAGTGACTAGCAGCATGGGCACTATTTTTACCAGTACATTAGACACTGTTGCTCCCATCAGATTAAAAAAAGTCAGAGATAAAACATTGGCACCGTGGTACAACAGTCATACTCGCGCCCTAAAGAGAGCAACCCGTAACCTCGAGCGAAAATGGAGGAAAACTAAATTAGAAGTTTTTCGAATTGCGTATAAAGACAGTATGTGCAGCTATAGACAGGCTCTAAAAACTGCTAGGACCGAGCATCTTAGCCAACTGATAGCAAGAAACCAAAACAATCCCAGGTTCTTATTTAGTACAGTGGCTCGCCTAACAAAACCTAAGATGCCCGCAGAGAGTATCCCATCACAGTTTAGAAGTGAAGACTTTATGGACTTCTTTAATGAAAAAATCAATAATATCAGGAAGAAAATAATGGAGGTTCAACCTCTAATAGTATCTCACGATCCAGTTCAGCCTATAGCTTCACATTTAGATTTTCACTGCTTTACAGGTATAGGACAGGAAGAGCTGTATAAACTCATCACCTCGGCTAAATCAACAACGTGCCTGTTAGACCCAATCCCAACCAGATTTTTAAAAGAAGTGATGCTTACGGTTGGAGAGCCACTCCTAAACATTATTAATTCTTCATTACATCTAGGTCACGTCCCTAAACCTTTCAAGTTAGCAGTTATTAAGCCGCTTCTTAAAAAATCTAATTTGGACGCGAATGAAATAAAAAATTACAGACCGATTTCAAACCTCCCGTTCATATCAAAAATACTAGAAAAAGTAGTATCAGCTCAAATTTGCACATTCTTGCAGGATAACAACATCCTTGAAGAATTTCAGTCAGGTTTCAGGCCCCATCATAGCACAGAAACTGCACTAGTTAAGATTACAAATGACTTGTTTTTAGCTTCAGACCAAGGCTGCATCTCATTGCTAGTCCTGCTCGATATTAGTGCTGCATTCGACACTATAGATCATAATATTCTCATAGATCGCTTACAAAATTATATAGGTATTCAGGGACAGGCACTAAAATGGTTTAGATCTTACCTGTCTGATTGCTACCATTTTGTAGATCTAAATGGAGAACCGTCTGGTATAATGCCAGTGAAATATGGGGTCCCACAAGGGTCAGTTTTAGGACCTCTGTTGTTCTCAATATACATGCTTCCCTTGGGTAACATCATTAGAAGACATGGGATTAGTTTCCATTGTTATGCTGATGATACCCAATTATATATCTCAACTAAACCAGACGAAATGCCTAAGTTGTCTAGATTAACTGAGTGTGTCCAGGACATAAAAGATTGGATGACCAATAACTTTCTTTTATTAAATTCAGATAAGACAGAGATATTACTTATTGGGCCAAAAACCAGCACACAACAGCTTTCACAATTCAGCTTGCGCTTAGAAGGATGTACTGTTATTACCAGCTCGCAAGTAAAAGATCTGGGAGTAATATTAGACAGTAACTTGTCTTTTGAAAATCACATTTCAAATATCACAAAAACAGCCTTTTTCCATCTTCGAAATATTGCTAAACTTAGGAACATCTTATCCGTATCTGATGCAGAAAAACTAGTTCATGCATTCATGACCTCCAGACTGGACTATTGTAATGCATTACTAGGTGGTTGTCCTGCATCCTCAATAAACAAGCTTCAGTTAATCCAAAATGCAGCTGCCAGGGTTCTCACTAGATCCAGAAAATATGATCATATAACCCCAATATTATCATCCCTGCACTGGCTACCTGTTCAGTTTAGAATAAATTACAAAATAGTATTACTTACATACAAGGCTTTAAATGGTTTAGCTCCCACATACCTAACCAGTCTTCTGATACGCTACAATCCACCACGCGCCTTAAGATCACAAAACTCCGGACTTCTGGTAGTTCCCAGAATTTCAAAATCTACAAAAGGGGGTAGGGCTTTTTCATATTTAGCTCCAAAGCTTTGGAATAGCCTTCCAGACAGTGTTCGGGGAGCAGACATGGTTTCTCAGTTCAAAAGTAGACTCAAGACGCATCTTTTTAATCTGGCATACACATAACTCATCCCAGTACTCATACTCCAGTACACCTATACCGAATGGCAACTACGCTAATTCTCCCCATCTGTTCTGTATTTCTCTACCCATCCCGAGGCATCGGGAGATTTTGCCAGCTTCAGTAGACAAAGGCTGACCCTGCGAGGTTCCTGAGGCATCCAGAGAAGGACCAGCTCCAACTGGATTCAGCTTTATGATGGTTGGAGCTACACATGCTGCTCCTGTGCTTCCAGTGGTCCAGACCTCATCTGCCCTCTACACCTACTGACTCGTCCCTATGCTGAACTGGTCTTCATGACAATTTAAATAATTTCTGTCATATTGAATTTTCACCTGCACAACACACAAGATGTTATATCATTTCTATCTGTTATCGCCCAAATGAGGATGGGTTCCCTGTTGAGTCTGGTTCCTCTCAAGGTTTCTTCCTAATGCCATCTCAGGGAGTTTTTCCTTGCCACCGTCGCCGTCACCCTTGGCTTGCTCATCAGAGAAATTTCATTCATTCGTCTCATTATTATCTGCACATTTTTCTCACACATCCACACTTCCAATTATTTTCTTTTCTATAATTATTATTATTATTTGTTTTTATTTATTTATTTTCTATTATAATTGTATTTATTTATTTATTACTTTATATAATTATTCTATATATATATATATATATATATAATATATAATTCTTTTTTTTTTTTTTTTTTTTGTTAAATTTCTTTAATTTTTGTGAAGCTGCTTTGAGACAATGACCATTGTTAAAAGCGCTATATAAATAAAATTGAATTGAATTGAATTGAATTTCCAAATTGCCTGTAGTGTGTGCTTGGTAATGGATTGACACCCTGTCCAGGGTGTACCCTACCTAGTGCCCTTGAGACCCCAGGGAAAGGCTCCAGGCCTCCTGCAACTCCAGGACTGCTGGACTGGTCCCACCATCTCTAGGAAGACATGCATCTAGACTGTGTTCTGTTCTGGCACCTAGGTGGTGGAATTCACTTTTCGTTGAGGGGTCACCACAGTGGACCATCTGATCTGCACAACAACTTGGCACAGGTTTTACTCTGTATGGCCTCCCTGGCACAACCCTCACATTTTTATCCAGGCGTGGGACCGGCACTGCATTCAGTGGTTGTGGTTTGGGCATTGCGTGGGAATTGAACCCAGGCCTTATGTATGGCCAGTGAGAAACCTACCACTGAGCTGCCAATGCCCTATTGTAGAATGTCTCCAAGGTGATTAATTATGAATGATTAAACTTGTATCCATGTACAGCTTGCAGGTCTGCATGCTGTCTCACATCTTTAACAATGCCTGCGCCGCTTCTGAGTTTCTTCTGGGTTTTTCATCCTGTCATTACTCTAAATTGCCCCTATGTGCAAAAGTGTGTGCAGTATCATGTGGTGTTCTGGTGTTCCATTAAGAGCCTCGGTTAAAGATCCAAAGTTCGGCCTCCGAGTGGCGCAGTGGGAAAGTTCTTGCCCTATCATCCGGAGATTGGTGGATTGATTCCCGGGTGATGCTGTAACCTCTCACAGCCGGAGGCCTAGAGAGAGCTGATTGGCCGAGCTCTCAGAGGGGAGGGATGAGAGGTACATCATGCTCCCACATTAATCACGGCTCTACAGCCAATCAGGGATGTCTGTGAGCTCACGGAAGCGGAAGGAGCGGATAGCGCTTTCCTCTGAGTGTGTTACTCCGCCCCTAACGGTGCGTGAGTGAGTAGTTCGAAAAGATGCGGTCGGCTGGCGTCACGTGGTTCAGAGGAAACAGGTGATAGTCTTCGGCCCTCCCGACTGAGTGGTAGTAGTAGCCTTAATGTGGAGCCCCCTAGTGACGGGGAGGAATTGGATACGACTAAATTAGGGAGAAAATCGGGGAATAAAATCCAATAAATAAAACAAATAAATAAATAAATAAATGTCCAATGATGGAGTAAACAAACTGGTTAAAGGAAAAAGATTATGTAATTTTATAATATCTCAAAATTAACAAAAAACGTTAAATTTAAATCTCTCGAATGGGACCGGCACTACATGCAGTGTGTCAAATAATACAGGGTGTCAAACCCTGGTCCTCAAATCAGAAATCAACAATCTAGAGCCTTAACCACCTGAGCCACCACTCACGCATCTTACATTTAACCTATTATTGTAAAAGTAGTTCCCCTTGAAGTGTGCTTGGGTACACAACTTTGGTTTTATCCAAACTTCCATCTAGAAGTTTTTTAGAATGAGACTTGCCGTTCAGCACACCTGGTCATGTTTCCTCCGTCATCTTATTATCCGCATTAAATGTTCTGTCATACTTGGTCATATGATGTAATAAGTAAATTTTTTTATATTAATCACACACATTGATGTGTTAACACTGACAGACCCAGATGAAACACTTCACAGTGAGAAGAACCACTCTGGGCAAGTTATATTATATTTAAATGCTTTGCGTATGTAGATGCAAATCTTATCGGATCAGAATCCAGGTAAACGGTTACGTTGGAATCACTAATGAAAATGATTTCAATCAGATTGGAGAAATATTTTCTGTGCAGACGTAGATAGTGTTCCTTTCCTTTTCTCATCATTGTAAAGCATGCAGAGTGGGAAAATGTTGTTTATGAATAAAACTAGTAATGAAACACTTTGCATGATGTTTCTGGTTGTCTCGCTGGCAGGAAATGGGTTTATGTCACTTAGACAATTTAATGATTTCGACAGCTTGGATTTCTCCTCCGTATTTGAGATGTCAGCGTCAATTCCCAGTACTCCAACCTTCCGTGGAAGAAATGCTCACGTCCCATCCTAGGTCTCCGACAGAACCGTATTAACAAGAAACATTTCTCTTGTTCTTTGGAGACATGGTGCAAAATATTTGAGGCGGTTTGAAATACCAATGATGTGTCATTACATAAACATTCACCAGAAGAAGAAGCTGGCTTAACAAAGCAATCCTCAACCTGATCAGAACAACGTGGGTGTGTCAGTTGTCATGATGATTGACATCGGCAGAAAAGCTTGTAGGCAAGAGCGAATACAGCATTTTGGATGGAATTTTACAAGAAGAAGAAGAAAGCCTTGATTGTCACGTATTCTTTTCTGTCTTTGCATATCCCAGTTTGTTGGGATGTTGGGATCAGAGTGCAGGGTTAGAACACTCCGGTTTCCTCCCACAGTCCAAAAACAAGCAGATTAGGTTAATTGGCCTTCACAAATTGCCAGATGATTAAATGAGTGAGTGATTGAGTGAGTAAAAAGAGCTCCATCCATCAACAACCTGGCCCTGCAGCACACACATCCTGATGTGGGAATCGAGCCTGGACCCTGGAGGTGCGAGGCCACGGTGCTAAACACTACGCCACCGTGCTGCCCCTACATAATAAGCTGTATAAGTAAATAATGTAATGGACTATAAATTTGTACCAGCTTGCTTATACAGGTCCTTCTCCAAAAATTTGCATATTGTGATAAAGTTCATTGTTTTCTGTAATGTACTGATAAACATTAGACTTTCATATATTTTAGATTCATTACACACAAACTGAAGTAGTTCAAGCCTTTTATTGTTTTAATATTGATGATTGTGGCATACAGCTCATGAAAACCCAAAATCCCTATCTCAAAAAATTTGCATATCATGAAAAGGTTCTCTAAACGAGCTATTAACCTAATCATCTGAATCAACTAATTAACTCTAAACACCTGCAAAAGATTCCTGAGGCTTTTAAAAACTCCCAGCCTGGTTCATTACTCAAAACCGCAATCATGGGTAAGACTGCCGACCTGACTGCTGTCCAGAAGGCCATCATTGACACCCTCAAGCAAGAGGGTAAGACACAGAAAGACATTTCTGAACGAATAGGCTGTTCCCTAGCAAGGCTACACTCGATGCTGCGTGAAAACGCTATGGGAACCAGTTTGTCGTTGAAGCATGCTGTGAAAACACGCCAAAGTTTTTGGCTATATATAACCTCGACAGGTGACGTCATCTGATTAGATGTAGGTGGAGGTTATAAAAACAGGTGAGCCGGCAACGACCTCAGATCATTTGTCTTCAGAGCCTAGTTGTGAAGCGTGCTTGTGATAAACCAGCAAAATAAGAAGGTGTTTAACTCACCGATTTGACGAGTTTAATCCCTCCGTGTGTGATAATCCATATCGGAGTGCGATCTCTACACTGCTTCGACTAGTGCTGCGCGCGCCGCACATTCCGTGAGAAGCTGCGAGCCGCCGCGCGTTCCTGGCTTAAAACTCGTGCATCTGACAGAGCTGCGGCAGACGGAGGTAAGAAAACTCCTTTCTTCCGCGTTGTCATCACGAGGATTCCTCTCTTTTTTACCGGAGATGAAAATAGCCTTAAGCACTGAAACAAGCAGTAGACGGCAGCTTCTGTCGGGTGTCCGGGGGGCGGAGCCTCAATGACGCGCTCTCTCCCCCCCCACCCCCTCTCAGCTCTCTTCATATGAGTTAACCCTTTCATGGAGTAGGCTGTATTCATGCTGTGTTTTTCATGCCATCGACTTATTTGTTTATTTAAATATAGTCGATATGGAAACGCGGGATTGTATGATGACGCCCAGATAGCAGAGACGCTTCACAGGCTATCTCTCTCCTGGGACATCATCCTCCCTGGTAAGCTTATACTTCCTTTCTAGCTGTGTAGACTTTTATCTGCCCTAGAGGGAAAAGCTTTTCAGGCAGTGGGTCAGCTTGGTGCTCCACTGCACACAGGAGGTCAGACTGATTTAAAATGTATGTATATATGTGTATATATGTATATATATGTATGTATATGTATGTATATATATATATATATATATATATATATGCATATATGTGTATAAAATAAAATAAATGGGGGTGGCCCCCCCAATAGGGAAAGGCACCCAGAATTCCTTTTTAACGAATATGTGTTCTCCCTGGCACCCCCAGGAGGTCGGTGTTTTGCTCCGCCACCACTGGTGTTTCGGGCAACACCAGTCTCCAATAGGCTGTTAGTTCTTCGGTTTTTCCTGCCATGCTTCAGGATGCCGAACATCTAACATCCTCCCCCCCGTTTAACCAAGCTGCCGAAACTTTTGCCCTTTTATGAGAAACTGGCAGCGTGGAAGCTACTGCCAAGTATATCTCCTTGGGTACTAAGCACTGGAGAGAGGAACTACAGGATTCAGTTCTCACTTCACCTTCTGTGTTTTCAGTGGCGTGGCCTCCACTTCCATGAAACCAGAAAGTGCGCATCTGCTGACAGGCTGCTGGGGAAGGGGGCCATGGAACATGTTCCCCCACCAGACAGTGAGTCAGGCTACTACAGTCGGTATTCTTGGTTCCCAAGAGGAACGGGGGCTGCGTCCAATATTTCAGATTCTGCGGGCTCTCCCGCTACCTGAAAATCAATGAATACAGTTCAGTTCTTGACTGTAAAGGTGATTGCTCTCAACCCTACCAAGCGATTGTTTCTGACAATCGATTTAAGGATGCTTACTTTCATACAGAAACATTGCCACAACACAGGGAGATCCTGAGGTTCGCTTTCGGGGGCGAAGCTTACCAGTATCGGGTCCTTCCATTGGTCTAGCTCACCCGCACACATACAAAATGCACGGATTTAGCCCTGGCTCTTACGGGAGTCCCAGGGCATCCGGTGGCTAGTGCTTCGACATCAGCATGTCGTCCTAGCTCATCTCTGTTCTCAGGACTGGGACCCAACGCCACGAAAGCGTGCTCTTTCCTGTGCAGAGGACAACACATTGGGTGCTATATGGGATTCGGTCGTAAGCGGGCACAGCTGTCTCCCGCTCGTATCGAACCCATTCTCAACACCCTCAAGGAAAACAAGCTAGACCAGAAAGTGACCATCACTTTCAGACATCCTAGCTCTCATGGCAGCTGTATCCACGGTGACACCTTTGGACCTTCTGCACATGAGAGCATTCTAAGTTGTGGCTAAAAACCAGGGGATATCACTAGGGCCAATCCCCAATATGGGTTACGCGCCAGGTGCTTCGTACCCTTTCTACGTGGTTCAGACGCTGGTCTCTACTTTGGGTCCCACTCTAAGTTCATCTTGTCGTCGCTGAGGCTAACGACAGATGCTTCCCTCATAGGCTGGGGTGCGGTCTCTGATGACTGTCCAGCCCAAGGGAGCTGGAGAGGCTATCTTCTCGCATGGCACAGCAATTGCCTCGAAATGATGGCTCTATTTCTGGCCCTAAAGCACTTCCTCCAGCAGTTGAGAGGCTGCCATGTCCTAGTGCGGGAGACAACACTATGGCAGTCTCATATATTATCGCCAGGGCGGACTGTGCTCGCGCTGCTAACAGCTAGCGCACCAGGTTCCTGTCCCTCAGAGCGATTTACATTCCAGCATGGATGCGGGAGCAGTAGTACTGTCCAGTCTATCTCTGACACACGGGGAATGGTAACCCCACTCCGAAGTAGTCAGGGAGAGATTTTCATGTAGCAAGGCGGACCTCTTGCCTTCTAAGATATGCTTCGCCTTTTACTGCTCTTCAGATTTACGTCCACCGCATCAGCTAGTGGCGTAGGTCAGAGCAGCTTCTACATGTTTTGGATGAGGGATGCTATTGCCCTCTCCTATGAGGCGCGTGGGTTCACTTCGCCTCTGGGAATCAGGGCTCTTTCAACCCTGGGGATTGCCTCATCTATTGCATTAGCAAGAGGAATTCCCCTGCAGCAAGTATATGCTAAGCAGGTAAACCCAGTCCACTGCCGAATTGTTTCAGTGCTGGAGTTTCCCTCCTCGGGTCTGTGCCCTAGTACTCTCAGGACGTACTGTACGTGACTGCATCCTCTCTCAACTATCTTCAGAAAGCTCCATAAACCCAACAGGCACCCTATTGCTCTTGAAGCCTTCTGTCCTCCGCGCTTACAGCTTCGGAGCAGGAGAGACTTCACTTGCTGTGTCCAGCTTGTGCTCTTCAGATCTACGTCCACCGCATCAGCTAGTGGCGTAGGTCAGAGCAGTTTCTACATGTTCTGGATGAGACATGCTATTGCCCTCTCCTATGAGGCGCGTGGCCTCACTTCGCCTCTAGGAATCAGGGCTCTTTCAGCCAAAGGGATTGCCTCATCTATTGCACTAGCAAGAGGTATTCCCCTGCAGCAAGTGTCTGCTAAGCAGGTAAACCCAGTCCACTGCCGAATTGTTTCAGTGCTGGAGTTTCTCTCCTTGCAACAGGCACCCTATTGCTCTTGAAGCCTTCTGTCCTCCGCGCTTACAGCTTCGGAGCAGGAGAGACTTCACTTGCTGTGTCCAGCTTGTGCTCTTCAGATCTACGTCCACCGCATCAGCTAGTGGCGTAGGTCAGAGCAGTTTCTACATGTGCTGGATGAGACATGCTATTGCCCTCTCCTATGAGGCGCGTGGCCTCACTTCGCCTCTAGGAATCAGGGCTCTTTCAGCCAAAGGGATTGCCTCATCTATTGCACTAGCAAGAGGTATTCCCCTGCAGCAAGTGTCTGCTAAGCAGGTAAACCCAGTCCACTGCCGAATTGTTTCAGTGCTGGAGTTTCCGTCCTCGGGTCTATGCCCTAGCACTTTCAGGACGTGCGTAACTGCATCCTCTCTCAACTATCTTCCAAAAGCTAACTATAAACCCAACAGGCACCCTATTGCTTTTGAAGCCTTCTGTCCTCCGCGCTTACAGCTTCGGAGCAGGAGAGACTTCACTTGCTGTGTCCAGCTTGTGCTCTTCAGATCTACGTCCACCGCATCAGCTAGTGGCGTAGGTCAGAGCAACTTCTTCATGCTCTGGATGAGAGATGCTATTGCCCTCTCCTATGAGGCGCGTGGGCTCACTTCGCCTCTAGGAATCAGGGCTCATTAAACCAGGGGATCGCCTCAGCTATTGGATTAGCAAGAGGTATTCCCCTGCAACAAGTGTGTGCCAAGCAGGTAGACCCAGTCCACTGCCAAAATGTTTCAGTGCTGGAGCTTCTGCAGTAAAAGCTTGTCCTTGGGCTTGTGCCCTAGTACCCTCAGGATTTTCTTAGCTGCATTGTTTGAAGCCTTCTGTCCTCCGCCTTTTACAGCTTCGGAGCAGGAGAAACTTCACTTACTATCCAGTAGGTGCTCTTCAGATTCACGTCCACCGCATCAGCTAGTGGCGTAAGTCAGAGCGCCACTATACTGGGTGAGAGATGCATATTGCCCTCTCCTATGAGGCGCGTGGGTTCACTTCACCTCTGGGAAGCAGGGCTCACCCCTTGTTTTCACGCAGCATCGAGTGTAGCCTTGCTAGGGAACGTCTCGGGTTACATTTCTGTAACCCTGTTCCCTGAAAGACGGGAACGAGATGCTGCGTCGCAATGCCGCACTACCACGTGACCGGACGGCTGTTCAGACAAATTAATCTGAGGTCGTTGCCGGCTCACCTGTTTTTATAACCTCCACCTACATCTAATCAGATGACGTCACCTGTCGAGGTTATATATAGCCAAAAACTTTGGCGTGTTTTCACAGCATGCTTCAACGACCGGCAACGCGACAAACTGGTTCCCATAGCGTTTTCACGCAGCATCTCGTTCCCGCCTTTCAGGGAACAGGGTTACAGAAATGTAACCCGAGACGTTCCCAGAGTGCTGTATCAAGGCACCTCAGTGGGAAGTCTGTGGGAAGGAAAAAGTGTGGCAGAAAATGCTGCACAACGAGAAGAGGTGACCGGGCCCTGAGGAAGATTGTGGAGAAGGACCGATTCCAGACCTTGGGGGACCTGCGGAAGCAGTGGACTGAGTCTGGAGTAGAAACATCCAGAGCCACCGTGTACAGGCGTGTGCAGGAAATGGACTACAGGTTGCAAATTTTGCATGTCATTCGGAAATCAAGGTGCCAGAGTCTGGAGGAAGACTGGGGAGAGGGAAATGCCAAAATGCCTGAAGTCCAGTGTCAAGTACCCACAGTCAGTGATGGTCTGGGGTGCCATGTCAGCTGCTGGTGTTGGTCCACTGTGTTTTATCAAGGGCAGGGTCAATGCAGCTAGCTATCAGGAGATTTTGGAGCACTTCATGCTTCCATCTGCTGAAAAGCTTTATGGAGATGAAGATTTCATTTTTCAGCACGACCTGGCACCTGCTCACAGTGCCAAAACCACTGGTAAATGGTTTACTGACCATGGTATTACTGTTTTTGGACAAAATCTGTGGGATATTGTGAAGAGAAAGTTGAGAGACACAAGAATCTGCAAAAGGATTCCCGACCAAGTATTGAGTGCAGAACTGAACATAATTATTTGAAGGTTGCCTTTTTTTTGTATTCAAAACACTTTTCTTTTATTGGTCGGATGAAATATGCAAATTTTGAGATTAGCCTCTTTTTTTTTACATGAAAAAACTAACCTGAGTTACTGGATGTACCAGTATAAAGCTATGTTCTATATGCTATTTCAGTGTGTAAATGGTTAACGGGATGAGAACGAGCTGTGATTGTCCTGTGTTTCAGATATTTAAGATCCACGCCTGGTTCTGATACAATACAGGTCCTTCTCAAAAAATTTGCATATTGTGATAAAGTTCATTATTTTCTGTAATGTACTGATAAACATTAGACTTTCATATATTTTAGATTCATTACACACAACTGAAGTAGTTCAAGCCTTTTATTGTTTTAATATTGATGATTGTGGCATACAGCTCATGAAAACCCAAAATCCCTATCTCAAAAAATTTGCATATTTCATCCGACCAATAAAAGAAAAGTGTTTTTAATTTAAAAAAGTCAACCTTCAAATAATTATATTCAGTTCTGCACTCAATACTTGGTCGGGAATCCTTTTGCAGATTCTTGTGTCTTGTGTCTCTCAACTTTCTCTTCACAATATCCCACAGATTCTCTATGGGGTTCAGGTCAGGAGAGTTGGCAGGCCAATTGAGCACAGTAATACCATGGTCAGTAAACCATTTACCAGTGGTTTTGGCACTGTGAGCAGGTGCCAGGTCGTGCTGAAAAATGAAATCTTCATCTCCATAAAGCTTTTCAGCAGATGGAAGCATGAAGTGCTCCAAAATCTCCTGATAGCTAGCTGCATTGACCCTGCTCTTGATAAAACACAGTGGACCAACACCAGCAGCTGACATGGCACCCCAGACCATCACTGACTGTGGGTACTTGACACTGGACTTCAGGCATTTTGGCATTTCCCTCTCCCCAGTCTTCCTCCAGACTCTGGCACCTTGATTTCCGAATGACATGCAAAATTTGCAACCTGTAGCCCATTTCCTGCACACGCCTGTACACGGTGGTGGCTCTGGATGTTTCTACTCCAGACTCAGTCCACTGCTTCCGCAGGTCCCCCAAGGTCTGGAATCGGTCCTTCTCCACAATCTTCCTCAGGGCCCGGTCACCTCTTCTCGTTGTGCAGCGTTTTCTGCCACACTTTTTCCTTCCCACAGACTTCCCACTGAGGTGCCTTGATACAGCACTCTGGGAACAGCCTATTCGTTCAGAAATGTCTTTCTGTGTCTTACCCTCTTGCTTGAGGGTGTCAATGATGGCCTTCTGGACAGCAGTCAGGTCGGCAGTCTTACCCATGATTGCTGTTTTGAGTAATGAACCAGGCTGGGAGTTTTTAAAAGCCTCAGGAATCTTTTGCAGGTGTTTAGAGTTAATTAGTTGATTCAGATGATTAGGTTAATAGCTCGTTTAGAGAACCGTTTCATGATATGCTAATTTTTTGAGATAGGGATTTTGGGTTTTCATGAGCTGTATGCCACAATCATCAATATTAAAACAATAAAAGGCTTGAACTACTTCAGTTGTGTGTAATGAATCAAAAATATATGAAAGTCTAATGTTTATCAGTACATTACAGAAAATAATGAACTTCATCACAATATGCAATTTTTTGAGAAGGACCTGTATTGTATCAGAACCAGGCGTGGATCTTAAATATTTGAAACACAGGACAATCACAGCTCGTTCTCATCCCGTTAACCATTTACACACTGAAATAGCATATAGAACATAGCTTTATACTGGTACATCCAGTAACTCAGGTTAGTTTTCTCATGTAAAAAAAAAAGAGGCTGAAAGGTTATGGCTTTGCCTAAGAGCTGAGTTATGCACAGTGATTCATTCTCTACAGTATTTTGGTGGGCTTGACATCACATTTCCTAAATATAGCCTGCGCTTAAATCGTCCTGAGGAAATCAGACAATTCAATTCAAAACTCAACATATACTGTATACAGTACACACACACACACACACACACACACACACACACACACACACACACACACACTATGTGCTAAACCGACCAGGGAACTCACTTTATTCTGGTTCTGCATCCAGAGCCATCATAACGTCCTACATATTATTAATAATTTAGTAATTTTTTGACGAAGAGATCGGACATCTATGGATTAATGCGTAAAAATACCATTAAATAACAATAATTGTCTCAGATTTGCAGAAAACATTGTTTTTTTCCGTTTTTTTTTATTTTCGGTTTGGGTTAAGCATGCTTTATTTGGAAAAGTTTTAATTCAGGTGGGAGCTACAGTAGTTGGACTATAATCACCAGGTCCACGGACTTTAAAAGATGTGATAACCTGGTCATTCAGTACATTCAGGTCGTCAGCTGACTTCATTTTATTGCCCCATAACATTGCTGAGTCCAGACCTGAGCGATTGAAGTAACTCCAAAAGTTAAACTGCAAGATGGGTGCATCGCTTCATGCGCTTCCCTTCTTACCCTTCCCACACATCGCTCTGGAATAGGCTCAATCTGGACCACATGACCATTTTCCAAGTCGAATGTTTATGCTCCCTTTATGCCTTTTTCTGATGATTCTCACTAACAAGTGGTTTTCTAATGGACACACAGCTGTTTAATCCCAATCCTGTGGGTTCTCATCACATTGTCTGTGTATAGAAATGCTCTTACCTCCACTATTAAACATATACTACAGTATATGGACACAAGTATTTGGTCAAACCGGTTAATTATTACATTGAAATGGGCAATCTTCAGCGTACCAGAGCATCTTGGACAAAGCTATGCAACTTTGTGGCAACAGTTTGTTGAACCCCCTTTTCTATTCCAACATGACTGAGCCCCAGTGCACAAGAGTTCGATGTGGAAGAACTTGTCCGGCCCTAACACCGAGCCCTGACCTCAAGCCCTTCGAACACCTTTGGAATGAACTGGAACGGAGATCGCAAAAGCCGGGCCTTCTCGTTCAACATCAGTGCCTGACCTCATGAACACTCTATAGAATGATTGGGCTCGGAAATCTTATAGACAGCGCTCCATCCAAGAAGAAGGGAAGCTGTTATAGCTACAAAAGGAGAACCGATTCCATATTAAAGTGTATGTATTTGGATACAATGTCAGTGCAGGTTTGGACAAATACTTTTATCTACAGTATATTGTGTAGCTATGGTTTCTATTGTTCATCAACTTGCGTTATCTCCAGTCATGATTTATTCAAGTCCGCATTTCTTCCATGAAGTTGACGACTCAGCACTATTCCACTTCCAGTTTGTACTGAGGTGTTGCACAGTTCTTAATTCCCAATTTCAATCATTTCAAGTCTGCTTAATTATTTTCTTTGCCTGATGCAGGACAATAATTTGACCAGGCAGTCGTTGCATAAATTGGATAAATGTATTTTATTCACATCTCATACATATATTTTCATTATATGCATATATCCATATAAAAATACAGAATACAGTAGACTGTCACCCAGATATCACATCACCTGGGCCACAATTACTTATTTGCCTTTGGCACCCTGACTATCTTCCATGACTAAGAGCCTTCTAGCTGCATGACAGTCCAAACGTGCAGGAACAGGGATTTTTTTTTTGCGCCACGTGAGTTTCTCTTCTCGTTCCTGTGACACCCACAAAGGACATTTATTTATTTATTTATTAAAACCTCACGTCCAGACACGAGGATTTGTCCTAGTTGAAGTGTTCCGATACATACGAGCAAGAAATCAGTCTCAGATTCATGACGGCCTTCAATAAGTCCATGGCATGTCGCATGCTGTCCACAGGTTCGAGGTCAGAGGCTCTTAAGTGGGTCGATTTAAAACACAACAAACAAAAACAAAAACGAAAAAAAAAAAAAACGAAAAAAAAGAGACGATGCCGCCATATAAAGTTTCACAGCTTAGGCCTGTTTCCACACCAACAAAATGAAAAGAATATGCAATAACATCTGTAAAAAAAAACAAAAAAAAAACAATGTGTATGATGATTAGAGTTCTGGTACAACTATTCTCCTAAACTTGTTACATGTGGTTGTGTTGTATTGTTGTCTTTTTTTTTTTTTTTTACCTCTGTCTCAGTTAGAAAGAACAACGAAACCACTGGACTTTTTCTTTTTTTTTGTCTCAGATGAGACTCGTATAACATCGAATCTAATCCAACTTGAGCACAACATAACACTTGACCACATGCGCATACACACTTTGCAACACCAGCAAGTTTTTTTACTTTTTTTCTTTTCTTTACATCAATAAAAAGCAGTACTGCACTATTTCTACACATAGTTCATGTCTGATGGGTAAATAGTTCTCACGCAACCTTAAGTCTTAATTCCGTTACTGATACAGAAAATTCCATACATCGTTTAGTTCTGGTGGAAGAAGGAAGGATTTAAAATGTGTACAATTAAAATAAAATGTAAAAAAAACAACAACAACAAAAAACAGTTTTTATTTGCTGCCGTAATGAATATAAGGCTGTAAACGTTCAATCACGGGCAGATTTCTCTTTCGGACGTCCTCGGAAAAGTCACGTTTGAGGCCGTAAATTGATAAAAAACTAAAACCTTAGTGGTAATGCATGATCGGGGAAACAGATTTAACTCATTAACAGTGGCAGAAATGCATTCGAATCATCAGCAACAGGTCGCTCCCACAGAGATCATTAAAACAGGGCAGAACGTTCTGGGTAAAATATAACCTGAATCTGAAATGTCACATATGGAATAATATGAATATAGTTTTTTTTATGTTGTTGATTTTATGTTGCTGTTCAAGAGAAAAGTGAGCTGACGCTCATGAGCAGACAGCAGCGTGCTGGAGATGAGTCAGATTTAGCCCGAAGCCATTCAGAAGCTTGAGAAGAACAAACTCAAACACTGTTTGGTAATGCACGCCTCAGAAGGGTTACATCACTCATCTTCTATACCTCTATATCCTGTATTCAGGGTTGCGGGGACCTGGAGCCTATCCCAGGAGGCTTAGGGCACGAGGCGGGGTACAACCTGGACAGGGTGCCAATTCATCGCAGGGCACACACACATACAGTATACACACCCATTCACACACTACGGGAAATTTGGGAGCGCCAATTAGCCTAATCTGCATGTCTTTGGACTGTGGGAGGAAACCGGAGTAGCTGGAGGAAACAGAAGGGTTACATAATTTACAGCCTTCATCAAACAGAATCTTTATTTGCAACACAGCACTGTTGGTTTGAGAATCGAGAAGTCACACACGAGAGTCTCACGCTGATTGCGATCGTTTCCGTAGTAACAACTTGCACAACGTAATTAAAAGGAAATTAAATATTTGTCTTGCTGTTTAAAAAAGAACAGCGTGTCAGTGTTGACGTCACATGATGAATGATTGTAACCTTTGTGGAAGGAGTCTCCAGTGTCGGTTTTGTAGACGTTGGTGTAATTGGTTTAAAAGGGAGTGGACCCATGTTCCCAGAGGTCCTGTGTTCGCTATTTTTTTTTCTCTTGCCACATATTAACTACAGTATTCTGTTCAAGAGCAACGTCACCCATTTCAAAATGTTGTACGATTTTTAATCTTTAGTCTTGAAAACTTCTTAAATGGTTATCACTTTATGTGGTTTTTAGGATCTCAAGAACAAAGTTCATCAAACAAATAAAGAGCTAGAGTACTTTAAAAAAATTTGATTTCCATAATGTGCTATATGGATCAGGGGGAACATAGGACCTTGGGAACATGGAATCCTAGGAAGGAACTGGGGAACATAGGTCTCTGGGAAAAATAGCTCCCTTTACAGTACTGTATGTTCCACTTAAATCTGGGGAACATACAGTAGTGACTCCATCCATCCATCTAGGAACGTCTGTAGTCCAACTAGGGACCATGGAGGCCAATGGATGACCATTTATTCCCATTTGTACAACCGTACGCCAATTAGCCTAATGTTTTTGGAAGGTGGGAGGAAACCGGAGGAAACCCACCAAGCAAGAATGTGTAGAACATGCAAATTCCATGCACACAGACCCCAAGGTGGGAATCGAACCCAGGACCTGGTGGGAGGTGCAAGGTGACCGTGCTAACCATTAAAAAATGTGTCGTCTAATAAATTAAAACATTCCCAAACAAACAGTGTTGGTATAGAAAAATTATTACAGTTTGATGATTTTGTTAATTAATTTCCTTCAAGAATATATTTTTTAAAGGTCTTTCATCTCATTCTTTACTCCATCCGCTCAACATGTATTGTCTAATTCATGCAGTATTTTTTCCCCCAAAACATTGAAATAACAAATGTTTTGTTAATCCAATCAAATTAACTATTTTGTTTTTATTTGCCGCCCATTAACCCACTATGACGGTGTTTAGTTTCTGATCTGAAGTCAATAGTCTGAACAATCGCTGCACTAAAGAAGGAAAGCATCTCCGCATGGAACGACATCGGCTCTGATCTGACCATTAGCAGACGTTTACAGCCTTCCTGGATTCAGAATATATTCGTGCGTTTGCTCTAATTTGTTATTTTGTACGGGATGTGTGGATGCACATCTTTCGACCTGCCCTGTACAGCACTAAAACTGATGCCATCGACGTCATCATACACACACACACACACACACACACACACACACACACACACACACACACACACACACACACCGAGCGATGGTCAAAACATGTTCGTCTGGTTTAGAAGAAAATGCCTGAAAGAGTCGATTCAGATTCGTCTGCGAACCGAACGATGTGACTCACAGACAGAGAAGAGTTAAGACACCCTTGATGTTCAGTGTTACACACAGTGTTTTAATAAATGCTCTTCTATCAATTACAAACGTCTTTCTCAAACACACACACACACACACACTATGGCTGCTTATCCAGGACCAGTGTAAAGTGGACTTCCTTTAACAAAAGGCACAGGATTAAATAATAATAATAATAATAATAATAATATAAATCCTAATAATTTCAGATACATGACCTTTTGTGAAATGCTCCGCAGTTGCATGTCATATCAAATTACAGTATAAAAATTAAAAAAATTGGAATTAGTTTTTTGCAAAGCAGAAATATACACACGCCCTGTTTCTGTCTTTTTTAAAGAGAACGGTATCACATATTACATTCAGTAACATTTATTAAAATTTAATAAAATTCATTACAAACTATTAGAAATTAAAGAGATTGTTAAAAAAATCGGATTTGGTGAAGATGAAGTCGACTGATCTGTTCGACGGCTGGCCATTAAACATCATCTCAGATTATACTGTACAGCACTGTGCAAGGAAAAGTCCATCATTTCTCCATGGTAAATGAAATGAAACGATGTAGCTTAGATTGCGGAAATGAGAGCAAATGTTTTACCGCGACAGGCTGCAAAGTGTCTAAAGACATAATTTAAAAAATTGGTTGTTCATGTACGTAACAACCTCAGCAGCAGCCTCGTCTCCCCTCTCGTCTGTTCCAACCACCCAGCGGTCAGCATCGGCAGTGTAACTAATCACCGGCCTGATCATCTGCACCTGTTCATGTTGCTTACGTTAGATTCTTTTTAAAATGCTTGAATATGCAAAATATGAAGAAATGGAGGAGGCGGGGGGCATCAAGACTTTTGCACAGTACTGTTTGTATTTTGGAAAGGAAGAAAGAGTAGATCAGTAATTAGTCGGGTGTGTGGCAGCTGCGGTTTAACGATCGAGTCGCTCGCTAATCACGCAGGAGCAGGGGGAAAAAAAACTGACTTTTTTACCATAGTCTGAGAAACTAAATAAATAAATTAAGTCCACACCACCAGTTAAGCGACAATAAAAATGATACACAGATGATACAACTGAGGATTTTTTTTTTTTGTGGTTTTTTTTTTTGGAATGGTTTAAAACAAGTAGGATGCCCGAAGCCCGAACACGAAGAGCGAGAGAACTCTACGGAACAGGAATCAGGAGGGAAAGAGGACGAGATGTATTCAGTTCTGCGCTGCGTTCTTCTTCGTGCGGATTATTTTTATGGACTCTCCGCTGCGTTTCCCCTAAACCCAGGAACCGGAATGCTTTTCATGTGGATCGTCCAAAGCTTTTTCCCTCCCTGTACTTGTCCATCCAGGGATCACAGTCAAGCCTTAGACAAGCCGTCAGTCCTCCAAAGGAACAACCACCACAAACAACCCCTCCTTCTTCCTCCTCCTCCTCCTCCTCCTCCTCCACCCTTCAACCACAGAAAAGGTCCGACCATTGTTCTTAGAAACGTCATCGTATCTCGGTGGACAGTTCTTCGCTGGAGGTCCATACTCGTCCCTCATAGCCGAGAGAACAGGAAGTTTATACGCGTGGATCTCGAGTTGTTGCTGCCTTTTTGTACAATCTGTAAAAAAAATAATAATAATAATAAAAAGAAAAAAAAGGCATGGACGCTTTAGGAACTGGAGATCTTATTGAAAGTGTGTGAAGGGTTTAATATCTGGACACAAATCTCACCAGTTGCGATGAATCGGGATGAGTCGGGTTACACTGTGCAGATGCTGTTTAATCTTTTGCTGCGCGAACAAACACAAACAAAGTAAAAATAAGGAGAAAGTTCTACCTCAATCACTAGAATTTTTCAGCGATTCTAACACTGACATCTCTAATTACATTTAGGTTTCATGAGAGCGATCAAGGTTAAGGCACAGGACTGGGATTAAACGCCACTGTACACTGCATATGCGTTTAACTGCAAAACAAAAACACCGTACAGGCCACGCCCTCCACGAGAACCTCGTCGTTAGCGTAGAGTTAGCTCATAATGATAATTACTTTTCCGATATTTCATCATCTAGTGGTGGTGCGCTGGGCTCGGCTCCGGAGAACAGCGGCGGGCCTTCTGTACTACTCTGCGCCGATGGGGCGTTTCTTCTGGATTTCACCTGCGTGATGGAAACAGACAGGAAGTCAACCGTGTTATCAGTTACAGAAATAAAAAAAAAGGGATTTGGAATGAAAATAAAGAAATAATGAAAAATCTTCACACACCTTCCAGACAAGCAGCAAGATGGCAGCAATGACGGGAATGAAAAGGAGTGAAAAGAGACTGCCCTTCACCACCTCCGGGAAGGTCATGTGATTCATGAAGCCTGCGGATAAAGTGGATTGTGATTGGTCAGAACGTGTAGGTTTATACTGTATGAATGCGTTCGTTTCCATAGTAACAGCTCATTCGGCAGTGAACGTGTACGAGGGACGCAGACATGCATCGCTGATACCTGATACCATTAGAAAAATGGCTGAACCTTCTCTCTGTAGGTTTTAGGTCTTTTAGCGTCAACGCTGAGTTCGTTAACTAACGAGCGAGGACTGGGCGTGTCCCAACGTCCATGCTAGTGTACTCAAGCTTCAGTTTTTATTTACTCTATTATGTGAACGAATAATAAACTTCAGCATTAATTCGTCTTAAACAATCTCAACAAATTGTGGAATAACACAAAAATGCTGTTATAGGAAAATAATCCACACCGTCTTACTGGAGCAGCTCCTTCAGTGGTTTATTCCATTTTTGCGGCATCGAGTTGCCAACAATAACCATTTTTCTTAATTTACTACTAAAAACTATTTATTTTTATTGTCAGGTTCCAGAGAAACTCGTCAGTCCAGAAGACGTTTGGAAAGTTACAGCTAAGTGTGACAGAGCTCTGACGCTGGAGACTCCTTCCACAAACATGATTAAATAATTAAAAGAAAAAAGAAAAAGAAATTGTGTGTAATGATTTTTGTTACTTTGATTTTTTTTTTTTTTTTTCCGGTTTTGTTATTTTGTCAGGCGGCGCGGTGGTGTAGTGGTTAGCACTGTCGCCTTGCACCTCCAGGGTCTGGGTTCGATTCCCCGGCCAGGCTCGATTCCCGTCTCTGTGTGCATGGAGTTTGCATGTTCTCCCCGTGCTTGGTGGGTTTCCTCCGGGTACTCCGGTTTCCTCCCACAGTCCAAAGATATGCAGGTTAGGCTAACTGGCGTTCCCAAATTGCCCGTAGTGTGTGATTGGGTGTGTGAGTGTGTGTATGTATGTGTGTGCCCTGCGATGGATTGGCACCCTGTCCAGGGTGTACCCCGCCTAGTGCCCGAAGTCTCCTGGGATAGGCTCCAGGTCCCCCGCGACCCTGAACACAGGATTAAGCGGTATAGAAAATGAATGAATGAATGAATGAATGTTATTTTGTCTGAATCACATCTGGAGATTGTATAGAGTTAAGCAAAGATAATAAGTGTATTGTGGTCATAAGTTGATTATCTTATGGGAGGCGCGGAAACACAAAGATGTTTTGGGCACAGATCCAAAATTCCTAAAACTCCCGAGATGCATATTTGTGGAAATGACCGCAATAGCTTAGAATAACAACATTAATAAAAAGAATATACAGTAAAATAAAAAATGAAGTGGCTTGGGTGTAAGCTCACCTTCTTCTGCATTTGTGTTCTCAGATGATGAGCGACCTGGAGAGAGAGAGAGAGAGAGAGAGAGAGAGAGAGAGAAAAGAAAGGGTGGAGCGTTAATACACTTGGATGAAAAACATTGCACTGAAAGAAGAGTCCATCACGGCCCCCTTTTCTTTCTGTCCTAACAAAAGATCCCATGTGTCTGCTCTCGGAGAGAGAATGAGTCTGTGCTTGGGAAGATCTGAAGATTGCTTGGTTATCACCGAGCTGACAATTGCGCGTCGGCTCTTTTCTTCTTTTCATGCCGTCCGCTAGGGAACATCTAGTGGTTTTTGGCTTCGTGCTAAGATGGAACTGGCCAGAAAAAAAAAGAAAAGAAAGACAAAAAAAAACAACAACAAATGAACAAAAAATCTGCAGTGTTATCTGCGGATTTCTTTGAAAAGGTGGTTACGCGCAGGACAGCGCGCCCACATCACCCCAGGGGGAGTGCTAATTTATGACAATTTACCCGTCCTGTCGAGCTCTTAAAGTTACATAAACCACACATGTATCAGTATATCTCATGTATCTCTGCTTGGAGTTAACCGCAAAGTGGGCGTGGTCTAAGTAGGAAAGGGAGATTATTATGTCCTGTAGGGATCGTTTACAGGTCCTCTCGTTACAACTCGGAAAGTTCCTCGGCCTCAGCTTCATCATTCTAGTTTGTAATTTATCCCAATGAAAGATGTGTTTATTAGTTTATTTACCAGAACTTTAAACAAAGTTAACCAACCTCAACTTTAAACCCGTCCCTCTGACCAGGCAGCTACTAAAGATGAATAACCTTCAATGAAGGTAATTTAATGTGATGCGTTTACTGTGTTCGTTTATGTCCTTATGTCATTTATGTACTGAGAGCTTCATATCCCATAGCAGCGCATGCCATTCCCGATGCACACCGCTCGTCTCGATCTAATGTACACGTGTTCCCTCACCGCCTTGTGAATAATGCCGCGTCGGCACCGCCGTCGCTGCTGTCGTCATCGTCGCCATTACTTTCGCTTTGGTCGTCGTCGGGCACGGCGGAGGCTCGCAGTCTTCATCATTTGAGAAATTAGCTGTGTTGAAAAAGTCTTCCACAAATTCAAAATAGCGTGGCGTGAGCCATTTCTCCTCTCTGTAGTGGCACTGAAACTCCAGCATGGAATCCTCCTGAAAAACAAAAACAAAAACAAAACACAATAAAAAATTAGAACTGCAGTGCTATAGCGAATAACGTGAAGAATCTGCGTCATCGATCACTGCAGAGAATAAAACGCGATCTCATGTGGCATTTGGAAAGACGCGGAGCAAAACTTTGAAGAGGCGAAAAATTTTCTTACAACCGGAGCCAACTTGGACGGCGACCCAGTTTTGCGGCTGATTTTAATACATAAGGAATAATGCACTGAACTTTTGGGGCTTGTCTAGCTTTACTCTCCGTCTCATACAATTAAGGAGAATAAAATCTCCAAAGTGGATCTTGTTCTACGGGTCCATTTGTCAAACTGAGAAAATCTGTCTCAGACTTTGCGGGAAATCTTTTATACGTAATAGCTGATGTTGGACCTCAATTCTTTGTATTTCTTGAATGTATCGCAGTTTCCCTGCGGGCCTGAACTCGAAGCCAACTCATGGCCTGAAACTAAGCATGTAATTAAAGGATGCGTCTATTTGTCTTTTAAGATCCGTTGCCTATTATGGACATTGTCTATGATTTCTTACCTAAAACTAGGGGAATATAGATGCTGCAAATACGGCTGCTGATAAATCTGTTTATGATACTGCAATGCATTCTAAAAGGTAAAAAGGCTGCTATGGCAAGAAACAGGATTAACCAATCCTGTATATTGTATATTTTCCCTGTGTATTTTAGTCCGAAGGCTATTAAAGGCTCTTTACTCTTCTTTAAGCTCTGTACTCAGCTCAGAGCCACAGATCCAGAGAGGATCCTGGAGAATTTACCCTCTGTGAGACTCCAGTACTTCCCGAGGCACCATGTAAACAAAGCTTTAGTGGATCCAATCCACCCCTGGAGGGTTTTTAGACTTGGAACCCTGGAAGATCCAAAGAGATCCCAGGGGAAACCTGTCGGAATCTCAGAGATAATCCAGGGGAAACCTGGAGGAAACTAGGAAGAATCCTGAAGGAAGCCCAAAGGAATCCCAAAGAAAGTAGGAGAAATCTTGTAGAAATCCTAGAGGAAACCAGAGGAATCCCAGAGAGAGCCTGGAGAAATCGCAGAGGAACCCTAAACGAATCCTGGAGAGATCCTGGAGGACTCCAGAGGAATCCTAGTGAAAACCCAGCAGAAACCAAAGAGATCCCAGAGAAAACCCAGGGGAAACCTGGTGGAATCTCAGAGAAAAACCCAGAGAACAAAGACAAGATTGTGCAAGTTGTGATAACCAGATGGCATATCTTCTTCTACTTCTGTCTGGTATGCACCCAGACTGTTTAAGTGTATAACAATTATTAATGTAATTGTACAGATCACACCAGAGTTTTATTCTGCATATTGAAATCATTCTCACGACTGGATTGGGAAGAAGTCGCATGGCTCTTTATGCAAGAACACTTTTTGGGACAGATTTTTTTACATTCTTATAATCATTTGTCTGCTACAGTAGTTACGTTGAAGTGAATAAACAATGCCAAAGGTCTCCTAATTAGCACCAACGACAAAGCGGAAAAACCTGCCCTTCTCCAACGACAGCAAAGGTCTCACGACAGCTATGACCTCTCGCACCAAAGTCAAGAATGTGCTTGTGGCAAGTGTGCACTGTGTTCTCTGGCAACCTGCCGTGTAATGTCACCTGAGACCGTACGCGGTGCATATTTAAAACGGCAACCTGAAATGACCGCAAACAAACAGCTAGCTTGCATTTCTGAATCTTTTACACATGTTGAACAATACAAATATTTCTACAGTATTAACAAGAATTTCACAAAACATGTGAGTTCAAGCAGTAAAGCATGCATGACACACCCACTTTTGGGTTTCTCAAGAATTTACGAAACTTCGGTGTGAACTTTAAGCAAGTGAGTGCTCGGAAAGTAGTGCAGCGTTATGTTAATATGTTGTTCTATCACGTTACTGTTTCTATAGTAACCTTTTTTTCTTAAAATGTGTGCAAGCATTAAAATGGTAAAGTGGTAATTATATAAGAATGGAGTTCATATATCTTTAACTTTTGGCCTCTATACAAGATGACATTGACATTTTTTTTAAACACTCAAGACGTGAGCAAAGTCAAGATTTAATTCAAGGGATTTGGCAAAAATGTAGGGGCTCATAAATAATGGAACAAACTAACAATTACAAACATCAGGATTGCGTTTAATACTTGAATGAAAATCAGTGACTGATTGATGTCTGGATCCCGACATGACCAAAGGCTGAGTTTCCTCCCTCTGGATGCTTTGCCAGGCTTCTTCCAGTCGTATCTTCAATAAGTGAAAAGCTGCTCTATTGGGTTGAGAGCAGGTGACGGAGTTGGCTAGTGAAGAATATGCCACTTACTTTTCCTTGGGTAGCTTTAACTGTATGTTTTGGGTCATTCTCCATCTGCAGTATGAAGTGGTATCAATCATGTTTTCAACATTTGACTGAATCTGAGCAGAGAATATATTGACTTTTATTAGCAGTCAGGCCATCTATAAACACCAGGGACCGGTTCCATTGGCATTTAGTTTTTTTTCCCTTCATTTGCATAGATGAAAGTGCAAACGTAACACTCAAAACCACCTCCCGGTCTTGTATCTGCTTAATTAGTCATGGAGTAACAAGAGAACAGGCCACACCTGGTCTGCTTGTCAGCCATTTGTTCCATTATTTATGAGCCACCAAAATGCGGGTGAATGTATGAAAATGGCCTTGACGTTTTGTCAAACCCTTTGAACTAAAGCTGAAAGCTTGACCTTGACTTTGCTCACACCTTGATTGTTTCATTTCAAATGTTTTTTGTGCTGGTATACAGAGGCCAAACAACTTATCTTTGTTTCAAAATGTACACAAGTTTAGGTGTGACTGTGGATAATAAGTGAAATGATGAATAAAGGTTTGGCTCACTTTAAATAACTAATAAATCTGTGAAATAACTCACCAAAGTATGACCGATGATGTATCGCATTTCTTTCAACATTTGCACAAATTTTCTTATGTCCTCTTTGTTGGAGGAAATATTCCCAAATTTCTCGGACAGTTCATTTAAGCTCTCCTCCAGATGGAATACGTTGAGCTTCACCCAGCATGTACCACTCTGGAGGAAATACAAAAATAATAATAATAATAATAAACAAAAAAACAAACAACAGTTTTGATTACGATGTTGGCTTACAAAAATTTCCACACCTCTTTTGCATACTGAGTTTATTTTGCTGGGATAAAAAAAAAAAAAGATAAATACGAGGGATGCTCGAGTCAAACCAGGATTTTTAATTGTGCAGAATAACACAACACAGTTCTGAAAAAGAAGAAAGGAAGAAAAACTTCCTTTATTGGTCTATATAATCCCTCTGCTACACTAATACACGTATCCCAAACGCTGGCCTTCCAGAAATGGCCTAAACATGTGGAAATGGCTTGGAGCGAGGTCGGGACTGTACATGTGCAAGTGGTGTTGGTGACCGTTTGTGTGTGCAGTTCAGTTCAATTCAATTCAATTCAATTTTATTAATATTTTAACAACGGCCATTGTCTCAAAGCAGCTTCACAAAAATGAAAAGAAAATTTACAAAAAATAAAAGAAAAATTTTTTGTTTTAGAAAATAAAATATTTGGAAGTGTGCATGTGTGAGAAACAATTTGTCTAGATAATAATGAGATGAATGAATGATGAATGAAATGTCTCTGATGAGCAAGTCAAGGGTGACGGCGACAAGGAAAAACTCCCTGAGATGGCATTAGGAAGAAACCAGACTCAACAGGGAACCCATCCTCATTTGGGTGATAACAGATAGAAATGATATAACATCATGTGTGTTGTGCAGGTGAAAGTTCAATATGACAGAGACAGATTTCTTCCACCACAAGCTGGCAGGTTATCCGTTAATTTTCAATGTTCACGTGCTCCGCCAATTCATTGACATTCTGTAAATTTCAAAAAGTCCCGGTTTGAGTTGAACGCCCCTTGTACGATATTACCAGCAAAGTCAAACCACATCCGTGTAAAA
This sequence comes from Channallabes apus, assembly GCA_030522415.1. NCBI lineage: Eukaryota > Metazoa > Chordata > Actinopteri > Siluriformes > Clariidae > Channallabes > Channallabes apus. Next base: position 40,532,487 of record CM060113.1, read on the forward strand.
AAGAAAGTGGTGAAAACAGAAATGAATCAAACTTAAAACTTTGCTCCGAAGCAAGTGAAGTCGTTGAGATAACGAGATGAGATCAAATTTTGCTCATTTTCTCCGTTCAATGTAATGATAGGGGGGGGGGCTAAAACTTATACAGCTTATGCAAGAACACATCTTAACCTTGAGACATGAGTATAGTGCACATTTGAGGTATGCAAATGAAACATAGTTTAGTAAAAGCGTTAAAGACACACAATATGCACATAAAAATAAATAAATAAATAAATAAATAAATAAACGACTTACCACTTCTTTAGGCAAATACTGTACAGTGATCTTGTAATCTTTTGGGATATTCTGTTTCTGTTAGAAAGAAGGAGAAGAGATGGTATAAACCTGGCGGTGAGATTTACAACAAGCGGCTTTTTTGTCTGGAAAGGAAGGAAGTTCTGAAGGCTGAGAGCAGAACAAACACCCAGCAGGAACGAAAACTAAACAAAAGGCGTCTATTAAAGCAGCTGTAAGTAATCTTTATGCGCGCAAATGAGAATTTACATCAAATGTTAACGACCCTTATATTAATATTTAACCTAATAACTCTTAGGATTAGTTTAACTACAGGAAGAACCATTAGCAAGCATTAGCTTAAAACCAGACTGTCTGCATTTAACAGCATTAGCCATGATGTTCCTTTTGGTAGTCTGCTGACTCTGATTGATTAATTCTGATCGATTCACTTTCTGATCGATTCTCATAACATGATAGTTACGCTAACACAAGCCTAGCTAGCTAGTTTAGCGCCGTAACACACCTTTCTATCATCTGCTATCTCATTTATATACAGTACGTCTTAGCACAGGATAAGAAATGCAAGCGGGGCTTTATTTCTGCATTGGTGAACTTTGAAGGAAGGACATAAAACTATTCTGTTTATTATCGCTAATTTGCAGCTGTTTAAAGATATTAGTTAGCTTAGCTAAACTTATGCAACGCTTACTAGCTTACCATAATGACCGCCTTACAGATTTCTTTATTTTGTGTGTTAATATTCATAAAGATCTAAAAGAAAAGGCTGTGTCATTTCAATATTAGCACTATTTTCTAAATCAGAGTTGAGATGAAGGAAAGCTGCATTAGGGAGCTAAGCTACTGTAGCTAGTGAAATCATGCTAGGCTTGTGTTAGCACAATGGTCCGTCGCGAGAGTCTAAACAGACGATCATTTTAATTCTTCTCATGAAACCCAAGTTGATTTATTTTTGTGTGTTTTCAGATCAATACAATATTAATATATATTTCTGGCAACATCTGTAATCGTTTGTTAATTTGTAGCATTAATACAGTACACTTGTTTTTGGTCGGTGTTCATTCATTCATTTTCTATACCGCTTAATCCTGTGTTCAGGGTCGCGGGGGGCCTGGAGCCTATCCCAGGAGACTTCGGGCACTAGGCGGGGTACACCCTGGACAGGGTGCCAATCCATCACAGGGCACACACACATACACACACTCACACACCCAATCACACACTACGGGCAATTTAGGAACGCCAATTAGCCTAACCTGCATATCTTTGGACTGTGGGAGGAAACCGGAGTACCCGGAGGAAACCCACCAAGCACGGGGAGAACATGCAAACTCCATGCACACAGAGACGGGAATCGAGCCTGGCCGGGGAATCAAACCCGGACCCTGGAGGTGCAAGGCGACAGTGCTAACCACTACACCACCGTAAAACTGTGTGTAAAACTGAAATCATTTAGGAACAACAAAACAACAACAATAACAAATGAAACACTAAGAGCAAAACAGTTACATGAAAACAAGACCGGACAAGTGAACAGATTCTTCTGCTTTCTCGAAATACTGGTTAGAGATAAAATCTTATTTAAAAGTAAAACGCAGTGCTTATCTTAGTTCGATCTAATCCAATATTTTTGACACATCTGTTCAAAATCGAAATAAGGTTAAAAATCTGTCTGTGTAAAACCGTCCCGAATAAACAAAATGTCAAACGTGTGTGTGTGTGTGTGTGTGTGTGTGTAAGGACAACCTCGTATTTTACTTTTAAACGTTAACTTTCCAGTTCTGTGATTTAATCCCTTAAAAGCTCGATTAGACTTTTTCTGATTGATCGCTGCTTTTGTTCGGCCTTCAGCTCCCTGTCTGTCATAATCTCATGGTTTAATAAAGGAGAAAAAAAAACAAGAACAAAAGAACAAGAACAAAAGTTTGAGTTGTTACGAGCACACAATAAACACGAGAATGCTTGCTAATCTTTTTAAAACTAGACATAAAAGAACTCTTGAGGTTTAACTCTTACCAGTAAGGAAATTTTCTTGATGTCATCTGTTATGGGATTTCCGATTACACTGGAATAGACAGCAACTGTGATGCAAAGCAACAAATGGACACAGGTACGTATCCAAATCTAAAACAAACAAACAAACAAACAAACAAAAAAAGATCATTTTGAGACAAAAATGATAGCTATACACCACAATTTCTATACTTATGATAAACCTTGAGATAAAAACGTTCATTTGTAACTCCACGAGAGTTTAGTAAGGGAGGCGTGAACAGAAACTATGACTTTAGAATTGAACCACTCAGCACATTATTTGCTTGTGTATAATAAATACTTGTATTCTTGTAAAATCTTGTTTAATCCACAAAGAGAATTACAATACAGTGTGTATAATCTCAGGGACAAAAAAAAAATCTTAACATCAGCCTTTCCTTATGAGCTTTAAATTTAGATTTATTCATTTATTTTGCATGTTCTCCCCGTGCTTGGTGGGTTTCCTCCGGGTACTCCGGTTTCCTCCCGCAGTCCAAAGACATGCAGATTAGGCTAACTGGCATTCCCAAATTGCGCGTAGTGCATAAATGGGTGTGTGAGTGTGTGTACAGTATGTGTGTGTACTCAGCGATGGGTTGGCACTCCGCCACGTGCCCTTTGGACTATCTGCAACCTGCTTCATGTCTGAAACGCTGGCCTCCCAAGAACTCCTTTAACAGCCCAAACATGTGGAAATGACTTACTGTAAATGGGTTCCGTAATTTTTTTTTTTGTTGTTGCACCATTCAAATGTTTTACTGAGGCTAAGAGTCTCATCACTGGAGGTCATTTGTAAATGTCAATCAGTTTTATGCTTTCATTTACGAGGTCCCGGGTCGACATGAACGCTGCTTGCGTTTTAACCAGCAACGTCAAACCACATTGAGATTAAAAAAAAATAATAATAATAAAATAAAATAAATAAATAAATAAAAGGCGTCACACTAACACACACTGCTCAGAAACAACTAAGGACATTAGCGTCTGTGATGAATTTATAGTAATATATTAATTGTCCTATAAAGCCTTATCTAGTCAAGCAAAACACGGATCTGTAGTTATGATCTTTTATTTTCTTTGTTAACATTTTTTTTTTTTTTACTTAAATGCGCTTTTACAAATAATGCCTAAGATTTCCTGCTATTGTTTATCGTATCGCATTCCTGTTCTCCGGCAGGAGTAGACTATTCCCTTCCTCTCTTATGCTTTTCTGTTCATCACGGTTGTACCGAGTGATTATTTAAGTTACCTATCAGCTCTAAACATTCTCCTCTGGTGACCTCATACTCAAACCCACCATGCCCAACGTTAGATATAACATTAAACCCCTATGTGATGAACCTAAAGCTTTTGATCTGCACTGGTTTGTGTGTTGCTCAGGTGTCTCATGATTGGCTGACTAGACTAGACTAGAGTACAGTATGTCTGTACTGAATACAGAAACACATGTAGCTTTAAATGTATATCAGTTCACCTGCAATACCAGGTTTTAAGATAAATATATTAAAGACACACACAACATCTCCTTTAATTGTACCCGACCAGTGGCATGGAAGACATTAAAACAGCATGTTCTTGTGCTTTAGAAAGAGAAAAAGAGATTTGTACAACAATAACACTGACACACCTCTCGGCTCAGCCAAACTGAAACACGCTGCAGGTTTTAACGGTGACACCTGCGAAAGCGAAGTGCTTTACATAGTAGAAGATCCAGAACGGTTAAGAAACAACCGTCCTCAACCATGTCATGGGCTTGTTATTGTAGACAGCTGGTTTATCCTGATCATTTGGGCTGGAGTTTGATATGTGATTAAAAAAAAAAAAAAAAAAGAAAGAAAGAAAAAAAAAACCCTTTAATTTATCTGCTAGATCTAAAGTAAACAAAGTCTAAAGTAGATAATCAGGGTGAATGAGGACACCTTAGGTGTGTGAGAATGTATTTTTGTGCTTTTTCATTTGTTCTTTTGTGTTCTTTGTACAATTTAATTACGGCCGGAGCTCGTGTAACACCTGACTGTGTGGGTTTATATAAGATCTCTAGTGTCGCCTGAACACGTGCTTTAGATGGAAAGGATCGAGGAAACACTCGAGGAACATCTGACCTTCCGTGTAAACCAGGAAACGTGAATGACGAGGTCGAGATCAAATGTTAGATCAGGATTTTAAGTCATGATTGCGTGAAAAAACGAATATTAAACAATTCCTTTAATGGTTTTGAGCTTTAAATAATAATAATAATAATAATAATAATAATAATATTAGTTTTTTCAACCCCGTTTCATTCACTGAATTTATCAAAATTCTTACTTTTAGAAAAGTTCATTTGTTCTCCAGGTTTGCAGTTTGACCATTTTTTGGTTTCAAGTGTTTTTTTTCTGTAACAACAATCCAAAAACTAACCAAACATGAAACAATACGTTTTTGCAATATGACCCGACTTTGTATTTTTGCGTATTTTGGTTATTTTCTTTAATTACTTCTTTGACAGCTCAAACTAAAATAACTAAATCTTTCACCTGGAGAGTAAAAAAAATGGTCAGAGGTCAAAGATAACGAAAGCACAGTTAAGGCACAGGTGTGTACTGGATAACAGTCTACTTTAAGAAAAATGCACCTAAATTTAAATGATTAAATGTTGAAATATGGACTTTTATCCACTATAGTGAGAGCTCCAACGTTATCATCATCACCATCATCACCATCATCTAGTGTTGTCACACTGCTGTATACTATAAGCCTTTGCTACTTGGACATCCAGAGAGAGAGAGAGAGAGAGAGAGAGAGAGAGCACAATAAACACATTAATGCATTGCTGTAAACATTCTCATTATGATTTTCTAGCTGATCTGAGAGCATAATTTTATTTTCATTTCTTACAAATGTAGGACGCAACTCTGGTTCTTTACTCAAGCTGAACGATCTTGAGATCAGATTAAAAGGTGGCGCTGGAGCGCTTCCAGTGAGCTGATATGTGGAGACAGACAGCAGCAGACACTTTCGATATGTACACAAGTGTCTGTGTTTTGTCTTCTGCTTTGAAAAACAAGATCCAGTCAGTTGCACAACAGTCATAAATTCGGCTATTGGTCTAATCACTTTGTTAAATCCCTGACAGTCAAACGGACGAGGCATGGCGAGAGGAAGAGGAGAAGCCGAACAAGAACTAGAGCACAAGTTGCACTAGTGAATAACCTTCATCACTGAAACATTAACATGAGAAATGGAAAAAAAGAACGCAGTCCTTGGGCAATTTTCAAGACTCCGGGGAATTAAATGGTTGAATTGAAACAGATAAGCCATTTTAAACATGTTTCAAATTAAAGAATGACCTTTTTTTTTTTATTCATAAAAACCTTTCTTTAACAAAAACAACATGTCACTAAATGCAGCAATATGATGTAGAATTTCAGAGGATAATTGTTATAATTAGGCGGAGTAAACTCAAACCAGAATGCATTTTTGGAGATGCTTACTGATAAAAAAAAAAAAAAAAAAAAAAAAAAATTCAACCGAAAGAAAAACACACAACCACATTAACTTTCTGGAAATAAAATAAAATAAATAATTACACCAATGGTTTAAAATGTGCATTCCCCCCCGCCCCCCCCCGAAACTTTAACTACGCTTTTTATTTTTAAAATATGAAAGAAAAAAAAGCAAAAAACACCTTAAACGTAAATAAAGGTGGAGCAATACGACCGACACATCATATACTGTATGCGAAGCATACAGTATGTAAAGGATTGTGAATAAACTGCGAGGAATACAGCAGTGATGTATGTTTATTAAAATCTGAGCTTAATGATATCATAATTTATAAATTAACACCAAAAATTAAAAAAATGTCTGCGAAAGTATTAACACTTGAAAGTGTTTAAATTCTTTAACATCGAACGAGTCCAAGTTTTGTAAATGCCAGTTAAAATCCGAAATATTTCACAGAACACACACACCTCTCCGAGAGATGTATTGTATCATTATACCACAAAAATCGATATGGTTTATCATATCGCCAAGCGCTATTACAAAATAATCGATTTGTCCCCATATAATTTGGCCTAAAATAATAATAATAATAGTCACGATAGCATGTTGGCTTGTTACATAATCAGATCTGATTAGAGTATCTGATTGAAGGTTTTCTCAGGATATTGATCCAACCGATATTTCACAGTAATGAACGTCCCCCCCCCACCACCAACACCACCACCACCCACCCGGCCCCCTGTCTGCACAGAGAACCTTTACATTTCAGTTTAGTACCTTTAAAGTTGCCCTGTTTACTAAGAATTTCTTAAAAATATCTTTTCTTTTATACAAGTCAGTTTATGGCTTTGTAATTAGCCATTGTAAAAAAAAAAGTAAATAAATAAATAAATAAACTTTTTAGTCTGAATCACTGTTAAAATGCTAAGTCATGCTAGCGCATTTGTCAAATGTTATCAACAAACCATTGGCGCGCACTTCTATGTACTGTACGATAGCTTAAGTGCCAGATTCAGTGTGTGTATAAGGTACTGCAACTTGTAATGTAACGTATATATATATATATATTAGGGATGGGACTTTAACGCGTTAATTTAGATTAATTAATTACACAAAAATAACGCGTTACATTTTTTTAACGCATTTTAATCGCACTTATTTTTGCACCGTGGAACGTTTCTCACTGGATGAGTTTCGGCGGACCGATTATACCGGAGCACCAACTAGCGTTCAGACAAAAACAAGCCACAGTGAACATGGACAAAGAAGCTGATGAGACGCTGTGGTTGGTCCTGTGGATGGGAAATTTTGTTATAAAAAACGAATGGATGGAAGCATCAGGGTTTAATAGTCAGGGTTTCCAATGTTCTGAATGTACTTGAAACTATTGTGTTTTACTTAAAAAGAAACAGTTTACAGAAGGTCTACCTACCTATAGGGTACCTGAATTTCTGAAATGTAGGCTACTATATTTCTAAATATTCTATTGCTACACTTTATGGCAATATTGCACTGGTCTGTTGGACTGAATATTTTGTTGCTTAAGCTTATGCATTCAGTCATTATTCAATGGTATACTAAAAATCCATATGAAACAACTTACTTCTCACTGTTCTCAGGTCAAATATTTATATGCGATTAAAAATTCGATTAATTTCAATTAATTAATTACAAATCCTCTAATTAATTAGATAATTTTTTTAATCGAGCCCCAGCCCTAATTTTTTTACATACCTGAACAATTCAGCACAGTTAGCATAATTAGCATATCGGTTAACTGTGTTCAAAGTAAAAGTCTGGATTTACCTACAGTTTGGTGATATCTGGTCACCACTAGAATATTTTTTTCCCTCACAATTACTGCAGATTTAAAATTGTTAACATCCTAGTGGCAAAATGCTGAACCTGAGGCTAATATTTAACTTTGTATAATATCGCAGCGTGGCTGGTGCCACAATCGACGGTAGCCTGAAATGTGTGTTAGCCATTTCTCTGCACTTTTTCTGACCTCATTTCAAGCACTTACATGTGAATGATTTTATAACCTGCGAGTGCTTGCTCAGACCTGACTCGAATATAATGCAGAATATCACACGTGTGAAGATTATGGAGCTTCCTCGAGGGAATACGCTGCCCATCCCTGACCCCCCCCCCCTCCCCTCCCCCGCCCGTTTGAGTCATCGCTCTGGATGGCATTTTAAATCATAAAAATGTGCGGTTTAAATAAAGAGAGAAAAAAAAAACCTCCATATTGGATGAATTAGGATGATAATGAGGAACGCGAGATGTTTGAAAGCAGGCCTGTAGCTAAAACGTGCAGGACAGAAACAAACACAGATGCCCATTTCTTACTTTTATTTGCATTTTTTTTTCAACTTTAACTTAACAAAGACCGAAGTAACTCTGAACAGGAGCTCAGAACGTTGTGGACGGACGTAATGTGAGAAGAAAGAGTTTAGCTTTCCATCCTTTTATCCATCTCTGAGATAATGCAGAGATAAGGCCGCGGGCACCTGGACTAGATAACTCACGTACAGGACGCTTTTGATCGTCGCGCTTCAGTAATTTAGCGAGTCATCCAGACACAGACTCTAAATTCACAACAAACAAAGAGCCATTCAGTCCATAATCTCATTGACATAATCAGGCTGGAGAACAACGGCAGGGCCAAAGAGCAGTGCATGTTCCATTAGTCATAGAGCCATGAGCTTCTTTTCCTCTCCTTTATACAGCTAATACTTCAGTGTGGGAAAAAGGGGGCACAGTGGCTTAGCGGTTAGCACTGTGGCCTCGCACCTCCAGGTCCTGGGGTCGATTTCCGTGTCAGGTCTACATACACTTAGTTTGCATGTTCTTCCCCGCGCTTGGTGGGTTTCTTCCAGGTTCTTCAGTTTCCTCCCACATTTAAAAAATATGCCGATTAGGCAAACTGCCATTTCTCAAATTGCCCTTAGTGTGTGTGCATGAATGTCGACCGGAGGTCCTACCACAGTCGTACAAAATGGGAATAAAAAAATATGTCGTAAAATAATGCTGGTGTGATTAACAATTTCCTAACAAAAATTCCAATAAGTCAATGCATTAACTATTTTAACTAAATATTTTTAATTATAATAATAAAATGTATTAATTATTATGTTACAATGTATTAATTATTATATAATAAAAATATATACTAACAATATTAATGTTTGTATTATTATCTTTAAATATAATAATCCAAACATTATACATTTAACAATATCTTATCAATAATTTCTGAAAATAATCAGATTTGAATAGAGTATAAATAACTACTATTAAACAGGTGTAGTAAGGAAACGCATTACAAATATTGGTAATATATTCTCCAGCCTTAGTGTAAATATATTATAATATTATAAGTTATTATTTGATTATTCCTCTATCTATCCATCTAGCTGTCTAAAAATACTAACACGCTGATTAGAAGATTGGAAGGAGGTTTGTTCTTTGTTCTTCCTCCATTTCAAACCTACATTGCTACAAAACAGCAATTTTTAAAGCAGCATTTCTGTGTTGTTGGCCCCGCCCCCTTGTGCTCGCACCAGCTATCACTTCGGACACCTGTTATCACAGAGCGATCCCCGGGTCTCAAATATTTTACTTGTCTTCCAACAAAGAGGGAAAAAAAAGCAATCATGGTCCAAACGAACGTTCATGAAACAGCGGAGCAGAACGCAGCGCAATGCAACACGACCATCACCGGTAACCGGAAAAGTCATCAAGTCTTAATCATTTCAGCCTCTGATACAGACAGAGATCCACTCAAAAAGTTCTTGAATTCAATTTGGTTCCACAAATTGCACTTAGTCTGTCTGTTTCCTTTCAGATGCACTTAAAGCGCTTCACGCTAACCGAATCAAACGCGGCAAAGCCGGCGGTGTCGTATCGCATGTCCTGAGAGCACGCTCCTTCTCAAAAGAAAACGTCGAGCTTCCTTCAGGACACCGGATGTATTTGAAATGAAATGAGCACCGCGGTGCTGATGCATTCTGGATTCTGATGAATTCCGTTGCCATAGTGACGGCTCATTCACAAGCACTGGTGAATAAAGTGATGTCCACTTCATGGACGTGAAGAATAAACGGATAAACATAAACTTGTGTTTTGTGTTTTAAGAAGTGACAAAATTGCGACAAAAATGGGACGACAGCAGGACATGTCGCAACATTAAACATAACTATAAAATGATAAAAATGACAGAATTTATAGAATTAAAAAGAAAAAAATCTAAATGTTGACAGATTGTTGCATTATAAGAGGAATAAAACACACGCGCCGCATCACCGCGCAGTCACGTCTGTACACTTAAACAATTCATATAAAAGCACCTGAACTTTACAAAGTGTGTTAAGTGGGTAATGTTATAGTATTAACAGAGTTTATATCTAGTCACGCCATATGGATAATAATCACCTGTCAAGGAGTACAATTAAAAGAAACATGGCTCGTGTCATAAAAAGACAACAGATAAGACCTAAGACTATAATTAACACGGCCATTAGAAGCCTTTCATCAGCTAGCAGGCTAAGTATTGTGTGTTACCGCTAAGGTGGGGCGGCTTTTCCATCTGTCATGCAGACGCACACAGATATCGCATTCGTCATCTGACTCATGTAACAGAAACATAACAATAACGGACCCTGTAGCTTTTTGTTCTCTTTCACGCGGCGAGACGAGGAAGCCTCGAGAAGAGGCCGCGAGGAGCACAATGGGCGAGGGCCATGTGCGGAATTAGCGGAAATTAGCTCGCGGTACATTAAATAATTCACTTATTTATCAATTGATAGTGTAAATATTTATAAATTCCATTAAACTTCAAGACACTTCAGTAAAACATTTGAACGGTGCAAACTTTGAACTTTTTTTAAAAGAAGGACGACTGTGAACGGCGATTGGCCGAGGGTTAGGGTTAGCCTGATCCTGGAAAAAAATCAACATCGCTAATTTGTGGAGCAGACGCATCTGTCTGTGTGAACTGTATTGTACACACACTCATTCACAAACGGTACAGGAGTTACTGTCACACACCCGGTACAGTCCTGACCTCGCTCCAAGCCGTTTCCACATGTTCGGGCCATTAAAGGAGTTCCTGTGAGGCCGGGGTTTCAGACGTGGCGGTCCGATCATGGCTCTGACGTACTGAGAAAACGTTCTACCTTGATGGTGTCCAAGCACTAGTGAAACACTGGGATAAGTGCATGAGTGTAGCAGCGGATTTTTAATTCTCATAACTGCGTTCTGTTACTCTATGCAATCAAAAGTCCCGCTTTGACTTGAACGCCCCTGAGAAACTGCCCTTATCCCTTTCACTGCTGCCAGTCGCTCCGGATAAATACGTCTGTCAGAATTACTGTATCGTGAAACTATTTTTATTGTGAAAGCTAATTCCAAGCAAATTGTTTTGCACGTCTGGTGATAAATTTCACGAGTCGTGAAAGATCAGTGAGAATTGTGATGTCTCGGGCTGCTGCTCCGCCCCAGCACAAGCAAAGCTGCCTAGTACTCCGTTTTCACTTCGCACACAGGTCTGGGATCAGGTGCATTTTTCCAGATCTGGACTAAACCACTTGCAGAGTGCAGCAGAGTTGCCCGAGGCTATAGATTAGCTAACCGGTAAAGAATGCATAACGAATATTCCTCACTGAGTATTTCATTATCAATATTTATTGCGCTAATAAATCTGCAAAAAGAATGAGTATAGCATTTTTTTTTTTTTTTTTTTTTTTTTTGTGGAAGGCATATTTCCAGGATCAGGTCTGGACTGGAAGGGATTTTTTTTAGCGCTCAATTCGTTTCAGAGTCCATGCATGAGGAGGAAATCAGGCCAAATAAAATAAGCTGTGAAAATAAATCAGGAAATAGTGCTGAGTGTAAAGTCAACCTCGCAGATCGACAGATTTGTACTGCGATTATGATTAAACCAAATATTTAATCCTTATGCACGATCAGCCTTTTTCTTCCTGGACTGTTCAGCATTCTCACGTCTCACGGAGTGACTGCGACCGGCTCGGACTCTGGCCAGAGAAGCAAAGGTTCCTGGATCACGTGGACTTTGGAAGCAAAACAATTACAGGAACTACATGGACACACCACAGCGTAGACCTGACGTTTTTACTATTATAGAACAGAGACGTTGTGTGTGTGTGTGTGTGTGTGTGTGTGTGTGTGTAGTACAGTCAGCTCCTCTGTAACGCTCGTGAACAAACATGATATAAATTGACACGTAAAAAAAAAAAAAAAGCATTTCAAGGCAGAATCGGTTATTTCATAATGTTAAATCGACAAATTCCATATTTTAAAATGAACACGAATCTTCTACGGAACAAAATGTAATCATGCTCTTAGAATCTAAAAGCAACATTGTTTCTGTTTTAGGCGAAAAAAAAGGAAAGAATCTAAGCGTACTGTAGTAACCCATGAAGAGGAAATAACTCATTAAAAAAAACTTCCGCATGCTTGTCTTTATCTGAAAAATGAACTGATTCGTAAAGTGTACCTGAATTTGAAATTTAACATGCTTGAGATCACATGAGTTTGTATGTGCGCGTGTATGTGTGTGTGTGTGTGTGTGTGTGTGTGTGACCAGCAGAGTCAAATGCCTGCTGTGCATGTCAGGGAAAAAACAGGTGCAGGTTTCCTCCTTGTAATCTACTTTCACCTTCTGCTGCACGGCATCTTATCACATTGTATAAAGAGCAATTAAAACGCTGAATAAACACTCGCGAGCAAATCGAGCAGCTTTCACACGGCCGGGTTTCTGCACGAATTGAGCTGAGACTCTTATTAATTAATTCATTAATTTATTTATTTCTTTGTATTTTTCTTTTTGGTCCGGAATGTCCAGGACATTTAGGGAAACTTTTAAGGAATGGGATGATGTTTGCAAGGAAGGATCCTAATCTCTTGTACACAATATAATGAAGGGGGAATCAGGATGGGTGGATCCATAGTCTAGTCTAAACAATGTATTATACTGTACGAGTGTGAGTCAGATTTAAAAATACATTTAAAAAAAATTCCTTTTAGGCTATTTTCTAATTTTGGATTGTTTATTGAAAATAGTGATGTTTATGGACTTATACACATGTTTATGGACTTTCGGATATCATTGGAAAAAGCTTCTATGGACAATGGACCAGGAGATCAGCTTTACTTACAGTATACGGCAGCTACATATTCCTAACATACTGTATTTGTGATGCTCTATAGTCTTCAATCATACGTTTTCATTATTTTCACTAGAGTAAGCCTCTCAAACAGAAGCAGTGGGCTTCTCTTGCATTACCACGCAGGAAATATCGCATTATTGCTGTGATGTTTTCCAGATTCCAGCTGATCCAGCCTCGAGCTTGGGCTCCACCAAGATGTAAATCTTGTCCCGTCTCAAAGCCTCCTAATTACTCGTCTAATGCTGCCGCTTAGTGAACAGACGTTAAGGGCTTAAAAATAAAGAGTTTGCAGTGTTAGAAAGTGATAACCCCTAATAACGATCATCACTTCAGGCATCACTCCAGGGACCAAACCTACATCAGGGCCACAAACGATCTCCACAAGCTGCTGCATTTACAGCCACTTATCATACTCAGGCATGACAGTACAGAAATGCCAGTTTCGGTCATTATTTCTAATTGTTATCATCAGATCTTATCTCGCACAACATCCTGACAAAGCCCATGCACAACAGATTCCTTAATCCTCTAAACCAAACAACAACCCTTAATGACTCTATTTGGAAAATTCAGTCTCATGCTTATTAACCTGATAAAAAAAAAAAAAAGAGTTTCTGTGCCACGACCTGGCAGGAGCTCAACATCGAGCATGCTAAAACTCATCCAGTGATGCCTGTTGGCAACTGTGACCTCTGCGACATTAATAATTGCATGTATTATTATCAATATTATAAGTACCTTTAATTGCTCAGCACCAAATAAACACATTGTATTTGATTTAAAACAAAAAGAAATCCTCGGAATGCTTGCTATCAGATCTTTTATCTTTTTGCATCAACTGATTGGCTTTAACTTTTCACTTTAACACGTTTCTGATTTTATCCTGAAAAAGAAAAAATAAATAAATGTCATGGCTACATGAAGTACTTGAAGCCACGAAGCAGAGGAGATGATGTGCTGCTGAGTGGATGATGACAGAGCAGCAGCTATGAAGCAGATACGATCTGCCTCTTAATTAACCCTTAAAACCCAAGCGGCACAGATACAGTATGTGCATGGATCTATGATGATATTGGACTTCAAAACTGTGTATTTGGGTTTTTGGATATGTCTGATAGAATGAAAATTATAATTACTTTTATAAAGGGCAAATTAAATATATTATATGGGAAAAATGTACAACTCTCACAGTGAGCTTATTATTATTATTATTATTATTATTATTATTATCTTGGCCATAGAAACAACCGAAAACAACCAGAAAAACATTTCTTTGCCTATGTGACTTTTTATCTATTTATTTATTTATTTATTTTTGCTGTCATGTTTTTATAGTTGTTAAAAATTCATCTCATCATATTGCCTTTTTTATTATTATTATTTTGTGCTGAAACAAAAAAAAGGATATGTCACTCTATACTGCATAATCATGAACCCTACATATGTAAAAAAAAAAAAAAAAAACACACAGTAAAACAAATAAGGGCTAGTTCAAGGGCTACGACACTGATTCATTTCCAAAGACCTGCTGACAGATAATTAGGTTGTGAATTAATCATTCATTTGTCCATCCAAATCAACCAACATGTTAACACATCCTGTGGTGCGCTAAACCCTCTAATTCGATTTCCTAAGAGGTTTATTATAATAAATAAATAAATAAAAATAAAAAGAACTTCATAAACATTCATAAATACAGGAATACATAAAGCAAGAAAGAAATCAACCAGTGTATAAAAAGTGCACGTCTCAAAGCCACGCCTCTTTCTGCAGAACGAAGTCTTTAACTGTTACATTAAAAAAAGAGAGAGATCAAATGTTGAGACGCGCAGCAGGATCAAAGGAGTTCTAAACCCCGCGCGCAATGCGAAACAAAGTTGCACCGCACACACGCGCGATCGCGCGCGCGCACATACAGAATGAACATGAAAAAGAAAACGCAATGCACGACTTACTTTTGACTTCTTCATAGGGAACGAGAGAATTAAGTCCACTGTAAACGAAACCCTATTTTATTTTACTTCTGCGTGCAGGAAAGGGCTTCTGTTTATCCCGTTTGCGCATATCCAAAACCATCATAAGTAAAATCCAACACGGACCTTGCAGGAGGAGGAGGAGGAGGAGGAAGAGGGGGAAAAACCAACATCCAAAAAAACTGCAATGCACACACACACCGGGTGTTATCCAGGCGCGCACTTCATTACGCACGGTGACCGAGGAACAGGACCGCTTATGTGTGTGTGTGTGTGTGAGAGAGAGAGAGCGAGAGAGAGAGAGAGAGAGAGAGAGAGCGCGCGAGCGCGTAAAGGCGTTATAACAGCGTGTGACAGTGTGTGTCTGAGTGTGTTGGTCCTCTATTTATAAAAGCGACAGCACCCCCCCCCCCCCGATAATCCCTCCCATCATCCACATGCCACGCCCCCGCTGGATAATAGCAGCCACGCCCACTCCTGAGACCAGATTTCAGAAGTTCCCAGCTGAACCATCATTCCATCAGCGTCTTTACGTAGATCTAAGAATGAGAACATCAACTCTGATGCTCTTTCTGATATATAATATTCACCATGGATATAATTAAAAGAAAGATTTTGTCTGTACATTGCTCAGAACTCGCTCTTTATCAATGATATCTTTATGCATCATACTGTACATCAGAGGACCAGAAATTAGCCTAAAATAATACACAGATCCACTACCGTTCAGAAGTTTGCGGTCACTTTCTAACTCCATGATGGTTCCTGATGTTTATTTCTTTCTACATTGTAAAGTTTTGCTGAAGGCGTCCGAAAAATGCATGAATCTCCTTTGAACAGTTGATATTGAGATGTTTCTGCTACTTCTGCTCTGTAAAGACTTCATAACGCCTCTAATCTGAGCTGCTGTTAATTGGTCATTTTTCAGGCTGATAACTCTAAATGAACTTCTCGTCTGCAGCAGAGGGAGGTTTTGGTCTCGTCCTCCTGGGACGGCCTTCATGAGAGACAGTTTCATTATGGTGCTGGACGGATTTTGCAAATGCACTTGACACAATACTGTTCTTGCAGGAACTATTACAGAAAGGCCGACCTCTGTGTCTTAAAATAACAACTAACTGGTGTTTTTCTTGTTGTTGTTACGTAATTACCTAATTCCATATGTGTTATTTTATAGTTTTGAAATCCACAGTATTGTTGTTAAATGCAGAAAATAAATCACTAAACAAAAACAAAGACATTTGCAAGTGACCCCAAACTTTTGAATGGTAAAGTTCTGAAAGTCTGTCCAGAATTTAATGAAACCTCACCAGTGCTTTGGTATCTGCCTGAAGTTAAACCTGCGCCATAAAAATGAAATCAAAGTTGATTGCTCAATGTTCAGTAGAATTGAAGTAATGAGTAATTTTGGGAACGCCAATTAGCCAAATCTGCATGTACTGTATTTGTACTGGAGTACTTCTGTTGTAAATGTTTGTGTGTTAGGCATGTACTGGGTGTTTCCCTGTTTAATATTAAAAATAGAAACTGGAATTTATTTACATAATGCCAAATGATCATGAATCAGTAATACTGTAGTAATCATCAAACGTACGTATCTACTTCATGGAAAAATGAATGTAGTAATAATGCAAAAGAATCATTTAGTTTTCCTGCTTCTCCTTGTTGATGTACAGTATGCGTAATGTCACTAGCTAGCTCGTATCCCGTGTAAGACATGTTGTACTTAAACACATATCAAGTTACTAGCTCGTTAGTACTAGCTATGACAAATAAAACCAGTTCACTCATGCAAGATAATTAAATAATGTTTGTTATTACAATGTGATTGGAGCAAGTAGTCGCCCCTGAATGTTTAGAAACCAAACGCTTTTTGGCAAAACTCCACCACCCACATTCAATTAAATTCAGTTGAACTTGATTAGCAATTGATTTACCGTAAGACAGATCTTATCACATATACACTTACAACATTAGGGAGACGCCCTTACTTGAGCGAAGTGCTTTGAAGTCTCTGTTAATAAAGAAATAAACATATCCTTACACCCGATCATGTGTTCTTTTGAACATAAGACACAGACAGGTGTTTGGATGACTAAACATTGGCAGGGACTCGGCTGTACGGACACCTCGCGGAAGCTCATTCCATCACCTAGATGCCAGAACAGAAAAAACATCTAGATACGTGTCCTCCTCGACCCCTGAGAGATGGCATGACCGGTCGAGAAAGTGCCGTAGATCAGACGGAGCATGGTGCAGTGCGGGGTGCCATAAGTGTTTTGAGGTGAGTCGGCGCCGACCCGCATTTGACTTTGTAGACCAGCGAGAGAGCTGTGAATCTGATGCGAGCGCAGCTACAGGAAGCCTGTGGAGGGTGTGGGAGAAGAAGTATGAAGGGTGAAAACAAATCCTGCATCCTGGATCAGCTGCAGAGGTCGAATGGAGCACAGAGGCAGAGCTGCCAGGAGTCGCAGTCGTCCAAGTCTTGAAACAACAAGGGATGTTGATGACTGTGAAGCTGCTTTGTGGTAATATCATGCTGCCAGGTTTGATGAAATACTGGATGGGAATCTGGAAATTGTGATGAAATAATCGTGGAAATGAGGAAATTCAGATAGCAAGAGAGCAAGATGAGGCATGGGGTGTTAAGAAAAAATACAGAACAAGATGTAAGACAAAAAAATGGACCATATCTCCTTCTAGAGTGAAGTGTGAAGCCGCACCCTTAATACTTAGTTAACTTTAAAACCCAAGAGGAACAGCTCGGTGCCGGCAGCACAGCATACAGTAGGCTAATTGCCTAAAAGACTGTGCATTTGGGTTGCAGATATGTCAGGTAGAACAATTAACAGAATATGGGAATGATGTGGCAAAAATGTAAAACTCTCAAACTGAGCATATTATTATTATTATTATTATTATTATTATTATTATTATTATTATTATTGCTGTTGTTGTTTTGGTCATAGAAACAACCAGAAAAGCACATGGTCGCATAGACAATATAGACATGACATTGATATGTTGACAATGAAGTTGGGAGTAAATGTAACGCGAGGACATGTCTTCGGTCTCCAGATGATATTGCCTAGGTTATGCCGAAAAAAGGACACGTCACTCAATACTGCACAATTCTGAATCCTTTATTCATTCATTCATTCATTCATCTTCTATACCGCTTTATCCTGTATTTAGGGTCGCGGGGACCTGGAGCCTATCCCAGGAGACTCAGGGCACAAGGCAGGGTACACCCTGGACAGCGTGCCGAATCCTTTATGTGTTTATTTATTTATTTATTTATTTATTAACCACAGCAAAACCACTTGGGAAGTGTAATGTGAGAGATTTTGTAGCCTGTAGAAATATTCCTGATTGTGTCGGCACAATGTTTAACCCAGGACCTAATCTGAAATGTAAAATCCAAACAGTTTAGATTTTATGAGGCGCACTAAAAAGGGGTTAAACAGTTCTCTTCCATATGTTGTGTCGTTAAAGCAGTTCCCAGGCGGACCCTCCATACAGACTGATGCCATAAAGTTTATTATCTTCAGCCTGAAGAACAGCCGTTGCCAGAAAAAAGATTTACTTAAAAAAAAATTATATATATACAGGTCCTTCTCAAAAAAATTGCATATTGTGATGAAGTTCATTATTTTCTGTAATGTACTGATAAACATTAGACTTTCATATATTTTAGATTCATTACACACAACTGAAGTAGTTCAAGCCTTTTATTGTTTTAATATTGATGATTGTGGCATACAGCTCATGAAAACCCAAAATCCCTATCTCAAAAAATTAGCATATCATGAAACGGTTCTCTAAACGAGCTATTAACCTAATCATCTGAATCAACTAATTAACTCTAAACGCCTGCAAAAGATTCCTGAGGCTTTTAAAAACTCCCAGCCTGGTTCATTACTCAAAACCGCAATCATGGGTAAGACTGCCGACCTGACTGCTGTCCAGAAGGCCATCATTGACACCCTCAAGCAAGAGGGTAAGACACAGAAAGACATTTCTGAACGAATAGGCTGTTCCCAGAGTGCTGTATCAAGGCACCTCAGTGGGAAGTCTGTGGGAAGGAAAAAGTGTGGCAGAAAACGCTGCACAACGAGAAGAGGTGACCGGGCCCTGAGGAAGATTGTGGAGAAGGACCGATTCCAGACCTTGGGGGACCTGCGGAAGCAGTGGACTGAGTCTGGAGTAGAAACATCCAGAGCCACCGTGTACAGGCGTGTGCAGGAAATGGGCTACAGGTTGCAAATTTTGCATGTCATTGGGAAATCAAGGTGCCAGAGTCTGGAGGAAGACTGGGGAGAGGGAAATGCCAAAATGCCTGAAGTCCAGTGTCAAGTACACACAGTCAGTGATGGTCTGGGGTGCCATGTCAGCTGCTGGTGTTGGTCCACTGTGTTTTATCAAGGGCAGGGTCAATGCAGCTAGCTATCAGGAGATTTTGGAGCACTTCATGCTTCCATCTGCTGAAAAGCTTTATGGAGATGAAGATTTCATTTTTCAGCACGACCTGGCACCTGCTCACAGTGCCAAAACCACTGGTAAATGGTTTACTGACCATGGTATTACTGTGCTCAATTGGCCTGCCGACTCTCCTGACCTGAACCCCATAGAGAATCTGTGGGATATTGTGAAGAGAAAGTTGAGAGACACAAGACACAAGAATCTGCAAAAGGATTCCCGACCAAGTATCGAGTGCAGAACTGAACATAATTATTTGAAGGTTGACTTTTTTTTGTATTAAAAACACTTTTCTTTTATTGGTCGGATGAAATATGCAAATTTTTTGAGATGGGGATTTTGGGTTTTCATGAGCTGTATGCCACAATCATCAATATTAAAACAATAAAAGGCTTGAACTACTTCAGTTGTGTGTAATGAATCTAAAATATATGAAAGTCTAACGTTTATCAGTACATTACAGAAAATAATGAACTTTATCACAATATGCAAATTTTTTGAGAAGGACCTGTATAAGGGCCGGGACTTTAACGCGTTAATTTAGATTAATTAATTACACCAAAATAAATTTTAATCGCACTTATTTTTGCACCGTGGAACGTTTCTCACTGGATGAGTTTCGGCGGACCGATTACTGTATACTGGAGCACCAACTAGCGTTCAGACAAAAACAAACCACAGTGAACATGGACAAAGAAGCTGATGAGACGCTGTGGTTGGCCCTGTGGATGGGAAATTTTGTTATAAAAAACGAATGGATGGAAGCATCAGGGTTTAATAGTCAGGGTTTCCAATGTTCTGAATGTACTTGAAACTATTGTGTTTTACTTAAAAAGAAACTGTTTACAGAAGATATACCTACCTATAGCGTACCTGAATTTCTGAAATGTAGACGACTATATTTCTAAATATTCTATTGCTACACTTAATGGCAATATTGCACTGGTCTGTAGGACTTGGTTGAACTAAAAATCCATATGAAAAAACTTACTTCTCACTGTTCTCAGGTCAAATATATATATGCAATTAAAATTTTCGATTAATTTCGATTAATTAATTACAAAGCCTCTAATTAATTAGATTTTTTTTTATCGAGTCCCGGCCTTATATATATTTGTTTATATATATATAAACAAATTAAACAAAGAAATAAATCAGCAGTACAATGTTGAGGAAACCATGATCTTGGATCGGGTTCAAAGTTTTGTGCCTGATTGCTCAGTTTAATCAGAACGTCCTTGTTAGATTTAAGGTTCATCCGGTTTGGAAGGTTTGTGATGCTTTTGTGTTTAAGAATTACTGAACATGACCGCAAGACGTATATTAGCACCTGGTCCGAGACAGCTAATTTCGTTTCCCCTTTTTTTACATCCGCAATCATAATCGTCACGAGAGGAATGTTGTTTCTGCATGCTGTGCGACAGCTCTGATTGAGTTTAATTGTCTAATATGTAATTGTTGATGCTGTGTACATTTCCGTAAGGAGATGTTTATTTAAAGATGCCACAGGTATGTCTGATTAAAATATTTTGAGTTGAATAAGGCTTCAAGGTTTTTTTAAACGCTCCTAGATCCCAATCCCCCTTAAACAATAATGATAGCGTTATAGAGTTAGCATTAGCATGACATGTTGACGTTGAGACTTTCGATCTTAAAATGATTCTCATTATGTCTCACGTTGGCTTTGTGTTTAGTGCTGTCGCCTCGCACCTCCAGGGTCCAGTTATGATTCCCGCTTCAGAGTCTGTGTGCATGGAGTTTGGATGTTCTAGCCTTGCTGGGTGGGTTTTCCTCTGGGTACTCGGGTTTCCTCCCACAGTCTTGAGACATGCAGGTTAGTCTAATTGCTTTTCCCGAATTGCCCGTAGTGTTTGAACGTGTGTGTGAATGTTGACCGGAGGTCCTATCACGGTTCTGAAAATGGGAATAAATATGATGATCACCATTGGCCCCCATGGTTCCTAGTCAGACTACAGAGTTTCCTAATTTCATTTGATTATTCATCAGTGCAGTCTATATTCCAAAACCTGCAAACAAACATATCTGCCTCTTCATCCTCTTCACTAGTAACCAATAAACGACTCCATATTGGAAAAGAGCTTCAGCGTGTATTATGGTTGTTCTGTGCTTCTTCTTATTTCTTTCCTTCTGTGTTTCGTTGCTGCAGGACACTCATTATGCTGCCCTGGGCACTGATTACAGACTGAGATAAGGGCAAAGTGAATCAGCACTGGGGACAGGGACATCCAAACATAAACAAGCCCTCTGGGCCATTACACAGCTTTCTAAATTGGTTTCTGAACTGAGGTCATAGCTTAAACCATTATCTATTTAATCATGTCTTACATATTTTTCCACATTAGTTATACTAGTAAGACAAAATACAACAACAATTATTCTTACTTACAGACTTACTGAATTACAGAAGCACTCGTCTTAAACAAAAAACCAACAAAAAAACTAAAACAAAAAAAAATATCTAGCTTGGTAAAGTCTTCAGGATGGACGAGGTTATACTTTACTGTTTCTCCATAACAAGTGAAGCTTTTTTTTTTCCTGATTAACTTCTTTTGCTGATCTACAAGAGGCGTTCAGTTCTGTACAGTCCTGACCTCGCTCCAAACCATTTACACATGTTTGGGCCATTAAAAGAGTTCCTGGGAGGCCAGTGTTTCAGATGTGAAGCAAGTGGTCTGATCAAGGCTCCGGTGTACTGAGAAAACTTTTTACCTAGAGGGTGTCTAGGTAAGTCCCGTTTTGGCAAATCAATGTAACATGAAAGGAATGAACTACTGTACAGTACATGGAGCACATGCTGATTTAGGAAAATAATCCACGTCATGGTGATATCAATGACTGGGATTCATCACACGACCCTGTCCTTATATTACATGGAGTGTTTAATTCCCTATCCAATAACCATTGTACCTTCACTTTTAGACATGATGATCCATGGGAGCAGTGATGGACAGAATTATACTCTATATAATATTCGTACATCAGAAGAGGAAATACTTAAAAAAAAAATGAACAAGTTTGGATTAGAAACATCTGAGATATCTGTATTTCTAGTTTGCATAAGATAAAGAAATTAAAAGTTGTACTGCATTTCATTCCGTAAGATTTTTGTCGTAAACAGTAACTTGGGCAGGATGGTCATTAAGTTGTAGGGTTGAAACTCCTTGTTCAGGGGAAGCATGACTTTCCGAAGTAGACGTCTCCTCCCTGCAAATGTGATAAATTTCCTGAGATAAGGAAGTGACCCAATAATTAGCCAAAGCCAGACATGGAGCTCAGTAACTCAGGAAAGGTGTTTTAAATAGATTTGAGCTTTTATCACGCTAGGAATGAAAACTGAAGGCTTTACAAAATGTGACAGATAGATAGATAGATAGATAGATAGATAGATAGATAGATAGATAGACAGACAGACATTCGGTTGTTATTTTAAGACATTCCAGCTGTTCTGGAAGTTCTTACAAGAACAATATTATCAAGTGCATTTGCAAAACCCATCGATGAAACTGGCTCTCATGAAGACCTTCCCAGGAAACCAAGACCAAAACTTACCTTCTACTGTAAATGGTTCTAAATGAGAAATTCATTTAGAGTTACCAGCCTCAGAAATGACCAATTAACAAACAGCACCTCAAATTAGAACCCTTATGAAGGTCTTACAGAGCATAAGCACTGTCTCAATATCAACTGTTCAGAAGACTGCAAAGGAGATTAATGCATATTCTGGATGCCCACAGTATTGTTTTACAGTGGAGAAAAATTAAAATCAGAAAAGAATATGGAATTAGAAGGTGTGTCCAAGCTTTTAACTGGTAGTGTAGATAGTGTGATTGCGGTCAGTACTAATGACCTTCTGTACTGTTGTATTACAATAGAGCAAAAGGAATCTTATAAAGTAGTTCTATGGTTTAACAGTCATGGAGGGAATGCTGTGTATTGAGTTCGTTGTGATTCATTTGCATCTCCACCTCCAATTCCACCTCCCCAGGATACTTCTGGACATAACATCCTGATATGCTGTAAGATCTTTATCAATTACCTTTCTGCAAACATTAAAATACCTGAGCTTCCTCATAAAAGAAATATAGTTTGTCCATCCTTTTCCTGTACATTGCACCCAACTTAACATTTCACTCTAGCTTGTTGTCCAGACACTAAGGGAACTGAAGGTGTCAAACAGCTTAACATCATGAGACATGATGGTAATGATGTTGGCTGTGAGCCTTTCTTCTTGTATTCCACCACCAGATCCTTGGTCTTGTCCATAATGGTGCTGCTTCACAAAGTTGTTGACCAAGTAATCCTCTTCATGTCCATTCATTATACATCGCACCATCACAGATCCATCAGAACTTATTTGAATATGGCAGATATCAGACCTATACTAAAAGTGAAATGGGAAAAGAGGAAGGAAATAGTACAGTTCCCTGTGGTGTGCCACTGCAAATAGAAAAATTCCCAGTTGCCCAACCTGAGGCCAACAGGTAATCCATGACCCAGAAGATCATGGACGTGTTTACGTTCCTTCTTCTGACTGTATAATGTTAAATGTGATATTGTAGTCCAGTATTGTGGGCCTTTTGCAGTATATGACTTCGAACCAGTTTCGAACCAGTTCTTTGTTTTCAGACAGCCAAAGCACCGGCCCTCAGACAGAAAAACTGGCTCCGTATGGGCACCAACACTTTGCAAGGCTAGAACTAAGAACCGCTTATGTCACGGGCTGGGGGTGGAATTACCAAGACCATCTAAACATTTGTGACTGCCATCTTTAAAAATGGATTCAGTATTCAATGGGAAGCTCAAATGATTGCAAAGCCACATTGAGGTTAGCCATTGTTGTTGTGCTTGCTGCTAGCGTTTTTTTTTTACTGCTAGCATTGCCTTTACCATTGCCTCTAGCATTTCTGCTAACGTTGCTGTTAAAGTAAAGACGCACACAGACGTATACAGTGACGTGATGCAGTGACTTTCTCGCCCGTGGAAAAACAAAGCCAGTTCTTAAGAGGTTCATTATCCACACCTACTCTATCTGTGGGCTAGTAGGCAAACTGCAATAGCTTAAGAAAAACACTGACCTTAGGTCAGAGATGAAACAGCACTAGTCTCTCCATTACCTTGATGACATCTGGGGTGCAGGCTATTAGTTTATAATCATTTAAGGAGGATGGAGTTGTCATCTTCTGAACACACAGCTCTGGAACTTTTTGTTGACAAGGCGCTGGAGAATCCCACACAGCTGGTTGAAACAAACCCTTAAAGTTTATAGGCTGATTTATGCTTCTGCGTCAAGTTTATGCAGAGCTTTCGCTGGAGGCTACGCAAATGGTCTACTGGATTGTAAGTGACTTCTTCAGTTACTATGTCCTCAGTTTGGTCCATGTTAGTTTGGATTTCAACTTGATTTATAAATGGAAGAGAAGAGGGAACAGCTGTAAATCCACAGAAGAAGAACCCGGAAAGGCGTTGCTACCATGTGGACCAATCACAGTTGTGCAAGGTGTAGTTCCATTTCTAGGGTTCATGTTAGGCTACGCCATAGAGTTCGGCATAGAATATATCGCTATGCAAGACCTATGGCATAAATCTTGATGCAAATGCATAAATTAGCCTTGACCTTGGACCGAATCTGTCTGACCCTACAGATTAAAAAAGTTTCAGCGTCTCTAACTGTCACTTCACCTAGCTGTTAGTAATAGATTTGTACTGTAGGGGGTTGGGATTCCCTTGAGGGTGTTCAGTAAGAGGGGTGTATTTGGGGAAGGTAAGACGGCTGTAAGATGGACAGTAATTCTTCCTTTCCACGAAGGCCCATATAGTTTGGAGCCGGTACCCAGTTTTCGAACCAGTTCCTTGTTTTCAGACAACCAAAGCCTCAGACAGAAAACCTGGTTCCACAAGTGCACCAACACTTTGCTAGGCTAGAACAAAGAACCGCTTATGTCAGAGGCTAGGGGTGGAATTATCAAGACCATCTAAAAGTTTGTGACCACCATCTTAAAAAAAATGGACTCAGTATTAAATGGGAAGCTCAAATGCTTTCAAAGCCATGTTGATGTTAGCAATTGCTTTTGTAGTGCTTACTGCTAGCATATTTTGCTGCTAGCATTTACGCTACCATTGCCTCTAGCATTTCTGCTAACATTGCTGTTAAAGTAAAGACGCAAACAGATGTATACAGTGACGTAAGGCTGTGACTTTTTTGCTCATGGAAAAACAAAGGCACCTCTTCCGGTCCTTTAATAAATTAGCTTTGAATCGGCACAAGCACCACACATGAACTAACACCTGGTCCACTTTGGTGAAAAAGGTTTGGTGGAAAAGGTTTGGGTGTAACTGTGGGAACTAGGAAGCTGGGGAAGCAAGTTAGTGAGGTAATAGAGGAGATTCTTGGAGAGGATTTTGTACTGAACCTACAGTATCACAGTACAAATGCAACTTTGTTCCCCAACCAAGGTTGTTGATTTTCCTTCTGCAGAAGCCTACCTTCAGCTTCCTTCTAGCAGGAAGGATTTTCCAGGGTTTGTGTTAAGAAAACCAGACACCCCCCCAGACTGGAACTACAGTGTAGATGCAGAAATGTATGTAGTTTGCTATGCAGTCTGTCATGCAGTTAAAGCTTTCCAGCTGGTTCACAGAACACTCGCCAGTCTGTGGTTTCAATGCAGAGGCTCCACTGCCTGTTGTGACCATCATCTTATGGGGTCTTATGCCTTGCCTTAGGATAACAGGCCAGTATGTGCATGTCAGCTATGGTCAGATCTTCCCAGTCAGGGCGAAGGGGATATAATATGTGCAAAGATTGTGTAAATTTTTATACCATTCCTCAGTGGCTAACTATATTAAGAATGCACATTTGAATTACAGATCAAGTATAAATCAAAACAGATTTTTGGCCCTACTAAAGTTTCTTCATGGTTTCTCTTTACTCCCTTTGCTAGTTCTATGGAATGTTCTTGTGAGAATATACCATTTACTTGTACAATGAAATTCATAGCTAAATGTATCTTAGATCTGAAGCAAGAATGGGTAACAAGTGCATATTGTACATAAAACTATAACAAAACTATAGCTATAAAAAACCTATACTGTACATGAAACATAACAGATACCACTACAGTATGTGCAAGAAAACATGATAGTGAAGTGCTGCAATGGGTGATGAAATGTCCTCTAATGTGACATGACATGCAATAATGAAAAGAAGTGCCGTCTAGGGTGACCGTCTAAAAAGACTTTGTAATGAAGAGCCCACGGTCAGATAGCACTACGACGCACATACAGTATATAAACCATGGTGAAAGTGCCCTCTAAGGCACCCTATATATATATATATGTATGGGGAAATAACTGCCCTCTAGGGTGCATAAATATACAAGAAAATGAGATGAAGTGCCCTCTAGGTTGCCATGATATGTAAGAATATTGGATGAAGTGGCATCTAGGATGCCATGAGGTGCGAGAATCTGCTGTCAAATGCACTATAGGGTACCATAATGCAAAGGCAAATGAGATTAAGTACCCTCTAGGGTGCCTTGACATGCAACAATATGTAATCCAATGCCCTCAAGGGGACCATGAAGTTGAAGACCATGTGGTAAGGTTCCCTCTAGTGTATCTTGAGTCTGAGAAAATAAGACAAAGTGCCCTCTAGGGTATCATGGCATTGAATAATATGTGATGACGTGCCCTCTAGGATGCCATGAGGTGTGAGAATATGTGATAAAGTACACTCTCAGGTACCATGATACACACGAAAATGAGATATATATATATTATATATATTTTGATTGTGTAAAGCTGTTTTGAGACAATGTCAATAGTTAAAAGCGCTATACGAATAAACTGAATTATAATTAGATAGCATACCCACTAGGGCACCATGCTATCCAAGTACATGAGATGAAGTGCCCTCTAGGGTGCCATGAAGTGTGAGTATACAGTGGTGTGAAAAACTATTTGCCCCCCTCCTGATTTCTTATTCTTTTGCATGTTTGTCACAAAAAATGTTTCTGCTCATCAAACACATTTAACTATTAGTCAAAGATAACACAAGTAAACACAAAATTAAGTTTTTAAATGAGGGGTTTTATTATTTATGGAGAAAAAAAATCCAAACCTACATGGCCCTGTGTGAAAAAGTAATTGCCCCCTGAACCTAATAACTGGTTGGGCCACCCTTAGCAGCAATAACTGCAATCAAGCATTTGCGATAACTTGCAACGAGTCTTTTACAGCACTCTGGAGGAATTTTGGCCCACTCATCTTTGCAGAATTGTTGTAATTCAGCTTTATTTGAGGGTTTTCTAGCATGAACCACCTTTTTAAGGTCATGCCACAACATCTCAATAGGATTCAGGTCAGGACTTTGACTAGGCCACTCCAAAGTCTTCATTTTGTTTTTCTTCAGCCATTCAGAGGTGGATTTGCTGGTGTGTTTTGGGTCATTGTCCTGCTGCAGCACCCAAGATCGCTTCAGCTTGAGTTGACGAACAGATGCCCGGACATTCTCCTTCAGGATTTTTTGGTAGACAGTAGAATTCATGGTTCCATCTATCACAGCAAGCCTTCCAGGTCCTGAAGCAGCAAAACAACCCCAGACCATCACACTACCACCACCATATTTTACTGTTGGTATGATGTTCTTTTTCTGAAATGCTGTGTTACTTTTACGCCAGATGTAACAGGACACGCACCTTCCAAAAAGTTCAACTTTTGTCTCGTCGGTCCACAAGGTATTTTCCCAAAAGTCTTGGCAATCATTGAGATGTTTTTTAGCAAAATTGAGACGAGTCTTAATGTTCTTTTTGCTTAAAAGTGGTTTGCGCCTTGGAAATCTGCCATGCAGGCCGTTTTTGCCCAGTCTCTTTCTTATGGTGGAGTCGTGAACACTGACCTTAATTGAGGCAAGTGAGGCCTGCAGTTCTTTAGATGTTGTCCTGGGGTCTTTTGTGGCGTCTCGGATGAGTCGTCTCTGCGCTCTTGGGGTAATTTTGGTCGGCCGGCCACTCCTGGGAAGGTTCACCAATGTTCCATGTTTTTGCCATTTGTGGATAATGGCTCTCACTGTGGTTCGCTGGAGTCCCAAAGCTTTAGAAATGGCTTTATAACCTTTACCAGACTGATAGATCTCAATTAATTTTGTTCTCATTTGTTCTTGAATTTCTTTGGATCTTGGCATGATGTCTAGCTTTTGAGGTGCTTTTGGTCTACTTCTCTGTGTCAGGTAGCTCCTATTTACTGTAAGTGATTTCTTGATTGAAACAGGTGTGGCAGTAATCAGGCCTGGGGGTGACTACAGAAATTCAACTCAGGTGTGATAAACCACAGTTAAGTTATTTTTTAACAAGGGGGGCAATCACTTTTTCACACAGGCCCATGTAGATTTGGAGTTTTTTTTCTCCCTTAATAACGTAAACCTTCATTTAAAAACTGCATTTTGTGTTCAATTATGTTATCTTTGACTAATAGTTAACGGTTTTTGATGAGCAGAAACATTTAAGTGTGACAAACATGCAAAAGAATAAGAAATCAGGAAGGGGGCAAATAGTTTTTCACACCACTGTATGTGGTCAAGTGCCCTCTCAGGTGCCATGACATGCAAGAAAATTAGAACAATGTGGTTTCTAGGGTTACTTAGAATGCAAGATTGTGTGATCAAGTGCCCTCTAGGGTGCTATAATATGGGATTTGAACTTTCAACCTTCTGATTAGTAACGATGCTCCTATTAAATCATTCATCACGTCTGTTTTACCTTAATTCTCTGAACGTTTGAAAAAAAAAAAAAACAATTCACTCGTTGTTTATGAGGCTGACAGGCTGATTCCACTGTCATGTTGTTTATAGACCATTTGCATCTGATGTCAAAACATCTGACTGCAATTGTCATCTTAAACGGCATTTAGTCTCATTGTCATTGCTCCTCAGTCATTCTAAATTGCCTCAGAACTGTCCATATTGTGTTGCACAGCTAACTAGCATCTAAGAGAAATCCTTCGTTAACCCCTGAACAAGGGCACTACTTGATGTGTGGAACAAGGGGAGCTACACCCTACATATACATTATGTGCCTGTGGTCATATCTAACTTTTATCTTCTTCTCTTCCTCTCTCTCCCTGCCTCTCTCTGTCAAGCTATACAGTACATGTCTCTCCTGAGCTGCCAGTGATCCAGACCCCCTCCGTGATCTACTTGGGATGCATCTGGGGCTTCATGTACAAAGACTTGCGTTGAATTCATACTAAAACATTGCGTACGGACAAAGCTGTAAATGTGCGTACGCAGTAAAAAGATCTGATGTATGAAACACTGCGTACGCGGAAACCCACGCATATTCTCTTTGTACATCCGAATTAACGTGAAATTGAGCGCACGTGCACGAGCGCAAAACCCCTCCATGCCTCCTCCCCCGTATAAATATGGTAATGACTCCACTTTGGCAAAACCAAACGAAAAAGCAATGGCAAAAGCAAACAAGAAGAGAAACTGCACAGAATTGGAGGTGCTCCTATCGGAGGTAAACCGGAGAAAAACTGTGTTACAGTATTTGCAAGTTTGTCCTCCGGAATTAATAACAACAAAAAAAAAAACTTAGCTGGAATAATATCTTTAAATACATCACTCACCAAGAAGCCACCCATCGCGCACCCTGCCACCTCGGAGCCTCATCCCAACCATGCTGTTTATGAGGATGAATGAATCATGGGTTGATCCAGGCCACCTTGCCACAATATTTGTTAGGCGCATTTGAGCAGGGCCGGTTCTAGACCTGACCATATGGGGGGGGGGGGTTTGGTGGGGTGCGCGCGGTCAGATCATGCAATGGGGGGGGGGGGGTGCGCGGTCAGATCATGCAACGGGGCGAGGGGAGGCCGGATTGGCGCGCGGTCAGATCATGCGACGGTGGGTTTGCAGCCTGTGAAATCTAATACCGTATTGTGTAGTGTCCCTTTTTAGGCGGATTTTTCCGCTAACGCAGATCATTTTATCAACTTGTTATAAATTCATTTTGTGAGTATATTAACATGTGCTTTCTCAACATTTCTAATTTTTTAGTTGAGGGGGCAAGACATTTATTTGAAGGGGCTCTGCCCCCTCTTGCCCCCCGTAGAACCGGCCCTGTTTGAGCATCACATATTACTGTATTTGCACATTTATTGAATGGAAATGTTTCCGATTCACGTATGCAAATTCGTCTTCAGACGGCGCCTTTATAGCAATGTGCGTGCAGTCGATGGCTCCGATTACATTAGGAAAACCGGGGATCGCTGCAAATTGCGCTTTAATGTTTGGCCATTGACAACATCCTCTAATAAGGCCAACACTGCCATTGCCATAGAATAAGGGTTGTATACATTTGCAAATGCTTTTATATGTTCTAAATAACATAATTGGTGGAAAATGTTGTGTCAATTAACCCATTTTATCAATTATAAATGAATAGCAATGTTTTTCACATGTGTTGGTGCGATACTTTGTAGTGTGCAATTTAACATAATTGTCTCTAGGAGTCGCCAAAGGAAATAAAACAAACACACACAAGAAATACACGTACGCCAGACATGAAGTTGGCGTGGAGGAACGCACATTCTCACGTTAATTTCACTGCTAGTAAATCTGACCGTGAGCGTGAAAACTGGCATAAGCAAAGTTTTTGTGCGTAGGCAGCGTTGATACATGAGGCCCCTGGTGACTGGGGACGGTTCCACTTTGACATGAAGACAGTCCTTGTCTTGGCTGATGCAGACAGCTGTTCCCTGAGGACTTGTGACTGCAATTGCTCGATAGTTCAGGACTGGAATTTCATACATTCTACCTGAGCCTTCAATAACGAACTGGACTACATATTAACTTAAAGACTTCCAGCATGAACTACAAGCTGCCTAACACACTGTATGACTGCAAAACAATTCCTGCTATCTGACATCACCCAAATGAGGATGGGTTTCCTGTTGAGTCTGGTTCTTCTCAAGGTTTCTTCCTATTGCCATCTCAGGGAGTTTTTCCTCTCAAACATTGTCACCCTCGGCTCGCTCATCTGGGACAATCTATTCATTTTGATTCATTCACATTTTTCACATTTCATGCAAATGCTTCATTCAACCCCAGAAGAGTTAGTTAGCAGTTAATTAGAACTCTTAACATATCAGCATTTGTTAATGTTACCTACTGTACTGTAGAGTCCTGAAATCCTGTGCTCCTCAACTGTGTGGGGTCCTATGGCATCTCTTCAGCCTAAGTCTGTCTCTACAGAAAGTCCCAGCCCTGTGGAAAACATCCTGCATTGTTCCTGTCCCCAAGATACCACGACCCTCTGCCCAGAATGATTACAGGCCTGTCGCTCTAACATCACATATTATGAAGGTGTTTGAGAGACTTATCCTGGATACACTTCGTCCACAGGTGAAGTCTTTTCTTGACCCTTTTCAGTTTGCCTATCAGCCACTCCTGGGAGTAGATGACGCCATCATACACTTGCTCCACCGTACGTACTCCCACCTCGACAATCCTGGGACCAGTGTGAGGATTATGTTCTTTGACTTCTCCAGTGCCTTCAACACCATATGACCAGCGGTACTGGGGGAGAAACTGAGAATCATGGAA
This sequence comes from Channallabes apus, assembly GCA_030522415.1. Taxonomy (NCBI): domain Eukaryota; kingdom Metazoa; phylum Chordata; class Actinopteri; order Siluriformes; family Clariidae; genus Channallabes; species Channallabes apus. The sequence continues at coordinate 40,564,568 of CM060113.1, forward strand.
ATTGACACTCCCTTGGTCTCCTGGATAATGGACTACCTGACCTGCCGTCCCCAGTATGTTCGCCTACAAAACTGTGTGTCTGACACCGTGATCACCCTATATACATCGGACTTTAAGTATAATTCAAGATCATGCCATCTACAGAAGTTCTCCGACGACTCTGTGGTGGTGGGATGTATTAAGGACAGTGACATCTCTGAGTACCAGTCTGTGGTGGATGACTTTGTTTTCTGGTGTGAGCGCAACCACCTTCAACTTAACGTCTGGTGGTCGACTTTAGGAAAGGTGGAACCCCTGTGACTCCTATATCTGTCCAGGGAGAGACAGTGGACATAGTCTCTGAGTACAAATACCTAGGAGTCCATTTGGATAATAAACTGGACTGGTCAGTTAACACAATGGCCCTCTACAAGAAAGCAGGTTGTACTTTCTGAGAAGGCTCAGGTCTTTCAACATCTGTAATACCATTCTTCAGATGTTTTACGAATCTGTGGTGGTGAGTGTCGTCTTCTTTGCCGTGGTCTGCTGGGGATGTAACATAAAAGCGGCAGACAGAAACAGACTGGACAAGGTCATTAAAAGGGCCGGATCTGTCCTGGATTTGGATCTGGACTCTGTTGAAGTCGTGGCAAAGAGGAGGATGCTGTCCAAAATACGAACAATCTTGAACAATCCTTCTCACCCGCTATACGGAGTTCTCACCGACCAGAGAAGCAACTTCAGCCAGAGACTAATTATGACCAGGTGTTCTACGGAGCGCCACAGGAGATCTTTTCTCCCTACGGCCATAAAATTATATAACTCTTCTCTATAGCATTTTTACTACAGGTCAGGGACTGTCAGTAGTTCCTGGTTAATAACCAATAACATTTGACACTTTTGACACTTTTTGTTCACACAACTCAATGTTCTAAATGCAATATCTGATAATAATACACTTGTGCAATACTTCTTTTCACTTACACTTGTTTTAGTGCAATAGGTAACTAAATTATTTGCCAGAGCTAATTACTAATCTATTCTATTTTTACTTCTATTTATTGTTATTTTTCGTTGAATTTTACACAACTGTTTCTTTAATTTTATTTTCCTGTCTAATATATACCCCCCCCCCCCCCGCCAACTTAACTTTCTTCCTTCCCGGTAAATTAATCTGATTAATCTGAGCAACTGTATAACCAAGAGCAATTTCCCTCTGGGATTAATAAAGTTCGTTGAATCTTGAATCTGTAGATATCATTTTGGCTGCACAGTGGTATACTGTAGTGTTCAGCACTGCCGCCTTGCAGCTTCAATGTACATGTTTGATTCCCATCTTGGGGTCTGTGTGCATGGAGTTTGCATGTTCCCCCTGGTGCTTAGGTTTCCTCCAGGTACTCCAGTTTCCTCCACCGACCCAGAATCTGCCTACAGATAAAGCTAATTGGTGTTCCTAAGTTGCCCGTAGTGTGTGAATGTTGACTGGTGGTCCTACCACGGTCATAAAAATGGGAATAAATACAATAGTCACCATTGGCCTCCAAGATACTACTAGTTGGACCCTAGTTGGACTACAGAGGTTCCTGGATGGATGGATGGCACATTATTTTATTAAGAATAAAGCACAGCATATTTATTTCCTACAATATTTTATAGTAATAAAATAATCTCCAGTTATTTGTTTTGTTTAGGATCCCAGATCTCACAGATGAAGTCAGCGAATTCTTAAAGTTACAGTTTTGTTTTAAGCTAGATACTGTAATGTTGCTTCATTTAAAAGAATAATAAGTATGTGGGAAAAAAAGCTATCATGTTGGTATAATGATCTCACATACTGTACACACACACACACACACACACACACACACACACACACACACACACACACACAGAGCATAAAGCATACCTGTCTTTTTCCCCCTTTTGTCTCTGGTGCTTCATCTAGTATCTGTCAGGCCAGAGCTGTTATACGGCCACCTCGAATTTCAGTTCCCATCAACCCCATTAGACTAGAACCAGACCACATGGCCCTGTCACATGCTCCTCTGTTCATCACACTCTGTTCTGTTTTGTACCCCTTGATGATTTGTGTTCCTTTGTCTATTTGCTATGTCTAAGCTTTTTCCTGTACAGTATGTTTTGCTTCTACTAAACTGGAATTGTTTATTTCCTGATATTGGTTTGAGAAAGGCTTGTATTTACAAGTCCCATGGGATACCTCAGGTCTCAACCACATGTGTAGTCTGTAATCATCGTTTTGATTGACACCTGTGTACAATAAAATCATAACACAGGCACTGAAAAATGGCAAGAACCCATTTGAAAAATACTAATGGTGTTTTTGCACCTTTTTGTAGTAAAATCATGGTCAGGTAGCACAATCGCTTCGGTCCAGGGCCTGGGTTCAATTCCCGTCTCAGGGGCTGTGTGCATGGAGTTATCTAACCCTAGGGGTTTTTCTCTTGTTGTATGTATGTGTGTGTGTGTGTCCTGAGGATTGTGTCAATATACCACAGTGAATCATAACTTTCTATAATATAGACCACAGTTTACTGTGACTTGTTGTCAATTACTATAGTAAATGATGTGGAGGTTAAAGCATTGACCTGCTGATTGGAAGGTCCCAGGTTCAAACCCCAGCACTTGAGCAATTCCCTTAACCCTCAACTGCTCAGATGTATTATCAGATAATCCCACGCATGGATGTTGACTATACGTGTGACGCATGTGCACTGAAACCGAGCATGGGAGTCGATTACCCACAATCCCACAGTGCAAGAGAGAGAAGAGCCATTGGCTCAGTTGTGATCACGTGACGCTCGTCAGACAAAGCGTATATGTAGTACTCGTATATCAAGACTTTGCTCGTTTATGAAGTTAAAATTGATTAAAAAATTTAGCTCGTCTTGCAAAGCGCTTGCGCACCGAGTTACTTGCAATCCAAGGTTTCACTGTACAGTTACATTTTACACTGAAAATACTGAAAATTACTATGAAAATGGAGTTTACACTTATGACAGAACTGGCACTTACAGGAACGCCAATTAGCCTAATTAATTAACTGCAATTAATGAATACATTAATTAATTAACACTAATTAGCCGGAGTATGCACAGTGGTGTCTTGTTCCTCCAGGGTCCGAGTCTGATTCCCGTCTCTGTGTGTTCAGGGTGTACCCCGTCTCGTGCCCTAAGTCTCATGGGTTAGGCTCCAGGCCTCCTGTGACCCTGAATACATGATAAAGCGGTATAGATGATGAGTGATAGTCGGCGTATTGTATTTCGTTGCCTTGTACCAAACACGCGCAGTAACAATAATGTTCAATCTAATCTAATCTGTGGGAGGAAACCAGAGTACCCGGGGAGAAAACCCACTGAGCACAGGGGGAACATGAAACTCCATGCACACAGACCTGAGGCGGAATCAAACCCCTGGTGGTGCGAGTCGACAACGATAACCGCATTTTATTAAAAATAAAAGTTAACACACAACCGCAGCTAACATGCAGGTCGAAACTGAAAAAGGTTCTCTTACATCCGCAGTATCACACTTGCCGAGCACAAACAACGATTTGGAAGCGTTCTTTAAGAAGGAAAACAAAATCCTTCTGTAGACGGTGGGAAAATAAGATGTGTGTATGTGTGTAAAATCAGTTGTGTGTACATTGACAAACAACACTAATTGAAAATATACAAACGTACACTCTCTATAACTTAATGCAACCGTCGTATTGGCACAAGCACAAGAATGATTAACAGCCCGGGTGTTTCTCACTGGATCACCCTGCTTCAAACTCTACTACTTTACGACATGCTTTTGTGTGCATTCGAGGCCTGCGGAGAGCGACTTTCACGACTCTTAAGTGTATTCTAGAGTTTGTGAGAAAACCCCCAAAAAAACAAACAAAAACCCCCATCTGTACACCCTATTGTGTGACATAACAGGAGCTGAGGGTTTTATGTGCGGTGTCTAATGTTTGGAAGTTACGGCTCTGATAATAAATCAGACCTTTATTATATCTCATAAGCAAAACCAAAACAAAGCAAATCAAATTATTATGTATAAGTGGTCTTTACCGCCGTTTACCAAAAGACGTGCGCGAGTCAGTGCACATCAACTCCTGATCCTAATAATATCTCTATTCTTTAATTTAACATCCTCCAGGACCCCAGACTTAATTAATGACCTCTTCTGACCTTGAACAAGAAAAATATACCAATCACCTGCCTAATCTTGAGTATATCCCCCTTTTGTCGCCAAAATTTTCTTAAACCCGTACGCTTGCCCATTTTTTCCTGCTTCCAACACATCAACTTCAAGAGAAAAAGGTTGCTGCCTAATACCCCAACTCACCTATGCAGCTTGACTCACGGTGGCCATAAGTACAGTTCATCATGATTCACCGCGAGTTTTTGGTGCTGTGAGTACGTTTCCATTTTTCCGCGGCAAAAATTAAACATGTTTAATTTTTTTGGCGGGCCTCGCGGAAGTTTGCGGACCTTGGCGAACTTTGCGGACCGCCAGCGGAACGTCGGCGGGCAATTGCGGCGACTCACGGAGCCTAACTCCGCATCTCACCGTGAGTCAAACCACATAGGTGATATAGGGGTATAATATATCTCACTCACTTCTAATTCACACTGTAATGAGATTTTATCTGTAGCTGCTGTGATGAGGCCAGACTGTGATGTCTAGACGACTGGGTCTGAGCAACTTCAAAACAGCAGCTGTGCAGTGATCAGGACCTGCTCCAAGGAATTAGGATCAAGGTGATGTAGTCTGATGCAATAGAAGATCTCCAGTAGGTCAATCCAGTAGATTAAAAAGGTTAATTCTGGTTCACACAGTTCATTAGTTTTTTGGGTGCAAAAATGGAGAATCTACTCAATATTAGGTGGAGGTCGTGATGTCAAAGGCTGACGGTTGTAAAACACATACATACTGTAAAAAACAATAATTTGTTTGCACAATCCTTTCGAACCCTTCTGACACAGCATCATAGATATTTTATGACATGAGTTATATAAATTTTATAACATGAGTTAAAAACTTGAGATACTGTAGATCTGAATCATGCCAGACATGCAGGTTAAAGCGTGGGCCGAGTGTGATCAGTACACGACTCAATGTAAATGTTATATCAGACTGAACACCAGAGAATAAACTGCCAGTTGATTTTATTAAGTTATTATTACCATATGAACAAATCTAGAGAATATGTAAGTATAAAAATAGTTTGCTTGCTATTCAAATAAAGTAAAACGCGTTCGGCACAGAAAGTGTGGGTTGTATGATATAAAAAGTGCAGAGTGATGAATTGTATGCTTCAGTTACACAATCCGGTAAAAAAAAAAAAGAAAAAAGAAGATAGAACTCAAGGATAAACAAATGCGGTGTGATACAAAGTGTGAAACCATTCGAGCAGCCCATGTGGACGGAAACGGAACTGCTCCTGCGTGAGAAAAACTATATTCCAGAAACGACTTCACTGTGAATTGACCTGTGTACAGTAAAAGGATCTGCTTTATTTTATTTTCCCACTTGCATGCTTGACTGAAACTCTAAACTTTAAACGATTCTATTGAAATCCTTGAAATATATTTTCTTTTATTTAAAGTGGTAATGCATAATAATTTGGAGCTCCATGTTCCCTAGCTACCCCCTATTATGTAATATATCGTGGTGTTAATTTAACACTGTTGGCTGTCTCACCAGACACTGTTTTTGCCTTCCAAGCCTGAGATGATGTTCAAATCTTTATTACAAAACCAAACTGTTTATTTGTGTTTTGCTCGACTTCTAGGCTGCCTGTCCTCCTGAGACCTGGACTCTCCTGTTTGTTGTGTACAGAGCAATTACCTTAATCTCTCACTATTTCTGTTTTATTAGCACCTGATAAATATGTACTAAATCAATGTCTTCAGACAGGGAAAAGAATTGTACATAATGGTTCTCAGAGGAGGATTATGCGAGGATATATAGACAAAATAGTTGGGAAATAATGTCATCTAATCTGCCAAATATGAGGACTGAAGAGGCTGTAAAACACTACAAACATCATTAACGTCCATAAAGTTCATTTCTGTGGACGTTGTTATTTGCTGCTATGAGAATCCTGGCAGCAGAACAGTAGGTAATGACACGTCTCTACGTGTCTTCATAAATAACGTGTTAAAAGAAATGAGCTGTACTGTACAGTATGTGTTTAATAATGCAGCCTGATTGAATACTTTAGGGAAAACCACATGGGAGGTAGAAGAAGAAGTGAGTGTTTTAGTGAGAGAGGAGGGGAGAAAGTGCCTAGGAAATATCTAAAAGTACTCCGTTTTAAAGCAGACCACCTACTGTAGAAGAGAAGAAAAACACTCCACACTTCGAGGCGACTGCAAGGGGTTTTGTATTCACTAAGCAATTTTGTTTTGGAAATGTTCCAAACACGTATCAGCCATGGCTTTTACATTCGGGTGGGAATTTAAAGCAGATGACATCATCCAGAAGTGATTTATAGTCTTCGTCAGAAAATACTACTTAATGATCTGACTAATTAAACCCTGGGTAAGGATTCAGGTCAGGGTTCGATTCCCACCGCGGGGTCTGCGTTCTCCCCGTGCTTGTTGGGTTTCCTCCCATTTGCATAGTAAGTTAACTGGTTTCCAAATTGCCCATAATGTGTGCTTGTGTGCCCTTGTGGTGGATTGGCACCCTGTCCGGAGTTTACCCCGTCTTGTGCCCCGAGTCCCCTGGGATAGGGTCCAGGCCTCCCACGCCTCCTGAACAGGGTAAGGGATGATACATGAAAGTATTGCAAGGGGTTTAGACAACCCAATTACATTTTCAACATAATATGACCTCATAAAAGAAGATAACCACCCCTTGTTTGTTGCTTAAGATCCCAGGGACTTGAGGGATGAAACAACCTGAGGGGTATTTCAGCTGGCGCATTAACTAAACACACTTTTGGGTGGTTAACTTAAAGAAATGATAAAACAATGGACGTTTAAAGCAAAATTTATAGAGTGGTTTAATTATTAAACATCAAAGCATACCTTTAATTCACATACAGTATACATGGTAACTTTGCAGGGCAAAATGATAAATCTGTGTTTTCTATTATAACAAAAACTTTTAAAATGCACTCATTGAACTCCTTATCTATAGATGATGTTACACAGCAGTTATCTAGAAGTAATCTGGAAGTTGTTTTTGTCTGCATGAATGAGTCAAGCTGGTTTCTTGAACTACTCCACAGTTGTCTAGTGTACAGTACAACTATCTGATTGTCTAATGTACGATTATCTGATTCAAAACTAGTTAAGTGGGACTGGATAGTAATCTGTAACCTGCAGCTCTGAAAGCACTGTTTCACACAATGCTGGTTGCGGTTTCATTTGGCATTAAGAAACAACAGAATTAACAGTTGGTGTATCTGTTGTGTAGTTACTGAACAATTGTCTGAAAAATACTTTTTTAATCTAACAAAGTAGCTGCTTTAAAAAAAAAATCATCTTCTTTTACTCCCCGGACTTGTAGACTAGTCAATATGACCCTTGCTAAGTTGGTAAACCAAACCAAACCAATCCAATTCAAGAGTATTTTTGGATTTATTGCTCAGTTAAGTGATTAATGAAGATGAGCCTGTGTGTTCAGTCTTCGTTTAAACAACAACACCTGGGTGTCAGTCCAGAGAACAGTCTTGATGGATGTCTTTCTTGGACCAAGTTGGTCCAAGTCAAGCAGTGCTTGTGACTTGAAGAAAACATGGTATAGAGCAAGGTTTGATAAGGAAGGTAGGTAGAGGTCAAGTCTTTTTAGGCAAGCACCATCTATAGGAAGCAAGTGGATTGAATGCAGCAATGGGGAATTTGAAGGAAATGTTTCAGCTGTATTAAGGCTTAAAGTAGGAGGTACAGCAGCTGAATCCTGAGGTCATTAGATAGTGAACAAGCACCTCTATGAAGAGCAAAGGTCAGGTTTTCTTGGCACTGTGTGACTGAGTCAAGCTGGTTTCTAGAATGACTCCACAGTTGTCTAGTGATGTGGGGATACAACTTTAGCAGTATACACCTGCTTGGGGAATAGTTTCCTCTGATGTTTCTTTTAGCTGTCTGAGCCTTGGCACTGTATTAACCCATCTCCAGAGTTCAAGCTTGAAGGCATCAGACTCCACATTTTTTATTCTGTTATAAAATGAAATAAACTGTAACCAGTGGTCTAATGTAAAATGGAGAATGTAACCACCTAGTTCCCAATATATATCAGTAGACCCCAAAACATGTCACTAGATCCAAATACATACCTGTAGACTCATAACAAGCCAGTAGACCACAAAACATGCCAGTAGACCAGTGAACATAGATATAGGACCACGTACATACCAGTAGATGCAAATACATGCTAGAATTGAAGAGTACATGGCAGTAGACCCAATTACTGTACATGCTAATAGGTTGAATACTTGGTGGGAGACCCAAAAACCTGGCTGTAGATCCAACTACAGTGGTGTGAAAAACTATTTGCCCCCTTCCTGATTTCTTATTCTTTTGCATGTTTGTCACACTTAAATGTTTCTGCTCATCAAAAACCGTTAACCATTAGTCAAAGATAACATAATTGAACACAAAATGCTGTTTTTAAATGAAGGTTTACGTTATTAAGGGAGAAAAAAAACTCCAAATCTACATGGCCCTGTGTGAAAAAGTGATTGCCCCCCCTTGTTAAAAAATAACTTAACTGTGGTTTATCACACCTGAGTTCAATTTCTGTAGTCACCCCCAGTCCTGATTACTGCACACCTGTTTCAATCAAGTAATCACTTAAATAGGAGCTACCTGACACAGAGAAGTAGACCAAAAGCACCTCAAAAGCTAGAAATCATGCCAAGATCTAAAGAAATTCAGGAACAAATGAGAACAAAAGTAATTGAGATCTATCAGTCTGGTAAAGGTTATAAAGCCATTTCTAAAGCTTTGGGACTCCAGCGAACAACAGTGAGAGCCATTATCCACAAATGGCAAAAACATGGAACAGTGGTGAACCTTCCCAGGAGTGGCCGGCCGACCAAAATTACCCCAAAAGCGCAGAGACAACTCATCCGAGAGGCCACAAAAGACCCCAGGACAACATCTAAAGAACTGCAGGCCTCATTTGCCTCAATTATGGTCAGTGTTCACGACTCCACCATAAGAAAGAGACTGGGCAAAAACGGCCTGCATGGCAGATTTCCAAGGCGCAAACCACTTTTAAGCAAAAAGAACATTAAGGCTCATCTCAATTTTGCTAAAAAAACATCTCAATGATTGCCAAGACTTTTGGGAAAATATCTTGTGGACTGACGAGACAAAAGTTGAACTTTTTGGAAGGTGCGTGTCCCGTTACATCTGGCGTAAAAGTAACACAGCATTTCAGAAAAAGAACATCATACCAACAGTAAAATATGGTGGTGGTAGTGTGATGGTCTGGGGTTGTTTTGCTGCTTCAGGACCTGGAAGGCTTGCTGTGATAGATGGAACCATGAATTCTACTGTCTACCAAAAAATCCTGAAGGAGAATGTCCGGCCATCTGTTCGTCAACTCAAGCTGAAGCGATCTTGGGTGCTGCAGCAGGACAATGACCCAAAACACACCAGCAAATCCACCTCTGAATGGCTGAAGAAAAACAAAATGAAGACTTTGGAGTGGCCTAGTCAAAGTCCTGCCCTGAATCCTATTGAGATGTTGTGGCATGACCTTAAAAAGGTGGTTCATGCTAGAAAACCCTCAAATAAAGCTGAATTACAACAATTATGCAAAGATGAGTGGGCCAAAATTCCTCCAGAGCGCTGTAAAAGACTCGTTGCAAGTTATCGTAAAGGCTTGATTGCAGTTATTGCTGCTAAGGGTGGCCCAACCAGTTATTATATTCAGGGGGCAATTACTTTTTCACACAGGGCCAATGTAGGTTTGGATTTTTTTTCTCCCTAAATAATAAAACCCCTCATTTAAAAACTGCATTTTGTGTTTACTTGTGTTATCTTTGACTAATAGTTCAATGTATTTGATGATCAGAAATATTTTGTGTGACAAACATGCAAAAGAATAAGAAATCAGGAGGGGGCAAATAGTTTTTCACACCACTGTACATGCAAGTCGACCAGAATTCATTGCAGGAGACCCAAAAACACGCCAATTGACCCAAATACATGACGGTAGATTCAAAAACAAATACCCCTAGATGTGTACAAACAGTGCAACAAGGTGGACTGGTTTCCTAGTTTCCGCATCAACTGTGACCATGACCAGAAAATAAGAGATTACTAAAAAATGAATGGCTTTGAATATGGACCAACAGTTTATTTTATTCTAAAGTGTAGTTCAAAGTGTAGGTTTTAGAATAAAACCATATCCTTAGTTGCTCTTTACAGGTGAGAGAACAAGACATCCTTGTTTGGAACACCGTGTTTACCCTTTAATGACAGTCATTATAGTTTATAACATGTGCAAACCCCGGGGTATGGGTGTGTTCTTCAGAAACACAATCATTCAGTAAAATTTTTAGACACCATTTTTCTGGTTCCTAAACCTCAAATCAAGAAGACAGATGGTGCCAGAGAGGACCCTAACAGTTCAGCTCTATATGGCGCTTGCACATTGGTGAGAAACTGGGTTTTGCATGAACATCATGATCTGTGCAGAGATGTGTGAACAGCTTCCTCTGAAAATCACATAATGGATCACATAATGGCAATAGAATTGTTACATCTGCTTATCCATGTGGGATCACAGGACACCAGCTGGTGTGCCCCAGGTCCAATGGAGATAATGCAATACGATGTTCTCTGGTCTTAAGCTGGATAAAGAGTCTTTTAATGCCCAAGACAGGAGCACTTTGGCAGCAGTCCAGCTCAAGGCTTTTTGCTTTGAAGAGACTAAGACGGTTGAGACAATGTCCCGTGGCGCTTCACACACCACTGTACAGTTGTGCTTCGGCAGAGAGACATAGACGGTAGATATTCCAAGCTAATGAGGTTGGAACAAACTCAAGATTCCTTGTAAGGACAGAGTTCGGATCGTGTATTCATTGACAATAATGCAAGCATTTGTTGTACTGGATCCACACCTGTAATGTTTGAAACCAGGTTAAAAAAGCCATATCTGATTGAAACATAACTTGCATTGAATTGTTACATTGGTTTAATATTTCTTTGGCTTAACTTGAGTTAACTTAAGTTTAAATTTAGTAAACAAATCTATCAACATATTAATCATAATGTATGAGAGGTGTTCAAGTAAATCTAGACGTTATTGCCGGTATTGTATAGGACTCGTGATGACATTTCCGATGATTGAAAGCATTCTGTAAATGTGATTGACATTTACAGAAGACTTCAAGCACTTCAGTATGGTGATGAGACTCTTAGCTGCAGAGTTTACTGTGATGCTTTTCTATTAAAACAATTCCTTACACCCATACTGTGCATCTAGGAACGTCTGTAGTCCAACAAGGGACTGTGGAGGCCAATGGTGACCATTGTACTGTATGTATTCCCATTTTTTACGACTGTGGTAGGACCTCGGATCAACATTCACCCGCGCATTTACTGTACACACTGCGGACAATTTGGGAACGCCGGTTAGACTAATCTGCATGTCTTTGGAGTGTTGGAGGAAACCGAAGTACCGGGAGAAAATCCACCAAGCACACTCCATGCACACACAATATAATACTAATACTAATACTAATAATATGATTTCATTGTATAAAGTTGTTTAATGATTATCTTTTAAGATCAAGTTTAATCAAAGCCGTTTTTTTGTTTGTTTGTTTGTTTGTTTTTAAATTCTGTAGCGTTTTGTTAAAGTTGTTAAAATGTCTTTCAGCTTTACTTTTCAGACATATCTGTTTGTATAGATGAATGTGTATTCGTTTCAGTTGACAATTTTGATTGGTTGTGTATTTGGCAAAAAAAAAAAAAGGAAAGCATTTGCAATTCTTTCTGCACTTAACAACATTAGCAATATATCATCCTGGTTTATAATATATATTTTTTTCTCTCTCTCTTACTTCTTTACAGCCCATCATTAATGAAACCTGCCACACCTTTAACTATTAAATTGTTTATACCATGTTTTGGCACCTGCCATGTTACAGGTATGCTCATAAATGTCTTTAAGACATGAAGGTTAAACAACAAAAACCTGTTGATTGAATAAAGTATTTGTGGCATTGGGGGTGTTTCAACTAGTAAATCGACTTCACAAACAATAAATTAGACCATAAAAAAAATCTTTAAGATGCCAAATAAAATAAGGGATTATGTTTATGGTGTTACAAGACTTTCAGATGATCCAGCAAGCTTGAGATCCAGAAGTGCTAGTGGATCTAACTCCTCCAGAAATGACATGCTTCCATACTGTATATACAGTATCAGCCAAAAGTCACACCATCTTATTTAATGTTTTATGTTTGGTGATTTATTATCGACATTCTAGAACAATCCTGGAGATTTCCAAACTATGAAATAATGCATATGGCATTAGGTAATCAAATAAGAAAAACAACATCAACAGTCAGTTGTTATTATAAGACATGAAGGTCGGCTGTTCTGGAACAGTTCCTGCAGGAACAGTATTGTGTCGAGTGCGTTTGTAAAACCCATCAAGCTCCATGAAGAAACTGTCTCTCGTGAAGACCTTCCCAGGAAATCAAGACCAAAACTTACCAGCCTCAGGAATCACCAATTAACAAACAGCACCTCAGATTAGAGCCGTTGTGAAGGATTTAGTTCATTTCAATTCAATTATATTTAATTGGTGTAGCGCTTTTAACATTTGTCATTGTCGCAAAGCAGCTTCACACAATCAGAAAAAAATATATATGGAAATTTGAATGAAATGTAAAAATTATGTATAAATCAAAATGATTAATAGTCCCTGATGAGCAAGCCGAGGGCGACAGTAACAGGGAAAAACTCCCTGACACGCCAATAGGAAGAAACCTTGAGAGGTGGCTGGAAGTCTTCAAGTTCATTTGAAGTCGGGTTCGTCATTGGAGGCTCAGGTATGTAATGTAGGAAATTCCAGTCCTGATTCTGGAGCGACTGCAGTCACAAGTCCTCAGAGAACAGCTGTCTGTATCAGCCCTGCAGGACCGCCTTCATGGCAAAGTGGAACCGTCTCCATACTATTTGGCTCCGTACTGTATGTTTAAATAGTACGCCTTTTTTACTGACTTATAATCAAATAAAATGCAAAATAAAGTGACTCTAATTCCCCAAAACATTTGTGCCGTTTTACCTCCTTACAGCAAGTAAGGACACTCTTTCTTATAATAAACAAACAAACAAACAAACAAACAAATAAATAAATACATACATTTTAAGGCAGTTAAAAATGTCCTCCTATTTTAAGAACAATGCTGCATAATAAACAGTTTTATTTCTATTTCTGTAATTGTATTTTTTGTTTATTGTTCTTTGTAAATGTGTCTTTTTAGAAAAAAAAAACTGACAAACGTTTATACCATATTACAATGTTGCCAGATTAAAATGAAATAGATCAGAGCTTAAAAGAAAATACATAATGTAACAATCAGGCACAGTCTTATATACTCTAAAAATTATATAATCGATTTTGAACTTCAAAATGCATTATTACTATAAAGTGTAAAAGTGTCCAGTATATAAAATATAGTTACTGCACTGGACTTCACAGCACTGTAAAATCTTTTAATCATGATTGGTCAGAAGGCATTAATTGAAGCTGCATTAGGTCATTTTCTTTTGAATATTAATTCACTAATAACAATTACGTAAGTTCAACATTGGATTTATTTCCACCAGTGTGCATGAAGCCCCACCCCAGGAATGGCTTAATACAATGAGTAGATATTTGCTAAGACCAGAGCTTCATGCATACATTCTGTTTAACATTCTTAAACAGGTCTACAGTATATTCCATCATTAATACGACTTTGATAACGTGCCATAATGTGTTTGCATACACCGCTGGTTTATAAAGACTGCTGCTCAGTGGCGGCCACTAGCGTCTCGAGCTGAAACTACGCTAAGTATGAGTTAAGGTTGGTCCAGACCAACCTTACGAACGTGTGACTTAGCTAAGAGATACTTAGCGTAAGAATGTTTCGGGAAATGCGCCATAACGTTAAGAGAGAGGTTAAGGTACAACTTAAGAACTACTTAGCGATAAGAAGCTTTCGAGAAACCAGGCCCTAGTATATAGAACACAGAATTGCTGTCGTCCCATGTCGTTATCTCTTGCATCTCTCTTTGTTCTATGTCCATGAAAGAACCTCCTTGGTGCACATCTTGATTCCTTATATGGTAATGCTTCCTATAGCCTGTGTCCAGATTAAAAATACATTCAAAAGGCTAACTGGTACACTTTTGTCTAACCAGAAAATGCTAAAGTGCCATATGATTTGAAATCTACGGGCGACCGAAAGGCTTCAATATGCTATTTTTGCTTATAATAAAAAGAGAACTTCAGGACACATTGTGCATACATGTGTGTTTGTCCGTCTCTTCCACATCAGGAGCCGGCTGGTACGCGTATCAAGGTGCAGTGGATGCATCAAGCAATAATTATGATTGTACTAAAAACATATTCTTACAATAAACATTTTTTTTGATTAATGCCATATTGTTGCATATCACAGTAAACGGTTAATTCTGTCTAGGATGCAATGTTTACAATGTCCTTTTACATGTCCCTTTAAAAAGACTGCTGAAGGGTTTATAGTCGAGTTCCCAATGGGTCGAGAGAGTTAACGGATGGAAGGAATGGAAAGTTTTGGAGGAACCCGAATTTTTGAAGGAAGTTTGTGCAGAAAGGCAGATCGTAACATGACGTGTTGGCGAACGTCGCCGAGTTACTGCCATCGACGGTATTCCTCCAGCGTTTTATCCCTCGTTCCTCGTCTGTTCCTGTGAACATGAAGAGAAAGTGAGGACGAGTCAGTTTTTGGAAAACAACGTTAACAAAATCATTGCTTCTAATCGTAGCAATAGTGCAAACACGTGCAGGTTCGTGTATTGTTTCTATAAGAACAGCTTGTTCAGGAGATGTTTATGTACTGTTTGGAAGGAGTCTCCAGTGTCAGTGCTTTGTACTGTAACAGTCAGAGGTAAAGCTGTAGCTTATCACGCATATTCAGGATGGAAGAGTTTACTATGACTGGTGAAGGAACGAGTGTTTGTAGCTGCTATAAAATTAATCAGGTCACAGACTTGTAACCTGGTGTTTCCGCAACATTGAATGTAACTATAAATGGATAAGAAGGTTGAAATTGTTATTACATAAATAATTAAAAGTAATCGTTGGCAAATCACTGAGGAATAAATAAAACAAATTAAAAAAAAAAAAATAAATAAATTAAAAAAAAAAAAAAAAAAAAAAAAAAATATATATATATATATATATATATATATATATATATATATATATATATATAAGCAAATAAGCAAGTAGGAGGCGACAGTGGGTAGGAAAAACACCCGTGATGACATGAGGGAGAAACCTTGAGTAGAATCCAAACTCAAAAGTGAACCACACTGGAATGTTTAACTCAATAGTTGCAACTCAAGGTTTGGGGTTTGACTCCCGCCTCGGGTCTGTGTTCATGTTCTGCTCGTGCTTGGTGGGCTTCCTCTTGGTACTGAGATTTCCTCACACAATCCAAAGACATGAAGTTTGGCTGATTGGCGTTCCCAAATTGCTTGTAATATGTAAATAAGTGTGTAATTGTGTGTACTGTACTGTATGTGTACCCTGCGATGGATTGGCACCCTGTCCAAAACAAAAACAACCTGGCCATATCTTAAAGAACTGACTAACCTGGAATAGTGTTATCTAGGATGAATCCCAAGAAGCCACCAATGAACATTGGGGTAGTAAAGAGGACCATGATGAGCTGATCGAGTTCCGTTATACCTGTAAAAACACAAAGTGGAGACAAAGAGGTTTTTACAACACACACTAAGTAAAATGCCTGTGGATTTCTGGATTATTCTTCATCTGACCAGGCCATCACGAGCTCGCTTGGTCAGGAGTTCAGTGTGTCGGCTTAACATGCTAAAGCCAAACGACTAGACGCAATATGCTTAAGCTGTCTGTATTAAGGACGCTTGTTTAAAATAAGGCTTTCCCCCGCATGAAGCACTTTTTGATTAGAGAGTGGACGTCTGATCACGAAGAAGGCGCGCTGATGTCAAACGTTTAACCAGGGGTCACTTCTACATGCGGTGAAGTGAGGAGATTACGCTTATACAGAGAAGTCCAAGGAGGATTTAAAGATCAACAGGTCTGACCTTAGGAGCCCAGACAATGCTGTTCACTCCTGCAGATTATCCCTGAGTGCACATGGAGACCCTTCACTAACCAACACCATCATCACATTATACTATTGTACCAAAGATTACATCATCAAAATACTCATACAGTAGTGCTGCTATTTATTCCATAATTTGTACTGTTGTATCCTCAAATCTGATTGGTTGATTTACTGTATGTTCTAGAGCAGCAGCTCCAACACAAGTGGAGCTACAGTACAAATCATAGGTTTATATTAAAGAGCTCATTCTTATAACAATAAGATAACATGTTTATAATCACAGTTGAGGAGACGTTCAATTTAATCCCCATAGAAGGAGTCTCCAGTGTCAAAGCAAAACTTACATCTTGGAGGTTTAATGATATTTACGTATATCACAATCAAATTTTAAACCAAATGACAGTTTGTTTCTTACAAAATAAAAAACACAGTGAAACCTTGGATTGTGAGTAACTTGGTGTGTGAGTGTTTTGCAAGACGAGCAACATTTTAAATTAATTTTAACTTAATAAATGAGCGAGGTCTTGATACACGAGCAGTACGCAGGCGCTTTGTCTGCTGAGCGTCACATGATCACAACTGAGCCGATGGTTCTTTTCTTTCGAGTGCTACAGGATTATGGGTCATCACCCATGCTCAGTCTCAATGCGTGTATAGTCAAGATCCGCACACTGAGCTCTGCTTCCATTAGTGTATGTGTGTGGGTGTGTGTGTGTGTGTGTGTGTGTGTGTGTGTGTGTGTGTGCGCAAGTGTCATTAGACAGATTTTTTGTTAAAGAAGTTTCCCAACGGAGCAGTGTTTACGCACACACACACACACACACACACACACACACACACACACACACACACACACACACACACACACACACTAATGGACACACTGCTCTGTTTGGATTAGTTTCAAAGGTAAACGAAATAATAATTATTTTTTTAACTTCATATTTTGTATTCACTATTTTTATATGAATATTTTTGGGTTGAGGAACGAATTATCTGAGTTTCCATTATTTCTTATGGGGGAAACTCACTTTGATATACGAGTGTTTTGATAGACAGTACAAGCACACTTCTGGAACAAATCATGCTCGCAATCCAAGGCTTCATTTATTCCAATCGTATTGAAAAGATCGTTGACATTTTAATCTAATTTAGACAATCCTGTGCATCCAGACTGTATATAAAACTGTTTTGCGCTCTGCAAAAGTATTCATACCTCTAAAAACCCAGAAGAACCCCACCAAGCACAGGGAGAACTTGCAAACTCCACCTACACACACAGACCTGAGGCGGGAATTGTACCCTGGACCCACTACACTACTGAGCAACCTCAAACAACATTTTGTACATTACCAGTCAAAAGTTTGGACACATCTTCTAATTCAATGTTTTCTGTTTAGTGATAAATTGTCTACATTCTAGAACAATTTCCCTCTGGGATCAATAAAGTTTTTTGAGTCTTGAATCTTGAATACTGGAGATTTCAAACCTATGAAACAAACTGTAAACAACAACAACACTGTAAGGGTTCACCACTAGAGGGCACTGTTTTGTTTTTGTAGTTCTTGTTTGTAGACTCAGTTTCCCAGAATGCACCTCGGTCAGGTGGTGTGGGTGCTCACCTGAACCGAGGTAGCTTATTAGAAGTGCATTTGCTAATAGGAGAAAATTTTTAAATAAACACATACCCAGGGGTGGAGAAATTAGCAAAAATGGCTGAAATCAAAAAACAAAGAAAAGACATTTTTCAAAAAGAAGAAATTAATATTATTTTAGAGTAAGTGGAGCTCTTTTTGTGCCACAAACGTGCTGTGCTGTAATAACAGTAACAGCTATGTTGCACAACATTGCAGTGAGGGCAAGAATGCCCTTGGACATCAGGGAGGAAGATGAAGAGGTGGAGGAAGAGAATGTAGTCGAGATGAGACTTCATGATGCTCAACCGAGACATGTTCAACAAGGCTGGGTTTCATGCACGCCAGGAAGTCATCCTTTATTTGTGTCATCTTTAAAGCACATTAAATATTTTCTATTAAATTCATTTGTACTGTACCCTCGAAATGTCCATATACCATAGTGTAATTTTGTTTTTCATTCTAAAATTTATTATGTCATTTTAATTTTATTTCTTTATTCATTTTTATTTCTATATTGAATTGTGTAATAAGTAGAAAATAGAAATTAATAAAAATATATGTACAAATAAAATGAAAAATGACTTTGAAGAGAAGTAAATTTTAGATGCAATTTGCCAGTTGTCCAGCAGGTGGCCTCATAATTCTGTCTCCTTACGATGAACTTAAGGCTTTACGATTATTCCAGAGCACTCGTAGATCTACGAAGATTTTCAAATGCTACTTAAGTTACGATGGTTTTGGGAAACAGACCGTAATATTAAGATCATTCGTACGATAATTTTTACGACCTACTTAGGCTCACGATGCTTTTGGGAAACGCAGCCCTGTTTAGCTACTAACCTTTAGAGTTCTTAGTCTGTTTCATACCTAGTCTGCTGTGTACCTAGTCTATTGGGTCTCTGGCTACTAGTCTGATAAGCAGCTAGTCGTTATGGCTAACATCCAGCTTAGCAGCTAATAGGCTGAATACAAATGTTTAATAATAAGTCTCATGAGCAAATTTCCACATTAACTCAATTGTCATAAATTTAACTGCTTGTTCTATTAAACTAACAAACGGGAGCTGACTGTTGTGTGTGTTTTAAGATATTACACTAGTATATGTGTGTTAGTGTGTGCGCGTGTGTGTGCGCGTGTGTGTGTGCGTGTGTGTGTGTGTGAGAGAGAGAGATTTATATAATACCCCTCTGTGCCCACTGCCAGAGCTTAATGCCCTTTTATTAGATTGAAACAAATAAATAAATGAATAAATAAATAAATAAATAAAAATAAAGTAAAAAAAAAAAAAAAAGATTATGCTGCAGAGCTTTAATATTAATGTTATATAATAAAATATATGTTCTTGGTAACATACGGAACTCTTTCAACAAGACCAATTTTTTAACATCTACAGTAATTACTCTTTTGCTAAATTTTTGTTTACTGTAAGCACTCGAAATTTGCCTAAACTGTGTTTAAATATGTGCTACAGAGTACATAAAAAAAACAAACATTATAACTGTATTCCACACTCCCAGTATCCTGTATTTATTAACGCTCTGTGAAGCGCTTTGTAAAGACGAGTCGTGGCGACTCCTACCCGTGTGGATGGTGTCTGGGTTTGAGTGAAACCATGTTGGCAACACGAGTCCGGTGAAGATCGACACGCCGAAGATCAGCAGGTTCCTGGATGAGTTTAAATCCACGTACTGCAAAAACAAAGCAAAGCAATTCAAATACATTGTTTAGTGTATTAATAGACAGAATTAATGTATAATAAAATCTTACTAATTATGGACATGGCTAAGTTTTATTTACTATAGACTGAGTTTTTAAATCTTGAACATCATAGCGGCTCCTTACACAAGTCACTTCATTAATTGTTAAGTTTTTTGAACTATTGCTTTAAGGTAAAACGTCAAAACATACAAGAAACATGTCCATCTATAAATAATCTATATAATAAATAAATAAATAAATAAATAGGGCTAAAGCTGTAACGTTCATGCTGGACATCATCAGGGTTTTTGGCATGTTATTTTTGGCAGTTCTATGAGAAGAATAAAAGACATCAGGAATATAATGAACACTATCAGGCCTCTGCGTTGCGATAGATTACACTACTCTAATGGATTATTTTAAACTGATTAGTAATTGTGAAACAGCAGCTTCCATGAATCCATAAATGATTTGATGCATTTTTGGAGGATGTTAATGATAAAGGAGGTTTACACTCTGTTACTGCTTTTGCAATCGTCCCAGCCGTCATTAGAGGTTTGTAGAGGTGCTGAGGTTGTACTGCTGATGATGCTGATGCTGATGATGCTCCGTACACTGTACACACTGGTATCATTTATAACATGTCTCATGATCTTCAATAATGTTTATGATGAAAACACTTTCATGAAAACCCTTTTTAAAAAAAACTTTTTCTAAGAAGCTGCCAGAGACTCAGTACAAAAAGACAATCAAAGTATTAAGTTAATTTATTGTTTACTATATTATTGCTACTATGGCAATAATAATGGCCACAAACACAAGTGCACATGATTTGTCCTTTGTGGAATGTCGAGCAATAGCATTTTATAAAAACCACACTGACATAACCAAAACTAGTTTGATATAATATTACGGCATGCACGGGCCCCCAACAGTTCCCTTGTTTAGTTTTAACATATTTTGGAAAAAATAAAAATCTCAAAACTGCCAGAATGGATTTCTCTCATTTTGCAGTCAAACCCTTTATTTATATCCTCTCCTGAAGGATGGATTTCAGCTTGTTTTTCATTCCTTGAATAATAATTAAAAGAATAAATAAACAGTTTGAAAACTTTTCGAGTGTGTTTAGATCGGAATGCAACAGCATGTACTTTCACTCACTCTGACTCAGACCTCAGATGTCAAACGCATTGCGCTGTTTGCTGCGTGTGTACTGCGGCACTCAACTCCAGGGCTTTTTCCTGCTTTGACATGCCTCATGAGGCTCACACGGGGATCTCACGCGTATGTGCGTGTGTGTGTGTGTGTGCTGCCTGTGTGGTGAACACTAAAACTGAGCATAATGTGATTTTTGCAGAATGACGAATACAAAGAACAAAAACAGTGCTTGCAGCAAGGACATGCATTTTAAGGGGGGAATTCAAGGATACGTTTGAGTAAAAGTTACTGTTGTATTCAAATGTATAGTCATGTTTTTTCATAATGCTCCTCTGCTACAATACACCATGTTTACTTTGTTCTCGAGGTTATGTTAGTTCTGTAAGCCTGGAACACGGGAACACATCCGGCACGGCAAGTGAGCACGAAACACAAACTCATCTGTGGTTTTGTTTAGAGACGAGATCATCCATTTAGGGTCAAACGGTCAAACTCTTGGCAGTAATATGCTTATGGGATACAGTATATACAGTAGGACATTCTGGTTATAGTGAATCCCCTCACTGTAATCAGGGTTATGAGAAAAGTGATTCTTAGGTAATAAAGATACCTAAGATGCCATAGATGCACAAATAGAAACAGTTCTGAGAACAGCTTTCGAATAAGTGACTGCTAGATTCTCCAAACCTAAACTGTTCTCAGAACTGTTTCAGTTAGATCACTCTAGAATCTTCCAGTTCAGATGCACCCTATCTTACAATCCACAAGCTACAATCATCAGTAGGTACTTGTCCACAGGAGCAGTCTTCATCAATAAGTATTGGTGCATTGGTCCCCTAGTGGCGCAGTGGTGAAGTGCTCGCCTTATCATCTGGAGACCGCGAGTTTGAATCCCTGGTGAGGCTGCAGCCTCCTGCAGCCGGGGCACTTAGCGCTTCACATCAATCACGGGTCTCTACAGCCAATCATGGCTGTCTGTGTGGGCGTCTCATGCAAGCGGAAGGTCCAGCTAGCGCTGTCCCCACAGTGTGTTTTCAAACAATCATATGGATCCTACGACTCGTTAAAAAAATTATTTATTGATTTTTGATTGTCACAGGAACGGCTAGTTACATTCTTTAGAAAGTTGTGCTGCGATATTGAAAACAAATAAAAAACAGCGACTCATTCATTCACCATCCAGAGGAACCTTTAACTTCATGATTTTATTGATTTTCACGCGCGAGTGATTCATTTCCCACACATTATTTTTACACATGAATCACTTACACATGATTAATTTTCCTCTACGTGACTCATTGATTTTCACATGACATTTGCACATGACGAGTCATTTTTCAAAAACAAATTCAGTAGTTTCCCAGGTGACTTTGCTTTTTAGTTGTTTACATTTTATTCTATTTTCTTCATAAAAGCAATTTACTTCTTCCCACTAACCTATTCTCACGTCTACTGCATGGCACATGTCGGTTTAAGTCGATTGCTCAGAAAGAACATTTTAGAACATTCATAAATAACACTTTGAGATGAACAACACAGATAGATGTCCTTCTGGGAAAGGGGAAACCTTAAGCGCGGGCCTCGGCGCAAATCAATCATGTGCTGTCATTCTTTTGATCTGGCACGACTGACATTAAACAACCATTGCCATGAAAAGATTGCTTAATAATTACTATTCGTCAGAAACCTGTTCTGTCTGAGCGTAGCTCAGCTTGAACCTATTGAACTTTTATTACCTCCTTAAACGTCAGGAAACAAAGTGAATGACTTGTGTAGCAGTAATTATACAAGTAACAAAATGACCCGATGAGAAATTGTCTGTCATTAATTCATGCGGTGCAGAGCCGCAGCGTAAGGTGAATACCTGCAGGTTTGAGATTCCTACAGCGGCGACCATCCCGAACATGACCAGGAACATGCCTCCGATTACCGGCTCCGGGATGGTGATGAAGATGGCGCTGAACTTCCCGAAGAGGCCCAGGACGATCATGAGGAGTCCGGTCGTCTGCAGGACCAGCCTGCTTCCCACCTGGTGATGTCAATAACAACAGATCATCGGGTACAGCAAACCAACACTGAAGATTTAAAAGCTAGGGTTACTGTAGGTCATGGCAACAGGCGAATTTGTAAATTTGTGCACATGGATGCACAGGGGTGTGAACATGGCATCCTGCACTTTTAGGACTCCTTTATCTGCAATAATAAAAATTTGAATAAAGTAATAATGACAGTCCCCGGCCAGGCTCGATTCCCGTCTCTGTGTGCATGGAGTTTGCATGTTCTCCCCGTGCTTGGTGGGTTTCCTCCGGGTACTCCGGTTTCCTCCCACAGTCCAAAGATATGCAGGTTAGGCTAATTGGCGTTCCTAAATTGCCCGTAGTGTGTGATTGGGTGTGTGAGTGTGTGTATGTGTGTGTGCCCTGCGATGGATTGGCACCCTGTCCAGGGTGTACCCCGCCTAGTGCCCGAAGTCTCCTGGGATAGGCTCCAGGTCCCCCGCGACCCTGAACACAGGATTAAGCGGTATAGAAAATGAATGAATGAATGAATGAATAATAATGACAGTTACAGTTTTGATAAAATAAATGTAAACACCATACATTGTGTAAAACACAACCGATTTCAAAGTCTGCAGGAAAATAGATTGGCCTAATCAGTAGGGTTGTTCATATTAACACATTAACAAATTGTAGCTCAGTGGTTAAGGCATTGGACTACGGTTCGGAAGATCACAGGTTCAAACCCCACAACCACCAAGTTGCCACTGATGGGCCCTTGAGCAAGGCCCTCAACTGCTCACATGTGTAATGAAATAAAAAATGTAAGTACGATTTTTTCCCTAATGTAGTCGTGTCCAATTCCCCCGCGTCACTAGGGGGCTCATCATTTCAAACTGCTCGCTCACGCACCGTTGGGGGCGGAGTAACACACTTGGACGACAGCGCTATCCGCCCCTTTCGCTTCCGTGAGCTCACAGAGGCCCCTGATTGGCTGTAGAGCCGTGATTAATGTGGGAGCATGAAGTACCTCTCATCCCTCCCCTCTGAGAGAGCTCAGCCAATCAGCTCCCTCTAGACCTCCAGCTGCGAGAGGTTACAGCATAACCCGGGAATCAAACCAGTGATATCCGGATGATAGGGCGAGCACTTTACCATTGCGCCACTCGGAGGCCAATACTATATATATATTTTTTTTAACAAAAATTAATCAAATGACCAAATTTGAATCTAATGTTTTCCCAAAATCACAGCACAGATACCCGGTTGTGTGTGATAACGGCGCGTTCAGCGTGGATAATAAGATTACTGAGGAAACATCACCAGGTGTGCTGAACGGCAAGTTTTTGGATCTGAGTCTCCGGGTTCGAGCCCCGGATTTGGTGGGTTTCCATACCTTGTACTCCCCAGCCACTGCAGCAGTGTCGGTCCCATTCAAGAGATTTCAATTTAACATTTGTTAAAGGTGTATGTTTGAGATATTATAAAACTGCATAATCTGTTTTCTAACCAGTTTGTCATGTATTTCTTTAGTCCAACACTGCACAAATATAACACAAGTAAATCTGAGTATTTTAGAATTGTGATTAGTCGTAATTAATCACAGACTATGACTGTAATTAACTAGATTAACATTTTTTAATCGATTGCCAGCACAACAAATAAGACAAATAAAAGAAATTTTCAGAAAACTAGTGATAACATGAGACAAAAACCGCAGTGGTGATAACGATGTTAGTGAGAAGTGACAGTTACTTCCCAGTGAAGAAATCCAAGAAGCCTGGAAGAAATACCAGAGACTGAAAGCAGAACAGAGGACAACAGAGATGGGAACGCTCACAGCCGTGACCGCTGAGCTGGAAGAGTGTCAGTAACAGATTCCAAAAATCCCAATCCTCCTAGGAACTGTAAAACTGTGTGCTCCCAAGCCGTTTGATTTTGCACATTTCAGGATATTTTAATACCACTTTTGTTAACTTATACTTGTAAATTCAACCCTGATTATGATGAACACGTTGCAGTATTTAGGCACAAACAAACATACCGAGTGATGCTACTAGCATATTTTAGCGTATAGTACCAGCCAAAAGTTTGGCAGCGGCTTCTAATACCAATGTCTTTTCAAATTTCAATTTTTTTCTACACTGTAAAACAATACTGAAGGCGTGTATCCAAAATCCACAATAATCTCCTTTGAACAGTTGATATTGAGATGTATATCTGCTACTTCTGCTCTGTAAAGCTTCATAACGGCTCTAATCTGAGGTGCTGGTTGTTAATTGGTGATTTCTGAGGCTGGTGACTCTAAATGAACGTCTCCTCCAAGGCAGAGGTCAGTTTTGGTCTTGCTTTCCTGGGAAGGTCTTCATGAGGGACAGTTTCATCATTATGGAGCTCGATGGGTTTTGCAGACGCACTTTACATGGTAAGAGTGTGATCATGAGCGTGATAGGAAATTAGTGACAACATGAAGGAAACATTGAGAAGCTGACAGAGACATGACAGAGACATGGACATGGTACTGTAGTATGAATGAATGCACATATTTGGACCAGCTCCAACTGCATGGAGCCATGGGATTTGTATATTTTTATGAGCACATTTCTCAATTATAGTGCACTCTTGGAAATCCAAAATAAATAAAAAAATTAAGACTTTTCCAAATCCATAAACCATTCATCCATATTGTAACCTCTGTCATCTAACTAGGGACTGTAGAGGCCAATGGTGACCAGTGTATTTATTGCCATTCGTATGACCATAGTAGGGGCAATATGGGATGGACAGTTAACCTAATCAGCATGGCATTGGACTGTGGGGTAGGTAACCATGTGGTAAAATGTGCAAAAATACAAAATATACAAAAATACACAAGTACAAAAATATACAGATCCCACAAAAGTTACCAAATGTGAGGGATATATGGTAAATTCACTGAACTTGATTTGCAACATTAAAAAAAGTCAACAAAGAAAATTTCAAAGGGAAAAAATAGTCATAAACGTTTTGTAAAACGTCTTAACATTTGCAATTTCTAAGTATTTCAATGAGCGTCCTATAAAGGGTTAAAACTTCTGAAAGTTTAAGGCCATGCTGACTTTTGATCTATTTTTGTGCCCATGCCTAATGCCTGTTTCACCCATGATAGTCAGTCATCTGAACTTGACTTGTGCTAAATGGATGACTTAACCACTGAGCTACACCTGGCCCTTGTTAGTAGGCAGGGGTCAGAGCGCAGGATCAGCCTTTTTTTTACGGCGCCCCTGGAGCAGACAGGGTTAAGGGCCTTGCTCAAGGGCCCCACAGTGGCAACCTGGCGGAGCTGGGGCTCGAACCGCCGATCTTCCAATCCGTAACTCCATTTCCTTTTCTTTACAGTCGAGCTTGCAATCTCGAATGTTCAAATTCCTTTCATATCATGTTATTTTCTCATGGCTATAATATTTATCCTGTTTTTTTTTATTGGGTTTTAGCATCATGTGTAGCTATCTTACAAATTGAAAGCAGTACTGTCCTATGGGAGTGTGAGTAGTGTGACCAGGGAACATTGATATTGAGATGTTGAAAGTGGAGTTGAGCAATAAAAGAATTATATAAACAGGTTAAATCTGTGGGTTGTGTAATTCCTGATTTCTATAAAGGAGAAAGCAAACTATAGTTCAACTGCAAGAGAGAAAAGCATGGAGAAGCAGGTGTGGGAGATGGGTTTTTATAGCTGCTATAAGGCAAGTGATATCAAGAACAAAATTTTTTACATAATTAGATAATAGAAAAAAAATGTGTGCTATTCATTAAGAAATAAAAAGATTGTGGTATGCAAGTATTAAAACACTTTTTACTCATGGTATTCATAGAGTAATTGCTTCCAAGGAACATAGCACATACAGAACTAGATCTAGTTGACGTGGGAAAACCGGTGCCTGTGCATGGGAAAGGCTAGACGGAAGGAGAGCATGGAGACATTAATTACAGCACAGGGACAAACCCTAAGTACGAAGGAAATCCAAACAGGGGTGTTTTGTTTCACCTCAGACAAAGCCCACGGAGCATTGCGACAATCCAGTACTGAGAGAAAATGGATTGGAACCAATGGGGAAAAATGGAGAAAAAAATCAGATAAACAAGCAATAAGCAAAGAGCAATAGCAAATGCTGGGTATGTCCAAGTACAGAAATAAAGGAGGTGGAGAAATACTATAGGAACTCTCTGAGGAACACTCGGAGCCATCACTGCTGAGCTGTAAGACTGTGTGCAACAGATTCCAAAAATCTCAGTCCTTCCTCCTAGGAATTGTAAAATGTTGACCTCTCTAGCTCCCAAATGTCTAGTAAAAGGGTCAGATTTGTATTCAAATTAATGTTGCTTTGATATGGATTGGGATATCATTGCCAGCTTGTTTACTTACATTTGACGGAAGAAAAGGTAACACACAAAGTGAATAGGATTTTCACATTGCACACTCACCTGCTCTGAAAGTATCAAGAGGAAGCGTAGAGCATCCTCCTGTAATACACTATAATAATAACCTTCTCAACCAGAAAACTCAGCAGGACGAGTTCGAACGTTGCTCCTGATGATCCACTGCTCTCTGATTCCGGTGCAATCAGAAAAAACTAAAACTGTGGTGCGACTTCCAGTCCATATACACACTATGGGCAATTTCACTAATTAGCCTAACCTGCAAGACTGTGAGAGGAAACCGGACTGCCCAGAAGAAACTGAGCAAGTAAAGGGAAATCAAGCAAACTCCATGCGCACAGACCCGAGGCGGGAATCAAACCCGGGCCCTAGAGGTGCAAGGCCACGGCGCTAACCATTATGCCTATATTTAGCTTAAAGGTCTCCAAAATTTTGTTAATGTTCCAGCTGAAATTCAACTAAGGCCCCGCATTCTGACCATTTTTAAGAGCTAATGAAGCCAAGGTTAGCTGTTAGCAGATATCCAAGGCTTATTTACTGTAGCACTTAAACAGTACAGCAGTGATGAGCAAAACTGTGCGGTGTTGAGCGGAGTGGGCGGCGTCTGGTTAGGGTATCTTATTATATGAGGTCACAATAGAGGGTAAAATCTGGTTGTTTTAAAACGTAAATCGAAAAAGAACAAAAAGTAGGGAATGATGAACCTAAGTTACACATTTTGATATCTGAGCACCAAAGAAAATGACAGAATGCTGTTGATGTGCTCTTATTATTATCTTAACACCCACCCTGGTGATCCCCAATGCAGCGATGTTCTGGCTGTACGAGGTCGTCCCATTGCCGCTGCCGCACAGCCCCGCCAGGATGCAGCCCAGGCCCTCCACTGCAATGCCACGGTTAATAGCATGGGTGGGCGGAGTTGGGGCACCAGAGAGACGTGCACAGGCATAGTAATCCCCGATGGACTCCATGGTAGACGCTAGTACCCCTGCCATCATTCCCAAGACGGAGGAGATGCTCACGGTCGGGAGACCCCATTGCCCTGGAGGCGGGAAACAGGAAAGGAACAGGAGATGATAAGTGGACAACCAGAGAGAAAAGGAGGATTAACAAAGATCTACCAGATTCCACCATTTTTTTTTACTTTTTAACCTAAAAAAATACAGTATATGTATAGTGAAAGCAAAAAAGTTAATTTTGGTTTTCATTATTTTAAATTGATTTCAAATTCATTCATAAACAAGCTTGAATGACCTCAATGTTGCATCTAGCACTTTTCACTCGAGGTGGGCATGGCTATACGTAAGAATCAGAAACAAAAGCCCAACACAGCATGGTTTACTCCAAAAATAAGGGAAGTAGATTATGAAAATCTTCGAACCTTCAAAAATGAATGGACAGATCAATGTAAGTTTATTCTTCCTGGAGGAAATTTAAAACCAGTTTGTCTCATATGTTCCGAAACCGTGGCACTACACCGCGTTCCAAATTATTATGCAAATTGGATGTAAGTGTCATAAACATTAAATGTTTAGTTTTTAAATTAAACTCATGGATGGTGTCGTGTCTCAGGGCTCTTTGGATCACTGAAATGAATCTCAGACACGTGTGATAATTAGTTTGCCAGATGAGCCCAAATAAAAGAAAAGTACTGAAGAAGGTTGTTCCACATTATTAAGCAGGCCACAGGTTTCACGCAATATGGGAAAATGCTGCAGAAAAGCGTTAAATATTGCAATGCCTTGGACAAGTTATAAAAAAATGTATATTTCATGAAAACTTAAGCGTGATCATCGTACTGTGAAGACATTTGTGGCTGATTCAGCGCACAGACAGTTTCGTGCAGATAAAGGCAGAATGAAGAAGGTTTCTGCAAGACAAATTAATTGGATTAAGTGTGCAGCTGCTGAAATGCCATTACAAAGCAGCAAACAGGTATTTGAAGCTGCTGGTGCCTCTGGAGTCCCGCGAACCTCAAGGTGTAGGATCATTTAGAGGCTTGCAGTTGTGCATAAACCTACTATTTGGCCCCTAATCAATGCTCACAAGCAGAAACGGTTGCAGTGGGTCCAGGCATACATGAAGACAAGTTTTTAAACAGTCTTGTTTACTGATGAGTGTCGTGCAACCCTGGATGGTCCAGATGGATGGAGTAGTGGATGGTTGGTGGATGGCCACCATGTCCCAACAAGGCTGCGGCGTCAACACGGAGGTGACGGAGTCATGTTTTGGGCCGGAGTCATGGGGAGAGAGCTGGTAGGCCCCTGTAGGGTCCCTGAAGGTGTGAAAATGACCTCTGCACAGTATATTGACTGATCACTTTATTCCATGGTACAAAAAGAAGAACCGTGCCTTCCGTAGCAAAATCATCTTCATGCACGACAATGCACCATCTCATGCTGCAAAGAATACCTCTGTGTCATTGGCTGCTATGGGAATAAAATATGAGAAACTCATGGTGTGGGCCCCATCCTCCCCTGACCTCAAACCCATTGAGAACCTTTGGAGCATCCTCAAGCAAATGCTCTATGAGGGTGGGAGGCGGTTCGCAAGTTCAATGGATGTAAGAATTATGAAAGTGATATCAAAGAAGGGGTCCTATGTTAAGATGTAACATGTAGCCCTGTTAGGATGTTTTTGATTTTGATTTCTTTAAATACAACCTCCTAAAGCTGAAAATTCAACAAAAGCCCATTTTCAGTTCTTTACAACCTATAAAATGTTTTAACTCTGTTGTGCATAATAATTCGGAACAGTGTGTTTTTATTTATTTTTTAAATAAATATTATCATTAGGAGGTTTGTTCAATAAAATTCAAATCATATCCTAATGGTTGATGACTTGATGAAATTATACTGACTGTCATTTGCATTGACTAATTATGAAAATCAGGGGCAACATTGTGTACAGATCATGAAACAAGTTATCCATAACCAG
The DNA here is from genome assembly GCA_030522415.1 of Channallabes apus. Lineage (NCBI taxonomy): Eukaryota > Metazoa > Chordata > Actinopteri > Siluriformes > Clariidae > Channallabes > Channallabes apus. The sequence goes on from CM060113.1 coordinate 40,594,720, forward strand.
AGGGGGCAAATGTGGCCATGCCTTCAGGTTGGGAAGGGCATACTTTTTCTTAGCTGTGAAACTGGCCAATCATACTGCAGATGTTGATGTATAAGGAAGATAGCGGTTAGACAATGCTTACACCACTCTATTATAGTGTATAAGTGCAGACAACTTGACAACTTTGTTGTTAATCTTTAGGCTGCACCCGAGGGGTCACCACAGAGCACCAACTGATCCTTAAAACACTTGGCACTGATGTAACCCAGTCATTTCATCCTGGCCTTGGACCCGCACGGCATCCAGTGGCTGGGGTTTGGGCATTGCCTGGGAATCGAACCCGGTCCTTCCACATAATATCAGGGGAAATAGAGTACCTGTAAGTTATCATACTGCTAATATTGAAGGCTACACCCCTTGTGCATGTTCATTCTACAATTATAATGTTTCTGATAAAAAAGAAGTTAAATGAAAAAAAAATGCATTTTGAAAAAATGTCAAAGTCTATCAACATTTTTAGTTGCACCATTTTTCCCCCTTCGGCGTCAATAAAGAAAGTACGACAAAGACTGTGACAAAGTGCTGCAATCCCTGTGAGCTCCCGGGTAACTGGTTAAACTGTGTGCTGTGCCAGGATTTACACACATTACTAAAAGATATGAGCGTAATGCAAGTTCAAATCAGTGCCAAGAACTGAAAGAAGAAAAGAAGAAGAAAGAAAGAAGAATACTTAATTGGCATAAGGATATTAATTCCTAGCTTTAGATAAATAAAGAGTACAGCACTTGCGTGGGAACGATAGTCATTTCCTTTTCATCTTATGCGACAGAGAGCTAGACGTCGATCTTTCAAAGCAGTGATCTTTTCTCCAAATGAAAGCACTGGTGTTTGTAGTTGACTACAGGAGCCACCCTCATAACTTGTACATACTCTACAGTATATGCAGTACTGTGAACTGGAATATCTTTAGTACAGATATTATTTTGTTATATATAAAAACATTAGAGAAGAATATTAGAATGCCTGTTATGCCGGCAACATACAGTATTACATGACAGACCAGTTTTCAGATGGAAACAGTAAAAAATCCTGTAGGCTCCTGGGTTTTGCATGAAAATAGAAAGAAGCAAGTACAAAGTCATCAGCAGCACTGTGGAGGCGTATTCTCCATCACACTCAGTAAAACCTAACAGCTGTTTTACTGTTATTATAAACTACACAAATCTGGATCTCACTCACTCATCGTCTATACCGCTATTATTCTGTATTCAGGGTCACAGGGGCCTGGAGCCTATCTCAGGAGACTTAGTGTACAAGGCAGGCTATACTCTGGACAGGGGTTCCAATCCATCAACAAGCACACACACATACATACGCTACGGGGCAATCTGGAAATGCCAACTAGTCTAATCTGCAGGTCTTTAGACTGTGAGAGTAAACTGGAGTACCCGGTGAAAACCCACTAAGCACAGGGAGAACATGCAAATGCCATTCACACAAGACGGGAATCGAACCTGGCCGGGAACAGCTGGGAGGTTTTACTGTGCATGCTGGAGAATATGAGTTCTTCCAGGTTACTTTACACTTTCTATTTTCATGTAAAACCCAGGAGCCTAATGTACATTAGGGTTCCCTTTCAAAGGCTTTCTCTCGATGCTGCATGAAAACGCTATGGGAACCATTTATCCTGTTGCCGGTTGTGACGCATGTGTGTAAACACGCCAAATTTTTTGGCTATATATAACCTCGGTCAGGTGACGTCATCTGATTAGACACAGCTGCAGGTTATAAATACTAGAGAGCCGGCGACAAACCTGAGATCATTTGTCTTCAGCCTTGTTTAAACCAGCAAAATAAGAAAGTGTTTAACTCACCAATATGGCAGAGTTTAAACTAGATATCCCTGCGTGTGTGATAATCCATATCGGAGTGCGATCTCTACACTGCTTCGGTTAAGTGCTGCGCGCGCCTCTCATTCTGTGAGAAGCTTCGAGCTGCCGCGCATTCCTGGTTTAAAACTCGTGCATCTGACAGAGCTGCGGCAGACGGAGGTAGGCTCCTTTCTTTCTCGTTCTCATCACGGGGTATTCCTCTCTTGCTTAGCGGAGATGAAAATAGCCTTAAGCACTTAAAAAAAAAAAACAGTAGACGGCAGGTTCTGTCAGGTGGCCGGGGGGCGGAGCCTCAACGACGCTTTCTCCCCCCCTCTTAGCTCTCTCCATATGAGTTAACCTTTTCATGGAGTACGCTGTATTCATCTGTGCTTTTCCTGCCATCAACTTGTTTATTTATTTAAATATAGTTGATGTGGGTTATATAATGATGCCCAGATAGAAGAGACGCTTCACAGGCTATCTCTCTCCTGGGACATCATCCTTCCTGGAAAGCTTATACTTCCTTTCTAGCTGTGTAGACTTTCATCCTCCCTGGAGGGGAAAGCTTTTCAGGCAGTAGGTCAGCTTGGTGCTCCACTGTACACCAGGGTGGTTTTGCAGGTCTACCAGGCTGACCTGCTGAGAGACTTGAGCACTGGCGGGGCTCTTCAAGATAAGGCGTATTGGAATTATGCCGAGCTACAGACTTGTCTCTTCGTGCAACAAAGTAGACTGCTCGTGTTATCTGCCTTTTTATGGCTGCTACAGTTTTTGCAGGAGGCACCTTTGGCTACATCTCAGGCACATCAAGGATAGGATTGTGCATTCCTCCTTAATGCCCCTATCTCGCCTTCCGGCCTGTTTAGCGATGTCGTTAACTCGGCCGCCATTAGGTTCTGGGGCAAAGTTATACGAACAAGCTTTTGGGAAATTCCCTCCCCGCCGTGCTCAAGAGTCGGGATTGTCGGCCACCCAGTCTCTGACTCTTGCGAGGCGTAAAACACAACGAGGGTGTTTTTTTTTTTGGACCCGGGCACCTCCTCGTAAAGATTGGCCCAAGGTCAGACTGATTTAAATAAAATAAAAAAACAACAACATATATATATATATATATTATATATATATAAATAAAATAAAATAAATGGGGGTGGTCCCCCCAATAGGGAGAGGCACCCAGAATTCCTTTCAAACGAATGAAGTGTTCTCCCTGGCACCACCAGGAGGTCGGTGTTCTTGGTCGGCCACCACTGATGTTTCGGGCAACACCAGTCTCCAATAGACTGTTAGTTCTTCGGTTTTTCCTGCCATGTTTCAGGATGCCGAACTCCTTGGGTACTAAGCACTGGAGAGAGAAACTACAGGATTGAGTTCTCACTTCACCCTCTGTGTTTTCAATGGCGTGGTTTCCACTTCCATGAAACCGGAAGGTGCGCATCTGCTGACAAAGCTGCTGGGGAAGGGGGCCATGGAACATGTTCCCCCACCAGACAGTGAGCCAGGCTACTACAGTCTGTATTCTTGGTTCCCAAGAGGAACGGGGACTGCGTCCAATTTTTCAGATTTTGCGGGCTCTTCCGCTATCTGAAAATCAATAAATACAGTTTCAAATGTTGACTGTCAAAGTGATTGCTCTCAAATCCTACCAAGCGATTGATTTCTGACAATCGATTTAAGGACGCTTACTTTCATACAGAAATATTGCCACAACACAGGAAGTTCCTGAGGTTCGCTTTCGGGGGCGAAGCTTACCAGTATCGGGTCCTTCCATTGGTCTAGCTCACCCGCACATATACAAAATGCATGGATTTAGCCCTGGCTCTTACGGGAGTCCCAGGGCATCCGGTAGCTAGTGCTTCGACATCAGCTTGTCATCCTAGCTCATCTCTGTTCTCAGGATTGAGACCCAACGCCACGAAAGCGTGCTCTTTCCTGTTCAGAGGACAACACATCGGGTGCCATATGGGATTCGATCGTAAGCGGGCACAGCTGTCTCCCGCTCGTGTCGAACCCATTCTCAACACCCTCAAAGAAAACAAGCTAGACCAGAAAGTGACCATCACTTTCAGACATCCTAGCTCTCATGGCAGCTGTATCCACGGTGACACATTTGGGCCTTCTGCACTTGAGTGCATTCCAAGTTGTGGCTAAGAACCAGGGGATTTCACTAGGGCCAATCCCCAATAAGGGTTACGCGCCAGGTGCTTCGTACCCTTTCTATGTGGTTCAGACCCCGGTCTCTACTCTGGGTCCCACTCTAAGTTCATCTTGTCGTCGCTGAGGCTAACGACAGATGCTTCCCTCTCAGGCTGGGGTGCGGTCTCAGATGACCGTCCAACCCAAGGGAGCTGGAGAGGCCATCTTCTCGCACGGCACATCAATTGCCTCGAGATGATGGCTCTATTTCTGGCCCTAAAGCACTTCCTCCAGCAGTTGAGAGGCTGCCATGTCCTAGTACGCGTGGACAACACTATGGCAATCTCATATACTGTGCTTGCGCCGCTAATAGCTAGCGCACCAGGTTCCTGTCCCTCAGGGCGATTTACATTCCAGCATGGATGTGGGAGCAGTAGTACTGTCCAGTCTATCTCTGACACACGGGGAATGGAAACCCCACTCCGAAGTAGTCAGGGAGAGATTTCATGTAGCAAGGTGGACCTCTTGCCTTGCAAGATATGCTTCGCCTTTTACTGCTCTTCAGATTTATGTCCACCGCATCAGCTAGTGGCGTAGGTCAGAGCAGCTTCTACATGTTTTGGATGAGAGATGCTATTGCCCTCTCCTATGAGGTGCGTGGGCTCACTTCGCCTCTAGGAATCAGGGCTCATTCAATTCAATTCAATTCAATTTTATTTATATAGCGCTTTTAACAATGGTCATTGTCTCAAAGCAGCTTCACAAAAATTAAAGAAATTTAACAAAAAAATAAATAAATAAATAAAAAAAATAAAAATAAATGAATAAATTAAAAAATAAATAAATAAATAATAATAATAATTATAGAAAAGAAAATAATTGGAAGTGTGGATGTGTGAGAAAAATGTGCAGATAATAATAATGAGACGAATGAATGAAATTTCTCTGATGAGCAATCCAAGGGTGACGGCGACGGCGATTCAACCAGGGGATCGCCTCAGCTATTGGATTAGCAAGAGGTATTCCCCTGCAGCAAGTGTGTGCCAAGCAGGTACACCCAGTCCACTGCCGAAATGTTTCAGTGCTGGAGCTTCTGCAGGAAAAGCTTGTCCTTGGGCTTGTGCCCTAGTACCCTCAGGATGTACTTAACTGCATTGTTTGAAGCCTTCTGTCCTCCGCCTTTTACAGCTTCGGAGCAGGAGAAACTTCACTTACTGTCCAGTATGTGCTCTTCAGATTTACGTCCACCGCATCAGCTAGTGGCGTAAGTCAGAGCGCCATTATACTGTGCGAGAGATGCTTTGCTCTCTCCTATGAGGCGCGTGGGTTCACTTCGCCTCTGGGAAGCAGGGCTCACCCAACCAGGGTGATCGTCCCAGTCTGCACCAGCATGAGGTATCCCCTGCAGCAATTGTGTGGTCCTCCCCGCACACATTTCTTACATTTATAATCTGGATGTTCATGCTACTCCGGGCTCACGGCCCCCGAGTTAGCTGCCCAGGCATAGTTCTGAGACCTTCTCGGCTTTGTGCGCACACGCTACACAACCTTAGGGTCCAGACACTTGTAGTGCGGCGGCGTTGGTATTCTCGTTTCCATAGCGTTTTCACGCAGCATCGAGAGAAAGCCTTTGAAAGGGAACGTCTCGGGTTACTGTGCTGTAACCCTGTTCCCTGAAAAGGCGGGAACGAGATGCTGCGTCCTAATGCCGCACTACCACGTGACCGGACGTCCGTTCAGACAAATTAATTTGAGGTTTGTCGCCGGCTCTCTAGTATTTATAACCTGCGGCTGTGTCTAATCAGATGACGTCACCTGACCGAAGTTATATATAGCCAATAAATTTGGCGTGTTTGCACACATGCTTCACAACCGGCAACAGGACAATGTTATGGTTCCCATAGCGTTTTCACGCAGCATCTCGTTCCTGCCTTTTCAGGGAACAGGGTTACAGCACAGTAACCCAAGACGTTTTCTGTTTCCACCTGAAAACTGGTCTATAAAACAACATCGGTACATCTAATACGGCACCTAAGACTTTTGCATTGTAAGCCATGATCAGACTGCCTGCTTCACGTCTGAAATGCCAGCCTCCCAGGAACTCCTGTAATGGCCCAAACATGTGGAAATGACTTGGAGCTAGATAAGCATTGTATAAATGATGAGGCAATAAAAAAAAAAAAAATAAATAAAACAAATATTCTCATGGGACCAAACAATGGATCTTTTCTAAAGAAAACGTCTTCCAGTGAACTACCTGATAAGGAAACCGTTAAATGTGGCATAAAGGTCATGCATTTCCAGATGCCTTAGAATTGTTTTTAAGTACCCTTTATGATCCTTATGTGCATTACATCACAATGTGTCCTTCTACATTTGCACTCAATTGATAGTAATATTCAGTAATATAAACAAAATATATATTAATGCTATTAACAAAACTGGTGCGGGAAATTTTATCTCCTTGGAACAAAAGTAAATCTCATTGTCTTGGTAATTCGGTTAGAGAAACTGGTGGGACAAAAAGTCTCTTCGATGTGATGATTTCTCTCTTCAGGCTGACACACACATACACTGCATTACAGTATTTTCTTTATTTTGCACCCAGTGTTTTCATAAGCATAAAAACTCTTAAGTGATGTGACTACACCCACTACATTAATATTTGGCAAAAGTCTCCAGTGGAGAGAATAGCAACACTAAACCTCTCCATGTAACGTCTACAAAGACTGGAGACATTTACATCAAAGGCCTGGACCATTATATATAAATTTTTCCATTCAACAATTTGAGCACCATGTGTGTCCCGCTGAATACATTTTTATTACACTACACAAATCCTTAAATAAAGTTAAAACACTCTTAATCTATATAAACAAAAGAAGGCTTTTGTCTGTACATTGGTCAGAACTAATAATGATATCTTCACGTTTTATACTTTGGAGGACCCGAAAACAACCAAATGTTGGTTGTCTGTATGTCTGTCCAGTCAGATTCCATAACAACATCATACAAAACTGGCAGAATTTAACGAATCGTTGCCAGTACTTCAGGTATTTTCCTGAAGTTAATTCTGCACCCTAAATGAAATCAAAATGTTGAGTAGAAGGGAAGTTGTGTCAAATTGTGTGCGCGTCTCAAATCGACCTCTGGACAGAATTTAATAAAACCTTTGCAATACTTCTATTTGAAAAGTGATGGTATAAACAGTTATGTGTCTGATTTAATAATCTACTTATGCGCTAATGTAAACAAACACCTGCACCAATAGATATTAATTAGAAAAGCTAAACTGAATATTTTGACTGGGATTAGTTCATATTTTCACTTTTACTGAAATAACAGCGCTGAAGTGGTATACTGTAAGTGAATTTTAACACGCTGGAGATGTTTTAAGACAAAACTTCATCTTTATCTGATCTACTTCAATTTCTCATCAGTGATTCACCCTCTGATTACCGAACAGGGAGTGTACTGTATTTGGCTGGCGATGAAGGAAGTACAACGTACTGTACACTAGCCAATCGTGGGAATTTGTGAGAGCAATGAAAAGTACGAATAGCCTCTTTGTGACACTGCACATGAGGCAGTCTGTGTCTCAGAGGTAACGAGAAAGTGTCGTGGGTAGAAATTTGCAGATGACCCACTTGGGGTAAAAACTGACTTTGGAAAATATTCCAGGTTGTCATGATTGCATGATGCACTGCTAATATGGATTACTAAACACCGCAGTTTTCATGTACAGAATCCATTTTCTTTTTACCCTTCAGCAAAATCGGTATGTGTACAACTGGGACAAACTGCTTCAATCAGTGTCAGCTGCTGAGTAACTGCTGAGTAACTGGATAAACTGAGTGCTGCGCCAAGATTTACACACATAATGAGAGCTTAAGTCGGTGAAAGAAGAAAAGAAAGAAAAATATATCAATGACATATAGACATTGATTCCTAGCTTTATGTAAATCCTGAACACAGCATTTACACGGCAATGTTATAAAGTATGTGTGTGTGTGTGTGTTTACAGTGGTGTGAAAAACTATTTGCCCCCCTCCTGATTTCTTATTCTTTTGCATGTTTGTCACACAAAATGTTTCTGATCATCAAACACATTTAACTATTAGTCAAAGATAACACAAGTAAACACAAAATGCAGTTTTTAAATGAGGGGTTTTATTATTTAGGGAGAAAAAAAATCCAAACCTACATGGCCCTGTGTGAAAAAGTAATTGCCCCCTGAACCTAATAACTGGTTGGGCCACCCTTAGCAGCAATAACTGCAATCAAGCGTTTGCGATAACTTGCAACGAGTCTTTTACAGCGCTCTGGAGGAATTTTGGCCCACTCATCTTTGCAGAATTGTTGTAATTCCGCTTTATTTGAGGGTTTTCTAGCATGAACCGCCTTTTTAAGGTCATGCCACAACATCTCAAGAGGATTCAGGTCAGGACTTTGACTAGGCCACTCCAAAGTCTCCGTTTTGTTTTTCTTCAGCCATTCAGAGGTGGATTTGCTGGTGTGTTTTGGGTCATTGTCCTGCTGCAGCACCCAAGATCGCTTCAGCTTGAGTTGACGAACAGATGGCCGGACATTCTCCTTCAGGATTTTTTGGTAGACAGTAGAATTCATGGTTCCATCTATCACAGCAAGCCTTCCAGGTCCTGAAGCAGCAAAACAACCCCAGACCATCACACTACCACCACCATATTTTACTGTTGGTATGATGTTCTTTTTCTGAAATGCTGTGTTACTTTTACGCCAGATGTAACGGGACACGCACCTTCCAAAAAGTTCAAATTTTGTCTCGTCGGTCCACAAGGTATTTTCCCAAAAGTCTTGGCAATCATTGAGATGTTTTTTAGCAAAATTGAGACGAGCCTTAATGTTCTTTTTGCTTAAAAGTGGTTTGCGCCTTGGAAATCTGCCATGCAGGCCGTTTTTGCCCAGTCTCTTTCTTATGGTGGAGTCGTGAACACTGACCTTAATTGAGGCAAGTGAGGCCTGCAGTTCTTTAGATGTTGTCCTGGGGTCTTTTGTGGCCTCTCGGATGAGTTGTCTCTGCGCTCTTGGGGTAATTTTGGTCGGCCGGCCAAACCTGGGAAGGTTCACCACTGTTCCATGTTTCTGCCATTTGTGGATAATGGCTCTCACTGTGGTTCGCTGGAGTCCCAAAGCTTTAGAAATGGCTTTATAACCTTTACCAGACTGATAGATCTCAATTACTTTTGTTCTCATTTGTTCCTGAATTTCTTTGGATCTTGGCATGATGTCTAGCTTTTGAGGTGCTTTTGGTCTACTTCTCTGTGTCAGGTAGCTCCTATTTAAGTGATTTCTTGATTGAAACAGGTGTGGCAGTAATCAGGCCTGGGGGTGACTACAGAAATTGAACTCAGGCGTGATAAACCACAGTTAAGTTATTTTTTAACAAGGGGGGCAATCACTTTTACACACAGGGCCATGTAGATTTGGAGTTTTTTTCTCCCTTAATAACGTAAACCTTCATTTAAAAACTGCATTTTGTGTTCAATTACGTTATCTTTGACTAATAGTTAGTGGTTTTTGATGAGCAGAAACATTTAAGTGTGACAAACATGCAAAAGAATAAGAAATCAGGAAGCGACAGAGTTGGACCTTCAAAGCGACAGAGTTGGCCTGCACCTTTAGCAGCAAAACAGCCCCAAAGTATTCAATTCAATTCAATTCAGTTTTATTTGTATAGCGCTTTTAACAATTGACATTGTCTCAAAACAGCTTTACACAATCAAAAGAATTATTTAAGTTTGTATGAAATGTGAATGTGTATGAATCAAAATGTTCAGATATTCCCTGGCGAGCAAGCCCGAGGGCGACAGTGGCAAGGAAAAACTCCCTGAGACGGTAATAGGAAGAAACCTTGAGAGGAACCAGACTCGACAGGGAACCCATCCTCATCTGGGTGAAACAGATAGCAGGAAATGATCTGCATTTATACAGTGTTAGGTTCAGCTATAATAGTTGATGTTAATTGATGTTATAATAGTTGATGTAAAGTCCAGTAGTTATTCGAGACTCAGATAGACTTGTAGAAAGTTCCAGTCCTGAACTATCGAATTGTCAAGTCCTCAGAGAAACAGCTGACCACACCAGTCGAGGCCAGGACCATCTTCTAAGTATAGAGAATCATCCCCAGACACCAGACGCATCCTAAAGAGACACACGGGGCATCCATGCGATGAGACCTCCAACCAGAAACCGGGCACCAGGATGGATCAGACAGGTCCGGAGGGCAGAGGGAGTCTGGATCACTGGCAACTCAGGAACGACATGTGTAGCTCGACAGAGAGAGAGAGAGAAAGAGTGAAAGGGGGAGACACGGGGAGAGAGGAAAGAGAAAGAGGGGGAGGAAGAGAAGAGGAGGAGAGATTGCAATTAGGTATGGTCACAGTCACAATGTCTAATGTGAATGTATATTTACTGTAGATTGCAAGCAGGGACTCCGGCAGGACTAACTATGACAGCATAACTAAAAGGGAGAGCCAGAAGGAAACACAAACATGAGGGCTCCCTGAGATGTAAAGCAAACAATCACCTCACCGTCAACAAACCTGAGTGATCAAATGAGACTGAGGAAGACAGCATCTAAACATACCAGTTCACCATAATACTCTACGTCCATGAGTCCCCCAGATCTGCTCCTTTACCTTATGGCAAATCTATTTATAAAATGCTTGGTTAAATAAATAGGTTTTGAGCCTAGACTTAAACACTGAGACTGTGTCTGAGTCCCGAACACTATTTGGAAGACTATTCCATAATTTTGGGGCTTTGTAAGAAAAAGCTCTGCCCCCAGCTGTAGTTTTCATAATACGCGGTACTGATAAGCAGCCTGCATCCTTTGACCGAAGTAGGCGTGGCGGATCGTAAGACACTAGCAGTTCGCTCAGATACTGCGGCGCGAGACCATTTAATGCCTTATATGTCAAGAGTAGTATTTTAAAATCAATGCGAAATTTCACAGGGAGCCAATGCAGTGAAGATAGGATAGGGGTGATGTGCCCATATCTTCTGGTTCTAGTGAGGACTCTCGCTGCTGCATTTTGGACTAGCTGAAGCTTGTTTATGCACCTAACTGAACAACCAGACAGTAAGGCATTACAATAGTCCAACCTAGAAGTGATAAAAGCATGAACTAGTTTTTCTGCATCATTTAGCGACAATATATTTCTTATTTTGGCGATATTTCTAAGGTGAAAGAATGCTATCCTGGTGATATTATCTACATGAGCTTCAAATGAAAGGCTGGAATCTATAATCACGCCTAGGTCTTTTACTGTTGCACTTGACGGAACAGAAAGGCCATCTAAAGTTACGGTGTGATCTAAGATTTTACTTCTAGCTGTATGCGGTCCTATGACTAGAACTTCTGTCTTATCCGGATTAAGCAGAAGGAAGTTACTGTAATTAGCATCCAATTTCTTATGTCCTGAACACATTGCTCAACTTTAGTAAGATGGTTTTTCTCATCAGGTTTTGTTGAGACGTATAGCTGTGTGTCGTCAGCATAACAATGAAAACTAATACCATGCTTACGGATTATGTTGCCCAGAGGAAGCATGTAAAGGGAAAAAAGCAGTGGGCCTAAAACTGAACCCTGCGGAACGCCAAACTCCACTAGAGAACATGCAGAATAATCACCATTTAAGTCTACATACTGATAACGATCGGTCAAATAGGATCTGAGCCAGGAGAGGGTTGTACCCTTAATTCCTACTAAATTTTCTAATCTGTGAAGAAGAATAGCATGATCAATAGTGTCAAAAGCTGCACTGAGGTCGAGTAATACAAGCATAGTTACACAACCCTGATCAGAGGCCAATAGGAGGTCATTTACTACTTTAACGAGTGCTGTTTCTGTGCTGTGATGAGGCCTAAATCCTGACTGATACAGTTCATGTATGCCATTTCTATGTAGATATGAGCATACTGTAGCTGCTCCGCTACTATCTTTTCCAGAATCTTAGAGATAAAGAGACAAAGTATGATGTTCACAGTCAAGCTTCATGCTTCATGTTCTTAAGGTCATCAGCATTTTCCTTCCTCTAAAGAGCTCAATTTTGATCTTACTGTATCTGACCAGCACTTTCTCCCACTCCTTCTCTGCTCATTGGAACACTTCAGATGGGCCTGTACATGTGCCTTCTTGAGGAGGTGGACCTTGCCGGGCTGAAGGATTTCAATGCCTGTTGGAGTACTGGGTTACCAATGGTGTGTGTCTTGTCCCTGACGTTCTTTCACAGATCTTTGGTCTTGCCAATGGTGGTGAGGTTTGAATGGAAGAGACAGATAGATTATGCTGTAATGTAATTAAACGAAAATGGCATAACAGAAACATTTCATTAGAATTGAAAACATTCCAGTGAATTATGACGCTGTATCATCTTAAGAACCAGTTTAGTCACAGTTAAAGAAAGGCTTTGAAGAAAATAAAAGTCTAAAAATACTGGCTGAAGGTCTTCCTGTGTACACAAGCTGTGGAAATATGGGACTCTCTGTACCTGCTTGGTTTTTCAAATATGCGTAATAGGTTTTACAAATGTTACAAATTAATTTTGCCTGATACTGGGTAGGATGGGTGCGCTCTCCAATTAAAAAAGTAGAGCATCTCCTAATTGGATCTTTATTTGTATACATCAGAATACATTATCTGTTCAGGTATTCTCATTTTCTCACTGGAATATACAAACAAAAACATTCCCACTGAACTATCTCATACAGAAACACTGAAATGCAGCATATACCTTACACTACTCATTCATACACTGTAAATAGAATTGCACCACCCACTGCTGCTCACTACAGTACACAAACTTAAACACTCAGGACTGCATTTTCATAACTGTTGCACATGTTGTACAGTATAGCATATTGTATAAAATGATCTACCTCATTCGACTCTCAGTATCAATAATCTATAATCATTTGCACATAACCTTTCTCGCGTATTATATACATATGCATTTATCAATTTATCATGCTATATATATATATATATATATATATATATATATATATATATATATATATATATATATATATCTTCCTTCATTGCACATATATGGAAAAAAATTTACATTTTACATATATATAAACCATTTTACATATGCTAATTATTTATCATGGTATACAATATCTTTCGCATTGTGCCACCTATAATCATTTGCTCATTTGCACTCCTTGTATTTACTCCTCTCACTGTATACTGTTTGTACTGTATATGTAAATTATTTAGCACTTTTGGTTAGATACTAACTGTATTTCATTGTCTTGTACCTACATGTGCAGTGACAATAATCTAATCCTAAATTAAATCTAATCTAATCTAATCTAATCTGATCTACAAGAAAGGACAGAGCCGGTTGTATTTTCTGAGAATGCTCTTTTAACATCTCCAACACTATTCTTTGGATGTTTTATGAAACCGTCATTTTTATATGCTATGGTCTGTTGGGGCTGTAACATGAAAGTGTCAGACAGAAATAGACTGGACAAAGCAATTACTTTGTCCATGCACAGCTAGATCGGTGCTAGGAATGGAGCTTGTGTCAATGTAGTAGCGAAGAGGTGGATTCTGTCCAAATACTTGGACAATCCTTCACACCCGTTATTCAGCCACATACTGATTACCACCAAGTGTTCTACAGAGCGCCACAAGAGTCTTGTCTTTTCTCCCAATGGCCATACAATTATACAACTCCTCTCTGTAGTGTGTACACTATAGAGAGAGTCACTGTGAGTAACAATAATACAATATTATTATGTAACCGGACAATTTGTGCAATATATACCCATGCTCTTGGGCCATACCATTTTTCAAGTGCAATTTCTTATTTACCCGTACAATTTGTGCAATACCTTTTCCTTTTTCCCTCACATGTGCAATATCTGTATATTGAATTATGTTTAGTGTGCAACTATGGATTTACTGTTTTACTGATCCCCCCCACCCCCCTCTCCCCCTTATCTAATTTATTACTCTTTTCCTTTCTTCCTGGAACACGACTGTAACCAACTGTAACCAAGAATAAGCAATTTCTCTCTGGGATAAATAAAGAATCTTGAATCTTGAAATCGAAATGTCAGATATGCTGCTGCTTACCATCACTAGCACAACCATCCTGACCATCAGCACAATCAACACCATCATCACCACCACCACGACTACTACCACCCTGACCATCATCATAATCACAACGACCATCACCACCACCACCATCACCACTACCCTGACCAACACCACAATCACCACCATCACCACTACCACCATCACTACCACCCTGGCAATCACCACAATCACCACCATCATCATCCTGACCATCACCGCAATCACTACCACCATCACCACCAACTTCACTACCACCATCATGTCTACCACCACCACTACCACCTCATTGTACTTTAATCAATTTTCTAGCAAAATTTTAATAATTTTAGTCATTTAAATAATTTTAGGCGGCACGGTGGTGTAGTGGTTAGCACTGTCGCCTTGCACCTCCAGGGTCTGGGTTCGATTCCCCGGCCAGGCTCGATTCCCGTCTCTGTGTGCATGGAGTTTGCATGTTCTCCCCGTGCTTGGTGGGTTTCCTCCGGGTACTCCGGTTTCCTCCCACAGTCCAAAGATATGCAGGTTAGGCTAATTGGCGTTCCTAAATTGCCCGTAGTGTGTGATTGGGTGTGTGAGTGTGTGTATGTGTGTGTGCCCTGCGATGGATTGGCACCCTGTCCAGGGTGTACCCCGCCTAGTGCCCGAAGTCTCCTGGGATAGGCTCCAGGTCCCCCGCGACCCTGAACACAGGATTAAGCGGTATAGAAAATGAATGAATGAATGAATGAATGAATAAATAATTTTAATCAATTTATTTTAGAATAATTTTCATTGAGAATCATTCTCTGAAAAAGTTGATACCTTTTCACTTTTTAGTATGAGCACATGAAATCTCAACATTGTTTCATTGCTTAGTACACAGAGAAGTGAAGTGTTCTCTCTGGTGCTTGTTCTGTTCTGGTTTTATTTACTGTTCTGCTGGATTTGAGATTATGCATCATGCTCATCTCACCATTTTATATCAACATAAGCAGCCACTCTTTACTCATCACTGCCACTTAAAGGGATTCCCCAGGGTTCTATCCTGGGACATGTGCTTTTTTTTCCATGTACATACTTCCACTGGGATAAATCATTTGCAAACAAGCTATATTTGTCCATTCTCATGCTAATGACATGCAGCTGCATCTTCCTCTGCAAAACTAGTGAGCAGGGCTCCTTAAGGAGGCTCAAATGAGCATAGTTAAAAGTTAAATGGTGTAAAATGATGTTCATTTAAATGAAAACAAACTCCCACAAATAATTTTATTCAATCCTCCCCAAAATTTTAATCTAACACCCTATGTCAAAAGGAATCAAATCAAAGCAAATGAAAGACTGGTTATTTCAGCTCAGAACTATTAAATAATCTTAATCGTCACATGACCTACTAAAAGCCGGTTATGCTTGTAGCACATCCCATTCAGACTTTTGCAATGCCTTGCTTGGTGAGATCAGTTAGTCATCTGGTGCACATCTGGAGCTCATTCAAATACTGCAGCTTGGCTACTAAGAGGGATCATATTACCAAAGTTTTATCTTACCTTCATTTGCTTCCAGTCCAATTCAGGACAGAGAAAAAAAAACATTGATTGTTTTTGTTTTTCATCTTGTCATCTTGTACATGGAAGGTATGTTATTCACATATGTTATGACTAGATCTTTAAGGTCTACCACATAACTACAGTGGACTGTTTAGGTCTAAATTATAGCTTAAAGTGTATAAGTATTCCACTGATCAATGTCATTTTGTGTCGTCTGTTCATTAGCGTTAAATTCTGTCAAATGATAGGATGTTGATATTGGAGCATTTTTCAAGAATTAAAATAAAGAGCATTGTCTTGGACTGGTATCATTATCAAGGCATCCCTAGTGTGAAGATGCTTATAAAGTACAGTTGGAAATGTTACTACAATTAACACCTGGATAAGGCATGAAGAACCACTCTGCACTGCTAACTGCATCCAGGTTGATGTCTGTCCGGGCCTGGTAACCATACTCGTGTGGGGAAGTGGGCAGAGCATCGAAGTATGTCAGGAGGAAGCACACCAGCCAAGCTCCAGACATCCCAAACAAAGCCTGCCAAAGATGCAACAGCACATTGGAAATTAGTTTGTGCTTTAAGCCTGAAAAAGCTACAGTAGGAGGAGCATTTGAGATTTTGAGGTTTATACAAATCAACCCTGCCTTCGATTAGGGGGACAGGAATGTGTTGATTCAGCAGAGACTAAAAGCGTTCAGCTTTTAATATAAACTGGAAACTATGGCACTTAAGCCACCACATCACTGGCCTGGGGTGTTTATAAGGCGCAGATCTTTCTTAACAAATTTCTCTGTTGGTTGTTAGACATCAGTGAAGTTTTCCTAAATCCTGACAGATGAGTTCAGTTTTAAAGTAGATCTCGAATTCCTCTGCCTCCTCTCCCAAACCCGTTCTACCTTTCTTCTGACAAATGATACATAATACTTCCTTAATTCTTTTGGTGTACTGATCTGAAACTAACAAGGTTTTTAAATGACACTAAGCTGACATTTAAATCCAGTCGAAACTCTTCTTTTCGGTTGCTGCTTTCGGCCTTAAACTAAAGGAAATCTGCTGAAACTTACACCAGGTTATAAGCAGCTAAGGATTTGCATCTTTTGGAAAAACAAAAATGGAAAATACTGCCTAGAGCAATTTTACTGAAATGACACTGGTTGACTATGTACAACTATATTTAAAAAAAAAAAACCTTCAACAAACTAAACAAAACTTACCGAGAACAGGCTAAACAGAGGGTACCGAAACACTTTCCACTTTTTCTTTCTGTAAGCAATGAGAGGAACTTTGACCTTGCTGAGATACTGGGAGAAGAGGAGTATAAGAAAGACAGTCCTGCAAAGAAAAAAAAAAAACCAAAAACTTGAAAAACTCTAGTGATAGGTTTGACTAAATTTCTAGTGTAGAGACTATACACATAGAACAGTCTTGCGTTTTTCAACCTTTTAAAGTTTTGCTCAACTTTTTTGGTAGAGCACATTTTCAGTCACTATATCTCATTGAAAAATGCGTTCACCTTAAGCTGATTTAGCCATCTCTACCACTCGGTTGAGGTTTGCTAAGCTAAATAGTATGCATTCTTTTTTAATTGTAGCATGTCACCAGAAATAAAGCGGATTGAATTCCCAAAAACATTGCTGCTTTTCTAGTACTTTTAAGTATATTAATACTTTTACCCTGAAGCAACATCTCAACCATTTGGAAGAGATGTTTTATTGTGGTCTATTAAAGAAAAAAAGATTAATTCTTGTTAATATTGCCCCAAGTAAAGAAAATTTAAACAATATATAATGTAAGAGGCAGTATTACCATTTTATATAGTAAGTTTTAAATCCTTGATTATGATTAATTTTCCAGAGAAGCAGCTCTGACTAGTAGTAGTGCAACTTCAAATCATAGGATTACATTAATGTGCTCATTTTAATAAGTAATAGCTCATATCATAAAGCTTCCTGTAAGGATATTTAATTATGGAAGGAGTCTCCAGTGTCAGTACCTTTGCAGCTCAGTGTTTTTTTTTTTTTTTTTTACACCAAAGGAAAGTTATCATAATACACCCCCCCCCCCACCCACACACACACACACACACACACACACACATTCCACAACATAAACATTTTGTTATATTACTGATGGAAATTGTAATCATTGGCAAACTACAGTGGTATAAAAGGAATAAGACACTTCAGGTATAACTTGTATCACATTTTTACAATATAATGCTATATAATTTATATTTATATTGTATTGTATTGTATTGTATTTATATCAGAGTCTCCTTAGACTTAATCTTTTATTTTATCATTTATTTTTACTTTGTACAGTACCTACTTATTTTTTCTTCTTTTGGTCTTATAATTAATTTCTTTTTCTGAAGTTTGTTGCAATTGCATTTCACTACTGTTGTACTTGTACAACCATGTACAGTATGTGACAATTAAAATTCTTGAACCTTGAGGTACTGGTGTTATAGGAAGAAAATCATTTTCAGTCACTAATATTTATCAAATGTGTTTTATATGTTCAAGGATAAATCATTAACAGCTTGGTCTT
Organism: Channallabes apus; assembly: GCA_030522415.1. Lineage (NCBI taxonomy): Eukaryota > Metazoa > Chordata > Actinopteri > Siluriformes > Clariidae > Channallabes > Channallabes apus. The sequence continues at coordinate 40,612,916 of CM060113.1, forward strand.
TTTTTTTTTTTTTTTTTACAATCAGCCAAGTATTGTTCATGTAGGCAGGGATAGCTCAGTGGTTAAGGCCGCGGTTCTCAAAGTGTGGGGCCCCACTAGTGGGGAATACAGACATGACAGGTGGGGCGCAATGAACGGGAGGAAATTAGTGGAAAATAACAGGAAAGTACCTATTCTAATTCATGCTTTTCTTTATTGATAATGAAGAGCGTACGCTCAAAACAATCACACACAAATAAATGGATCATTAATACAAGTAAATTTAAAATAACATCAGTTGTGGGCCGGGAGAAAAAGTGGAACCATAGTGGAACAATAACGGTTTAACGTCGGGCCAACTTGAGCAGCGCTGATCGAATCACAAACCTGCGCGAGCCACTGGGCAGCGCTGCGCGACTCTGACAGAAATATACCGCGCCGACCATCAAAATACATTTTACCCCGCTGGGATGCTCACGTACAATCCAGGCATGGCAAGGCGGAAACAATATTAAACAGTCCAGACATTTAAAATAAAACACAGTGGGTCGCGCAGGTTTGTGATTCGAGCGGCGCTGCGCGATCCACCGGGCTGCGCAAATAAACCAGATCATCACTGCGCTATCCAGATAGTCGCGCTGCGCTGTATTTGCGCAGATATTTGGTTCAATCGGGTGCCGCGGTTTGGCTTCACATACACTTCGACAATGGAAGAAGACGAGCAGTGAGCTTGCTTATATGTGACAAAACCAAGAACGAGGAGATTGTAAAGGAAAAAGTTGCATCGTCTGTGTTGTGGAATTGGTTTGGGTAGAAGAAAAGTGATACGAATGAGATGTACGTGATTTGTAAGGTACGCAAGTGCACTGTTTTAACAAGTGGTGGAAACACGTCAAACCTTTTCTATCATCTGAAATCCAAGCATCCAAACGAATATGGCCAAAGTAAAAAAATGCGGCAAACCTCAGCAATTCACAGTTTATATAAAATTACATTATGTAAAACAGTTTCTTTGTGTTTGAATTTTTATTTATGCATTTTCAGATACAAATTGCTATATTGTGATATATATCGTTATCGAGGTAGAAAATCGCTTCTACCGTGATGTTTTGGATTTTGGTCATATCACCCACCACTAATGAAGCCTATCTTGAGCTTGGATTCATGGTGAGGATGGTGGGGGCAGAAGAGAGACCCGAGTGTGTTTTGTGTCTTAAACCGCTGGCAGCAGACCGCATGAGACCCTACAAATTAGGAAGACACTTAGAGACAACACACTCCAGTCACGTTAATAAACCACTGGACGTCTTTGAAAGAAAGCTGACAGAATACAGACAGCAGGAGAATCGCAGGGTAACATCTGAATCAGTGGACAGCAAAGCACAAATGACTTCATTCAAAGTTACATTCAGAATTGGCCAAAAAAACTACTAATGATTGCGGAGCAGCTAATAAACATGGGGTCAATTATGCAAATATATGTGACAACGTAAGCCTTGTAACAATTGCACGTGTATTTTATCTTTTTTTTTAACTTGGTGGTGTTTGATCTTATTGGTTTAGGAATTGATATTTCAATAAACAGTAAACTTGGCCGATTTCGTTATTATTTTGTTGACAAGTGGGGCTTGAAAATTCGCTCACCCCCTTAAGTGGGGAATGACAGAAAAAGTTTGTGAACCACTGGGTTAAGGCATTGGGCTACTGATCAGAAGGTCCTACAGTAGGTCCTCAAACCCCACCCACCCCCACCACCACTGGTGAGCCCTTGAGCAAGACCCTTAACCCTCAACTGCGCAGATGAAAAATGAGATTATATATAAATTGCTCTGGATGAGGGTGTCTTGCCAAATGTTTATAATGGATTGCACTTTCCTGAAATAAGTCCACTATGACCTTGATCGGGATTAAGCAGACAATGAAGATTAATTTGTTAATTAAACAGTGGGAAAATTCAGATGTTGCTACATGGCTCAGCTGTTGAATTGGTACAACAGCTTTGTGTCAACACATGCAATTAATCCGTCAACACTTTTAAATGTTTAAACGTTGCTTCAGATCCAGAACATACTGACTATGCCTCAGGAACGAGAAGTAATATTCCTGCTATTTATTGATAACAGTTTTCAAAACAACTGATATTTATATTTGTTTAACTGTCATGTTAAACAAATGACATGCGCTAATAATGCGAGTTCTTCTGTTTAGTTTTACGGCTCAGAGCAATTACATTTTAATTGGACCGCAGCTGGATGACTCAACGCAGCCGCTGAAGTACAAAGTCCACCATGTCCATAAGAAGGAAATGTCTTCTTCTTTCTCGCTCATGCTAACGGCATCTACCGACGTAGCACGCTGTGATGTGGATGTGTAATGAATGAACCTCAGTGACTGGCCTCAGGCTGCAAGTCAGGGACAACCGGGACAAACAAACTCGCATGCACATCCACTCAGACAAAGCCATGCAGACAAAGGCGTACACTGCGATACACATACACACACAGAGGCACCTGGAGTGGCAGGCTAATGGGCTGGTAAACGGAGATGTGTAGACTGATGTCCAATGAATGAAGTGTTCTGTGATACACCTGGCAGACCTTTAAATGTTCTTTCATAGGTCATTAATGAAACAGGACAGACTGGAACCAACCATGCACTAAAAGCCATCCTTTCTTTCTGTGTCCCATCTGCTCCTGATCTGATGCAAAGGAGCACCGCGCTGAATATAAAGCTCAGGAACTGCTATCTCTCTAATAATGTAAAGTTCTGAGGATCCTGTAGATTTATTAGATTTCTATGGCTCCATAAACATATTACATCCACTATAGCGATCACCTAATTTTATGAGTGGATATGAATTGGTCTTTACGAACAGTGAGCTTGGTTGTAACAGCTTCTATATCATCTATATCAGTTGGTGCCTAAATGACTCAGGTTACCCTCTTCAAGGAATGAACCAATGGTTATAAATCTCCTTCTCTCTCTCTCTCTCTGGTGGTTGATGCTCTAGATTGCTGATTTGAGGCTCTGTGGGTTGAGCCCCACCAACGCAGAGTCACCACTGTTGGGTCCTTAGGCGAGACCTTTGTACTTTATTCCATGCCAATCCATGCAGTGCCAGTTTTGAACACAGTTAGAAGATTGGAGGGTTGCGAAAGGAAGGGCTTCCGGTATAAAAACTGTACAAGATGTTGCAGATCAAATGATCCAAGATGGTGACGCCTGCGATAAAAGTGATACAGCCCAAAAGGTTTTACAATTTACTGGCTCAAACGACTGCCTCTTTTAGTGAGTCAATGGTGTTTTAACCACCGTCCTCCTCTTGAGGTAACGGCTGCCTGGTTTGAGTTAATAATGTAGGTCCACTTTGCTCTGGTTCGATTTAATGGATCCAAGTCCCATTTCAAGTTAAGGGAGTTGATTTCTTACTTTTTTGCTTCACCTTGAGTTATTTTCTGTTATAAATTACTGCTTTTGATTGAGTTAAATTCTGTCTGCAGGTTTTATCCAGATTTGTACCGCTGAGTTTTATTATATTTTTTCTTATACTGTATATTCTGTCTTTATAGATATTATTCTTATCCTAACTAAATTTATTTTCTATTGTATTTTTTAAATTCATATTTATTTCCTATTAATAATCTTTTATTTTTAAGGTCACGGGCAGTTTTATAAGCATTTCACTGCATGCTGTACTGTGTATGACTGTACTGTATATGTGACAAATAAAATGTGAATTTGAATTTGTCTCAGCTTGAGTCAATTGTTATCTCAATGCCTTAGCTTGAGTTAATTGCTGTCTAAATTAATATCTGGTCACAATCCTCAGATATTGGGTCCTTAAATGTCTGGCTCAGCCTGAAATAGTGGTCAAAGCACTTTTGTAAGTCAGACAAAAGACACCTGCCACATGCATAAATGTACATCTAAATGTAATGGTACTCAAATTGGTCTTTTGCCTCCAACTTTAACTGTTGCTTTGACCCGAAATGCTGTCTCAAATCAATGCTACCTAAAATGTTGTCCTGTTTGATTCCTTAAATAAGTCTTTAAATTTCTGTCTTACCTTGAGTTTACCAGCCTCAAAGTACGCCTTGGCATCAATTCATTCATTAAGTTCTGAATTAAGGTTTTCATAAATTTCTGCCTCAGCTCAAATTAATTGGTGCGTTGGATGAAGCCAATTGCTCCCATGGCTTTACAGCCTCCTCCACTTTCTGCCTCAACTATACAGTAGTTACAGTAACTACTGCCTCCAGTTTCTTCCTCGGCTCAAGATAATATTGCCTCAACAGTTTTGCTCTTGTATAATGCCTTAACCCTTGTATTTACTTGAGATTACTATTGCCCCAACCTTCCTCCTCAGAGCCTCCTTGGAGTTCTGCTTAAGCATTTCCTGCCTCTCCAATCTTTTCCCTCGTGTCTTATCAACAAACTATAAGTTGACTCACAGGACTGAAATGCCCCAGTGTGTTCCTGATTTGTTCCCAGCTTGGATGAAGAGCGATAGACCAATCAGGTTGATGGTGGGAGCGATAGCAAGCGGTCCAATGAACTTCAGCACAAACCCCACCAGCCCTGAGAGTCCGAGCACGACCTGAAGCAACGACGCAACCAAGATCGCTCCCTGGATCTGGGAAAGCAGGGTACATGAATCACAAACATTCCTTCTTTATTGGTGAAAACATAGAGTTGCTATCAGCTGCTTTTGTGCTTCACATGGGTGCTCAGAATGCTACACTGACCCCCTAGTCAAACAGTGCAAGCTATAATATTGTAGCTTTAATATTGAAACTATTAATTGTTAACTTAATAACTTGAGAAGATCTACAGTATATGGCAAGTCAAACATCATCTGGTACAAAATCCGCATTGTTTCACTATTTTGTAGCAATTCTATTAGTCATAAGCTTTTTTAAATACAATTTTTAAATAAACACATTGCTGGCAGCAGACGATTTTGATTAAACAATAAAATATGACTAAGTGTAATTTGGGAGAAACATTCTGCGTTGCATGTACATATTACTAATCTACCCAAGCTACTTATTAACTTACTTATTTTACTTACTTGCACAGTTATATCCTTTCTCATTCATAAATTCAGTTATTTATTAACTTATTACTTCATTGAACTATCTACCCTTTTACTTTGTATCTTGATCTTTATTTACTTATTTATTTGCTGTTTTGTATTAACTTGTAATAACTTGGCTAAGTATTAACTTATTTATTAACTTGCTTTAAGTATTAACTTATTTATTAATCTATCCAACTACCTACTTAATTACTTACTTACATACAGTATGTACATTACTTTCTCATCTACTTATTTTGTTCACTCACTCATTTCTTTCTTTTCTTCTTTCTTTCTTTCTTTGTCTGTCTTTATTTATTTTATTTACCTTCTTATTTAAGGACTTAATTACTGATTTTCTAATTTTCTTATTACTTACTTATGTTCTTATTATTTATTTATTTATTTACCTAGTTAGTTACTGACTTATTTATTTTTACTTACTTATGTATTTATTCACTCATTTTTTACATACTTAATCACTTATATACTCGTATTTACTTATCACTTACTTGTTTACTTACAGTATTTATTTACCTGCTCATTTCTTAAGTAACGTGTTATCTTACATACCTACAGTATTTGCCTATTTATTTATTTACTTACCTACAGTACCATCGTACTTATGTGGATACTTTACTTATTTACCTTCTTTATCACCTATGTACTTAATTATTGTTTTTTTTTTTTACCAATTACTGATTAATTAATTTTTGGGAAAAAAAATTATCTTAAATCTAATAAAAGTATATATGTATATACAATACACCAATTATAAGATATATAACCCTGCTTCTATGTATATTCGACTCATGTAAAAATTAAAAAAAAAATTTAATAAAAGAAATTATTATTTGATTATGTTTTTTTAATGTTTGAATTTGAATGTTTTATTCATTCATTCATTCATCTTCTATACCGCTTTATCCTGTGATCAGGGTCGCGGGGGACCTGGAGCCTATCCCAGGAGGCTTTCGGGCACAAGGCGGGGTACACCCTGGACAGGGTGCCAATCCATCGCAGGGCACACACACATACACACACTCACACACCCAATCACACACTACGGGCAATTTTAGGAACACCAATTAGCCTAATCTGCATATCTTTGGACTGTGGGAGGAAACCGGAGTACCCGGAGGAAACCCACCAAGCACGGGGAGAACATGCAAACTCCATGCACACAGAGACGGGAATCGAGCCTGTTGAATGTTTTAACATATTTAAAAAATGGCTAAAGGTTCAGTTTTATTTGCTGTAAATGTATGTAGTGTAGATAAATCTGAATAGATTCAAGCTCCAACATTAACTTGCTAAGATATAATTTTTTCAATATTTTATTACTTCCTTAAGTTTCTTGCTGAATATAAATGTAAATTCCTGCTCATGCTATTTGAATAGCAGTACAAATTTATTTTCATATTTAAGCATATTACAGTAGTTTAGGGAAATATTTATCTCATCTAGAGAAACACACAGATAGAATAGAATCAACACGTTAAATTACACTTGGGTGAAACACACAGCTAGGCTACAAAAATTTATATTTGTTCAACATAATCAGACATCTTTATACACTCTGGCTTAAACTATGTACCTCTCGCATACGCATTTTCCACCCGTCCTCAGCGTCTATGCGAGAGACTGGCACTAGTGTATCATTGAGCTCAGGACTCGGGCCTCCCTGTGGGCATTTCCACTTGGGCAGTGCCAGGATAGCCAGCGTTGGTGTGATGAAAGTAAATGTTCCTCCTTGTAAGATTGGCAACCTAAAGTGAACAAAATGGAGGCTTCTTAAATGTTTGTTTAATTTTTTATTAATGTTATAAACTTAAATAGCAGGGAATGTTAGAAGTAAATTCAGGCAACCTGGTTCCAATGGTGGTCTGAAGCATGGTGCAAATTCCTGACACGAAGAAGATGGTGCAGACGAGCTGGCTCTTGGCTGCATTGTTGTCCTTAATGCACAACGGCTCAGCGAGGATTAAAGGGATGGCCAAGATCCCACCGAAAGCCAGTATGTAATGCTTAAGGAGGAGACACGTGAAACACAAATAAGCTCAGGTAATAGTTAAAGGAAAAGCAGCCTTGGCTGCGGAAACGTTTCTTAAAGAGCCGTATAGTTCCATTTTGCACACAATGTGGCACCACCAAAGAGAGGTGCGGAATAAGAGACCCTCTGGAATTTCTCACTGACATAAAAATACCCGCACAGTTTCAGGCCCGGCCTCTGTGTGCACTTGAGGTGTTGGTGAGTGGTTGGAGTTTGACCCCTCTCATCCTCAGCTCACACACAGAGCAAACCTCCAGTGAGCTAAACTTCAGGAAGTTCTGGCTCGTGTTTTGTCCCGCTTAGAGTCATAAAATTAATAAGAACAACATTCTCTAGGTTAGACCCAATGAGCTCACCACCTTCATCACATCCTGGAGCTAAGATAGAACAAAAGTGAAAGAAGTGGGAAATTACTTCAATTAGGTCAATTATATCTACTGTTGCTCATTGCAAGATTACAATAAACCAATTATAGGATTATTAAAACTATTTCTAGACATAGTCTACTATTTTTAAGCTTCATATTTTCTTGTTTCCTCTGCAAACTTTTTATTTATTAATTTACTTGCAGATTTTAAGCATTAATTTCTAGAAAGAAGCAACATTATCTTACAATTTTAAATATAACAAAATATCACTTGAAATAGGCGCATAAGACTGCAATCTTATATTAAGGAATAGCAAGTACTTTGGGCTAGATTTGAGACGCCCTAACATCTTACAAACATAAAATGTTACAAGTTTACAACAGATATACACTACTGCTTGAAAGTTTGGACACTTGCAAATTTCCTTGTTTTTGTTTAGTGATTTATTTTCTACATTCCACAACCATACTGGGGATTTCAAAACTCTGAAATAACACACCAGCCTCAGAAATCACCAATTAACAAACAGCACCTCAGATTAGAGCCGGTATGAAGCTTTACAGAGCAGAAGTAGCAGATACTGTATACATCTCAATATCAACTGTTCAATGGAGATTATTGTGTATTTTGGATAAACGACTTCAGTATTGTTTTACAGTGTAGAAAAAAAAAACCCAGGAACGAACATGGAATTAGAAAGGGTGTCCAAACTTTTGAGTGTTAGTGTATATTTGATTTTTTTTTGCACTGCCATCACAACTTAAATTATTTCCAATTTTCTCTCACACTGCACTATGATAAATAGAGAGATTTACAGTTATTTATTCGTAAAAAAAAATGTTTGGAATCATGTATGATTTTCGTTCCACTTCTCGCGTGTACGCCACTTTGTATTGGTCTTTCATGTGGAATTCCAATAAAATTGATTCATGTTTGTGGCTGTAATGTGACAAAATGTGGAAAAGTTCAACGGGGCCAAATACTTTTGCAAGCCACTGTGTACAACAAGACAGTCGTGAAATTAACTGCACTTCAACCCGTCATACATCATACAACACCCAACTATGACTAAAGTTTGTCTTAAAAAGACCCAGATGTCTCACACATGCTTGGGATGAAATTTTCTAAAACATGCTAAAACATGACGTACACATAGCTGAACTTTTCTTACATAAAGAAAGAGTTTTATAATTCATTTGATTTGGACAGACTGATAGAAGCAGACCTACATCAATTTAGGAGAAACACCATACTTGATGATTACCTATTTACCAAAATACTCTACTTATTTAATAACATCCATATTTACTTAATTATTTAGTTATTTCCTTGTTTACTTATTATCTTATTTATTTACTTACTTTTATTAACCCACCTATTAACTTATTCACTCACTTAGTTAGTTGCTTATGAACTATACTGTACGTTGTTACATTACTCACTTTAATTACTAGCTGTATTTATTCATTTATTTGCATGCTTTCTTTCTTACTTACTAATTAATTAATTTATTAATTAATTTACTTAACTTATTTATTTAATTCTTTCTTTATAATACATAAGTTAATGAGTAATAGATATTTATGTATTTACTGTACCTAATTATGTGCTTATTATCTACTGATTACTTACCAATTTACTAACTAACATTCATTTATTAATTAACTTACTTTTTTATTAAGCTCCATAAATTGCTTACTTAGTTACATATTTATGTACTTAATTACTCATTCATTTACTCAAATACTCAATTAATTATTTCTTTGCAAATAATTTGAGAAATATTTCTCTCTTCTGGAGAAACAATAAGATATTGTACAGTAGTAATTACAGAGTGCTACATTACCACCCACAATACTTCCTTACATCCTTTCCCAACAAACTATGATCAAAGCCTTTAAAGACCCGTATACCTTTTTTAAATAAAGTTTTTACAAAGAAATTACATTCTATATTACAAATCTTTTTATATTTTCAGTAGAAAAACTTCAACAACAACAATCATCATCATCATCACTTTGAGAGATGTTTAATTACAAAATCTGATTTTGTTCTTTTCTATTTGTTGTTTTTTTGTTTTTTTTGTTTGTTTGTTTGTCTTGTAGACAGTCTGACTCAATAGAGACACTTGGGCGTGGCGACCCTACTCCAGGAAAGGCTTTTTTGCAGTGAAGTTAAAACCATCTTCTCATCTTTCACGCCACTGAATCATTACTAACATTACAGCCTCTATCCTCTTCTCCCTTATCAAGCATTCCTTCATTCAAACTTCTGCCCAATTATGATTAGTGATATTAGTGATGCCTTCCACGAAAGATCATTCAAACTGGTGGGACAAGTGAAATCGGCTCTAAACAAGCAAACTTCAAACAGATGTTTCATTTAAGTCATAAACTAATGTGTTTCCTATTGTTTGCTCCTAGTCTTCACACAAGCACTCATCTGGGCGAAAAACATCTCTTCTAAAATGAAATGTCAATAATATTTTGCAGTAATTCATGTGCTTGAAATTGCATCAGCTTTGCGCTCTATTTAAACTGAACAAATCATTTCAGTTTAACATCTAAGCGTGACAGAATTCTTTCGAAGAACTGCCTTTAAGAATGTCCTAGAAAGTAAACTGCCTGTATTCTCTTAGGGTGAATGTAACCAGATACAGTATTTCATTAGCATACAAAAGCTTCAGTAATATATAACAAATGTAAGATGTTTTAATACACAAAAGTATCGAGTCTTCTTAAAAGTGCTTAACCATTTAGAGTTCATGTTTGTAAAAGGTTTCAATAGAATAATCACTCACTTACTCTCTCACTCATCGTCTATACCTGTATACAGTGCTGTGTGGGTGCCTGGAGATTATCCCAGGAGACTTAGAGCACAAGATGGGGTTTACCCTGGATGAAGTGCCAATCCACCGCAAGACACACCACACCACCCCACGTCTCCCTACACTGGGTTCCTTTAGCTGCCTGCATCAAATTCAAAACCCTGATGCTCGTCTACAAAGCTAAAAATGGCCCAGCACCCACTTACAGTACCTGTCTGTTCTAATCACACCTCTAATGCACCGCACCATGTTCCCTCAGATCCTCCAGCACTGCTCGCCTCGTCCCACCATCTCTCAGAATCATGGGGAGAGAGCTGGTAGGCCCCTGTAGGGTCCCTGAAGGTGTGAAAATGACCTCTGCAAAGTATATTGACTGACCACTTTCTTCCATGGTACAAAAAGAAGAACCGTGGCTTCTGTAGCAAAATCATCTTCATGCACGACAATGCACCATCTCATGCTGCAAAGAATACCTCTGTGTTATTGGCTGCTATGGGCATAAAAGATGAGAAACTCATGGTGTGGCCACCATCCTCCCCTGACCTCAAACCCATTGAGAACCTTTGGAGAATCCTCAAGATCTATGAGGGTGGGAGGCGGTTTGATTCAAAACAAAAAACTCACAAGTTCAATGGATGCAATTATTGTGAAGGTGATATCAAAGAAGGGGTCCTATGTTAAGATGTAACATGTAGCCCTGTTAGGATGTTTTCGATTGAAATAGTGATTTTGATTTCTTTAAATATGACCTCCTAATGTTTTCATTTTTTTTTTTAAAATAAATATTGTTATCATTAGGAGGTTCGTTCAATAAAATTCTAATTATGCCCTAATAGTTGATGACTAGTCATTTGCATTTACTAATTATGAAAATCGGAGAAAGATATCATTTGCGTAATAATTTGGAATGCAGTGTATGGGACAACAATCAAATTATGTGTAATAACATTATGGTAAGTGTTTTAGATCATATCTCAGCTGAATTCTGTCACTGTGTGATATTGTATCTTGCCAAAAAATTACTCAAATGAAGATCAGAATGGGTCTATTTTAAAATATAACCAAGTATTAAACATTTGATTTTTTTTTAAACTAATGACATTAAAATTTAGTTTATTAAAGTTTGAAGATTATTTTGCATTTTAAATCAACTACACCATTTTGCCATTTTGATCAAGTATTTGTATCTATTGTTAATGTTTTGAATTGTGAATTTTCCCCACTGGTTTGTTGCATATCCCATTTAGGTTAGCTACAAAAGACAATGTTAAGCCCTTTCTGCAGTTTTACCTAAATTAAATCACATAAATAAAAAAAGCATATAATACAGGAGCTACCAGTGAATAATTTTTTTTGAAGCACGTATTGGCATGTAAATTATTAAATTATAATTTATTTGCATCAAGCCAAAACCTGTCTCATGACTGCAGTGATTGTGTAATGGAATTAACAGCAAATGATTAGCCTATCAGGTTAGCTAGTGAAGAGACCAGGGGTTGTGAATCTTTGTGAAGATTTAGGTTGCTAGTTTGCCAACTAGGTAACTTTGCCAATTTTTTTTATGTTTGTTGTCCTAAATTCATCCAGTTGAGGAAGTAAATATAAAAAGTAATAGAACATATAGTGTATAACTTAGTACTTGGTTTTGTTCAAATATGGTTGAAAACTACCATGAGCTGTAGCTATATGTCTAGATTGATAGAAAGACTGAGAAGTTCTCATTTCTCAAGATGCCTTGGCTTGATTATTGTTTATTTGTAAAGTAAATTGCGGTGAGTCAATTATGTGATAGCACGAAGCGATAGAAGCTCAGAGTTCTTAGGAAACAAGTGATGAAAACAATTCCCGCACACACAGTATGTTGGCTAGCATCCTGATTTTTTTTTATTTTTAGAAATCTTTGTCACATGAATGTGCTGTTTATTGCCGTAAACATACTGTAAATGCTGTTAAAAATTCTTTTAAAAACTTACATATTTATATTTATATTATTTTTAAAGTACAGAGGTATACAGTAGTGATATAATGTAATGACGTGAATGTAAAATATAATGACAGTAATGACTGTAACATGTAAATTGATGTGAAAGTCTCCATCACTGAACAGAATTTAACCTCAACAAAGTGGACTCTATACCTATTAAAATAATTCCTGTTATACAGTTGTGCTCTTGATGTCAGAATACGTGTGTCATGATTCCTTCTCTGTCTATGCTTGCGTCGGGCGTGTGTGCATGGCATGGGGGCGAGCTGACGGTTAACCAAGTTCTTTTATTTAAACAAAACAAACAAAACCAGGTCCAAATCACTCCAACACAAACTAATCAACTTAAGACAAATGCTAGACGCCTGACAGGAGTTCAGTCAGGCTATTTATAACAAACAAACATAATCATCAAATTAACTTCCCTCGGTTCAGGTGAGCTTCTACGTCACCTGACCGAGGTGCAAACTGGGAAATGAAGTCTTAACAAAACTACAACTCAAAAACTAATCCAAAAACAAACGGCGTTCTGGCGCCACCTAGGGGTTAACCGTTACATCATCCCCCCCCCAAAAATGCTCATCCGGAGCATCACCGGAGGCCCCGGACACCCACCCCAATGTTCTACCTTTCGCCTCCTGACCAGGAGGCTGGGTGACGGGGCTGGAGGCGTGCTCGGCGGTTGCTGAGCTGGAGACGTGCTCGGCGGCTGCCGACGCGCTGGAGACGTGCTCGGCGGCTGCCGACGCGCTGGGGACGTGCTCGGCGGCTGCCGACGCGCTGGAGACATGCTCGGCGGCTGCCGACTCGCTGGAGACGTGCTCGGCGGCTGCCACGCTGGGGACGGCATTGAGTTAGACGGCGGCGGCGCTGGAGCTGGCTCTGAGCTCGACGGCGGCTCAGTGTCGTCCTCAAAGCCGGGAGGCGGCGGAAGAACGGGTGCGTGGGACAGCGGCTGCTGACACGCTAGCTCGCTGTCCTCAAAGCCGGAAGGCGGTGGCAGAACGGGTGCGTCGGTCAGCGGCTGCTGACACGCTAGCTCGCTGTCCTCAAAGCTGGAAGGCGGTGGCAGAACGGGTGCGTCGGTCAGCGGCTGCTGACACGCTAGCTCGCTGTCCTCAAAGCCGGGAGGCGGCGGAAGAACGGGTGCGTGGGACAGCGGCTGCTGACACGCTAGCTCGCTGTCCTCAAAGCCGGAAGGCGGTGGCAGAACGGGTGCATCGGTCAGCGGCTGCTGACACGCTAGCTCGCTGTCCTCAAAGCCGGAAGACGGCGGCAGCACGGGTGCGTCGGTCAGCGGCTGCTGACACGCTAGCTCGCTGTCCTCAAAGTCGGAAGGCGGCGGCAGAACGGGTGCGTCGGTCAGCGGCTGCTGACACGCTAGCTCGCTGTCCTCAAAGCCGGGAGGCGGCGGAAGAACGGGTGCGTGGGACAGCGGCTGCTGACACGCTAGCTCGCTGTCCTCAAAGCCGGAAGGCGGTGGCAGAACGGGTGCATCGGTCAGCGGCTGCTGACACGCTAGCTCGCTGTCCTCAAAGCCGGAAGACGGCGGCAGCACGGGTGCGTCGGTCAGCAGCTGCTGACACGCTAGCTCGCTGTCCTCAAAGCCGGAAGGCGGCGGCAGAACGGGTGCGTCGGTCAGCGGCTGCTGACACGCTAGCTCGCTGTCCTCAAAGCCGGAAGGCGGCGGCAGAACGGGTGCGTCGGTCAGCGGCTGCTGACACGCTAGCGCGCTGTCCTGGATGTCTGGAGGAGGCGGAAGGATGACGCTTTCCGGCAGCGGCTACGCGCCGATCCCAGGCAGTGGCGGAATGGGGAGCATGTCGTCCGGGTCCGAGAGAGGGAGGACCTCCGGGACTACAGCCTGGCTCTCCCGAACCTGGACGAGCAACTGTTGGAGCCGACCCCACCTGCTCCCGCAGGTCTCGGATGCGCTCCTCGTTGTCCTCCGCCCACTGCCTGTAGCACTCTCCCGTCTCTCCCTCGGCTGTCACACCCGTCCAGGGCGTGCGCCGGATGGCGAACCCGCTGCCTTTCCAGCCATGTCCTGCCATCCTCTCACTCTGCGTCACGTTCTCCTCCTCCATCTCCGCCCCCTCGGCGTACCTGGAATTTTCTCGGCCTTGCCAGAACTCCGTCTCGCCGTGCTCCTCACTGTCCTCCTGCAGCCCCTCCTGCTCCACCAGCAAGCTGTATTCCCAGCCGCGGTACATCTCTTCCTCGTCGTCCTCCAGCCCGCTGTAAATCCAGCCGCATTGCTTCTCTTCCTCGCTGTCCTGCAGCCATTCCGCCAGCTCGGGCGAGATCGTAACAGCGCCCCCCCAAAAATTGTTCAGGGGGAAATCCTCCGCCATGCCACTTGGTACAGTAGGTCTAGCATTCTGTCATGATTCCTTCTCTGTCTATGTTTGCGTCGGGCGTGTGTGCGTGGCATGACTGCGGAGGCGAGCTGACGGTTAACCAAGTTCTTTTATTTAAACAAAACATAAACAAAACCAGGTCCAAATCACTCCAACACAAACTAATCAACTTAAGACAAATGCTAGATGCCTGACTGGAGTTCAGTCAGGCTATTTATAACAAACAAACATAATCATCAAATTAACTTCCCTCGGTTCAGGTGAGCTTCTACGTCACCTGACCGAGGTGCAAACTGGGAAATGAAGTCTTAACAAAACTACAACTCAAAAACTAATCCAAAAACAAACGGCGTTCTGGCGCCACCTAGGGGTTAACCGTTACAACGTGTTGAAATTTTTTTTTATGGTTCCAATTATCTGTATTTTATGTGAATATAGATTTTGATTTTTGTTTATTAATTAGTTTTATTAATTATTAATTATTAATTAATTAATTATTAATTTGTTTATTAATTAGTTTTGGTGCAGGTGTCATTTACCCCACCCGCTGTCTTTATTGAAGGCCATCAGTCAACCAGTAGACTTTAAACCAGAAAAACACACTAAGATTTTAATCGGAATTTTATCACACTGCCAGAACTTGCCGAACTCTGTGTTTAAATATGCAGTATCATGTTCTAACATCAATGATCTCAATTCACCATCATGTGATCTTTGTCACAACTTCAAAAAATGTGGGGGTATAAGAACCTACACTGTAATTGTAGATTATTTTTTAAATCATCCATTGAAAATTACACTCGTTGAAAAGTACTGATTCACTTGAATGATTCCCTGAATATTCTGTAATAACTCTCGCTATGATGAAGCAATCGATACCAAAGAAGAAGAAAAACGCTATATACCTTGACATATGTGCAATCGATTGCATGACATGTGATATTGGAAGTGATCTCTGTTTTCTGTCAGTCAAATTTCGACCCATGTTTTTTTTTGTATCGGCTTGGATCTCGTGGAGGGATAGCATCACGTTGGATGTTTTCTTTCATTATGGGACAACCTACACTATTCAAAGCTCCACCTACTGAGGAGCACATTGTCTGTTGTTTAATTCAGAGTTCTTTGTCCTAGCGAGAGTTGTTATAAAATATTCAGGGCTTCTTTTGAGTGAATCACCCCGTAGCATAAAAACCAAAAATGTATGTACTGTAAGTCAAACAAAGTGCTAGTTTTAAATGTACTCAAGTATTAAAAAATTTTAAGTACATGTTTTTTCAATTACAAAATTAAGTCAGTCACAATTTTAAATCTTAAATCATAAGTCTTACCACTGGTTACCACTTAGCCACTGTGCTGTTTTAAAATAAGTAAAATGTTAGGAGTAAAAAGTCATTACTATCATTAAAAGTCTGCAGGGTAGTGTAGTTTGTATCAATATTGTACTAGAGACACGAAGGAAACAAGCTGCAGGACCAGGTTTAAAAAAAAAAGTGCTTTTAGGAAGATGGTGTTAGACTTTTGGCAAGCATCAGTTTTTAAAGGTAACATGGTTGACTGTAAGAAAGCAAGTGGAAGAAATGCAGCAGGTGTGGGGGAATTTGGGTAATTTGAAAAAAAAATTGCATCAGTTAAAGGGGTCTGATAATATTCAGAGGAAGACCTGCCAGGGAAAAGTTGCATTAGCTCAATCTTGTCACAACAAAGAACTTAGCAAGCATCTGAGCAGGTGGCTGATGAGAGAAAAAGCCTGCGTTCCTGAGGTTACAATGTGACATCTACCTCAAGGCTGCACACACTGGCAAACAAATTGATTCTGGAATTCTCCAGGAAGATCTCAACATTTTGGTATGCAGATGCATCTCACAGGATATATTGCACAGCATCTCAAACTTACTGGAAATTTGTTTCAATTGATGAGACACCATGTATAATGAAATATTTTCCAGACATTCTGAGAACCTTGCAGAAATACAGTATGGCTGAGCACCAGGAGCAGAAAAGAGAGGATGTGTTGTGTTTCATTAGCATAGAAGCATTTTTGAAAATCTACATGAGAATTATGCTTCACAGAGAGATTTAGGTAAAATAGAAGAGGGCCAAGCACTGATCCATGTAGGACGCCAGTGGCATGTGTGCACAGGGCAGATCTGGATATAATTCTTTCTAACAGGTAAATTGCAATAGATGTTCTTCAGCACTTCAACCCAAACTTATATTCTTAAGGTAATGTACTCCCAAAATGTCTGATAAAACTCAGGGGAGCACTGGCCATTATTAATAAGCAGCAAGTCGTGCACCTACGTGAGTGTTGCCTCTTCCTCTGTTGCCATTATGTTTAGAGAAAGTCAAGGATTTTTATTTTATTTTGGGGGTCACCACACTTGATCATTAGATCCACAGATTTCTTGGGACCAGCACTGAATGCAGCATGAATGGTGCATAAAGTTAAAGGCCTTACCCAAGGACGCAACATTGGCAACTTAGGGAGGTTAAAATAATTTTAATTAATGTTGCAATTTGCTTATGGGACAGCTATGTCACTTACTTTTAACGTAATGGACTGTCATTAGAAACGGTGCCAGTGCTTTCTGCTGTCTGTAAGGGATAAACAACAAATCCTGTTTCAACAGCTATTGACCTAAAATATCAGTTCAGAAAGGCAAGCTGGTGTACCTCAAGACCTTCCTTCAGGGCAGAACATGACACTGGGTCTGATGCCAATGGATGTTCAAAAACGTCTATGAGATGAGAAAAAAAAATGTACCTTCCAGAAATTGTTTCAGAAAACGTCTTTAATAAATTGATCCTTAGATTTGACACAAATTGTTGTCACACAAAGCAGAAAGACATCAAATCTCTTGTTAAGGCAAGCTGCGGTCTGAAGAGGAATTCTATAGAACTGTGTTTTTTTTGTGGGTAGCACACAATTAGCGGACAGGCTTCAACATGAAAGTCTCTTAATTTTACAGGTTAAACAAAAAAAACAAACATAAAAACAAAACATAATTCTCATTTGGGAAAGTTGACACAGCAGTTATAGACAGAACTGTAACGATCACATAGTCCATCACATTATACCGTATTTTGGAGTCTGTAAAGACTATTCAGTGCCTGTCGATAGAGATATCTATTCAGCCGAATGTAAGATGTTGTCTCAATGTTGTCTTTCATATCCTGACAGTAACATTGTTATTTCTTATATATATACACATTATTTTTTAATACCCACTGCACCTTCTGTACGTAAGAACCCATAACCTTATTTATTGCAGACTAACAGAAGTACTTGTTGTTGACGGGGTTAAGATTTTTAGAAATAGTTAAGAGGTTAAAGCTAAAAGCTAAGCTGTAATCAATTATATTATTTCAGGTTGAAGCCCACGTACAGTACATGTCTGCCTGTCTTTCCATACAGTAGAACTCTCTGCTTACCTATTAATACATTCATTCATTTTCTATACCGCTTAATCCTGTGTTCAGGGTCGCGGGGGACCTGGAGCCTATCCCAGGAGACTTCGGGCACTAGGCGGGGTACACCCTGGACAGGGTGCCAATCCATCGCAGGGCACACACACATACACACACTCACACACCCAATCACACACTACGGGCAATTTAGGAACGCCAATTAGCCTAACCTGCATATCTTTGGACTGTGGGAGGAAACCGGATTACCTGGAGGAAACCCACCAAGCATGGGGAGAACATGCAAACTCTATGCACACAGAGACGGGAATCGAGCCTGGCCGGGGAATCGAACCCAGACCCTGGAGGTGCAAGGCGACAGTGCTAACCACTACACCACCGCGCCGCCCCTATTAATACAAAGAAATAAAGTTTTCTCAGGGTGAGTATTTTATGGCTTGTTTATACTAAGTTGTACTTTTTTCATCATCAGCCAAATACACTCTCTGTTTAAAGTACTATAATAAAAGTATATAATTACATCCAGCACATAACTGTTCATAACACCACTTTTACCCGAAATTTAACACAACTTTGTGTTTCATGATGATTTAGGGGCCTAGATGCCTTTCGGTAGTTTTGGTGTCTTCCGCATACTCAGTGTATTTACGGAAAACAATCGTGTTGATTGGCTCCGTTGAGTGACACATAAAGCAACGCCGACCTCGAGGGAAAAAGTGGTATATTTGTCCAAAAAAGCGCTGGATGGTGTGATGTAATATGTCACATAACTGATTACAACCTTACTTTTACTTAACATTTTGATTGAATTTTTGATGCAGATTCAATTTATGCAAACATGCATTTCATTAGCTTTGTACAGTACATTTGAATGTAATGTAATGTAATGTAATCTTTTCAATTTATGTTTCCCAGTTATGCTTTTTCTCTGCCGTTAATTAGTTATTCTTTTTATATATACATACAGTAAGTACATGCCCTTGGCTGTACTTACTGTATACATAATTATATAGCTAATACGAACTCAGGATTATAGCCTGCATCACAACATAATACAGTATAAAAGAAAATTGCAACATGTAGACACAAAGAGCAAGTAAAAAGACATGAGTGTAAGTGTAACAATTTAATCATCTCTCTTTGATTAGCTGACAATAATAAAACTGTCAGAATTGTGAATGTTTTGTGTTATTTCTTATACTGTACATGTGACTTGCTTAGTCACATTCTTGTTAGGATCACATTCTTTACATAGTGGAAACACCTACAGTAAAAGGAGCAAAAAAAAATATGAAACAGTAGGTGCTTATAATAATTTTTTTCTTTTAGAGACATATGCAGGAATGAATGCTGCAGAACAATGAGAACATACTTTTGCACTTAATCACATGGAAACCCTCTGTGAGATAACTAGAAATTTCATAAAATTTAGTCCAGGTCCAGTTGGTGGTACTGGTGTACTAACTCACAGCTCCTGGATCGAAGGATCAATCCTGAACTCAGGTTACAGTCTTTGTGTTTTTTTTTTTTAATCTTCTTCTAGTGAGCTAATGGCTTGACCTTCAGGTTCTTCATGTTTCTTTCATTATATAAAAAACATGCCAGGAAGATAATTTACCCTTAATGTGTCTTGGTGGCCTGAGATCTACTGGCTCAAGCCCAGTTTATCTAGACTTTAGAACTCCAGAACCAGCGCAACCCTGATCAGGGTAAAGTAACTGATCATTGGAGTCTTTCATCTTACATGTAGTGTTTAGTTTTTTGTTTGTCTTAGATTTCTATTTCTAAACATGGATGATGAACTGTCTAATTAAAGCCATGTCTTCAACATATAGTACATCCTCTGATTCTCTGCCAGTGATCTCATCATTCCTTGTATCAGACAACTGATAGGAGGCTGGAGACAATCTTGATTGTCTTTTTACCTTCCCTATATCTACATATACAGATGTCACCATTAAAAACGCACATTTCGAGAAAAGGGATACCGCGACTTGTCGCGGCTGCGCATGGCAAGCTGTGAACATGCCCTTCATTACCGGGGGCAGTCTTGTTTCAGTCTGAAGTATTGTGTGTCTACTGAAGCCAAAAATGTGTTGTGTCTCTTAGGCGCCCATTGACATCAAGCGACAGAGCTCATAAACGTGTCGCGCTCAAACTGTAAATACTGAAAACTGTATTTATTCTTCATTTTCTTCTCTCCTTCAATGATGATACTTCTTTAACTGCACTTTCTCCATTCAGTATTATTATTATTAGTAGTAGTAGTGCTCCGAATTTATTATTATTGCTATTAGTCTTATTATTATTGTAACGCACCCGCGCATGTGTGCGAAACGACGAAGTACAACTAATAATACAAAAATGTATGATGTGTTAGCCTAAAACAATATTGTTTTATTGTGTTTATGCGCTTTAAATATACACTAAACAATAAACACTGACTTGTGCAAAGTGAAAGTGAGTTGCACGTGCGGCTTTTTGATCAAAAGGCTGATTAACGCGTGCGCAGATATGAGCAGATTTATCGATAAACCTACAGACATGAAATGAAACAAACACAAAAATATATGCTACTCGCTGAATACAACGTGACAGCACGCAGAATCCCTGGGCTTTGACTGCGCTTTGTCCATTCATTAGTACCGTAGTACACAAAAAAATGCTGGGTTTCACATTGTTGGAAAAAGATAAATGGAAAAAGATATTTATACATTTGTGTTTAATTAAATTCTTAACATTTTAATGGGTAGTGTTTGTTGCAGACATTCACACTATTTTTGGGGAAGAGCTTGGCTTGTACAGGCTACTTTACACTGATCAGCAGTCGTCGCCCCGCCGTAACCAGCAGATCAAAGGAGCAGTTATAGGCTTCTGAGTTTGGAGGCCAGGGTTGGTGGGTTGGAAGCACGTTGAAGGAGAAGATAACGTCACAAACACACATACAAACTCTCCGTGCACACACACAGACAAACTCTCCGTGCACACACACACAATCTCTCACAGACCGTGGATAGAACTGAACAACAGGTCTTCACTTTGTAATACACCTGGCCATTAATAAAAATGAATATTTTGGACTAAAAAGATGCTTTAAAATTCATCTAAAATTAATTTATTGCCGTGTATAAAGCTGCGGCTCGCACTTTCACTTAACAAATGGCAGCGTTTTGATCAAAAGGATGATAAACGCGTGTGATTTATCAATAAAAATGCAGACATAAACCCCCTGGTTGAATGAGCCCTAATTCCTAGAGGTGAAGTGAGCCCACGCGCCTCATAGGAGAGGGCAACAGCATCTCTCACCCAGTGTGACAAGGTCTGTGTAGTGGTGGCCGCCCACCGGTTGCGGCCCCCATAGCATACAAAAAGCTGCTCTGACTTACACCACTGGCTGGTGCGGTGGACGTAAATCTGGAGAGCATGTACTGGACACAGTAAGTGAACTCTCTCCTGCTCCAGAGCTGTAAAAGGCAGAGGACAAAAAGCTTCAAGAACAACAGGGTGCATGGTTGAGAATGGAACTTTCGGAAGATAGTTCGGGTGAGGATGCAAAATGGCCTTGACTAGCCCAGGGGCAAAGTCTAGGCAGGATGGTGAGACTGACAAGGCGTGCAGATCTCCAATTCTCTTCAGAGAGGTATGGGCCATCAGAAAAACCATATTAAGGGTCAGAAACCTGACAGGCGCTGACTCTAGTAGTTCGAAAGGGGTATCAATTAGACCTTCAAGCACGATAGATGAATCCCACGAAGGGACAGTGGCTCTAGTGGTGGCCTCAACCGTTTAGCTCCACGAATGAAACGGGCAACTAAAGGATGCTTTCCCATGGAAACCCCATCAATCAGAACGTGGCAGGCTGAAATAGTGTGAAATAGTGTGTATGTTCTGAGAGTAATAGGGCACAAGCCCAAGGACAACTTTTCCTGCAGAAACTCCAGCACTGAAACAATTTGGCAGTGGACTTGGTCTACATGTTTTGTCATGCACCAACTTTCAAATACATTCCATTTATACTGGTAAGCTTCGCCTCCGAAAGCGAAACTCAGGAACGTCCTGTGTTTTGGCAATATTTCTATATGAAAGTATGTGTCTTTCAGATCGATTGTCACAAATCAATCGCTTGGTAGTATTTGAGAACAATCACTTTGACAGTCAAAATTTTTAAGCTGTATTTATTTATTTTTAGATAGCGGTTCAGCCCACGAAAATAAAAAAATTGGTCGCAGCCCCCCGTTCCTCTTGGGAACCAAGAAATACCGACTGTAGTAGCCTGACTCTCTGTCTGGTAGGGGAACATGTTCTATGGCCCCTTTCCCAGCAAATTCTGTCAGCAGATGCGCCCTTTCCGGTTTCATGGAAGTGGAGACCACGCCGATGAAACGCGGAGGGTGGTGTGAGAACTGAATCCTGTAGCTTCTCCTTACAGTGCTTAGTACCCAAGGAGATATACTTGGCAGTAGCTTCCACGCTTCTCAGAAAGGGGCAAAAGTCTCGGCGGCTTGATTAAACGGGGGGGGGCGGGGGGATGTTAGATGTTCGGCATCCTGAAACATGGCAGGAAAAAAAATGAAGGACTAACACTTTATTGGAGACCAGTGTTGCCCGAAACACCAGTGGTGGTGGAGCATGAACACCGACCTCCTGGGGGTGCCAGGGAGAACACTTCATTCTCGAAAGGAATTCTACGTGCCTCTCCCCATTGGGGGACCACCCCCATGGTCCTGGGCACATGAGCCTCAGGACATTTTTGTGAAGAAGACAGTATGCCAGTCCGACCTCTTTGAGGTGGATTGCGAAGCGCGGCGTAGCGCACTCCAATCTTTATGAGGGGTCCCCGGCTCAAAAACACTCTCCTTGTGTTTCACGCCTTGCAAGAGTCAGACCCGGTCGAGACTGGGTGGCCGACAGTCCCGACTCTGGAGCACGGCGGGGAAGGAATTTCCTGAAGTCTTGTCCATATAACTTCGCCTCATGAACCTAGTGGCGACCGAGTTAACAATGTCGCCAAACAGGCCGGAAGGCGAGTGTTACGGGTTCGGGGTGTGGACTTAGGAAGATGCATAGTGGCAGGGGTAAATGCTGAGGAAGGAGTCTTTACTTACAGAAGCAGAACATAAACAGAGACACACGGGAACTAAGGAACTGAAACATGGGAACTATGAGAAACCAAAAGCATGGGGTAACTAAACGTCAACAAGAAGCTAAACTAAACCGATAGCTAAACATACCAAGAGCTATCCTAACATAAATCTGAGCATCGCATAGAACAAAACATAACTAGAACTAACATCACAGGCTAGGAGCTAACAAAACAGGATAGAAGCTAACATAACATGAATATCACAGACCAGGAGACATGGAGCATTGCATGACACAGAAACATACCAAGGATAACTCACATGCATATGAAATTGAGTAACAACCAATTCTTTTTTAATATGATCCCAATATGGTCCCATCCTTTGCAGCTATAACAGCTTTACTGTATCTCTTCTGGGAAGGCTTTCCACAAGGTTTAGTAGTGAGTTTATCAAAGTTTTTGACCATTCTTCGAGAAGCGCATTTATTCATCTCTAATTCATCCTAAAGATATTCTATCAGGTTGAGGTCAGGGCTGTCAAATACTTCAACACCAAACTCGCTCATGCATTTCTTTGTGGACCTTGCTTTGTGCATTGGTGTGCAGTCATGTTGGATCAGGAAGGGGGCCACAAACTTAGTAGCAAGAAATTCTCCAAAATGTCTTGGTAAGCTAAAGCATTAAAAGTTCCTTTCACTGGAACTAAGGGGACAAGCCCAACTCCTGAAAAACAGTCCCACACCATAATGTCCCGTACACCAAACTTTAAGGCAGCCAGACAAGTACCGGTTTGCAGGAAACTCCCAAACCCAGACTCATCCATCAGAATGCCAGACAGAGAAGCGTGAATCGTCACTCCAGGGAACACGTCTTTACCGCTCTTGGGTTCAATGGTGGCACCCTTTATCAGACCACACCATCTAATGCTTTGACTTTGTAGAATGTTGGCGACCTTTTTTCACTATGCGTCATTGCATCTGCTGACCCCACCCTGTGATTTTATGTGGCCTACCTCTTCATGGTGAGTTGCTGTCATTCCTAATCACTTCCATTTTCTTATAATACCACTAACAGTACTGTGAAATATTTAGTAGCGAGAAAAAAGCTACAGAAAGCGACCAATTCTTTCACAAATGCTTGTAGATGTGTTCTGCATGCCTAAATGAAATCAAGATGGCGCCGGTGAGGTCGGCTGCCGTCACGACTGCTCCGACCCACTTTTCTTTGTTTTTGTTTTTTAAGTTAGTTTCCAGCGTTTTAAAATCGGCAAAATCACCACCATTGAGTACATTAGGTATGATAGAGACACTCTTGTTTCTATTGGTATACAAAGTACTCACAATTCGACGTTTTTAACTCTGGATCTGAGCTGGCCGAGTGAGATCTTGAGGGAGAACAAAGGACGCGACGCGAAGCGGCGGCCTCGAGGGAAACGAGCCGGCGTCAGGAACAGGCTGAGAGCCCGTGCACACCGCACACCTCTGTCTAGCATCCTGCTCGAGTCACTGGAGAACAAACTCAATGACCTCAGGGCCAGGATAAAGGTCCAGAGAGACATTCGGGACTGCAATCTCCTCTGCTTCAC
This sequence comes from Channallabes apus, assembly GCA_030522415.1. NCBI lineage: Eukaryota > Metazoa > Chordata > Actinopteri > Siluriformes > Clariidae > Channallabes > Channallabes apus. Next base: position 40,637,658 of record CM060113.1, read on the forward strand.
CGAGACATGGCTGAACCCAGCGGTGCCGGAACACGCCATCCAGCCGGCCGAGTTCTTCCCGGTTCACCGCCTGGACGGGACGCGGGACTCAGGGAAGTCAAGGGGAGGCGGCGTGTGTTTAATGGTGAACAACAGCTGGTGCAACAGCGCGAGCGTTGTTCCTTTTCCACGCTCCTGCACACCAAACCTGGAACTACTGTCCATCATGTGTCGTCCTTTTTATCTACCTTGAGAGTTCACATCGATCATCATCAGTGCCGTTTATATTCTACCACAACGGACACGGACACTGCCTTATGCGAGCTGCACGAGACACTCACATTGCACCAGATACAGCACCGGGACGCTGCGCTCATTGTGGCGGGGGACTTTAATAGTGCCAACCTCAAACGCGCAGCGCCGAACTTTTACCAGCATATCACCTGCCCCACCAGAGGCGAAAGGACACGAGATCACTGCTACACGACAGTCAAGGACGGCAACAAGGCGCAATCTCGTCACATAGTACTGACCCACATATGGTTTTTACACACACACTGGATATTCTGGACATTCGTTTACACTAGTGGCCACTGCACAACTACACTTCGTGGTCATCAAATCAGTCTCACAAGTCACTTTTAATAAATCACTTTAAGCACATTTGCACTGCACAGGACACTTTAAATATGTGGACTGCACAACCCTGGACATTACCATTCATTTATTACCATTTATTCTAAATCCATTCCACACAAAAATTACATAAATATACACCTACTTGTACAGCTGCTCTTATTGTTCTATATTTCTTCATATATTCTTCATATATTTTCTATATTGTGTATTGTTGTACAGTTATTTTATTTTAACTTTAATTTTTATATTTAATCTTATTCTTCCTAGTTAAATTTACCCTTTATTTTATTTTTCATATTTATTTCCTATTCCTATTCATAGTCTTTTATTTTAAGGTCACGAGCAGTTGTCTAAGCATTTCACTGCATATCGTACTGTGTATGACTGTGTATGTGACAAATTAAATTTGAATTTGAATAAAAATAAATGAAAATGCTTGATTTTATACACCTGTACCATGGGTTAGTGAATGTTTTGGGTAATATAGTTTATATTTAATGCAAACTTAATTATATTCTTGTTTGTCCAAGGTTGTATATGTTGTGTATTAAGACAACATTAGCATGCTGCTTATACTGCTCTGACCTACACCTGTGTAACCTGCAATATGAAAAGTTTGACAGCAAAATGAGATTTTTGCAGAATTTAGATTTTTATTTTTTTTGGCTAGTGATAGAAAGTGATTTGTGCATGTTTTCTTTGGGGTCTCAAGGGTGATTAAAGACCACATTTGCCAAAATGTTTTCAAACATGTAATTTTGTGTGATTTTTCAAAACACTATAATTCCACCTTACATAGTTTTGACACAGTCGATAAATCAGCCTACAGTTGTGTTTCTGGTGATTTTATCATGCAATTTAGTATCATAATATGTTGGATGAGTTTAATATACAATATAAAAAAAAAAAAAGCTCATGCTTTGACTGAGAGAGTCACACAGAAAGGAGTAGAATCAAAATAGTTCAAAAATATTGCGATCAAAACCTTTTTAATGATAAAGATTGTTAAAGATCATCAGAAAGCAGATTTTTTTTTTCTGTTTAGAGAATCAGCAGCTTCAGTAATTTATGTAATCTTCAGCAACAGTTCTGTACATAAATCATCTGTGCAGGTTTTAAGTTGTGTAAAATTATTCCGCTGCTTCTCTAAAGTGCTTACACTACAGTATCTCATCTACAGTAGTTTTGTTAAGTATTTAACATGGTTTGAACAACATCCAGATCACATGATATTCTGTTTCACAGAATGTATCGCAGACATTAAGCAATGCATTCCTGTCAATTATTACTGTCATTTATAGCATTCTCCAAAAATCCTTTAAACCCATTCAAACCACTCGGGGCAGCTCTTGTGTTTTTGAGATTCTAGTGGCTACATGTCATGCTTTGCTTAAAACTTGGAAGTTTAAAGCATTTAAAATGAGGTTTTATTGGTATTCAAAATAAAAGTTTGTAAAGGTATTCAAATTAAACCATGACCCTGGCCACAACACATTGCTTAGTGTAAATGATTGAAGAAATACAATGATGAGTTATAATATGAACACCACTGCCAAGTAAATTGAATAGTGTCGATTGTCAAATAAATACCAGTAAACTGGTAACACAATGATAGAAACTTTCTCAGAAATAATCTTGGGAATTTAATAATTTGGGGAATAGTTGCTTATATCTTATCCTATAGACACCCAATGCCCATGAGGATGAAACGCCAGCTCACCTGGTTCAATCCCACAGAAAAGCAGATGCCATAATGCCAAGACTGTTGACCCGACCGTCAAACCCCCCATATCCCAATCTGATCACGTACCCATGTGATGTACCAGACAAGCAAGCCTGCCCCACCCCGCAACCCACAGCACCCAAAGCATCCATTGTTAATGGCTCAACGTCAGACACCACAGCACACCCATGAGGTCCAGTGATTCTCATCCCATAATCCTGTGATACATTTACACTGGCGTCACAAGAGGAACCTAAAACCTAGGTGGTTTTGATGTTAATAGTTTTAAAGTCATCAATGTACTGTATATCAGCGCCCCTGTGAGAACAAAAAACTATTAGAATTGAAAAACATTCATGTTTGGACAGACCACATTAAAATTAAGGTACTTACAAAAGTTTACACAAGCCTCCTGAAACGTTTACTGAAATCTATTTAGTCTTGTTTATTTATGTGGTATTGCTTTTGGATCCTTGCCTGTCTACCATGCCATCTGGAGCCGTGCCATCTGTCTGTAGGCTCTGTGCTTGTACCTCAGTCTGGCCAAGACACAGTTCTGGAAAATGGTAATGCGAAGGCGATCCTGATAGCATGTAATTGTTTGCAACTGAATTTTTCGTTGTATTACATATCAACATTTTAGTTACTTCAAATGATAAAAAAAATAAATAACGTTCCCTTTGAAATTAGAATAAGATGTTCCTGGGAAAAAGAAGGTCTAAGATAAACTACTCAACTGTTTATAACTGTTACTATGCTATTAGTTCTACGTAGCATGGACCAAAAGTTACAATTCCCCTTTTTAGACTAAAACCAGACGACACGGTTCCTGAGAAGCTTGTCTTCAGAGGCTTCATCAAAATCTTGGTGTGTGTCAACATACTTGCCCAATAAATCTGATTTTGTTTCTGATTCTGATGAAGAACATCTGACCTTTTGTACAAAACAGTGAACATGGATAGTTTCACAAACTTGCTTACATTAAACTGAGACTTTTGTAGTAATGTGACGGAATCTTGACTATAAAAAGTTCTATGTATGTATGTAAGTTCTATGACTTTTAATCCCCACATTGCTGTATTCTCTCAACTTTGTTGTTTTCGTATTTCTTATTCTTGTTTTTGTATTGACTCTAAATAGTCAACCAGGATTGAGATTGTCCCAATTTACAGAGAAACTTGGTTTTTTTTTCACCCCAGAATACCAAGTTTGACAAGCTTTCTCATCTTCCTTTGTTGCTTCATCCTTCCCCGCTCCAGGCTTAATAAATCCACAGTAGAGAGAACAATGTGTTGAGTGATTTAAAGACTGATGCACAGATCTTTCAAAGGTTTGGAATTTGTAAAAACAGATCGCCATTAGCAAGCTTAAGCAGAAACATGGATTGGTCAGGGAAGTGCCGACTGGATCACATCACATCACACCCTGTGACTTTTTACTTTGGGTAGACACTTGATTGATGATCTGAAGGCAAAAATAAAGGTGAAAATGTCTTGCATTGATGTGGATACAGTATGATGCAGTGTGCATCGCAGCATTGGGTACAACAGCTGGATATTGTAGGTACTACCACAATGTCTTCAATCTGCAACTGTAGGGCATTTAATTTCAGGATTTGGAGTCAATTAAACAATCAGACTTAACCCCAGCAACCTTTGGCTTGGTCTGCTTTACATCAAACCCAGCAGATATACAGTTTATACTGTACGTGTTGATTTAAATCATTGCTGTAGCCCTGTGAGTCTGAAGCGAAACCTAGATGTGAAAATCCTCAGCACTTTAGCCTGTTTAAATATTATTTTTAATAAACCCAGATGCGCTGAGTGTTTTGGCTCACAGTAAGGGCACAGAAAGGGCACAGCTTAAAACCAGACCTCAAAAAATGTTTCCCTATAAAGCAGATTCCATATGAAACATGCCTTGGTGAGTATCATTCCTTTTTATTTACGTCTGGAAATATGTATGGAATGTATGACAAGAAACCAAGCAAGATTTCTCCACCTTTCAGCCACAGGCCTAATTATTTAAAGTGATTACAGGTAATATTTCTAAATGCTTTAATGTATTTTTTTAATTATATACTATAAAACTGGTTTATGTACACTTAATCTTTTCCTTTGGGTCTGAAGAAAACACTAAACATTTGGTGCATATTTGTGTTTCCTGAATTCATCAAGGGTCAGTAATACATACAAGATCAAAAACAGACACACATCACACCTAATATTTGTCAGAATATGGGCCGAAATGGTATTGTTTCATTTATTTTATTTATTGGCTTTCTGGCAGAGACCTGACTTTTAAGCACAGTCCACAAATTCTCAATGGAGTTCAGGCTACAAAAGCTCAAAGTTAGTCTACTTTATCCATTTCACAACCAGCCTTGATGTATTTTCGAGGTTATGGTTCTGTTACTGTACATTCAATTATTCCAAGTTTCAATCATCTTGCTAATGATTTGAGGTTCTGCTGAAGAATTTCTGAAAAGGCCATCCTCCTCCTTCTCGCTTATTATAGCATTCACACGCAGCAGTCCATGTTGATGGAAAACAGTCTTAAGTGTAAACAGTGACACCCAGCAGCTTTTACAGTAGTTCATGGCAGGCCTGAGTCTTGGTGGTTCCTGGGATGTTCCTTACTGTTGGGACAAATTTCCTCTCAGTTTGGATCTTCTTCCAAAGTGGATTTACCGCCTAACAACATCGTGTGAACAAATTTTGGAATCTGCAGATGTTTAGAAAAGAGAGATTCCTGACATGTGTAAATTTATTATATTTCTCAGATCTGCACCGAGCTTCTTGGACTCCTTGGGCAAATTTAAAGCCATTTAAGTAAATTCAGCACTAATTAATTAATAATCTAAGTGGGCATAATAGTTTTGATGCTCTAGAGAATCATTTTGATACCCAACTTGATACAATAAATTAAATGCTGTGAATTGTAATAATGTATTTATAATAGTTTTGCCCAACAAAAAGACCAGTTAAAAAAATCTTTAAAAAGCTAATATTGCCATGACTTTCAGTTTTTTTTTGTATTCCTCTTCCTTACAAACTTTGGCGTGTAACTAGTCCCATTTGTACCATTTGTCGTAGACCCATGAAAAAGGTGTCAAATTGTGCGGCTTAAGGGGTGGAAGGGGGCAATTTACCGCCCAAAAACTCCCATAGACTTAACATTGAGACCAACTTTGTGTCATGTTCCTTCCGGTGTCTGTGTGTGCGTGGCATGACTGCAGAGGCGAGCTGACGGTTTAGTAAGGGCTTTTATTTAAATAAAAAGAACATAACACAAACACGAACCTATAACTGCAACAAAAGCTAGACGCCTGACTGAAGTTCAGAGGTGCCAACTGGGAACTGAAGTACAACTATAAACAAAAACTACAAACCAAAAACAAACGGGCGTTCTGGCGCCATCTAGGGGTTAACCCTTACATAACCCCCCCCCCCCTTTAAAAATGCTCCTACGGAGCATTCACGGTGGCCCTGGACACCCACCCCAATGTCCCACCTTTTCCTTCCTGTCCTTGAGGCTGGGTGATGGAGCTGGCCTTGGGCCCGTGATTGCCGTGATCTCGGTGCCTGGCTGAGGAGCTGGCACTGGGCTCGACGGCTGCAGCGCCGGAGAGGTGCTTGGCAACTGTAGCGCTGGAGAGTTGCTCGGCGGCTGCAGACGAGCTGGCACGCTGTCATCAGAGCCTGGAGGAGGCGGAAGGATGACGCTCTCCAGATCGCACGGCAGCTGCATCGCTGGAGAGGTGCTCGACGACTGCAGACGAGCTGGCGCGTAGTCCTCCACACTGAGCAGAGGTGGCGGGGGTGGAGGAAATGCGTCCGCCACACTGCCCAGCCACTACTGGTAATCCTCTGCGACGAGCACCGGCGCGGGAGGTGGAGGAAACGCGTCCGCGTCGCTCTCACTGCTCAGCGGCGGCGCGTAATCCTCCACGACGAGTTCAGGCCGTGGCGGGGGGAGGAGCGCTACGTCCAGATCCGAGAGAGGGAGAACTTCCGGGACCACAGCATGGCTCTCCCGAACCTGGATGAGCAACTGCTGGAGCTGAAGCACCTGCTCCTGCAGGTCTTGAATGCGCTCCTCGTTCTGTCTCGTTGAAGTTCAGTCAGGCTATTTATAATAAACTAAACATAATCAAACACAGTTATCTTCCCTCGGTTCAGGTGAGCTTTTACGTCACCTGACCGAGGTGCCAACTGGGAACTGAAGTACAACTATAAACAAAAACTACAAACCAAAAACAAACGGGCGTTCTGGTGCCATCTAGGGGTTAACCCTTACACTTTGACAGTATCTAGCAAGAATTTTGTAGAACTAAAAAATTTACCACATTTAAAGAGGGTTGAAAGCTGGATACCGCGCAAGAGGTTATAAGTTGTACACCTGGGGACCAAGAGCTGCCCAAATTTGTCCCATTGACATATTATGGTGATGGTACTCTCAATTCATTTCAATTTTATTTATATAGTGCTTTTAACAATAGTTGTACTCTCCACTGAGAGAGGAAGTGCACTCAGTTGCATTCCCCTCTATGGGAACTTTCATAGGAACTTTGAAACTGAACCTACAATAACTGTGGATCTTATTGTCATAAAGACATGGGGGTGGGCTCATTTTACTCAGGCAACCAGTCGGTCTCTCAGGATCATTGTGAAGCTGTCAAGCCATACCCTAGCAACCACTTTATAGATCATTATAAAAAGCCCAGAGGCCAGAATTTTGCCACTGAAAGCACCACTCACATTTTCTTCGAAAAAAGGTACAGATTTAGTTCTTTTTTGTTATTTCCTCTTTCCTGTGCACTTTTCAGGACTTGAGCAGTTCGGTCAAACATCCTCTAAGCCCATCTATAATGATAACGGATTAAGTATAAATAGGCCTAAATGGCAAGAAAATGTGTCTGCAGCTTTTAAGATTGTTCAACCAGCAGGTGACTGAGTTTCCTTTGAATTCCTGAATTAAACAAACTGTTTTTATATCTGACAGGTGAAACAAATTAGGTCTCACATGGTTACCATATGGACAACAAAGCTCAGCTTAGTGGACTGGATCCAGTACACTGCCTGCTTCCCACTGTACTAACTTTCTGTCTTATTTCCCACTTTTCTTTTCAGACTGTTGGACAACAGCAAGTCATCACCTTGGGTGAAATGTCTCTGGGGACCTTACAGTATGTTACATTTCTGGCCCTAGATTTTCCAAGAGTCTGGTGCTAGATCTCTCCCTTGTTCTACTGTCTCTCCATTGTTGGAGTGACCTAGAACAGATAAATCCATGTTTTCTTCTCAACTAATGTTGCAGCATTCTGTGATGTTGCAACTACAAGGTCTTCAGCAACCTTGTAATTTTTATACTGCACAGTATAAAACCTATTGCATAATGCAGACAGAAAGCTAGCTGTCTGATCTTCTAACAAGGTCTAACCAGAGACTGACCTACTGGTTAATGGTTCTCATCATCTTAGGCTTGATATGGCTCTCTGGACAGACCTTAACATGACATGGATTACATCTTTCACATCCTTTCACAAGCTCTACTGTACTCGCTTTATATCATCATGCACCTTCACCTACAGGGTCGATGATTTTACTTCTTCAACTCATCTTAATATAGTTCTAGTTTTAAACAAATGATAACCAGGTGATTCTCAGAAACATAATGCTAGTAATGGAAGTATGGGACCCTGTTAGTATTCTCACGGGGGACTTCGGATCCAGCTGCAACTTGTAAACAATTTTCATGAAAAGATGCCAATATGACAGCAATATTTATTACAAAAACTGTCATACATTATTTTGTCACTCTGTTTCTTTTGTTGGAAAGTCTCAGCATGCATGCACATGCACTCGAACAGGTATCGAGGTGATTCTCAGTGCCCTTGGCGGTTATCTGTGGTTCACAGCATCACCGTTAAATTAAAGCGTTGTGTTGTGTTGATTGGTGCAGGTTTAAACATGCAAATTTGCATCTGACATACTGCATATTGTAAAGAAATAAATAACGAACACAACAAACAGAAGCAGAGCCGAGTTATGCATCTCCTAACAGAGATTGTGTCTTGCATGCATAGTTCATGTTTATATGATGTCATATGGAAACCTCTGTGGCTGAAACTATTTTCAAGGTTTTGAAAGTTCAACTAGCCTGTGTTTGTGCATTCTGTTTGAACAAGTGTTCTGAAATGTTTTTGACTATGTTGCGAGCACGGTCCTGTTGAATTCTCAAATCTGAATACAGAACAAGTTAACTGAAGCTTTCTTAAATCTTTATGAAATAAGTTCATAAGAAAGCTCAAACTTTTTTTTTATAATTCCTTTTTATCAATTTCTTACTTATATCATTGTATATAAAGGCTTGAAAAACTTTTGAGAAACTAGAGGTTTCAAACAGAATTATTTGTGTGAGTCAAACCAGGACTTGTGACGAAATTTCCGCTGAATGAAGGTGTAAAAGCAATTGACATTCACAGAAGACTTCAAGCACAGTACGGGAGATGAGACTCTTAGTCATGAAGTCGTTCCCATGAACATTCTTGAAAATCGACGGATAACTTGTGGGAGTTATTGCCACATTCCACATACAGTCCTTGTTTTGACCATTCATGGAGTTCCTGGGAGGTCAGGGTTTCAGACGTGTAACAGGCAGTGTACTGAAAAATCATGACTCCAGTGTACTGAAAAAACTTTCTACCTTGATGGAATTCAAGCACTAGTGAAACACTGGGAAAAGTGCACAAGTGTGCAGGAGGACGTTTTTACGCTTAGAACTGTGGTCTGTTATTTGCCGTAATCAAAAGTCCCACTTTGACTTGAACGCCCCTTGTATAAAGTTTTTGAAGCAGCATGCAGTTCTTCCTAACACACTATCTAATCTGGTATTAATATTAAAGCTTTGAAAATACACACAATAAACCATATGTATCAGATCACCATAATAAGCAGTTGACCATTAGGTTATATACTTTATGATGCTGCACTGATTCCTGAATCTAACATTCTGCCACCTTGGACACCAAGGACTCCCTGGAAGAAGAGATAATGTATCTCAATGGGACATTCCTGGTAAAATAAAGGATAAAAAAAGCATTTTAAAAAATCACTCATAACCTGATTTAAATTCAGGGACAGCATGGGCCTCTTTCTTTCCACTGACAGATTGTTCTCTCTCTTTGATCTTCTACACGAGTACCCAAATGACCCCTAGTCTATGTATCTCCATACATTGACAGATACAGAAAGCATTCCAGGCTATCATTCCAGCAGTAATCGAAGACACGTTATAGAAGAATGTAGATATTCCTAAAGAATTAGATTATCTCAGATCAGGAGTGTTGAGTGTCAGTGGGTTTCCAGAATGGAGGTATGTACTTTATAAGTGAACAACACATGTCCTAATCCTAATTCGGTTAGTTTAGCTTGAGTAATATAATGTAAGGTCTTGAATGCTATGGTATGTGCAGCGGTGTTGAGAAAATAGACTAAAGTATAAATATTGCTACTTATATGCTATGGTAAAGTAGCCATGTTAAATAGTGTTTCAAAAAGAGTGAACTTCTAACTTGTCTAAAATGTATATCTTACATTGAATGCATACACTGTACCCTGATATCTCAACAGGCTGTGGGAAACAAAACCAACATGACACCAGTGTCAAATGCCTATTGCCATGTAAGACTCAACTTCGGTCTCAAGACCTTTTCAGTATTGAATTGGACCCAATATCAAGCTAAGACTTGTCTCAGTCTTGCGACTTGTTCTCATTTCTTTGGGAAAATGATAATATCACCTGCATGAAGAAGGACTGAAAGTACAACATTTTTCTAGATAATTAAGATTTATCTTCCAAAGAAGATACTGTATGTGTCACTTGCCCTCAGAACCTGCTACTTTTTTTAAATGCCGTACCTATTGGGGGGTAAATGGCCTTGAAAATAGCTAGTGTACATCTACAGTATACTTGCTAATAAAGATTCTGTAATGGTTCGGCCAAATTCCCATTAATAAGTTGAGGATCGAAGAAAAGTATGACCATAATGGATGATGGACGCTGATCTATGTGTCAAAGGAAAGCCTTTACCTTCTCTTCTTTACCGCTCAGCTTAAGTGTAAGTTACTCTGGATAAAAGTGCCTGCCAAATAAATAATGTATATATAGACGTCTTCAAGAAGCTTGCACATGTTCTGGTGTTGTACCATTAATGAGGATTGTGTCATGACTGGGCCAGTCCAATTGATTTTCCTGTGAAAGTGATTGTTTCTCACCTGGAAGCCCAGTAAAAGGCAGAGGTGCCATGGTGGGCGATCATTTATGGAGTAGATGAGGTTACACCCAGGCTGCTGTTTAAGATTTCCCTCCAAACTGTCAGGGTTGGACTGTGCAGGAATTATTTTGCTGGCCAGGTGGTTTGCATCTGATATCTGGAGAAAGAAAATGAACGTGGAACCTAAACATGGATTAAAAAAAAAATTCAAAACACTTTTGTACTGATATCCAAACTATATTTCTACCATACTTTACTGTATAAACTGCTGCTTTTTTTCTTGCTACATGTTTGCACAGACAGCATATCTCTGCTGGGATCTACAAAAATATTGTTTAATTAGTTAAAATTTATATCAAAATGTAAGGTTTCATATGTATTAAAAAAAAAAAAACAACATTGAAAATAATCTTGTTCCTTGCAAGACCACACCCACTTCTGGTTTAAATATAAACAGAGATATTTTAAGCCTTAATCAGACACAGATACAGACACAGACTGGTCCTCTCCTCTTATACATTCCTCAGCATGATTTTTGTGTCACCATACATCACCAATGGGAAGACCATTCACTCAAAGGCTTTCACACGATGTTAGTGATTAATCAGTTGCACTGGCAGCTTGACTCATTGGAAACACATGAAACTGAAGACTTGACCAGAATCCAGCAACTCAGCCACAGCAGGAAACAATAACTTGTCACGGACAGAAATCTTAAAGAGTCCAAAAGTTCAAATGCAAAACCATCTTCATTCTCACTCTCTCATGAACATCCAATATAGCTGCTTGGGTGATTCCATGTTTTGTCTTGCACTTATAATATATTTTCAAATGTTTTCACTCATGATCCATCCCTACTATGGAAGGGGTACAGAAATATTTAATCATGGCCCAACCCCTACTGTAGTGGGGGTCATAGCCAAAATCCATCTAATAGTGCGTGTACAGAAACACATAATCTGGCCCAAATCTCTCTGATAGTGTAAGTACAAAAACATGTATCCAGTGGGGGTACAGAAACACTTTCTTATGACCCAAACCTCTATAATAGTAGGGAAACAGAAGCACAACCTCATGGCCCAAACCCCTCTAATAGTGGGGGTACAGAAACAGTTATTCAGGGCCGAAACCCCTAGAAGAGTGGGGAAACAGAAACACAAATTCATTGTCCAAACCCTACTATGGTGGTGGTACAGAAACCTGTGCTCATGGCCCAAACGCCTAGAATAGTGGGGGAACAGAAACACAACATATATTCATGGCCTAACCCCTTTTGTTTGTTGGTAAATACAGAAACATGTACTCGTGGCCCAAACTCCTCGATTAGTCAGGGTACAGAAATACATACTCAATGCCCAAACCCCTCTAAGAGGTGGGGTGCAGAAACACTTATGGCCCAAACCCCTAATATAGTGGGGGTACTAATAAATGTACTCATGGCCCAAACCCCTCTGACAGTGGGTTTACCGAGACATTTACTCAAGGTCCAAACTCCTCTAATAGTGGAGGTAGAGAAGCACATACTCATGGTCCAAACTCCTCTAATCATGGGGGTACAGAAACACTTACTCATGGTCCAAACTCCTCTAATCGTGGGGGTACAGAAACACTTACTCATGGTCCAAACTCATCTAATCGTGGGGGTACAGAAACACTTACTCATGGTCCAAACTCCTCTAATCGTGGGGGTACAGAAACACTTACTCATGGTCCAAACTCCTCTAATCGTGGGGGTACAGAAACACTTACTCATGGTCCAAACCCCTCTAATCGTGGGGGTACAGAAACATTTCCTCATGGTCCAAACCCCTCTAATCGTGGGGGTACAGAAACACTTACTCATGGTCCAAACCCCTCTAATCGTGGGGGTACAGAAACCCTTACTCATGGTCCAAACTCCTCTAATCGTGTGGGTACAGAAACACTTACTCATGGTCCAAACCCCTCTAATCGTGGGGGTACAGAAACACATACTCATGGTCCAAACCCCTCTAATCGTGGCGGTACAGAAACACTTACTCATGGTCCAAACTCCTCTAATCGTGGGGGTACAGAAACACTTACTCATGGTCCAAACCCCTCTAATCGTGGGGGTACAGAAACACTTACTCATGGTCCAAACCCCTCTAATCGTGGGGGTACAGAAACACTTACTCATGGTCCAAACCCCTCTAATCGTGGGGGTACAGAAACACTTACTCATGGTCCAAACCCCTCTAATCGTGGGGGTACAGAAACACTTACTCATGGTCCAAACCCCTCTAATCGTGGGGGTACAGAAACACTTACTCATGGTCCAAACCCCTCTAATCGTGGGGGTACAGAAACACTTACTCATGGTCCAAACCACTCTAATGGTGGGGGTACAGAAACACTTACTCATAGTCCAAACCCCTCTAATCGTGGGGGTACAGAAACACTTACTCATGGTCCAAACCACTCTAATCGTGGGGGTACAGAAACACTTACTCATAGTCCAAACTCCTCTAATCGTGGGGGTACAGAAACACTTACTCAGGGTTTTTGTTATATGAGGTCATGTTAGAAAGAAAATCTAAGTGGCTTGTTCGATCCCTGGGATATACAAAAATGCCCAAAAGAAAAACAATATATAAGTCTTATATTTTTGCTTGTAGACACAATATAAATGCCGATTATCATTTAGAATGGGTAAAAATAAATATGCTGTTAATTGAACCCAGTACCGTTTGATTTTCACTGATACTGCAAGATTGATTCACAAGGTCCCCTTAATATGCTTCTCCCTTAACAAAATTACAGACTCAAAGCAAATGATTCATCTTTCTTTTATTAAATTATTGATAAGTCCTTAGGTGGCACGGTGGTGTAGTGGTTAGCACTGTCGCCTTGCACCGCCAGGGTCCGGGTTCGATTCCCTGGCCAGGCTCGATTCCCGTCTCTGTGTGCATGGAGTTTGCATGTTCTCCCCGTGCTTGATGAGTTTCCTCCGGGTACTCCGGTTTCCTCCCACAGTCCAAAGACATGTAGGTTAGGTTAATTGACATTCCAAATTGCCCGTAGTGTGTGAATGAGTGTGTGTATGTGAGTATGAGTGTGTGCCCTGCGATGGATTGGCACCCTGTCCAGGGTGTACCCCGCCTTGTGCCTCTAAGTTTCCTGGGATAGGCTCCAGGCTCCCGCGACCCTGTATATAAGGATAAAGCGGTACAGAAAATGAATGAATGAATGAATGATATGTCCTTAATGTCCTCATCCTATTACATATGTATATTTTCTGTTTGCTACTCCTCAACCCTGTTACTCATTGAAGAGCAGCTGTTATCGAATCAGTGGATGTTATTATAGGTTTTTTTTCTCACTCCTCAAATCAATGCATAACTCATAACATTGTGTAATAAATAACAGCGTCTACATAACAAGACACAGACAGTGTGCATTTTACTCTTGAGATCTTTGGAGTTTACTGGGCCGCAAAACGGACTCGCTGAAACTTTTGCAAGCTTGAAATAACAATAGAAGCCCAACACCCTTGATTCTCATGCACCCACACACATGTGTCTGAGCAGACCTTTTTAGTTTTTTTTAAAACTCTGCTTAGTGAGGCGTAACAATCGACTGAGTACGTACTGTCACCTACTGGTGCAAAGCAGAAATTGAAGTGATGAAATCCTGTAGCTTTTGAAATAAAATGCAATAATGCATACAGAATAAAACACAGTCTTAAATATTAGCGCTGTTGAGAGTTGAATCAGGATTTTAATTTCTTTATGAACGCAGACAATAGTTTATTCATGTCTCGGTTTATTGATATTTTCACAATTTTGCTCTAGATTACTCTGCACCTGCCAAGGTGGTTTCAGCCTCACATCTTCATCCACTTACGTTTCTGTGTGCATGTTCATGTGTGGTTACATGTGCAAGAGATAAAACACTCCTGCTCTTAAGCTTTATTCAGTCCCATCTGAAGGCCCATCTGGAGACTGGTTAATTGAGAACAACTCCATAAATCATATCATCTCAGAACCTTATCTCAAAGAGCGCGCCACAGGAGACTGGATCCAGGCACCTTCGCACCATCCAATCCGCAGCGTGCTTCCTGGCATAGGATTCATATTTCTTATTCTATAAATAATTTTAGCATTGTGCTACGGATGAGTAAGGCCGATTTCTCCTGTTTGCACGCTAGAGTTCACTTTGATAAGAAAAAATCAATGTACACATGGCTAACACGTGTGTCTGAGATCATCATCTGTGCTCCACATCGTCGCTTTGCACACAGGAAAGGGTTTTCACTAAACCTAAAGAAACACCTAAACACCTGAGATTTCTGAAAGAGCAGGAAAGCAGACGTGAAGCATGCAAGACAAAGAAAGGCCACGGATATGGACTAATAGAGACAGGAATTGCTGGGGACCATCAGTACAATATTATTACGATACCTAGGTGATGATTTGATATATATTGTGATTGTGTAAGTATTCATTTTCTGTACCGCTTTATCCTTATATACAGGGTCGCGGGGGCCTGGAGCCTATCCCAGGAAACTTAGGGCACTAGGCGGGGTACACCCTGGACAGGGTGCCAATCCATCGCAGGGCACACACACATACACAGACAATCACACACTATGGGCAATTTGGAATGTCAATTAACCTAACCTACATGTCTTTGGATTGTGGGAGGAAACCGGAGTACCCGGAGGAAACCCACCAAGCACGGGGAGAACATGCAAACTCCATGCACACAGAGACGGGAATCGAGCCTGGCCGGGGAATCGAACCCAGACCCTGGAGGTGCAAGGCAACAGTGCTAACCACTACACCACCGCGCCGCCTTGTAAGTATCATGATTCTACAAATTTCTCAATTCAGTATTTATTTTTAGAACCTCATTCATTCATTCATCTTCTATACCGCTTTATCCTGTATTTTGGGTCATGGGGACCTGGAGCCTATCCCAGGAGACTCTGGGCACGAGGCAGGGTACACCCTGGACAGCATGCCAATCCATCTCAGAGCACACAGACACACACACACACACACACACACACACACACACACACACACACACACACACACTCATTCACACACTATGGTCAATTTGGGAATGCCAATTAGCCTAATCTGCATATCTTTGGACTGTGGGAGGAAACCGGAGTACCCGGAGGAAACCCACCAAGCACAGGGAGAACATGCAAACTCCATGCACACAGAGACGGGAATCGAGCCTGGCCGGGAATCGAACCCGGAGCCTGGAGATGCAAGGGGACAGTGCTAACCACTACACCACCTTTAGAACCTTGAACCTTTAAAAGAGGAATATTTTTTTTTTTTTTTTACTTAGCCTTATTCACCAACTTTAAACCTGAACTGAACATGAGTAATTAAATGTAAGGCAGCAAGGTGGCACTGTGGCGTCGCACCTCCAGGGTTGAGGGCTGGATTCCTGCCTCGGGCCTGTCTGCTTGGTGTTTGCATGTTCTCCCCATGCTTGGTGGGTTTCCTCTGGGTATTCTGGTTTCCAAAGACAGGATTAGGCTAATTGTCACTCCCAAATTCCTTTTGGGGTGAATAATGAATGAATGTTTGTATTATTTGATAATTCTCCCTGATACACAGCAAAAATGGTGCAGGAATGGTTTGAGGAACATGATAATGGGTGTGAGGTGATGACTCGTCCTCTGATCAAGCATCTGTGGGATGTGCTGCAAAAAAACAAGTCAGATCCATGGAAGCCCCACCTTGCAAATTACAGGACTTAAGTGATCTGCTACTGATGGCTTGGTGCCAGGTACTACACACACCTTCAGAGGTCTATTGGAGTCCAGGCCTCGACGGGTCAGACCTGTTCTGGCGGCAAGGGGGCGGTGTGCTCAATATTAGGTGGATAGCCATTATGTTATACCTGATTGGAGAATGTTATATAACAAAAATACTTCATAGATTGGAATATATTAAATGACACACACACGCACACATGAAAAAAAAAAGAGTGTAAGAGACACTTTGCCAAACGAGAAGATCCTCTGCAAGTGTCTCCAACATTGGTAAGCGTTACGACAAGAGCTGTCATTTTGGACTCATCAGTTAATAAAAATTATAAGGCTAAAAGATTTTACAAGATAAATAAATAAAATGATGTGTGTACATAAACGTTGTTGAAATTTGTTGATTTCATAGTTTGATTATCACGGTGGTGTAGTGGCCCCAAGGTTAATGGTTCGATTCATGCCTTGGGTCTTTCTGTCTGCCTGTCTCCGTGTGTGGAGTTTGCGTTTTCTCTCTGGTTTCCTCCGACATGCAGATTAGGCTAATTGATGTTTCCCCATACTGTATGAGTGAGTGGGTAGGTTTGATTGTGGGCTCTGCGATGGACTGGCACACCGTCCAGGATGTACACCGCCTAGTGCCTGGAAACCCCCTGGGATACGTTCCTTATCTCCCACGACCCTGTAGTGGATAAGTGCTATAGAGCACGCAATAAAACCAGAGTTGTACACTGGACTGTGTCTCTAGGATCTGAAGCTCAATAAAGCCAGATGAGTAATGTTATCCCCTTTCTTGTACTGTAATGTATAAGGAGCAAGGTGTGTAACATATGTCACACTATGAGGACATTTTACTCATTTTTACTTTGTACACATTCTGGAGTGGTTTAGGGGACAGGATGTTCAATATACTTTGCTTTAGAATTAAGATAACCAGCCCCGACTCCGGCATTAGAGCCCTCACAGCGGGGCGAGTGGGTGACGACTCGGCAGCATACTCGTTCAGCCAAAGCTAACGCTAAGGCTAGCCCACCGGAGCACACCTCCTCTGCGATTCACGTGTCCAACAGGTTTGCTCTCTTCAGTTCTGCACCCGCTGAGAAACCTGAATGAGCTCCTATAACCTATGAGTTATAGGAGACTCTATACTGAGGCACGTGAAATTAGCTAGACCTTTAGGGGCGCCAGCGGCAGTGGTTAGGTGTATCCCGGGAGCCAAAGCACCGGACATAGCAAGTAATCTTAGGGCTCTTGGACAGCACAGGTTCTCTAAGATAGTGGTACATGCTGGAGCTAACGATATATGCCTTTGTCAGTCAGAGGTTAGTAAGAATAACTTTACAGAGGTGTTTAAATTAGCGAAGGCGATGTCCGATGAAGTAGTATGCTCTGGTCCCATCCCAATGAGACGTGGTGACATAGCTTACAGCAGGTTATGGTCGCTGAACCGCTGGATGTCCAGGTGGTGCTCCGAAAATAATGTGGGCTTCATAGACAATTGGAAGACCTCTGAGGACAAAGCTGGCCTGTTAGGGCGGGACGGTGTCCATCCCACTTCGGAAGGTGCTGCTCTCATTTCCTGTAGTATAGCTCATAGTCTCAGTAGAGGTCTAGTTAATCGGTGACAATCCAGAGCCCAGGCCAGGGAGCAGACAGACAGGCTAAACCAACCGTCTACTAGCTGCATAGAGTCGTCACTCAGGGTTCACCATATTGAGACTGTGTCTGTTCCCCGATCTAAGCAAAAATGTAGAAAGACTCAAAGTCCGCTTTAATAATTTAATTAACATAAAGACCACAAACTCGGATCACACTGAATGCGCAGCCGGTACCTCTGATCTGAAGCTAGGACTGTTAAATATTAGATTTCCTCTCAAACCTAGTCGTTACTGTAGACAAAGTGTTAATTACTGGAGATTTTAATATTAATTTTGAGAATCCAGAAGACAATCTGAGAACAGCATTTATGTCCATCCTGGACATAAGTAGGAGTAAATCAGTGTGTACTCATAAAGCAGGTCACACTTTAGATTTAAAAAATATTCTTCTGATTAATTATAAGAAATTTATTGAAAATAATTAATTCTTCACTCAGCATTGGATATATTCCAAAATCTTGTAAATTAGCAGCTATTAAACCGATAATTAAGAAATCTGACCTCAACCTCTGTCAGCTGTCCAATTACAGACTGATATCAAACCCTTTATCAGGAACAAACTGGACTCCATTTAATTTAACACATCTCCTGTTATACTGAACTTCCAGTCTCACACTGTATAAATGCAGATCAATCCCTGCAATCCGTTTTCACCCAGATGAGGATGGGTTCCCTGTTGAGTCTGGTTCCTCTCAAGGTTTCTTCCTATTACCATCTCAGGGAGTTGTTCCTTGCCACTGTCGCCGTCATCCTCGTCTTGCTCATCTGGGACAAGTCTTATCATTTTGATTCATACACATTTACATTTCATACAAACTTAAATAATTTTTTTGATTGTGTAAAGCTGCTTTGCGACAATGACAACTGTTAAAAGCGCTATACAAATAAAATTGAATTGAATTGAATCTCTAAGATTCTGGAAAAGATGGTAGCAGAGCAGCTGCATAGAACATAGAAATGGCATACATGAACTGTATCAATCAGGATTTAGGCCTCATCACAGCACAGAGACAGCACTCGTTAAAGTAGTAAATGACCTCCTATTGGCTTCTGATCAGGGTTGTGTAACTATGCTTGTATTACTCGACCTCAGTGCAGCTTTTGACACCATTGATCATGGTATTCTTCTTCACAGATTAGAAAATGTAGTAGGAATTAAGGGTACAACCCTGTCCTGGCTCAGATCCTATTTGACCGATCGTTATCAGTATGTAGACTTAAATGGTGATTATTCTGCATGTTCTCTAGTGGAGTTTGGCGTTCCGCAGGGTTCAGTTTTAGGCCCACTGCTTTTTTCCCTTTACATGCTTCCTTTGGGCAACATAATCTGTAAGCATGGTATTAGTTTTCATTGTTATGCTGATGACACACAGTTATATGACTCAGCAAAACCTGATGAGAAAAAACAGCTCACTAAAGTTGAACAACTTTAGATGGCCTTTCTGTTTTATCTAGTCCAACAGTAGGAGACCTTGTGTGATTATTGATTCTAGTCTTTCATTTGAAGCTCATGTAGATAATATTACCAGGATAGCATTCTTTCACCTCAGAAGTATTGCCAAGTTAAGGAATATATTGTCACTAAATGATGCAGAAAAACTAGTTCATGCTTTTATCACCTCTAGGTTGTACTATTGTAATGCCTTTCTGTCTGGTTGTTCTGTTAGGTGCATAAACAAGCTTCAGCTAGTCCAGAATGCAGCAGCGAGAGTCCTCAGTAGAACCAGAAGATACGAGCACATCACCCCTATCCTATCTTCACTGGATTGGCTTCCTGTGGCATTTCGCATTGATTTTAAAATACTACGCTTGACATATAAAGCATTAAATGGTCTCGCGCCGCAGTATCTGAGTGAACTGCTAGTGTCTTACGATCCGCCACGCCTACTTCGATCAAAGCATGCAGGCTGCTTGTCAGAGCTTTTTCTTATGAAGCTCCAAAGTTATGGAATAGTCTTCCAAATAGTGTTCGGGACTCAGACACAGTCTCAGTGTTTAAGTCTAGGCTAAAAACCTATTTATTTAGCCAAGCATTTTTATAAATAGATTTGCCATAAGGTAAAGGAGCAGATCTGGGGGACTCATGGACGTAGAGTATTATGGTGAACTGGTATGTTTAGATGTTGTCTTCCTCACTCTCATTTGATCACTCAGGTTTGTTGACGGTGAGGTGATTGTTTGCTTTACATCTTAGGGAGCCCTCATGTTTGTGTTTCCTTCTGGCTCTCCCTTTTAGTTATGCTGTTATAGTTAGTCCTGCCAGAGTCTCTGCTTGCACTCTACACTAAATATACATTCACATTATACATTATGTGACTGTGACCATACCTAACTGCCATCTCTCCTCTTCTGCTCTCCCCTCTCCTGTTCTCCCTACCCCTCTCTCTCTTCTCTCTCTCTGTTGAGCTACACATGTCATTCCTGAGCTGCCAGTGATCCAGACTCCCTCTGCCCTCTGGACCTGTCTGACTCATCCTGGTGCTTCACATGGATGCTCTGTGTGTCTCTTCGGGATGCGTCCCGTGTCTGGGGACGGTTTCTGGCCTCGAATAATGTTGACAGCTGTTTCTCTGAGGACTTGGTTTGGCTGCAGTTGCTCGATAGTTCAGTCTACCTGAGTCTCCAATAACTACCTGGACTCCATATTAACATCAATTAACATCAACTATTATAGCTGAACTGCCTGCCACCTAACACACTGTATAAATGCAGATCATTTCCTGCTATCTGTTTCACCTACATGAGGATGGGTTCCCTGTTGAGTCTGGTTCCTCTCAAGGTTTCTTCCTATTACCATCTCAGGGAGTTTCGCCCTCGGCTTGCTCATAAGAGACTATCTGACCATTTTGATTCATACACATTCACATTGCATACAAACTTAAAGAATTCTTTTGATTGTGCAAAGCTGCTTTGCGACTTTTAACAATTGTCACTGTGCAAGTTGACTAATTTATAAACGTTCTCATTTCTATCGTTTCTATCGGCTCATACACAGTGACTTGAACAATTTCATGTTATCTAATAATCATAATAAAAAATTTTTTTGTTAGCTTGCCCGCTTCAAGTTATTTCAACTTTATGGAAGGAGTATCCAAGGTCAGTTGTTATAGTTACTGTGCTTCATGACAGAAGAGTTTTACGCTTTTATTTTCTCTGCAGAACAGAAGAAAAAGAAAGGCTGATGAGGAGATGGTTAAGCGTTTGTTTAATGTCACCATAACAACTGTAAGAACAGGAACTTTTCTCAATGGGTGTTTTACGATAATAAATCTTATAAATTAGTCACCTTGCACCTCCAGGGTCTGGGTTCAATTCCTGGCCATGCTTGGTGAGATTCCTCTGAGTACTCCGGTTTCCTCCCACAGTCCAAAGACCTGCAGATTAGTGCAACTGGTGTTCCAAAATTGCCCATAGTGTGTGTATATGTGTGTCCCCTGCGATGGATTGGCGCCCTGTCCAGGGTGTACCCCTCCTTGCGTCTTCTGGGATAGGATTCAGCCCCCCGTGACCCTAAATACAGCATAAAGCGGTATAGATGAGTGAGAGTGAGTAACAAAATGGAAAAAAATAAAACCTAAAAATCTGACTTCTGTCCCAGTTTAAGATCTGCTGATGTAAGCTTCAGACTCAACCTTTAACCGCAGCACTAGCAGCACTCCACCTTTGACTTGGACAACCAACGCTGTTACTCTTTAGACTGTATTTTCTTACTCTGTGTCAGCCAGTGTCATGTTTAGTGTTTAATGATTAATTAAGCTTACCATTATGTTTGACAGCGAGGGACGTTCAAGTCAAACCAGGACTTTCAAATTTCAAATACACAAATTCAGAACTGTACTGGAGATGTGGCAATAACTCCCAGCTGAGGTCCTGTAATGTGTAAATGGTGTTGCACCTTTTTAAAGTTACTGTACAAGTAATGTTGCGGAATGTTCACAAAGCAAGTTTGCTCATATTCTTATTTATATTATATCAACTAGTGGAGCACTGGTGGCTCAGTGGTAGGTCATTCGCCTGCCATGCGGAAGGCCCGGGTTCGATTCCCAGCCAGTGCCCAAACCCCCCAGCCACTGGATGCAGTGCCGGTCCCAAGCCCGGATAAAATGGGAGGGTTGCGTCAGGAAGGGCATCCGGCGTAAAACCTGTGCCAAGTTGTAGTGCGGACTGGATATTCCGCTGTCGCGACCCCTTGACGGGAGCAGCCGAAAGACCAACAACAACAACAACTACATACAGTTGTTCCTTCACCAGACTCTCTCGCAGCTAACACAAAAGAAAAAAACACACAGCCGCCACTTTTTTCTCTATGTAACCTTAAACCCAAAGAATGAAAATAGCCCATGCTTATCTTTAAATGAAACTTTACAACAATTAGAGAAATATTCTAGAAATGCTCAAAGTCTCAAGAAAAGCCAACACTATACTTTCCATAAAATCTTTGCAGATTTCTTGCACAGACAAACAGGGACGGGTAGATTTCGGATAAATGAGTACACCATTAGTTTTCATCTGTTTTCTATTTTATATGTAGAAATGTTATCATCTTTTATCTGCTCTGTGAGATGTATTGGAGGATGCAAAAAATGCAAATTCTTATCATCTGGTGTAGCTTAAAAAGTATGTACTTATATATATAACATATATAAGCAAGATTTCCAGAAGACAGTGTTAAAATGACAAACCGATGTTAGATCCTGATCTCTTTCACCAAGGAAACGAAACAAACACAATGTGTGCTGAATACCAATGCCGGCTTTTCGTCACACTGGCCTGACCGTGGAAGTGGGAGTCGTCCGGGAAACTACAGGGAATTTGAAAATGCCAATTGCAAAATACTCTGCATGTCTTTGGAATGTGGGAGGAAACCAGAGAACCAGGAGGAAACCCACCAAGCATGGGGAGAACATGCAAACTCCATACATACGGACCCAAGGTGGGACTAGAACAATTGACACTTGAGGTGTGAGACCTCACAGGTAACCACTTTACATCTAGAACAATTTTATGGAATCCTACCCAAACTCTGGAGTAGCATCATTCATAATCCATAAAATGTTAGCTATCATGACAACAATTAGCTGAAATGAATAAAAAATGTAATTAATTCAATTCCTAATCATAACAAAGCCAATAGATCACCGTGACCTCAGGCAGATATCTAATATTCATTCAATTCTGTACAGACAGTTTTGTGTAAGACAGACAGACAGAATATTTGTCTGAAGCTGGTTTCGGGACCTCAGATGTAGGAAATGTAAAGACATCATTGAGTTCTGACCAATGTACAGACAAAATCTTTCTTTTGTTATTATTATTATTATTATTATTAGCAATAACCATTTAGACAGTGCAGTGTAGTCCAAGCAGCATAACATAAAGATTAATGCATAGAGACAGATCAATAAAGGTTAAAAGTAACAAGTTTATTGGTTTAAAGTCCATATGGTGTATTTACATATAGAGGACTTTACAGTGGTGGTGACCGGAATCAGCCAATCAGATTTCAGTACTCAAATTATTCCAAACTATGATAAGGAATGCAACCCCATCTATACACTTGAATACATCATGTGACTGTTTATCCAATACAATGTTACAGTTGATGATGATGATGATGATGATGATGGTGATGCATAGATTTCAACTTAATATGCTGAAAATCATGAATAATTGATCATTATCCTTCTTTTCTCTTAACAACAACTAAACAGCTGTATTATTTAAGGACCACAAGCTTTGGAATGATTTCGCAGATTTGTTCAACAAGACATGGTACTGTACTTACTGCGACTGACGCTTCGGCGGCTCCTTTTTCTTTAGGCTCAATGTCAGGAGTTCTGAACTCTTGCGCAAGATTCATGGCTGACCTGGCCTGAGGAGGAGGAGGACGAGGAGAAAGAGGGGTGAGGAGAAGGAGGTTGAGCGTCCAGCTTGGTTCACTCCGCTCGAATGAGAAAATCAAAGCAAGCCTGGCCTTTAGAGCTCACGGAATCGACGTCAAGCAGGTGGTCTTAACAAGGTTACCGGAGCTGCGTGTTGCTGGAGGCTTCAATAAGAGTCTGTGCTTTGTTTTGTTTCTTTTTTTTCTAATCATGTGCTTGGCTAACCACTCCTCCTCCTCCTCTAATGCTCAGTGGACTGAATGGGCACATAGAGGGGATTTATTCTATATACAGTACGCGTAGCAACCCAAATCCTGATATGAGCAAATTCAAGACCGCCATGTGATCGTTCTATAAAATATAGAAAGTAGTCATTATTTTTATGACAGGTAACATTACTATACATGAGGAGTGTTTCATAATCTAAACATTATATAAAAACACTCAATGATCCTCAGGAACAGTGAGTGTGACTTCTGGATCGTGATTGGTCAGAAGGTTAGAATGTTGATTCATTCTCCAAAACAGCAGCCCTGATGGTAGTGCCACATACAAGGTAATAAATCACAGGTGTTTATTAATGCGGCAGGACGGTGGTTTATTGGTTAGCTCCGTGACCTCGCACCTCCAGGGTCCGGGTTCGAATCCTGCCTCGGGGTCTGGATGTTCTCCCCATGCTTGGTGGGTTTCCTCTGGTCACTCCGGATTCCTCCCATAGTTCAAAGACATGCAGATTAGGCTAATTGCTGTTCCCAGATTGCCTGTAGTTCGTGAATGTGTGTTTGAATGTTGACCAGAGGTCCTACTACGGTTGTAAAAATGGAAATTAATGCAATGGTCCCCATTGGCCTCGATGGTTCCTAGTTGGACTACAGAAGTTCCTAGATGGATGTCTATTTTATCTCTCTTCTTGATGGATGGTCTGACAAACAGTTTGATAACCAGTTGTGGTTTGTTGGTTGTGTCATGACAGATTATGGATATGGACTTGATTTCAAGGGCTGATTTTGCATTTGGTAGCCAAACAACTCTCAATAAGCATTCCAAAGAGATGCTGCATGTGAAGGAAGCCATCCGTATCCCTGTCAGAGAGATGCTGTAGAGAGAGCAGAAACATTAGGAATGGCACAAGCAACATCTTAAAAACAAGGAATGGACTTGTGGGCTCAGCAACATCAAACAAAGGCTTCAAAGGCCATGCAAGATGACTAATATGGATGAAAAAAAAAAAACCTTCACAAGATCAAGAAGCCAAGTCATAACATTGTTAAGGCGGTGGGAGACAATGAATATAAAACTGTTGTACTAGGAACCTGGGGAAAAGCAAAAATGTGTTGTGGTTGTGCTGTTATAGAAGATCTCAGTGGTAAATGAACATTACGTAATTTCACCATTAGAAAGCGCTCATATTGTTGTCACGTTTTCTGGACTATGTGCAGCCTTGGAGACTGACCTTCAGATGTCAATTTGATACAGCGCAGAACTAATAACTTTATACCCTAGTCTAATTTTATAGGAAACATTCGATCGAAGACTCAATCCAGACTTTTATGAGCTTAGATCTCCTTTTGTTCTCCTTAGTTTCTTCTCCTTTCGGGTAACTGATTTCCTCTGGGATCATCTGCCTTTGGTGTATTACATTCATTTGTAGAAAAACTGTTATTGTCACCTGGAGTCGGCTTCCAAAGTTCTTATACAGCTGTGCACACACACACACACACACACACACACACACACACACACACACACACACACAGTTCTCCGACTTAAAAAGATGAGAGAGGCCTGTAATTTTCATCATAGTTATACCTCAACTATGAGAGACAAAATAAGGAATAAAATCCAGAAAATCACATTAATTCATGATTTTTAATTAATTAATTGGTAAATTCCTCGGATAAATAAGTATTCGGTCACCTACAAGCAAGCTTTCTGGCTCTCACACACCTGTAACTTCTTTAAGAGGCTCCTCTGTCCTCCACACGTTACCTGTAAAAAATTTTACATTTTTAATAAGTTTTTACACCCAAGCACAAAATAATATGAAAAAACAAAACGTTCTCATGGTCGTTGCGAAAAGACGAACAGCGCAAAAAAAAAAAGACAAAATGTGTGTGAGCTTGTGAGCAGCACGATACAATATTGACTTCTGATTGGATAATCGGTTATTTATAGTTCATAGATGATCATACGAGTTTTAATGTTGAATTTTCATGACAAATTTCACATAATACACAGCGTTATGAATCTAAAGGGCATAGTAAAGGGGTGGAGGTTTTACAGAGGGGATGGATCACCCAGATGAGGATGGGTTCCCTGATTGAGTCTGGTTCCTCTCAAGGTTTCTTCCTATTGCCGTCTCCGGGAGTTTTTCCTTGCCACCGTCGCCGTCACCCCCGGCTCGCTCGTTAGAGACAATCTCATTATTCATTCATTCATTCATTCATTCATCTTCTATACCGCTTTATCCTGTATTTAGGGTCGCGGGGGCCCTGGAGCCTATCCCAGGAGACTCAGGGCACGAGGCAGGGTACACCCTGGACAGCGTGCCAATCCATCGCAGAGCACACACACACACCCAATCACACACTACGGGCAATTTACTGTAGGAACGCCAAATTAGCCTAATCTGCATGTCTTTGGACTGTGGGAGGAAACCGGAGTACCCGGAGGAAACCCACCAAGCACGGGGAGAACATGCAAACTCCATGCACACAGAGACGGGAATCGAACCCGGACCCTGGAGGTGCAAGGCGACAGTGCTAATCTCATTATTATCTAGACACATTTTTCTCACACATACAGACTTACATAAATTTCCTTTTCAAAATTTCTTTTCATTTTTGTGAAGCTGCTTTGAGACAATGGCCATTGTTAAAAGCGCTATATAAATAAAATTTAATTGATTTTAATTGATTGTTTTTTTATTTTTTATTTTTTGTCAACAGTGTGAATGCCAACGCCCCCCCCCCCCTCCCCCCTATAAATAGAGTCCAATATAGTTGGACTCTATTTACTAATTAGGTAACTTCTAAAGGCAATTGGATCTACTGGATTTTAGTTAGGGGGATCATAGTAAAGAGGGATGAAGACAGATGCCCGCCACACTTTTTTTTCAGATTTCTGTTTGTAAGTAGTTTTGAAAACCATTTCTCATTTTTTTTTTCCCACTTCACAATTATGTGCCACTTTGTGTTGGTCTGTCACATGGTTGTAACGTGAAAAAATGCGGACGAAAAGTTCAAGGGGTATGAATACTTCTGCAAGGTGCTGTAGAAGAGGAGCACAAATATATGTAGTGGGCTCAATGTTAGAAACATAGACAAGCCAAAGTCAATACAGATAATGTCTTCAACCTTTTGGAGTTTCAGTGACAGTGATCTTCATCACAATCCCAACTGAGGAAGCACTGAAACCATTTTGGCAGCTTGTTTTTATATGTTTCTTCTTTAATTTGTCATCCATTTGTACATAATTAAGTATTATTATTATTATTATTATTATTATTATTATTATTATTATTATGCAGTATTATGAACAGTCGATCTATTCATCCCAGTCATAAAAGTATGTGTACTTACTACACTCCAAACTACTTATTATAGTTTTTATAATAACATCTAATAATGTAATTTGTGTAATTTGCACAGTCTGATTAGTGTCAATTATGAGCATTAATTAATTGACGCAGTCTACTCAACCTTTTTATGACTCCTATTTATGCTCAATGTGGCGGCTGCATTGCAGCTCCTTCTTGTTTATTACGCTGTTTAACACGTGTGGTTTTGCGTGTTAAAGAAGGGGTTAATGAATTTTCCATAACAGCATCTAGTCTAGCTGCAAATCCGACATGTTTATATTAACACACTCATTAACATGACAAGTTATTGTTTCTGTAGTAATAACTCAGTTATAGGGAGTTAAAGGCACAACGATAATAAAACATTCATGCACTATTTAGCAAAGACATGAGCATGGGGAAACTATCACCTCCAGGAAGCTAACACTGACTCGCATCACATCTTCATCGCATCTGTTCGGTTAATTGTTTTCATGTGTTACTGCTTAATGTATCATTTATCCAAAAAAAAAAAAAAAAAAAAAATGGGCGTTTTTTTAAACTGCCATTTTTAAACAAAACACGTAACTTTTATTATTTTGAAAATAACATGTGACCCAAACTGAAGCAGGTTAGTCTATCAACTTTGCCCGCGTGTGTTCTTTTTATTTTTGGACAACACATGTCCTTGACGTACTGTAATACTACGGGTTGTTTTCCAGCTGGAATTTAAAAGTTTGTGTTTTCAGCAATCGATTCACGCAGCTTTCGTTCCCTGGGCGCTCGCTCCCTGCCGAACACAGATGTTTCTCTGATTATATATACAGACAAACAGCCTTCCCCAAAAAAAACCCTCTGCACTTGGATTTAATTAAGCAAGTGCTTAAAAGCCTAACTGCTGCAATAAGCAGTTTCCTACTTCTTAAAGATCCCATATGTTATTATTTCTTTAACATGTTTAAAAAGTGTGCATGGCTGTTAATGCTCCTTGAATAATACATTTTTCATACCTTTACTGTACCTCACCCTGTTTCACTCTGCTTTCTGTGACTCGGCTCTTCTTATATCAGGTCACATCGAAAAATTTAAAACTTTACATTTCGCACAAAAGGTCGACTTTATACAATCATTTGATTCACTCCATCACTGTCACGGTCCACGGGGCATGAGGTGGGGTTCACCCGGGAGAGAAAGCCAATCCATCACAGGGCACACAAGGGCACTCACACACTCACAGGCAATTTGGGAATGAGGAAACCCACAAAGCATGAGGAGAACATGTAAACCCCACACACACAGACCTTAAGGCAAAAATCGGACCCTCGACCCGGGAGACCACAGTGCTAACATCTACACCACCCTGCTGCCTCATGCGGTTCAGAAGAGGCGAATTAATGTCTTGCATCAAGCAAAGAACTAAGGAGATTGAGAATTGGGTTCCAACACATTCTGTAAACCTGGAAGGACAGGTGGTCAAAAAATAATGAATTAGAGTCATTAGAGATCACTTAAATGCTTGATGAAGTTACAGTGACAAAACATACTGTATGTGTGACCATAAGAAAACCACTTTTTAGTGAGATTCATCAGAAAAAGGCTTCCGCTTGCTAAAATGGGAGCACAGAGATTGGACTTTGGAGTAACGGAAAAAGATCATGTGGTGTGATGAGTCCAGGTTTACTCTAATCCTTTACCTACGTTTTTTGCATTACTATGCATTTTGTATATACACTGCATTCCAAACATGGCAGCGCTGTGGAACAGGATTTCATTGAGGATCTCTGTACTTTGCTCCATTCAGCTTTCACTCAACCCTGACCAGAGGTGGAAAGTAACGAATGACATTTACTCGCGTTACTGTAATTGAGTCGTTTTTTTTGTATTTCTACTTTTTAAAATCTGTAATTTTACTTTTACTTAAGTACGTTTTGTTTGAAGTGTTGTAATTCGCTACATTTTAAATCATATTCGCTACTGAGTAAAAAAAATTAATGAATGAAAATGATAAAATAATAAAAATATTATGCTTTGTATAAATGCTCCGTTGCGCCGCATGTGTGTATCATGTCCTGGTCGCGCGCCGCTCCAGACTCCACTCCAGGTTTTCTGACATCGGCATCTTCCTGACCTTCCACACGGTCGCTTCCGCCCTGAGAGTGACGTCATCGACTAGCGCGACCATATACAGTATAAACCAGAGAGAAAGATGAAAGAGATTGTGATTTTGGCGTTTTGATATTTGGTTGTGTATTCCGGTTTTGACCTTTTTGCCCCCCATTGACTTTGATTATTGCTTTGTCCCTTTGGTTTGGTTGGTCTTTGTATATATTTGTAGATAATTTCACTGTATGTTTGTGCACTCACTAGTAGCAGGGGCGTGGCTGCCATTTATTTTGGGAAGAGGGAATTTATTCACTGTTTTTGGTTTAGGGAGTCCGGGAAGGTACCTGTACTTTTGTTTGTGGATTTTTTTTTTGTTTGTTTGTTTGCAGGTAATCTAGCTACTAAATATAAATACCATTTTGTTTATTATTTTGGCCTGGGTCCAACCTGAATCTGATCCTCCTCCTCCTGGTGTGTGTGTGTGTGTGTGTGTGTGTGTGTGTGTGTGTGTGTGTGTGTGTGTGAGTGTGTGTGTGTGTGTGTGTGTGTGTATATACAACCCTCATTATTTCATCAGTTAATGATTGGATCTAGTTCTTTCTGCCATATACCACCATTTCCATACAGTTTAAAATAGAACCCTGAACCATTCTTTTGCTGTATGACCCTAGACTGGGACGTAACACCATATTTAAGTGACCACTTTGATTTTCAAGCACAAGAAAGACAACAGCTTTATTATGCAAAGGTGTTCCTTCAGTTAAAAACATCTGCTCATCTTTTTTGAACTACGCTAGAATGCCTCATCCCACCCCCGCTTATAAAAAAAAAAGTAACTCGGTAACTTTTACTCTGAGTAAATTTTTTATGAGCTACTTTTTACTTTTACTTGAGTAGATTTTTATAAGGGTAACTTTACTTGTACTTAAGTAAAATTTCACTGAAGTAACAGTACTTGTACTTGAGTACAAAATTTTATTACTCTTTCCACCTCTGACCCTGACCAGTCTCTGACAAAAACACCCTGACAGCAAGATGCTGCCACCACCATGCTTCACTGTTGGGAGAGTATTGGGCAGGTGATGAGCCGTGCCTGGTTCCTCAAATCTCCTCCATAATGTTTAGAACTGAGTCAAATAGTTCAACCTTGGGTTCATCAGACCAGAGAATCTGGCGTTCTCAAATTGCCCCTAGTGTATGAATGCATGTATGAATGATGACCAAAGGTCCTACCACAGTTGTAAAAATGTGAATTAAATTTTATTTTATTTGTATAGTGTTTTTAACAGTTGTCATTGTCATTGAGTGTGCATGAATCAAAATGGTCAGATAGTCCCTGGTGAGCAAGCCGCGGGCGACAGTGGCAAGGAAAAACTCCCTGAGATGGTAATAGGAAGAAACCTTGAGAGGAACCAGACTCAACAGGGAACCCATCCTCATCTGGGTGAAACAGATAGCAGGAAATGATCTTCATTTATACAGTGTGTTAGGTGGCAGCCAGTTCAGCTATAATAGTTGACGTTAATTGATGTTAATATGAAGTCCAGGTAGTTATTGGAGACTCAGATAGACTTGTAGGAAATTCCATTCTTGAACTATCGAGCAACTGCAGCCAAGTCCTCAGAGAAACAGCTGTCAACACCAGTCGAGGCCAGAACCGTCTTCATGGTAGAGTGAAACCGTCCCCAGACACCAGACGCATCCCAAAGAAACATACGGGGCATCCATGTGACGAGATCTCCAAGCAGAAGCGGGGCACCAGGATGGGTCAGACAGGTCCGGAGGGCAGAGGGAGTCTGGATCACTGGCAGCTCAGGAACGACATGTGTAGCTCGACAGAGAAAGGGGGAGACAGGGGGAGAGAGGGAAGAGAATGCCACGGTCACCCGTGTCCCCCCCAGATTGGACACTAGTTGGACTACAGAGGTTTCTAGATGGATGGTTGGAGTATCAGGCGCAAGCATACCAAAGCTGAAAAAAAGTGAAACTGGACTTTGTGAATGGACTGTAACTATAAGGGAAAAATGAATGTATGATTGCTGAACCGGTGTCTATGAAATAAATCAGATCTGTGCTCGAGTGTCATGTGATGGCATCTGGTCAGTAAGCGTATGTCTTGCTATAGTTATCCGGTTCATAAACAGATTTTACAACTAATCAACAACACACGCGTAACTTTGAAGAAGACTTGGATGACTGTCACATAGCTGCTCCGTTTGACAAAGAATTCTGGAAAGGAAATAAAGAAATTTAAAATGATTCATGGAGAGATGAAAGTCAGATTAACAAGATTGCAAAAGTGTGTGTCAACGAGGCGAGAGGAAACAGGAAGAGACTCCGCTAATAGAAAACGTGCGCGATGCGAGGAGATAGAAGCGGATTAGTCAGCTATGAATGAAGAGACTAATGCGTTACGGCAGCAGTGCACAGCCAAAAATATATGTAATGGCAAGCGCTTGGTGTAAATATTTATCTGTGTACACAGTCGGAAAAGTTGGTCACAGTGAGTCTTCACACTCCTGGATCTCACACAGATTAGTAAAATAACCACAAAAACTTCTGATTAATAGCATGAGCAAAATTGGTACTTTCCCCTGCCAATCACACCAACGCAAACTTACGATGCATTGGTCCAGTTTGTTATCCTCTTAGTGAGAGCGGTGGCTCAGGCTCTAGGTTGTTGATTTGGGGATCTGACGACCAGGATTTGTGCCCTGTTGTTGGTGGTTGTCACACCCCATATTACCCAGCCACTACATGCAGTAAGAAAAATGGGAGGGGTATGTCAGAAAGGGCATCTAGTGTAAAACCTGTGCCAAGTTGTGTGCAACCCCTTGATGGGTTCAGCCGAAAGAACTCGCATTCTAGGGAAGCCAGAGTAAATTGCTTTTTGTTTTCCCCCTAAGGTGGCCCTCGCTTTCAGCATCCTCATACTGCTGCTGCGTCTCTAAAATAAATGAAACCATATAAATGTATTTGATTAAAACAAAGAGACAAACAGACATATTAGTCATTTCATATTTCCTGTTACTTTAGACTTTAAACAACTTTCCTTTTTTTGCACATCAGCTCTCAGGATGATAGTAAGGACCTCCACTTTCTGTTCTGAGTTAACATGAATGTGTTTCTGATTTTGCCACTGCCGTTTGTTATTTATGCCCCACTATAGTTATGTTGCACCAGATGACACATAAAAGTCCCTTCATGCACTTCTGTCACACACAAGGGGTATCAAAAAGAGACTCTTGCATGCCACAGATCATTAGCAAAAGTTAGCAAAGTTTGCTAATGACGATCTGGCCCCTGGAGACGAATTCTTGATGGCAAATGTAAAAAAGATGATGAGCATGTACCCGGTTGAGCTGCAGACCTGGCTCGTCTTTTTAGGTCATGGACCTTTCCACTGTAAAGACTGTAGCTTCATCTCGGGGTCGTACCAACACATCCAAGCCTGGTCACTGTTGATCCTCAACATGAAGGACGGGTCATTCACGGCACACTGACAGAGTTCTTAGAACTTTGTTGGTTTCACACAGCACACCGTGACACACCGACAGTGACAGCAATGTTCTGGATTGCACAAGTTCCCAAATGGTTTCGGCTGAGCTCATTGAAGGTCTTCCTGACCTTTTTTTTGTCTTCCAGTGATGTTCTTCCGCTCTTGAAGCACATACACCACTCAAAACACCTCGAACGACTCATCGGTGTAAACTTACTGAATCATGCCAAACATCTCAGTAGCAGATTTGCCCAGTTTTACACAGAATTGCACACAGCCCTTTGTCCTAACTTGCTGGAACCGCATGTGGTAACACATGTGGTCAGAATAGCACCAGTTGCCCAGCTCTCGATATATACAGGACAATGTCTTTTGGAGCCCTGACATATGAAGGTCGGTTCTCCCTGTGACTGTGTGTGCAGCCTTGTTTTGCCATCTGCTGGTGTGTTACAACTAGTACATATATAAGTGATGGCGTGCCTAGAGCCAGAGCCTATCTGGCACCTTCACACTCAACCAAGCAGAGGAAAACCCAGCATATATTAAGCACCATGATCAGCTCCATCTCATGCACAGAAGGGGCGGGGCACCCCAACTGTATCTAGCAGTATTGCACCTACCATTCCAGTGTCAACAACACTCAAAACAGGGACGAACCAACACCAGACGGGTGCCCTCTATTTTACAGACCCAAGGAAGCCTTTAACCTGGGACAACCGGCCGAGAAGGGGACCGCGCCTTAGCCTTATGTGGAAGACACAAAAACAACTATCACACACTTACAAAGCGCCCGAAAGCACAACACAGCATATGTTATCCGCCCAAAAAAGCAAGTAGATTATGAAAACAGAACTGTCAAAGATGAATAGACAGATCAATTTATGTTTATTCTTCAGTGGAAGTTTAAAACCAGTTTGTCTCATATGTTCCAAAACTGTGGCGATAATTAAAAGCAATAAGGTGAAGCGCCATTATGAGATAAAACATAGTCGTTAAAGCAAACATATCTGTAGCAGTCCGGGATCAGGATTTAAATTAAAATGTTGAGTAAAAGTGATGTTATGTATCGGATTTAATAATCTACTTTATAATAATCTACTAATGCGCTACTGTCTCAATGTAAACAAACACCTGCACCAATAGATATTAATTAGAAAAGATAAAGTGAATATTTTGACTGGGATTAGTTCATATTTTCACTTTGTCTGAAATAACAGCGCTGAAGTGGTATAAGTGAATTTTAACACGCTGGAGTCGTTTTAAGACAAAACTTCATCTTTATCTGATCGACTTTGTCCATTTCTCATCTGTGATTCTCTCTCCGATTACCGAACAGGGAGTGTATTTGTCTGAGCACCAAAGAAGGACAACTTAGTGTAAACAAGGCGTCAGATACTCAACCTTACAGAATGTCATTTCTGTCTATTAATAAGTTAGACAGAGAGTTCTGCTGTACAGAAAGACACACTGACATGGACGTGGACTTCAGCCTCTAATAATAATAATAATAATAATAATAATAATAATAATAATAATAATAATAATATCACTGATTAAATTAAAGATCAAAGATTATTTTTAGCTTTAAACCTTTTAACTATTTCTACAAACTCTTTAACCGTCAATGACGACAGATGGTCAATTGTTAAAAGTTACTTGTATGATTACAGAACATCAGATCAAGATTTTTAGACCATAATTAAAATAAAAAAAGACATATATTTTCTATGATATGTAAGTAACTTTTAACAGTTTTACGCTTTAAGTTTTCATATTGTCCTGAATCTTCAACTTGAACACCAAAAGTCAGTTATACGCCAACTGGCATGACAGAGCGAGTAAAAGTTGCTATCATAATATAATTGGAATAATTACTGGTTATATCCAGTTATAATTTTTTTGTCAAAAGATTGGAGTTATGAAAAAATAAAAATTTAAATTAAAATTTAAATGAAAATTCACAAACTGCTGCGTGTGTGTGTGTGTGTGTGTGTGTGTGTGTGTGTGTGTGTGTGTGTGTGTGTGCGATTTCAAGCCAAATATTTTCCAGTAACTGTATTAAATATAGTTGTATGTTAGAATCTTCCGGACCACACTCCAGCATGCTTGTCATGCATGTTTTTTTTGTTGTTGTTTGTTTGCGATTATCCAAACCTCACATGTGTTGCGTTATGATCTGGGCATGTGGATTTATGCTAGTGAGACATCTTCTAAGAAAAGGACATATTTCGTAGTAAAAATCTGAACCATAATCATCAGGGACAGCGTGCCTGTCTGTAACTGTCGCAGTGGCAGATGTGGAAACCAGACACTGGTCGAGCAACTGGTGACTTCGAATTGACATCAAAGACTCGTGACTTCACTTGAACTTGAGTCCTTTGACTTGGAAAGACTTTAAAATGAAGATTTGACTTCCGGGTAGTAGTGAAATGGAGTAGACGTGTTTGTCTCGCCTCCCCATTCAATTTCGTGTATCTCTTTAAATACCCCTCTGACTCTTTCCGATAAACTACTAAGGCTAATTATATCTATATCCTCTTTCTTTTTTGAATAAGTATATATGTCCAAAATGACAAGCGGCGAAAGCATCTAGTAAAGAAGCCGAAGTACCCGCGATGTCGGGCGAGGTGAGCATGGCGGCCCTAACAAGCCTACTAGAAGAGCATAGAGCAGCCTTAGCGGATGAGTTTAAGACCGTTATTTCAGCACTGGATGGGAAGCTTGACTGCGTACAAGCCACTGTGTCGGAGTACGGTCAGAGGCTCTCCACGCTGGAGTCTCATGCGGAATCGTTAGATGAACGAGTAGAACGCTTGGAAACTTCCCTCGCAGCGCTAGCGGAGAGCAATGCCAAACTCAAAACTAAGACCGCTGATCTGGAAGCGCGGAGCAGGCGGAATAATATCAGAATAATCGGAGTGCCAGAATCCCTGGAAGGCCCACGGCCGACGACTTTTTTCTCTGAGTTGCTTTTTGAGGTTTTTGGCAATCAGGTTCTACCTGCCCCCCCAGAGCTGGACCGAGCGTACAGATCCCTCGCCTCTAAACCGAAAGCAGGGGGTAGGCCAAGAGCAGTGGTGGTCCGCTTTCATCACTACCAGTTAAAGGATAAGGTAGTCCGCGAAGCGCGTAAAAAGCGAGGGGAACTTAAATATAAAGGGAATCCGATCGCCATCTATGAAGATTACAGCCCTGAAGTACTGGAACAGCGGGTTCAGTATCGTGAAGTCATGGCCGAAATGTACAAACAGGGATTTAAACCGGCTCTTTTGTATCCGGCGAGGCTTCGTATAACGACCAAAGAAGGGAACAACAAGTGGTTTACATCGGTGGAAGAGAGCAAGCGATATTTAGACTCTCAGCGTGACAGTTCGCTGTAATATTATGTGCCTGACGCAGCTCTGTTTTTGGATCACCTTGAATCTCCTCAAGGTGATATAATTACCGATCCAGAGGAAATTAATAAAAAAATTTTAAAGTATTACACGGGACTTTATGCCTCAGAGTACGATGCAGAAATACTGAATGACCAGAACCGTCTTGATCAACTACCATTCCCCTGTGTAAATGATGGCCCTATAAATGATCTGGGCAGACCGGTGTCTATCATGGAAGTACAAGAGGCCATTAAATCACTTCAATGTGGTAAATCACCTGGCCCTGATGGTTTTACCATTGAAATATTTAAAACCTTCTCTTCTGTTTTAGCCCCAATATTGCAGAGAGTATATAATGAGGCCTTCTCTTCGGGTCAGCTTCCAACAACCATGTCTGTGGCATCCATTTCACTGTTGCTAAAGAAGGATAAAGACCCACTGCTGTGCAGCAGTTACAGGCCAATTTCTTTGTTGAATGTGGATTTAAAATTTTTATCTAAGATCCTTGCGCTTCGCCTTCAGCAAGTGTTGCCTGCTGTTATTTCCCCAGATCAGACAGGCTTTATGACTGGCAGGCATTCTTTTTATAATACCAGGAGACGTTTTAATACTATCCTCTCGTCGAGCTCTGACAAAGCGGAGATTCTGTTATCCCTAGACGCAGAGAAGGCGTTTGACAGGGTTGAATGGGGGTATTTGTTTTTCATTCTACGTAAATTCGGTTTCAGCTCAAAGTTTATAGCTTGGATTCAGTTACTGTACTCCTCCCCTGTTGCATCGGTACATACCAATGCGACACATTCTAAAACTTTCCCCTTGCTTCGTGGTACACGACAAGGTTGCCCTCTTTCGCCTCTACTATTTGCTCTGGCAATGGAGCCATTGGCCATATGGCTGCGAGGTGAGGAAAAGTTTGAAGGCATTACCCGATTTGGAATTTCTTATAAATTATCCCTTTATGCAGATGACCTACTTTTATATATATCTAACCCCATTTCATCACTACCACCAATCCTGCAAATTTCTGACTTGTTTGGTAAATGTTCAGGTTACAAATTGAATCTTCAAAAACGTGAGTTGTTTCCAATTAATCCGGCAGCTGAAATACTGTCTAAAAGCCTTTTTCCTTTTAGGCGGACTCAGGAAGGATTCACATATCTGGGTGTTTTTGTTGCTAAAACAGCCGCGGTCATTTTTAGGAAAAATTTCAATGCCTTGTTGGATGCTTACAGGGAAGATATACGGAGATGGTCCTCTCTTCCAATATCGCTAATTGGTCATATTAATTTGGTCAAGATGACAATTCTGCCTAAATTCTTATATCTTTTCCAACATATACCCATTTACATTAACAAATCTTTCTTTGTTACTTTGGATCAGATAACTAACTCTTTTTTGTGGCTTGGCCAACACGCACGAATTTGAAGAAAAGTTCTTGAACTTCCGAAATCAAGAGGGGGTCTTGCCTTACCAAACTTTCAATATTATTACTGGGCTTGCAATATTAACAAACTTTTATATTGGATTAACGCTTCTAGAGTTTCTGAACACCCTGTTTGGGCCCAAATAGAACCGTCATCTTCAAAGTCTTCCCTTTACTCACTGATCTGCTCTCAGCTTCCTATAAACACTAAAAATGTCTCAGACAGCTTAGTGGTGACCAATACTCTTAGAATCTTCTTCTTTGTCTTTCGGCTGTTCCCTTTCAGGGGTCGCCACAGCGAATCATCTGCCTCCATCTAACCCTATCCTCTGCATCCTCTTCTCTCACACCAACTAACTTCATGTCCTCTCTCACTGCATCTATAAATCTCCTCTTTGGTCTTCCTCTAGACCTCCTGCCTGGCAGTTCCAACCTCAGCATCCTTCTACCGATATATTCACAATCTCTCCTCTGAACATGTCCAAACCACCTCAATCTGGCCTCTCTGACTTTATCTCCAAAACATCTAACATGGGTTGTCCCTCTGATGAACTGATTGACCAATACTCTTAGAATATGGGTTAGTTTTAGAAAACATTTTGGGTTAATCATCTGTTCTTTCGCCTGTGGTAAACAATGTATCTTTTCTACCATCATGTACTGATGCAGTTTTTCTTGACTGGTCCTCTAGAGGTCTTATATCGATCAAAAACTTGTATGATAAAGGTATATTCTTGTCATTTTCGGAGTTGTCAGAAAAGTTTAATCTTCCCGGAACACATCTTTTTCGTTTCTTTCAGATTAGACATTTTGTACAAAATCAGTTTCCACAGTTTCCTAACCTTCCACCTGACTCGACAATGGACACCATTCTTGCTCTTAAACCACACAGTAAAATGTCTGTCATATACATTCTGTCATATACGAATCAACTGGTGCGTTAAATTCTTACTCGGCGGCGCGGTGGTGTAGTGGTTAGCACTGTTGCCTTGCACCTCCAGGGTCTGGGTTCGATTCCCCGGCCAGGCTCGATTCCCGTCTCTGTGTGCATGGAGTTTGCATGTTCTCCCCGTGCTTGGTGGGTTTCCTCCGGGTACTCCGGTTTCCTCCCACAGTCCAAAGATATGCAGGTTAGGCTAATTGGCGTTCCTAAATTGCCCGTAGTGTGTGATTGGGTGTGTGAGTGTTTGTATGTGTGTGTGCCTTGCGATGGATTGGCACGCTGCCCAGGGTGTACCCCGCCTAGTGCCCGAAGTCTCCTGGGATAGGCTCCAGGTCCCCCGCGACCCTGAACACAGGATTAAGCGGTATAGAAGATGAATGAATGAATGAAATTCTTACTCCACTGAATCATTGAAGAATGCATGGGAGCAGGAACTTGGGGTTTCTATGAGCGAAACAGAATGGGATCATGCACTCGATCTAATTAACTCTTCCTCAATATGTGCACGACATAGACTGATGCAGTGCAAGATTCTTCACAGAGCACACTATACTAACGCCAGATTAGCCAAAAATATACCAGGACAGAAATGACACTTGTAATAGGTGCGGACAGTCTCCGGCAAATCACACGCATATGTTCTGGTCCTGTCCAAGACTGACAGAGCTCTGGTCTAAAATATTTTATACTGTCGAAAAATCCTTTGGATTGTCCATTTCTCCAAATCCTTTAACAGCTCTATTCGGAATTCCTCTTGAACCAAATTTATCTTCGACAACTCAATCCGTTGTTGCTTTCACCACACTATTGGCCAGGAGGCTTATTCTCCTCAAGTGGAAACATGCGTCCCCTCCTTCGTATGGGAGATGGATAAAAGAAATTCTTTTATGTTTAAAGCTGGAAAAAATCAGATTATCTTTAAAAGGGTTCTTAAGAACTTTTTATAAAACATGGGAACCAGTGGTAAATTATATTGATACCATTGATCTATTACATGAAGGTGCAGTAGAGGATTGATTATTTTTATTTTATTTTTTTTAATGTGTGTGGTTTGGTTGTTTATTTGTATAGTTTTGTTGTTAGGGTGGGAGGAGGGAGGGTTTGGGGTGTGTTGAAAAGTAAAAATTTGAAAGGCACGTTTTTGTATATTTACTATGTTGTATCTTTTGTTAAATGCTAATAAATGTAATTGAGGGGGAAAAATGAAGATTTGAAACATGATTTGAACATGTGCAGAAAATCAATGTTTCTTCGTCTTCTTTAAAAAAAAAAAAAAAAACAGCAAATCAGCATGAGGACGCTGGAGATGTCATCTCCAACATCTCCAGCGTCCAACCTGTTGAAGATGACTGAGAGGTTCTCTGAGGTAGCCACGCCCCCGAGGACGGTAGCCTTCATCTACAACCGTGATGTTGGACACAACAACATGTGGAGTTCAGGGGGTTCAAGAACTTCAGACGCAAAAGTAACATCTGTGGAACAAAGCGAATCCCGAGGCGAAGCTGAACAGAACTGATGTGGATGAGTGCTTGAAAAACACACACAGATCTCATTTTATAGTCACAGAGTCTTTCACGTACTCATCTATTTCTGTTCAGTTCTAAAATTGTCTAGAAAGTGGCTGAAGCACCAATTAATAAAAAAAAAGAAAGAAAAAGCCTCCATGATTTGTGATTATTTCACATCACGACTTTTTGGATTATCTTACACTGGAAAAAAAAAATTTACTGTATCCGCATATTTAAATTAGCCCTTAATTAGGCATGTGACAATTGTATTAAATAAAGTATTCATTTGTATTTAATACATTTCTGTATTTATTTATTTATTTGCACAATATTTTTAAATAAATATGCATATATATAAATATTTTGGAAAATGCTTACCCTATACACATGAGGAAACATATCTTCATATAGGGTCCTTATTGAATTACTCAGAAATTAAAAATGTAAACATTTCAAGACTTTTTACTTTTCTGATTTTTTTTTTTTCATTGTCAGCTTTATGTTGCAAATTAATGTTAGTGACGTTACCATATTCTCCCCAATCGGGCAAAGAATCAAATATGTAACTACGGTGGGATTTGTATAATTTTGTATTATATTTGTATATATATTTAAATAAAAGTGTTTTTATCTCGTCTATATTTTTAGTTAGTTAGGTAGTTTGTTTGTTTGTTTGTTTGTTTGTTTTATGCATTTTGTTTTGTTGTTTTTTCCAGGTGAGGAAACATAGTAACTTATATATATATATATATATATATATATATATATATATATATATATATATATTTTTTTTTTTTTTTTTTTCCAATTTTCTCTATTAGTATAATAGTTGTGGCCAATTCCTCCCCGTCACTAGGGGGCGCTCCCACATTAAGGCTACCACTACCACTCAGCCGGGAGGACGAAGACTATCCCGTGTTTCCTCCGAACCGCGTGACGTCAGCTGACCGCATCTTTTCGAACTTCTCACTCAAGCACCGTTAGAGGCGGAGTAACACACTCGGAGGACAGCGCTATCCGCTCCTTCCGCGTGCGCGAGCTCATCACAGCTCTACATATAGTAACTTAATTGAGGAATAAAATATTTTGGGGGGAAAAAATCACAAAAATAAAAGAATTATAATACTAAAGTCTTGCACGAAATCTTGAAATTGTGAAATTTTCTAGTATTTCAATAAACGCTCTATAAAGGTTCCTCAACCACAAAAAAATACAAAAATATAAAAATCCAACAGAAGTTACCAAATGTGCTTCTTCACCAATTAAGAGCTAAGAACAGAATTTCCATTTACATATAATATGTAAGTTGAACAAAAATAAATAATGTTAATGGTAAACATTCGTAATTGGGTAGCGGTGCCTCAGAGAGTTGAGGCTCTGGGTTACTGACAGGAGGGTTGGGGGTTCGAACACCTGTGATCACCGTGTTGCTAATGGTCGGCCATTAACCGATACATTAGTTCATACAAGCTTCACAAGAGGAAGCAGGACCCACCAACAAAATATATTTATACTGTATGAATTATAATTTACTCAAACTCAAAATATTCTAATATCATGAGATATGCTGTAAGTCTGATACTCTAATTTATTGAGATGCACTGTACATATCATTTCTATAGCATTTGTGGTAATAATATACAATAGAACAATGAAAAAAAAAATTATAGGCTATGAGCTAAAAAAACTAAATATATTTTTTAATATTTCTCTCGCTAACTCTCACTCATTTTCTATGAGATTCTGCTTATCCTGTTCAGGGGCATGGAAAGCCTGGAGCCTATTTCAGGAACTCAGGTGGGGTACGAGTATATCACAGGGTTCAAGATTAGCTCGAATATAATATTACAAAAATAATAATAACTTAATCATAAAATAAGGAACGGGAGTTCGGGGTCTAAAACGTTTTTAAATGAAAAAAATAATAAATAAATAAATAAAAAACCTAATAACATATGATAACATTAAAAAAATCCAGTGATTATATGGAGTTTGTGTTCCAGTGAACATCACTGCACCCGTTTTACCAACTTTGACCAGCAGATGGCAGCACTGGATTTCTTTTTCATCACTGTTTCACTCAACCATCAAGTTTAAAACTAAACCCCATCATCCTGCCCCTCTACACAACTCTGTCTATATTGCTTCAATACTGTCAAATATTTAAAATACTAGAGAAATTTAATTTATATAATTCATTTTATATAACTGTAGCTCTGAAGATCTGAAGATATTCATAGATTTATATGAATAAACTTATTTTAGTACTTTATTGTTTCCATAGTAACAGCCTATTCACGGGGAACTTGTACAGCTTTACAAAATCTAAGGCTATAAATAACCGGCCTACATCAGGAAGTTTCCAACATTTATGGAAAGTATGTCTCCGATGTTAGCGCTTTGTAACATTCAGTATTGATCAACTTCTGGTTGAGCAAAAGTCGGGCTAATTAACGTCCTTTTAACCAGCCATCAATAGTGACATGGGACAAGGGAGCATGTCAAATAATTGATTAGAAGCACTCTGCGCCTCAGGCTACTAATTGTACAGAAACAGACTAATTGGTGTCTGACATATATTCTAAAAATAGCCTGAAAATTAGAAAGTGTAAAAAGTTTTATATGTTTTTTACATACAGATTTACAGTTTACAGAATCCAGTGTTTAAAAAAAAAAACAGCTGACTGATGAGGTAAAGGGGTGCCAATACATTTACATACTCTGCATTGGCACCCATTTACCTCATCATTTTTTAAACACTGGGTGCCAATACATTGTGCAGAAGTGAATGCACTCAGTCCTTCACAGCATTTGGAACACGCCCTTATGCAGAGCGACTTACATTTTATCTCATTATACATCTGAGCAGTTCAGGGTCAAGGGGCCTCGAACAAGGTCGTCCAACACCTTAACCACTCGCGTGAGAGATGGCAATCATTCATTCACCCCACTTGCAAAACTTGGCTGGGAGTGATTGCTACATCCCCCGTACAGTCCTGACCTCGCACCAAGTCATTTCCACATGTTTGGGCCATTGAAGGAGTTCCTGGGAGGCCGGCGTTTCAGATGTGAATGGCACAGGCAG
The DNA here is from genome assembly GCA_030522415.1 of Channallabes apus. Classification (NCBI taxonomy): domain Eukaryota; kingdom Metazoa; phylum Chordata; class Actinopteri; order Siluriformes; family Clariidae; genus Channallabes; species Channallabes apus. Next base: position 40,681,063 of record CM060113.1, read on the forward strand.
GTCAATCATGGCTCCGGCGTACTGAGACAACTTTCTACCTTGATAATATCCAAGCACTGGTGAGACACAGGGAGTCTGTGAAGAGATGATGAAGGCTGCTTTCACACTTGGCAAACTGACACAGATCCGAGTCCTCTTGACCCCAAAGTCTGATGACTGATGTTTTGACATTTGAACATTTGATCCGAAGCTGGACACGGATCGCCGTCCCATGCTGTCGAAAAAGGTCTTCTCAAGTACGTTGCAGCTAACTGGTCTGAGAGCTACTCGTACCTGAACACACGATGGACTGCTGTTTAGAACGTGATGTCATCAAATGCGCTAATCTGGCTATAGTGAAAAAAGGTAGGAACGAAGGTGAGAGGATCGCTCTTTTAGGATTTCCTGTCAGATATCGATAATATAAAGCCTAGGTCAAGTTTGCAAAATAACCAGGTGCATACTGCCCCCTGCTGTCCCGGAGAAGTGTACTCATGCACAAGTGTAAGGAACGATATTACTCGTGTGAAAGATGACCAGCAGGGGGACGAGGGAGGGTCGAGGCAACGTCAGGAAACCATGAGATAAGGAAAAGTTCTTGTCCTCTTCTGACCGACACCGGATGGTGGGATTGGTTCTGTATACAGGAAGCTCAGTGGGTTAAGGCTCTGGGTTACTGATCAGAGGGTCGCCGGGTCGAGCCCCGGCTCCACCAAGTTGTGGCTGCATCATGACCAACCCTACGATCCGATCCCTGGCTTCTTAACAAACCTTTCGCTGTGCCGTAATGTATAGCGTATGTGAAGACTAAATCCAAATATTATGGAATGAGTTCATCAGCCGTGCGTACAAATCTCTACTGTGAAGCATGAAGTATCTATGAAATCACAATGATGGTGATTGAAGAAAAAGGTTGTGGCATGAGGCAGGTTACACCCTGGACGCGGTGCCAATCCATTTTTAGGCAATTATTTTTGAACGCCAATTAGCCTAACCTGCATATCTTTGGACTGTGGGAGGAAACCGGAGTACCCGGAGGAAACCCACCAAGCACGGGGAGAACATGCAAACTCCATGCACACAGACGGGAATCGAACCCGGACCCTGGAGGTGCGAGGCAACAGTGCTAACCACTAGGCCACCATGTAAATCTCTTTGTTTTATTTTTAAGATTATTATTACGTAAAAATTTTTATTATTTATATATTTTTAATATCACCATCGTCTCTCTCGGTCTGTTCCCCGCTCATGAAGAACCTTGAAACTGTTGCATCCTTCATTTTCACTGGGTTGTGTTTGAAGCATCTCGATATAGGATCCGAGACGCCATGACGTAATCCGTGTTCTAATGCAGCCCCCGATGGATGCGGCTCTGGAATCGACACGTACAGAATCCGTGCATTTGAGGAGAAAAGTCCGAGCGGCAGAGAAGGAGACGTGAGAAGTGTGCGGTGGAGGTGAGACGAGTCTCCGAGGTAGAAGTGAGTCCAACGCATGAGCAGCTCCGAACCTCCATCAAACCCGTAGAGGAGTTTCTTTCTGAGAACCTTTTGTTTTATTGCTTTATTGTTATTTCTGTTGCGCTAATTATAAACCATTGACCAAAACAGTTTGCATGCAAAATAAAAGCCTATTCTTGCATGAAACAAAAGTGTATGTGATGATATACACATTGAAAGGGTTACACTGAATAATAATAATAATAAAAATAATAATAATAATAGTTATTATTATCATCATTATAGCAGCGTCTTAAATACATTAAAATGTACCATTAAAATGCGCTCTGGTGCAGAGTGACCTCATAATGTTCACAGGGTGTGACTGCACACTCGTAATTTCTCGCTCTCTCTCATTCACCCAGACATATTCCCCCACACACACATGCTCGCACACACACACTGCAGCACAACCCTCCCTTTCTGACTCTTTTTCTCAATGGATTCTGAGAAAACCAGGCTGAATGAATCCACCCAGCCTCGGCAGCTTTTCTTCCTGACGGAAAAAAAAACAAAACAGGGATGGACGGAAGGAGGGATGCTGAAGGTGCGCTGTTGCCACGGCGATGATGCAGTCAAACCTGAAATATGTATGTATCAGGCCTGACTTTCCAGAAACGGAAGCTTGTCATTCAGACTCAACCTGCCTGAGGATTACAGGCTGTAATCTGCACGGCAACAGTCGCTACATCTATCCTCTCTCTCTCTCTCTCTCTCTGCACGTAGTGAGCTAATGGAGATGGAGAGAGAACGAGAGAGAGAGAGAGAGAGAAGGAGGGAATGGAAAGGGAGGAGGGGGAGAAAAACCGAAGCATGAAGGAAACAAGGCCGAGTGAATGAGAGATAGAAAGAGAGATGAGATTAAGAATGGCTGCAGATTCATTCATATTTTTTTTCACCTCCTTTCAGGTCACGGTTAGTGAAAAGAAGGAAAAATGGATTGTACAGAGTGGGCGGGGCTTATCCCGTCAGTCAGCCTCACCCTATCCTCGACTTTCTCCATTAGCTGAGGATGAGGAGGCCGATGACGTCATTGCTGTGCTGTGGTGAATGCAGCATGGTACATGGGGCTGGATTCTGCAGGGTACAACAGCACTGCAGTGCAACACACACACACACACACACACACACTCAGATGCTCGTTTAACGAGACAGCAATACCTGCCATCACAGTAAAATCAGCATTATGTTCTGCAGTGTATTACATCTTTATGAGGAGTCAGTGCCAGGCCCGTAACGCCTTGGAGGATGTAGATGATCAGGTGGAAGTGGAGGTGGAGATCGAGCACGGCACCGGACCAGGAGAAGCTTTTTCATTAAGACTGAGTGCGCAGTGAAAGCAGGACAGCCCCGTCGCTCTGTGTTCAGTGACGTTTGCACTTGACGTGGTCTAGATGACATCATTGGGTGCAGCCCGGGCAAAAAAAAAACAAAACAGCGCTCGCTGTACGGGCGTGGCGGACAGAGACGATGAACAAAGAGGAGCGTGTCCCAAAAACAGTTTGAGGAATTAGAAACATCTCGATAATAATAATAATAACAATAATAATAATTATAAAAGTGAACATGATGGTACGGTGTATAATGTTATAGCTTGACAGCTCCAGCGTGATATGCTCCTCCGTCCCAGGGTTTCTTCCTGGTTCGCTTTTTTTCCTTTGATCTCTCAAAAACAGTCAGGTACATCATTTTTGGAACATAGATAAGTTGTTTGGCACTTGGCATCGGTACACACCCAATGAATTTGGAATGAAACACTGATTTGAGCAAAGTCAAGAATTCTAAAGTATTGGCATTGTGTCATGTTGTTGCTCTAGTTTGCACATTTTGACATGAACCTGACTTTATAGAGAAGTAGAAGCGTCTATGGCTGCCAATGGAACCGGGCCCTGGTGTTTATAGACGGAGCCTGACTCCTGATACAAGTAGCAGTCAGTATACTCTCTGCTCAGATTCATCCAAATGCTTACAAGCTGATAGGACGCCACTTCATACTGCAGATGGATAATGACACAAAACATACAGTCAGAGCTACCCAAGGAAAATGAAATTTAATATTCTTCACTGGCCAATTCAGTGACCTGCTCTCAACCCAATAGAGCACTTACTGAAGACAAGACTGAAAGCAGAAAGACCCATAAACTTTCAGCAGCTGAAGGCGATTGCGGTAACGGCCTGTCAAAGAATCCAGACGGAGGAAAAGCAGCATTCGGTTATGTCCATGGGTTCCAGACTTCAGGCCGTCACTGAGTGCAAAGGATTTCCATCCAAGTATTAAAGACAATGATTTTGTTTCTAATTATGTTGCTTCGTTCCATTATTTATGGACCCCACCAAAATGTGGTTAATGCCACAGATTTTTCTCAAACCCCTTGAATTAAACCTGAAAGTCCTGACTACGCTCATACCCCTGAGTTCATGAAGAGGTCAAATGCATTCGTTCCAAAATTTATGGACCTGACTGTATCTTGCCATTTTTTTAAATGCAGTGAATGCTGCATGAATAAGGAGGTCTTTCCAAATTCTTATAATTTCCAAGGGGTCTCTGGATGCCAAAGGTTTGAGAAACACCCACCTTCACCCCAGGGTAGAAAGGACAAATTTGTTTCTCTGCAGGTTCTCCTGTTTTCTACAAACCGGATTCCAAAAAAGTTGGGACACAAAACAAATTGTGAATAAAAACTGAATGCAATGATGTGGAGATGGCAAATGTCAATATTTTATTCAGAATAGAACATAAATCATGGAACAAAAGTTTAAACTGAGAAAATGTATCATTTTAAGGGAAAAATATGGTGAATCAAAATGTCATGGTGTCAACAAATCCCAAAAAAGTTGGGACAAGGCCATTTTCACCACTGTGTGGCATCTCCCCTTCTTCTTACAACACTCAACAGACGTCTGGGGACCGAGGAGACCAGTTTCTCAAGTTTAGAAATAGGAATGCTCTCCCATTCTTCTCCCATTCTTTGTCGCACCTTCCTCTTTATGATGCGCCAAATGTTCTCTATAGGGGAAAGATCTGGACTGCAGACTGGCCATTTCAGTACCCGGATCCTTCTCCTACGCAGCCATGATGTTGTGATCGATGCAGAATGTGGTCTGGCATTATCTTGTTGAAAAATGCAGGGTCTTCCCTGAAAGAGATGACTAGATGTTGTTCTAGAAGCTGAATATATTGTTCTGCATTGATGGTGCCTTTCCAGACATGCAAGCTGCCCATGCCACACGCACTCATGCAACCCCATACCATCAGAGATGCAGGCTTCTGAACTGAGCGTTGACAACAACTTGGGTTGTCCTTGTCCTCTTTGGTCCGGATGATATGGCGTCCCACATTTCCAACAAGAACTTCGAATCGTGACTCGTCTGACCACAGAACAGTCTTCCATTTTGCCACACTCCATTTTAAATGATCCCTGGCCCAATGAAAACGCCCGTGCTTGTGGATCTTGCTTAGAAATGGCTTCTTCTTTGCACTGTAGAGTTTCAGCTGGCGACGGCGGATGGCACGGTGGATTGTGTTCACTGACGATGGTTTCTGGAAGTATTCCTGAGCCCATTCTGTGATTTCCTTTACAGTAGCATTCCTGTTTGTGGTGCAGTGTCGTTTAAGGGCCCGGAGATCACAGGCATCCAGTATGGTTTTACGCCCTTGACCCTTACGCACAGAGATTGTTCCAGATTCTCTGAATCTTCGGATGATATTATGCACAGTTGATGATGATAACTGCAAAGTCTTTGCAATTTTTCGCTGGGTAACACCTTTCTGATATTGCTCCACTATCTTTCTGCGCAACATTGTGGGAATTGGTGATCCTCTACCCATCTTGGCTTCTGAGAGACACTGCCACTCTGACAAGCTCTTTTTATACCCAATCATGTTGCCAATTAACCTAATTACTGTTAATTGGTCTTCCAGCTCTTCGTTATGCTCAAATTTACTTTTTCCAGCCTCTCATTGCTACTTGTACTAAACTTTTTTGGGATTTGTTGACACCGTGAAATTTGGAATCAACATATTTTTCCTTTAAAATGATACATTTTCTCGGATTAAACTTTTGTTCCGTGATTTATGTTCTGTTCTGAATAAAATATTGACATTTGTCATCTCCACATCATTGCATTCAGTTTTTATTCACAATTTGTTTAGTGTCCCAACTTTTTTGGAATCCGGTTTGTATTTCGAGGTGATCCTTGATGTGAGTGTTTGAATTTGCATTAAATGTATCAAATCAAACGCCACATTACAGTTTTGGTGAATTATATACTGTAAATCCAGCAAACAAACTTGAGGCATAAGTCCTTCAAGTGCAGATCAGATGTGAACCTTGATGAAGATGTCGACATGGCCATGGTGTCACCTGGAGCTACGTCTTTTAGTGTGGTCTTAATACTAATGCATCACCAACTTGTTGGCTTGTCCTATATCCTGAATATAGACTGAACCTTTTCTATTTTCCTAGTCTTTCATATTTTTGGAATGAGACAACCATCTCTGCACAAAAAAAAATAAACTAAACAGAGCACTCGCTCCAACTCCAGCTAGAAAAACTAGGCTCGGACTGGAGGAGGGAGCAAGAAACATCAACAAGAGAGAGAGAAAAAGTTCTAGATATAAAAATGAAGCATGCCGGCATGACTAATATTTTACGTAACTGCAGAGAATCCCTCTCAGTGCTCCTCAATAGGCTGCGCATTGCGTTTCATTTCAGAAGCCTCCCACTTCCCCAACATAACATAGATCAAACTCTGCAGACGTTCACAGCCATCAATCGTTCAAAGTCGTAGGTTTGACATGGCAGCTGTGCCGAGAGCAGATAGGTAGGGGAAAACAGGGAAAGGAATGAACGACCGAGTGGGTGAGTGGTAAGAACATCCAGGTCTCATTGGGTGTAGGTTTAGGCTGAAATTGTTCTCAAAAGTAGGGGCCTTGATTGATGGGGTTCTTAACTCTTTTAAATCACATGAAAGTGAAAAAGATTGCTAACAACTAGTATCAAGGTCCTTATGGTTATTATGTAGTTGTCATAGCTGTGAGCTTAATAAGTTGTTGATATTTTTCCTCATTCTGATGGCTGATGTGAAGTTCTTGATCGTATCTGCATGACTTTATCCATTCCACTGCTGTCACATGAGCCAGTATACAGGGTCAAAGGGGGCCTGGAGCCTATCCCAGAAGACTTAGGGTACCATGAACGGGGTTCCACTCCATCACAGACACTATGGGGAATTTGGAAATGCCAATTAGCCTAATCTGTATGGTGGGTTTCCTCCGGGTTCTCCGGTTACTTACAATCAAATTCTCATTCTCCACAATGTTCACTGCGAGTTCACCTTTAGTGAAATTTGACCTTTGTGCCAACCTGAGTGGACAGCAGACTCGAAATAGAAAGATGCTCTTATTACATCAAATGGAAAAGGCTTGGGATGGTGAGTTATATAAACAGTGCTGCAGTGAATCATAGACGGTTAAGAAAAGTAGGCTTTAAGGTTGAAATATACTGTATGATTAATTACAGATGAGAGCTATACAGTATGCCAGCTAGGAAATCTCCTCTGTGCCTGTACATCCATTGACGTCACACCCAGGTCTAAGTCGAGCTGAAGCAAATCGTGTTCCAGACAGAGCGTTGAAGAGGAGTGGGAGTCTGGGGAAGAAACCTGCATGAAGTAAGTGATGGGTAAGCGTCTGTGGGTGTACAGGATTCTCATCTGTATTGCTCTTTCTTCTTGTTTTTTTTTTTAATCCCACTTCCTGTCCTAGTTCCATCCCCAGTGTTTCACTAAGCGGTGGAGATTTCTGTTTGCATCACCGTTGGCGTCACCAGCCTCCTCCGGCCGTGAGTCGCTCGCTCCCGAGCTCTCCCCGACTTCCCCCCTGAAAGTTTTGTTGCCTCACTGAAACCAAAATAAACTGCCTACAGAACGGGATGAATCACTCATCCCCTCATCCTCCCCTCCCTCTTCTCTTTTTCCTCTACGTTACCAGGGTGCTTCTCCCGGAAATCACGACGCTCGCTGAGTTTTATTTTGAGCCCCGAGTGCTGATGAGAGATGTTAGCGGCTGAGATTTGCCAGGGATGTGGCGGCGCCAGCGGCGAAGGTTTAACGCCATTAAGCCTGGGCGCTGTTTGTGTTTGAATGACCTTTGACCTTATGTGACGATTTACGTCCTTGGTCAATAACAAACTGAGCTTTGTCATTTCGAACAATAGTAGCTTGTCCTACTTTGTACATTTTTGAGAAGTATTGTTCCATGATGGTTCCCTCGATGGCTCATGTGACGCAGACATTGTAAACATTACAACTCTCTTACCAGCTCTAGGTAGTATCGGCTAACTAACTTGGACTTCTGATGTGATTTATTAGAGAAGACTTGGGGCAGTGGCTCTGATTGGAAGGTCGACGGTTCGAGGCCCAGCTCCTCCAGGTTGCAGTTGTTGGGCCCTTGAGCTTGGCCCTTAATCCTGTCTGCTCCAGGGAGCGTTGTATAATGACTGACCCTGCGCTCAAACCCAGGCCTCTTAACAAAGCTGGGGTATGTGAAGAATAAAGGATTTCACTCCAAAGTTATATATATGATGAATAAAGGCTGAATTTATGTCTTATATGGCTGTCATATCTTCAGTTGGTTAAAACAAGGATGAGCTGTTAATTATATAGTAGCCAACTAGCCATTACAACACCATGACAGCCACAAGAAGGAAATTAAGAGTGATAAAAATTGAAGATAAGCGCTAGCTACCACCTTACACACTGTTGGTTCTTGTCTACTCCTGAAAAACAGTTTTTTTGAAAGCTTATGGCTGCTGTTGCAATTTTCCCCCAGAAAATCACTGGTTGGAATGCTTTTTGGATTGTGGTAGAAGAAAACAACATATATTGTCAACCATAACAACACATTTACCAGATATTGCTAGTATTAGTTAAATAACCAGCCTAAATATAAAGATTACAGCTTTATCTTGGTAGAAAGTAAAACAAAAACCCTGCAAAAAAAAGTTCTAAATTTTATATATATGAACAATGCTCAGTGGCTCAGCTTGTTGTTTCCCCAACCTGGACCACAGCAGTCCACTGGTCCACCACGCAACTTACCTCCTACCTCCTGTCCCAATCATAGCATTAAATACGTATGGATGGAAATCCCAAAGGATGGTTGGGATTTTCCAACTCATTCATTTTAAAATCCTCACTAAGGGCACACCCATATTCGAACCCATTGTCCACCGAATCATGCAATAACCACAAGCAAAAGGTAAACACAGCTTGAAAGGAATAAAAAAAAGGGTGTGAAAGAACTGGTTCGAACAAAGAGTTGGCCGCAGACTTCCCAGCAATTAATCTAAACATGTCAGTAGGCAGAGCTCATGGGATACGAATTAACCAGAATCTAAAATCCATTGAGACTAAGCAATAATTTTTTAATTATTAGTAACGACAAGAAGAACTGTTGTTAACATTCCGAGCAAATGATTCAATCTATAAAACATGAACCATTCTGTAAAAAGAGTCAATACTTATTAGAACATGCAAGAAGATAAAGAAGATAGAGCTAAGTTAAAAAATTTTAATTGCAGGCCTATAGAATTTAATAGAGTTGAGAAGAAATTCCAAAGAGCATGCACCTCAAACCAAACGTTCTATAGAGTCCTATTGTATGTCTGTAGAGTTCTACAAAAACTGAGAAAGAATTCTATTAAGATATACGTAGAAGCAATTTTTTTACTCAAACAACTTATGGATGTTTGATCTCATGGACGTTTGATCTCATGGACGTTTGATCTCATGGACATATGATCCATGTTGACGCAGGATATTTATTACATTATGTAGAAGCGAGCATCCCAAAGTTGGAATATTGGCAATGAAATATTGACGAGACACTTACTCGAGCCATTTCATCCCACACACGTCCTGCGCTTCATGATTGTCTGAGCTGTTGCTCAAATTGTGATGCGATTTGGTTCGAATCTCTTGACCTTTTGACTTCTGAACACACAGATAAACCAACTCCCTCTCTCTTTTTTCACCTTCATGAGAGTCTCGTCCACGATGCCATCACGACACTGTGAGTGAGGAGCATCGTGCAGAGGAACAGGACCAGCCAGGTCGTGTGAATATGAGTGTGTGTGCACGAGTGTGTATGTCTTGGAGTCAGCTGGAATGTACAGTACGTATTTGATTCAGGTTTGAAGGAGAGGTGAGATATTTCTCTCACACATCCAATCCAGGGCGCTGCAGAGACAGTCTGACGCCCAACACGTCTGTTTTATCTGTCTTTCCCAGAACAGCAGGGAGGGGGCCGGCTGTGGAGACGCCAACGCTTCTCAGGTCTTTATGGTTTGTAGGTATTTTCACGCTGGTGTTTTTGAATGGGAGGATTCTTTTATTTTTATTTCTTGACACAAATGAGGAGGCACGGCGGCTTAGTGGTTTGCCCTGTTGCCCTGCACCTCCAGGTCCTGGGTTCTGTTCCTGCATCGAGTCTATGTGCATGAAGTCTGCATGATCTCCCCATGCAAAGACATACTGATTAGGCTAATTGGCGTTATCGCGTATTGGCGTAGAGTGTGCATGTGCTTGGTGTCTGGAGATCCTACCACTGTTGAACAAACTGGGAATAAATACAATGGTCACCCCAATAGATGAAACGAATGAGGGGCGTTCAAGTCAAACTGGGACTTGTGACGGACTTTCTGGTGAATGGAGGTGTAAAGGCGATTGACATTTACAGACATTCATTCATTTTCTATACCGCTTAATCCTGTGTTCAGGGTCGCGGGGGACCTGGAGCCTATCCCAGGAGACTTCGGGCACTAGGCAGGGTACACCCTGGACAGGGTGCCAATCCATCGCAGGGCACACACTCATACACACACTCACACACCCAATCACACACTACGGGCAATTTAGGAACGCCAATTAGCCTAACCTGCATGTCTTTGGACTGTGGGAGGAAACCGGAGTACCCGGAGGAAACCCACCAAGCACGGGGAGAACATGCAAACTCCATGCACACAGAGACGGGAATCGAGCCTGGCCGGGGAATCGAACCCAGACCCTGGAGGTGCAAGGCGACAGTGCTAACCACTACACCACCGTGCCGCCCATTTACAGACATGAAGGGCACAAACATTTTCAGTACGTCTTTACGTTCACTGCATATTATACTGTGTATGACTGTGTATGTGACAAATAAAATTTGAATTTGAATTTGAACGACGATTCCAGCCGAGGTGGCTCCGGGCCCACTGCAGTCGTTACCCTGAGCATTCAGCGAGTGAAATGCCTGATCTTTAAAAATCCACATATAACGCGACACCAACTCGCAGAAGAAAAAGACGTGAACTGTACACACCAACATCACGTGCACATTACAGATACTTGGCTGGGTGTTATTGCCACATCCCCCCGAGAGTCCAAGACATTTCCACATGTTTGGGGCATTAAAGTGATCCTGGGAGGCCAGTGTTTCAGATGACAGTCTGATCGTGGCTTCGGCGTACTGAGAAACCTTTCCTATCTTGATGGTATCCAAGCCCTAGTGAAAGTGCATTAGTGTAGCATTACTGTATATGTAGTATCACGTGGAGAAATGAAGGGAGTTTTTACTCCCATAACTGTGTTCGGCTATTCTGTACAAAAGTCCTGCTTTGAGTCGAACGACCTTTGAAATTTGTCCACAATAGCATTATGAAATATAAAAAAGACTGTATACACTTCATTTTATTGACTCCCTCATCTCCTTCCCCCAACACAACTGGGATGGAAGTTGCATCATCCGAACACAAATCCAAAGATCCCGTGAAGAAGAAAACTACGTCTTAGTGCGATACTGACTCATGGGGTTACTTTGAAAGTACAACTCGCAACATTTAGGAAAAACTATTAGTCTTATTGTTAAAATGTATCACAATCATGGAAATCATCCTGAAATTCCTGAGACAAATCAAAACCAGGAAGTTGGAGTGTATCGAGAACATTCATCCGCCCTGATTACTGAAACTGTATCTGGGTTAGAACTGCAGATTTTAATAAATATGACTGAAATACAGAGCTGAAGTCTTTCTCTCTCTCACACACACACACACACACACACACTGATACACAGGCTTGCTTGCCGTATGGCCTTCTTCTCCTCCAGCGCCGCTTCTGACAGGAACACACAGACAGGACTAAGAATAACCGCTGAAACTCGCAGCCTAATCTAACACCTTTCAGGACGTGGGAATGTGTGTCACACACAATTGTCCAGAACAGGCAGCAACACATCTCCCACTCAGCTTTGTGTGTGTGTGTGTGTGTGTGTGTGTGTGTGTGTTTTAGGGAGAGAGATAGATAAACAGAGAGAGACACGATACTTTCGACATGGCGGCGTTCTGTGTCTCTCTTTCACAAATCAAACCTGCTTATCTATTCACTGTAAAAAAAATAAAATAAAAGATCTTTCTGGTTACCACTGACGCCTCGCACCTCCAGGGACCGAGTTCGAGTCCAAGTGTAGAGTTTGCATGTTCTACCCGTGCTTGTTTCTTCCAGGTTCTCCAAAGACATGCAGATTAGGCTAACTGCCGTTCCCAAATTATCCGTAGTGTGTGAATGAGCATGTGTGTGTGTGTGTGTGTGTGTGTGTGTGTGTGTGTGTGTGTGTGTGTGTGTGTGTGTCCTGTGATGGATTGGGATTCGGTCCAGGGTGTACCCCTATTCATACCATCTCCTGGGATAGGCTCCAGGCCCCACACGACCCAGATACCCAGCGGTATAGATGATGAGTGAGTGAGTGAGTGAGTGAGTGGTGGAGTGAGTGAGTGAGTGAGTGAGTGGTGGAGTGAGTGAGTGAGTGAGTGAGTGAGTGGTTGAGTGAGTGAGTGAGTGACTGGTGGAGTGAGTGAGTGAGTGAGTGGTTGAGTGAGTGACTGGTGGAGTGAGTGAGTGAGTGAGTGGTTGAGTGAGTGAGTGACTGGTGGAGTGAGTGAGTGAGTGAGTGGTGGAGTGAGTGAGTGAGTGACTGGTGGAGTGAGTGAGTGAGTGGTGGAGTGAGTGCGTGAGTGAGTGAGTGAGTGAGTGAGTGAGTGAGTGAGTGGTTGAGTGAGTGAGTGAGTGAGTGGTTGAGTGGTTGAGTGAGTGAGTGAGTGAGTGGTTGAGTGGTTGAGTGAGTGAGTGAGTGAGTGGTTGAGTGGTTGAGTGAGTGAGTGAGTGAGTGGTTGAGTGAGTGAGTGAGTGAGTGAGTGGTTGAGTGGTTGAGTGAGTGAGTGAGTGAGTGGTTGAGTGAGTGAGTGAGTGACTGGTGGAGTGAGTGAGTGAGTGGTTGAGTGAGTGAGTGAGTGAGTCAGTGAGTGAGTGGTTGAGTGAGTGAGTGAGTGAGTGACTGGTGGAGTGAGTGAGTGAGTGGTTGAGTGGTTGAGTGAGTGACTGGTTGAGTGACTGGTGGAGTGAGTGAGTGAGTGAGTGAGTGAGTGAGTGAGTGAGTGAGTGGTATACAGCCTTCATACTGCAATGTTATTTAAACATGTACAGTACACAGCTACACCCCTACATGCTAACAGGGTACATTATCAGAATTTCAGCAGTTGTGTTATTTTATTAGATTTTTCTAGATTTTTTATGAGCAAATGTTTTTCAGTTTCAATTATTGTTAATGTGGAGGTTTAAAAATAATTCATTTCAATTAAATCTTGGTCATAATTTTAGTATAATTTATTTTTCATTAGCAACCACTCGGTAGTCTGGATTACAGCAGTACAGCGGAACTTAATCTGTTCCGGAGGCGAATTTTTATGGTGAAATTTCATATTGCAAAATGCATTTAGGAAATAATGTAAATACAGATAATCTGTTCCAGCCACCCGAAAATATTACCAATATTAATTTATTGTTTTAATGCATATAAATCAATCAAAACATTTAGAAAAGACATGTACCTGAAGTAGAATCTGAAATAAATAAACATTAAACCTCACTTAACTTTAATTCACGATTCCTCTCGGCACCGGCTGCTTTAAAAACCAAACTGAAAGCGGCTCCCTTTTCTTCTTGCTACCGTCCTTGATTTCATTCTTGGGACTCGTGATGCTGTGACTTCACTACATCTTCACTACATCTTGAACAAAATGCAATTTAAGGCGAACATTTGTAAGGCAGGGTGTTCATATGCTAAGGTATCGCTGTGTTCATTTATTTATGAACTAGCAGGGTATTAGTAGTTAGCGAGGCTAGCATGCTTAATTCAGGTTTTCTGTTTAGCTCGTAGATTTACACTAATATTGTTTGTTGATAATATCTAAGTTATCACAGGTTCGTAAAAGTTTATTAAGGAAAATGATGGACGAGTGAAAATTTTAAAAACATATTTGTGATTTAAATCCGTTGCTTCTAGGATTACTGTGAAGTTGTAGCTAACGTTACGTTAGGGTGTGCTATAGCGGAGAAGTAATTAACAACAGGGAGGTCTGATGACGCAAAGTTATTGCTAAGCTGATTATTTGATGACTCAGCAATCTGACAATGATTTTTTTTTATCTGTTAAAAAAACATTATACTTTTAATCTGTTCATAAGTTACATTTAATGTGGAATTTCCATGAAACAGATTTGTTTTGTTATGATAAAGCTTAAGTGAAAATATTATAATGCATTGAAATTTTATCCACAGTTTCTTATGGCAGGATTTACATTAAACCAGTGGTTCTCAAACTTTTTCTGTCATTCCCCACTTAAGGGGGTGAGCGAATTTTCAAGCCCCACTTGTCAACAAAATAATAACGAAATCCGCCAAGTTTACTGTTTATTGAAATATCAATTCCTAAACCAATATGATCAAACAACAAGTTAAAAACAGATAAAATACACGTGCAAATACAAGGCTTACGTTGTCACTTATCATTGCATAATTGACCCCATGTTTATTAGCTGCTCAGCAATCGTTAGTAGTTTTTTTGCACTGGCCAATTCTGTATGCAACTTTGAATGAAGCCATTTGTGCTTTGCTGTCCACTGATTCAGATTTTACCATGCGATTCTCCTGCTGTCTGTATTCTGCCAGCTTTCTTTGAAAGACGTCCAGTGGCTTATTAACGTGACTGGAGTGTGTTGTCTCTAAGTGTCTTCCTAATTAGTTGGGTCTCATGCGGTCTGCTGCCAGCGGTTTAAGACACAAAACACACACGGGTCTCTCTTCTGCCCCCACCATCCCCACCATGAATCCAAGCTGAAGATAGGCTTGATTAGTGGTGGGTGATATAACCAAAATCTTCTATCACGGTAGAAGCAATTTTCTAACTCAATAACGATATACAGTGGTGTGAAAAACTATTTGCCCCCCTCCTGATTTCTTATTCTTTTGCATGTTTGTCACACAAAATGTTTCTGATCATCAAACACATTTAACTATAAGTCAAAGATAACACAAGTAAACACAAAATGCAGTTTTTAAATGAGGGGTTTTATTATTTAGGGAGAAAAAAAATCCAAACCTACATGGCCCTGTGTGAAAAAGTAATTTCCCCCTGAACCTAATAACTGGTTGGGCCACCCTTAGCAGCAATAACTGCAATCAAGCGTTTGTGATAACTTGCAACGAGTCTTTTACAGCGCTCTGGAGGAATTTTGGCCCACTCATCTTTGCAGAATTGTTGTAATTCAGCTTTATTTGAGGGTTTTCTAGCCTGAACCGCCTTTTTAAGGTCATGCCACAACATCTCAATAGGATTCAGATCAGGGCTTTGACTAGGCCACTCCAAAGTCTTCATTTTGTTTTTCTTCAGCCATTCAGAGGTGGATTTGCTGGTGTGTTTTGGGTCATTGTCCTGCTGCAGCACCCAAGATCGCTTCAGCTTGAGTTGACGAACAGATGGCCAGACATTCTCCTTCAGGATTTTTTGGTAGACAGTAGAATTCATGGTTCCATCTATCACAGCAAGCCTTCCAGGTCCTGAAGCAGCAAAACAACCCCAGACCATCACACTACCACCACCATATTTTACTGTTGGTATGATGTTCTTTTTCTGAAATGCTGTGTTACTTTTACGCCAGATGTAACGGGACACGCACCTTCCAAAAAGTTCAACTTTTGTCTCGTCGGTCCACAAGGTATTTTCCCAAAAGTCTTGGCACTCATTGAGATGTTTTTTAGCAAAATTGAGACGAGCCTTAATGTTCTTTTTGCTTAAAAGTGGTTTGCGCCTTGGAAATCTGCCACGCAGGCCGTTTTTGCCCAGTCTCTTTCTTATGGTGGAGTCGTGAACACTGACCTTAATTGAGGCAAGTGAGTCCTGCAGTTCTTTAGATGTTGTCCTGGGGTCTTTTGTGGCCTCTCGGATGAGTCGTCTCTGCGCTCTTGGGGTAATTTTGGTCGGCCAGCCACTCCTGGGAAGGTTCACCACTGTTCCATGTTTTTGCCATTTGTGGATAATGGCTCTCACTGTGGTTCACTGGAGTCCCAAAGCTTTAGAAATGGCTTTATAACCTTTACCAGACTGATAGATCTCAATTACTTTTGTTCTCATTTGTTCCTGAATTTCTTTGGATCTTGGCATGATGTCTAGCTTTTGAGGTGCTTTTGGTCTACTTCTCTGTGTCAGGTAGCTCCTATTTAAGTGATTTCTTGATTGAAACAGGTGTGGCAGTAATCAGGCCTGGGGGTGACTACAGAAATTGAACTCAGGTGTGATAAACCACAGTTAAGTTATTTTTTAACAAGGGGGGCAATCACTTTTTCACACAGGGCCATGTAGATTTGGAGTTTTTTTTTCTCCCTTAATAACGTAAACCTTCATTTAAAAACTGCATTTTGTGTTCAATTATGTTATCTTTGACTAATAGTTAACGGTTTTTGATGAGCAGAAACATTTAAGTGTGACAAACATGCAAAATAATAAGAAATCAGGAAGGGGGCAAATAGTTTTTCACACCACTGTATATCACAATATAGCAATTTGTATCTGAAAATGCATAAATAAAAATGAAAACACAAAGAAATTGTTTTACATAATTTAATTTTTTTAATGTCATTTTATTTAAACTGTGAATTGCTGAGGTTTGCCGCATTTTTTTACTTTGGCCATATTCGATTTGTATTTCAGATGATAGAAAAGGTTTGACGTGTTTCCACCACTTGTTAAAACAGTGCACTTGCGTACCTTCTAAATCACGTTCATCTCATTCGTATCACTTTTCTTATCCCCAAACCAATTCCACACCACAGACGATGCAGCTTTTCTCTTTACAATCTCCTCGTTCTTGGTTTCGTCACATGTAAGTAAACTCACTGCTGCTGCAGCGTCTTCTTCCGTTGTCGAAGTGGATGTGAAGCCAAACACATCAAAATTGGGACGAAACCGCGGCACCCCATTGAACCGAATATCTGCGCAAATACAGCGCAGCGCGACTACCTGGATAGCGCAGTGATGATCTGGTTTATTTGCGCAGCCCGGTGGATCGCGCAGCGCCGCTCGAATCACAAACCTGCGCGACTCACTGAGTTTTTATTTAAAAACAATTAATTTAAAATGTCAGGACTGTTTAATATTGTTTCCGCCTTGCCATGCCTGGTTTGTACGTGCGCATCCCAGCGGGGTAAAATGTACTTTGATGGTCCGCGCGGTTTATTTCTGTCAGAGTCGCGCAAAAGTTCGTCCGACGTTAAACCGTTATTGTTCCACTATGGTTCCACTTTTTCTCCCGGCCCACAACTGATGTTATTTTAAATTTACTTGTATTAATGATCCATTTATTTGTGTGTGATTGTTTAGTTTTGAGCGTACGCTCTTCATTATCAATAAAGAAAAGCATGAATTAGAATAGGAACTTTCCTGTTTTTCCTCCGGTTCATTGCGCCCCACCTGTCATGTCTGTATTCCCCACTAGTGGGACGCGCCCCACAGTTTGAGAACCACTGCATTAAACCAATGGAAGATTATCTATTTCTAGAAACTATTTCTATAAATTTTTTAAAACTATTTTTAATTTTAGGCATTTTTATTTAGAAACAATTATTCACCAAATAAATAAACAAACAAATAAATAAATAAATAAATAAATAGTAAATAGGTTAAAATTATTATGCTTAATAATATTGTAATCTTGTATATTAAGAAAAAGTTGATAAATTTGACTTCATTTAAGGTACCTGCAATTGCTAAAACATCGCTTTCGCAGGGAAAACATTGTGGCTTCTTTACTCTTTTTTTTTCATCTTTTTTAAGTTAATGAGAAAAAAAACAATTAAATAACAAACAAAGATACAAGCTTGTCACATTATCAAGAAACCATAAAAGTGACACTGAAGTCTCTTTCCATAAATGTGAAATGAACCTCTCGCCACAGGAAATAATTTCATCAATAATTACAAATGATTATTTCTTTTAAATAAGGAGCGCTCGTGATACAAGGACCTGTGAATGAACTGTTGCTATAGAAACGCTGATTAACATTAACCTGCATTTCTGTTCTGTTTTCATCAATCAGATTCGAGCGTTCATCAGAGCTGTGGTTTAACGTGATTTAGCCAATTATAACCTTAGCTGTTTTGGAGAGATTATTTTATTTGTGCCCCAAAAATATAATTTTTTTTGCATTATACTGTCTCGCTTCATACAATAATCATTTAAACCGCTACGTATTTACAGTTCCTAATATAAATAATTGTGTTGCTTTAAATTAAAGCATTCTGCGCTAAATTATTTGCTGAAAAAATCTGTAGTGTCCGTAACCATGTCAAATTCATGTCGCAATATCTTAACAATTTTGCGTTTTAGAATAATATCGTTTTTCAGGTTTATGTCAAATCTAAACTGCCCAAGTTTCATCAGAATGACAGTTAAGATCAGTGAAAGATTTGAATACAGGAAGGTTACAGACACTACGGACATGAAAGGGAATGGAATTGTATTAAGTAAACATGATTCTTTTTGTCTTTTCAGTGTGTTTGTGTGAGACGTATTAAAAACCTTGGACTTGTTTAAACACTATGCTGTATTGTAGACTTCTGTCTCTTTGTTTAATGAAAGAGAAACGAGACAACTCTGGCATGTTAATCCATGACGTGTCGGTGTGTTCATCACGACACCATCCACTAAATCATCCTGACTAACACTAACGCGAGCTGTGACACAGGGTTTATTCACCGGATGTGGTCCAAAGAAGAAAAAGAAAAAGAAAAAAAAAAGGAAGATAGCAGAAGATAAAGAGTTAGACGTACCTGACGTGTCAGAGATTGTCTTTGCACATTTTTGGCTGAGCAACTAAAACACATTCTCTCTCTCTCTCCCAGCATGCATTGCATTTGAGCGCCTGGACTCTGGAGGCCTGAACGTGTGTAAATATGATCCTGGAGCTGAGCGAGCGCTGGAAGCCATTAATCGATTCTCTCCTCTTTCAGGATGTTTCTCCATCGAGCTCCAGGCTGCCAGAGGATCCTGTTACTCGCGCTCTGACTGATGATGTTTCCTCCCATGTTGTGTAAGAGCAGAATCACACAGCTGTCCTGTACATCAGCCAGACTCTACCTGACACATCACACGCGCATTTAAACAGGCCGGCACTCAGGATGATGCAAAATTGTGGAACACCTGAGGTTTTAAATGTCGGAAGTTAGTTTTTAATCTTTACAGAATGATTTCCAGATTTCATTCCACATTCTTTTATACGGCCGTTTGTTTATGAACATTGCAGAAGATCTCCAACCAGGAGCCTGATTTCTCTCACACACTTATTCCTTCTGCACACCGTACTTATTATTATTATTATTATTATTATTATTATTATTATTATTATATTTTATTTATAAGCACCTTTCATGTACACTTTACATTAGTAAGAAACTAAAAGAAACTAAAAACAGCATTTAACAAATAAAGAATTGAGAATAGAATCATTAAAAAAATATATAATAATAATAATAATAATAATAATAATAATAAAATAGTAGACAGTTAAACCGAAAGATTAATACAGAATAAAATAAAGTAAAATAAAATGAGTCAATCAGTGATCAATATACAGTATAAGGATCAAATAACTAATATTAGTAATAACATAAATAAATAAATAAATAAATAAATAACATTTAGGCGCTTGGCAGAATAAGTGAGTAATTAAGTTAAATTATATAAAGCAGATATTAAAGTTGTAATTTAAAGAAGACGCGTCTTGACAGCTGCCTTAAACTCAGAGACGGAGTTACAGCGTCGAACGTCAAGGACGAGTTAATTCCAGAGCCTTAGACAGACTTACATTAGACAGTAAACAATAATGACAGTAATAATCGTAAGGAATAACACAGGAAAAGACAGATAGCAGACAAAGTATATACATATATATATATATAAACTAATAGACAGGAAGTGAACAGTATACAGTATAGAAATTAACCAGTATGCATAATTGTGAAATTGTCTGTTTAATGTTTGTAAAGTGGTCTAACAGCCCATAAAAATGTATGTACAGTACATACGAGTGACGGTCAAGTCAACCTGAAACTTCTGATTCTACAGAATAACAAATCGCAGTTCTGAGAGTAAAAACTCCCGTCATTATTTCTCTACTGTATATAATCCCATACTGTACTACACTAATGCACTTATCCCAGTGTTTCACTAGTGCTTCGACACCATCAAGGTAGAAAATTCTCTCAGTACATGTCTGATTCACGTCTGAAACCCTGGCCTCCCAGGAACTCCTTTAACATGTGGAAAGGGTTTGGGGTGAGGTCAGGACTGTACAGAATGTGGGAATGGTGGCGCACTTTCTGTGATATATCCTAAAGTATCCCATGATGCTGGCTACTTTACAGGGTCAGGGGTTCAGTGGTTAAGGCACTGGACTACGGTTCGGAAGGTCCCAGGTTCAAACCCCATGTTGGCACTGTTGGGCCCTTGAGCAAGGCCCTCAACTGCTCAGATGTTTAACGAAATAAAATGTAAGTTGCTATGGATACTGTCATGCACACGCAATCTGCGCCCGGCACTAGGACCCGGAAGTAAGACGGGCGCAAAACCAGGAAGTATAAAAGAGGTAAACAAACGATGGCTTACCGCTCAGTCATTGAGTTCGGCCCATGTCAACTCCAGTTGTCGTTTCAACAAACCGTGAGTACTCACATGTTGGTTCCGTTTGTCTTTTGCTATTGTGTGTGTATTTCTAGGACGCGGGTTAGATTTGTGTTTTTCCCTTGCTCCGTTTTTGTGAGAGTCCTTAAACTAAATCGCGTGGTTATCCTGCCTGCTCGCTTCTTTCCGCGTTTGGGTTTATCCTCCACGCTACATTGGGCTAACCGCTAAAGCTACGTCTTCTGGTCACCTCAGGTTAGTCCATCTTGACAGAATGACTGAGCCCTCCGCGGTAAACCCAGCGGATTATGCGAGTCTCTGCGACGTTGTAGATCGGCATGCGGCGTTAATCAATCAGCTGACCGGGAATCTCGCGTCCCTCCGCCGCGAGGTCGCTGAGCTCCGGCGGGAGAATGCGAATCTCCGTGCGGCTGTTGATGACGTCACTGCTCGATCGCACGCCGCGGGGGCCGCGGCGCCGCATCCCCCCCCCCCCCTCCTTCTGATGTTTTTCTCTCTCTACCAGAGAAGTGGAACGGCACGGACGGGAAGTGCAGCGTTTTTCTGACAGCTCTCGATCTGGTGTTTGAGTTTAATGCCACCAAGTACTCCACCGATCGCCTTCGCATTGCTCTTCTCGTCTCGTTGCTAAAAGGGCAGGCAGCAGAGTGGGCCACGGCAGTTCTACAGTCAGATACAGACACCGCCCACTCATACAATGAGTTCACCCACCAACTCAAACTCACCTTTGAACATCCAGCGGGCGAGGTGGAGACCGACACCAGACTTTACCACCTGAGGCAGGGAGGACTGCCCGTGAGCCGCTATACGGCCGAGTTTCGCACCCTTGCCGTTCAAACAACATGGGGCGATGCAGCGCTCCGGACATCCTACTACGAGGGACTGGCTTCTCGAATCAAGGACGAACTAGCCGGGCGAGAGCTTCCTGCGACCCTGGAGGGCCTGATCCAGCTCGCTCTCCGGATCGACCAACGTCTCCTCTCTCGCCCGAGGCCAGCCCCTCGCACCCTGCCACCTGCACCCAACTTCGCCATCACCACTTCACGACCCGCACCCGCCTTCACCGTCACCACTCCACGTCCTGCAGAGTCCGCCACCTACGCCACCCCAGGACATGTCGGTTCTCCACCTCCTGCCGTGGTTGACACCGGAGCCGGGGAACCCATGCAAATAGGACGCGCCTCCTTGACCGCTGCAGAACGGGAGAGACGTTTCCGTGAAGGGCTCTGCGCCTATTGCGGGTCAGACAAACATCACAGAGCAACCTGTCCCTTCAGACCGGGAAACGCCCAGGCCCGGTGAGAGGAGAGAGATACTCGCCGGGTCACCTTCATCTCTCCGCCATCACCACCAACTCCTCCCGTCTCACGGTTCAGGTACACCTCCGGGTTGGCCACAAACGAGTCCGAAGTGCTGCATTCATCGACTCCGGGGCAGCAGGTAACTTCATTGACTCCACATATGCCAAAACCCTGGGGGTAAAATTCGAGGCGTTATCCCAGCCCGTTCACATCACCTCTGTCGATGGTCGCCCCCTCTCCACCAGCCCAATAAACACCCAAACCGAACCCATCACCGTCTCCATCAACCAACACCATGAACAGCTACAATTTTTTGTCACCTCCATCTCATCACCTCCCATCATCCTGGGACATCCCTGGCTGCTTCAGCATGATCCTCTCATCTCCTGGACCCAGAACCGGATCCTCCAATGGGGCGCGACCTGCACCGAACTGTGCCTACGGGCAACGGCTGGGACGTGCTCTAGGGAGTCCGAGGCCCCCGACGTCGACACCAACGCCATCCCAGAGCCATATCGGGACCTGGCGGAGGTCTTCTGCAAGCGACGAGCGACCCATCTTCCTCCACATCGTCCCTACGACCTCGCTATTGACCTCCAGCCCGGTACAGTTCCACCCCGCGGCCACCTCTACTCCCTTACACCTACAGAGACGAAGGTTATGGAGGAGTATGTGACTAACGCCCTTCGCCAAGGTACCATCAGGCCCTCCTCCTCACCTGCCGCCGCGGGGTTCTTCTTCGTGAAGAAGCGGGGCGGTGAACTTCGTCCATGTGTCGACTATCGGGGGCTAAACAATATAACTATCAAAAACCGACACCCATTGCCTCTTACCAACTCAGCCCTGGACGCCCTCTCTGGCGCCACCATCTTTACTAAGTTGGACCTCCGGAGCGCCTACAACTTGGTGCGCATCAGAGAGGGCGATGAGTGGAAGACGGCCTTCATCACCCCTACTGGGCACTATGAGAACCTCGTCATCCCCTTTGGACTGTGCAACGCCCCCGCCGCCTTCCAACACCTCATTAATGACATCCTTCGCGACATGCTCGGTCGGTGGGCGTTTGCTTATCTGGACGACATCCTCATCTACTCACGCACCATGGAAGAACATACCCAGCACGTCAGGGCGGTTCTAAAGAGATTACTCGCCCATCAACTGTACTGTAAGTTGGAAAAGTGCGCTTTTCACGAGCGCTCCACCACGTT
Source organism: Channallabes apus (assembly GCA_030522415.1). Taxonomy (NCBI): domain Eukaryota; kingdom Metazoa; phylum Chordata; class Actinopteri; order Siluriformes; family Clariidae; genus Channallabes; species Channallabes apus. Next base: position 40,704,122 of record CM060113.1, read on the forward strand.
CCTGGGTTTTGTCATCTCGCCCCAGGGTGTGGCCATGGACCCGCAGAAGCTAGAGGTTGTGCGTCATTGGCCCCTACCCAAGACCCTCAAGCAACTTCAACGGTTTCTCGGGTTTGCGAATTTCTATCGTCGCTTTATCCGGGACTACAGTACAGTTGCCGCCCCCCTAACCGCTCTGACCCGTCCCTCACCTCTCCCTTTTCATCTCAACCCTGCAGCTGTCTCTGCTTTTAAGTCACTGTGTCACCGCTTCACCACGGCACCGATTCTCCTCCACCCAGATGTCAGAAAATCATTCGTTGTGGAGGTGGATGCTTCAGATGTGGGCGCTGGAGCTATCCTCTCACAACGAGGTCCAGATCAGAAACTACACCCATGTAGTTTCTTCTCCAGAAAATTTGACTCCACTCAGCAGCGATACGGGGTAGGGGACCGCGAGCTGCTGGCCATAAAGTGGGCTCTGGAGGAGTGGCGTCACTGGCTCCAGGGCGCCAGTGAGCCATTCATAGTCTGGACGGACCACCAAAACCTCATAACCATCAAGAATCTGAAACAGTTAAACCCACGACAGGCGCGGTGGGCGTTATTTTTCGAAAATTACGATTTCCACCTCTCGTACCGCCCGGGCTCCAAGAACATAAAAGCGGACGCTCTCTCCCGACAGCTGGAAGTGGACATTTCCCGGGCGGACCCCGCGCCTGTCCTTCCATCGTCCAGGATCATCGCCCCACTCCAACTAGACCTGGAAACGAGAGTTCGCCAGGCGCAGGATACAGAGACCGAACCGGCAGGTGCGCCACCTGGACGACTCTTTGTGCCCGAGAGGATGCGATCAGAAGTCCTCCAGTGGGGTCATTCCTCTCCCATCTCAGGACACCCGGGCACTCGACGGACGCTCCAATTCCTCCAACGAGACTTCTGGTGGCCATCCCTCACGAAAGACGTCCAAGAGTTCGTCCAGGCATGCCCAGTGTGCGCCAGGGCCAAAACCACTAATCAGCCTACTCCCGGTGAGCTGCAGCCACTCCCAGTTCCTCGACGGCCCTGGACGCACATTGCCGTCGACTTCATCACGGGCCTGCCGGCCTCCGAAGGAAAGGACACCATTCTCACCATCGTCGACCGGTTCTCTAAAGCCGTGCACCTGGTGGCTCTCGCCGGACTCCCGTCAGCCAAAGGAACAGCAGAGCTGATTTTAGAGCACGTAGTCCGCCTGCATGGGTTCCCCAAGGACATCGTCTCGGACAGAGGGCCCCAGTTCACAGCCCGGTTCTGGAAAGCCTTCTGCCGTCTGATCGACTCCACCTGCAGTCTCTCATCTGGATATCACCCACAGACTAACGGTCAGACGGAGCGGACCAACCAACAGCTGGAGCGCTACCTGAGATGTTTAGTAGCTGATCGACAGCGCTCCTGGGCGCACTATCTCATCTGGGCTGAACTGTCACACAACCTCCACACCTCCTCTGCCACCAACCTAAGCCCATTTGAGGTATGTTACGGTTTCCAACCTTCGATGTTCAACCACCCAGAACCGGAGGTTGATGTACCGTCCGCCCAACAGTTGGTCCGCAGATGTCGGCGGCTATGGATTACAACCAACCGGGCCATCCAACGCGCCAACGCTCGCTACACCCACCAACACCGCCGTCGACATCCTCCGGGACGATTGTACCATGTAGGTGACAAGGTATGGCTTTCTACAAAGAACCTCCACCTTCACATCGAATCAAAAAAACTCTCACCCAGATTTATCGGACCATACCGCATCACCCACAGGATTAACCCTGTCACCTACCGGCTCCAGCTGCCTGCGGCGCTCCGGATCCATCCAGTCTTCCACCTGTCCCAGTTCAAGCCCTTCATCACCTCACCCATGATTCCACCCACCCCCCCAGCTCCTCCTCCCCGGATCATCGACGGCGGTCCCGCCTACACCGTGCGCCGAATCCTCGACTCGCGCCCTCGGGGCAAAGGTACGCAATACCTGGTGGACTGGGAGGGCTATGGCCCCGAGGAGCGATCTTGGATCCCGGCCCGGTTCATTCTCGACCCGGAGCTAATTCGGGACTACCGTCACAGGGTATCCTCCGCCCCAGGACCGTCAGGAGCCAGTCCTGGACAGGGGGGTACTGTCATGCACACGCAATCTGCGCCCGGCACTAGGACCCGGAAGTAAGACGGGCGCAAAACCAGGAAGTATAAAAGAGGTAAACAAACGATGGCTTACCGCTCAGTCATTGAGTTCGGCCCATGTCAACTCCAGTTGTCGTTTCAACAAACCGTGAGTACTCACATGTTGGTTCCGTTTGTCTTTTGCTATTGTGTGTGTATTTCTAGGACGCGGGTTAGATTTGTGTTTTTCCCTTGCTCCGTTTTTGTGAGAGTCCTTAAACTAAATCGCGTGGTTATCCTGCCTGCTCGCTTCTTTCCGCGTTTGGGTTTATCCTCCACGCTACATTGGGCTAACCGCTAAAGCTACGTCTTCTGGTCACCTCAGGTTAGTCCATCTTGACAGATACGAGTGTCTGCCAAATGCGTAAATGCGTAAATTTATTTACAAACTTGTTCATTCTTTATTTTGTGTGTGTGTGTGTGTGTGTGTGTGTTAAAGACACAGTGTGAAGGATAAACCCGTACACTTACAGACACACCCGTACAGAGAGACAGAGCACCACATGGCATCTGATCCCGAAGACACACACTCATCGAGCTGCTGTATTCCTGATCACGCTGGACTGCATTACAAACATTCCGCTCAATCGACTCAGACCTTAAACGAACCTACGCAACCTTGAGTGTGTGTTTGGGCTGATGGTAAGTGATGGGTCTGTTCCTGTGCGGAAGGACGAGATACGGAGAGAGGCAGTTTACTGGCCGTGGCACGGCTGTTTTCACCTCATCAATATTTCAACACTGCCATTTCTGCCCCCCCCCACCCGCCCCCCCCCCCCCCCCCCCACCCACCCCGTCGCTCTATTTCAGCAATTGAGAGGAGCTGATCCTGGCATCATTCGGCTTTAATGCAGTCTTAACTCTTTGGCTTTAGTGCGCTCATTGCTCAGTAACTGGAGAGCGGGGTGAGCAAGTGCATGGCAAGCCCAAGCCTGAGCAAACAGCACACACACACACACACACACACACACACACACACTGTGTCTACAGTTTTTCCACAGTTTCACACACTCCGGATCTGCTCCGGATGACTGATGCATCCTCATTTTTCACAGTATTTTGCACATTTGGGAAAGCAGCGTGACAATTTCACTTTCATTTCCAGTTTTGTCTTTAACTCATTCTTTCAGAGCTCTGTGTGTTTGTTTTTCCCAGAAACCCGTTTCAGAACAATGTTTTTTTAATTTTTATATATAAATTCAAAATCTAATTCTATTTTATTTGTTACACACACAACCATACACACCACGACCTTAATTAGAAAAGTTATTTTAATGCTAGAAAAATGCAATTAAACTAAGAATAGAATATGCAGTAAAACAAAACTGAAGATTATGTTATGAAAATAAAATAGAATTAAAAGACTGAAGTGAAAACTGTAAAATTATGCAGATATAAAAGTGTAAAAATCTAAAATGTAAATATAAACCATTATATAGTATATATACAGTATATATGCTTTATCAAGATTGTAGCAGAAAAACACACACAAAAAAATGTTTTGGTTAATTAAAAACATTTGTGGTTAATCAGAATTTTATTTATTTTTTTGTTTGTTTTTTATGTAGAGATGACCCGTATAACCTTAGGATATATGATATATAAAATCCTGATACTATAAATATCATTTTTCTTTTTTTGGAATCAGATATTGATATTTCACTTAGAAGCATCAAAGTAAGAACATCAAAGATGTTATTAATTTCCATAAGATCTGAAATTAAACACTTTGTGTCAAAGAGCGTTGAAGCGACGTTAATATTACCACACCCAAGCCACGCCCTGAGGTGTCTTCATAGTCCTCCTATGCCACGGCAAATTGCAAACAGTTTAAAAAATAATCATGTATAAACTAATGACACATTTGTTATTTTTTTTTTACGAATTTGTAGTTGCATTTACAGTGTGCTCGAGGAACATCTGCAACATTGTCACTTATGCTATAGCAGCTATAAATATTACGTCCCTTATATATACCATACAAGCACCTGTGCAGGAGAAACGCTAAGGTATTAGAACAAGTATAATATGATATAATCCAGTGATTTGAATCACCACCTTCTGAATCGAGAATTCGAACAAACAGGAACAAACAGTCTGGATGTAATTTCATCTGCACATGATATGTTTGCTTTGTACAAGCTTATTATAAATATCTCTGCTATAAGACGTATCCTCATGTTATCACAGACACCCCCCTGGCCCTTTACCTGGGGTCGTTCCAGCACCTCATCCTGTGTCACATGGTGCAGTCATCAAGCACACATACCCAGTGTCTCTCTCTCTCTCTCTCTCTCCTCCTGTTGAAAAGGTTAAACCGAGTCCTGCGCTCCCTGTGGGGTGTAATGTAATGTCTCCTGCTTCTCAGGTGTGGCCTCCTTCCTGCTCCTTCACGCTGACCTTTTGAACTTCCTCCCTAAAGACAGAACATTCAGCACTTGAGCTCTAAGCAGAGCACTGAGGAATTTTTATTACTGGTGATAAAGTGTTGTTAGAGGAACGAGCAAGCCTGGGAGAGAGAGAGAGAGAGGGGGGGGGGTGTTTGAGGACATTGAGAGAGGTGTAACCCTGCATTCGGCTTACCTAAGAAGTGAGAAGTCAGAGCTCACAAGCAGGTCATGTACGACTTTATTTTCCATCTCCGAGTGGGGCGGGGGGGGGGGGGGGGGTGAACACATGAGCGCCTCCTTGTTGTCCCGATAGTCACCGCTGTTGCCTCCATAAACAAGCAACTCTGTATGTTGAGTGATTAAAGCTAATATTTGGTTATTTTATAGACGAAAACACATTTAAAGTCAGAAGTGCTGTAGTGTTGACTCTTCGTGCTTCTGGTTTCTTTGTAACAGTTGCATTGTTTCTTCTTATTGCCTGGTGACGGAATGTCTTTTGTCTGTTTATAGCTGCTATAGCATAAGCGCAAACAGGAACTCACTTGCTTTGTAGACATTCAATACTATTAAAGATAACTACAAATGGATTAAAGGTACAATTTTTTTTTTTTAATGGTGAGTTTGGGCAAATTGCGGTGTTATAGACGAAAAAATTCACTCCATCAATGATTACTTTCCTATAACAGCATAAATGTAGTTTTTAAAGCTGTGTGATTGCGCCACTGCCTTTGGGATAGGCTCCAAGTTCCCTGCGACCCTAAACAGAACAATATAAATAATAATGAATGGATGGATGGATGGATGGATGGATATAGTCTCACTATGCAAAAGAAATAATTTTTGCTTTGCTCATCTCATGTTGCAACAGCTAACATTCCAGCCTAACAGATTGTCTACGTTAATAAAAGCTGTAGTATTAAACTCGGTGAAATGAGTGCCAAAATGGATTGAAGATATGAAAGGCTGGTCGTATAACAAGCTAGAAATCTGTGAAATCTAAACCGAGCCTGACAGATGTTTTAGAAATTATGAAACAAATTCGAAACTATTAATCAGTACATAAAACATGATAAGATGGAGTGGTCACTCAAGGGCGGAGTCAGGATGAAAGAATGATTAAGATCGGTTCAGGTTCCGTGCCTGGTGTGGTTTGTTGCTGGGTCAAATCTCGGGATGAGTAAAAAAAAATCTCTTTGGTAAAATGCAAAAATACTGCATTGCAGCATGCAAAAGTATTCACCCCTTACCAAAAAATGTGATTACTAGATAAAACTTGCAAAATATACTTAAAATATTTAGAGAAAATGTTGAAATATTTTGAAAAGAAACTTGCGACATTAAAACCAAAAAAGTTCAGAAGATTTTGAGAAACAAATCCAAATACTGTATTACAAGAATATTATTAATTAATTTTTTTTTTTTTTTAATTAGTAATAATATAATTATATATTATTTAAAGTATTATTAAATATTATTATTAGTCAGAGTACTTCCAGGGGAAAAATATATATATTTCGTAATTTTATATTTGCATTTGTATACATTTGTAATAATTTAGAATAATTGTAACAATAAATGTCAGAATATTTTAAGTAAAAAAAATATTTAATAAAAACTTTTAACATCCAAATAGACATAATATTTTCAAGAGAAAAGGTCAAACGTTATTAAAATAAAATCATAATTTTTTACAACAATATAAGTTGTAATATTTTGGAATAAAAGTTATTTTATTTTACAACAAAAATACATATATTTTAATAAATGTACAAATAAATTCTTGCATATATATACAAATCGGATTCCAAAAAAGTTGGGACACTAAACAAATTGTGAATAAAAACTGAATGGCACTTTGGTAAGATGCAAGAATACTGTACTGGAGCATGCATTTTCTCCTACAGTCATGCAGTCTAGTCTGACAGGCATCTCCAAATTTGCCGTTGCACTGTAAAAAATAAATCCTGAAAATAGTTGTTGGAACAAAGAAATATATGTTGGGCTAATATAATGCTGGTGTCAAAAAAGAAAAATATGTTTTCTCAATGATTGTATAAATTTCATTACTCAACTAAGAAAGTTTCATCAAGGCAACGAGTATAACTGTGTTCATGAAACATTTAACTGCACACAAACAATTTTATGTTGGACGAACAAGAGGGACCTCTGCGCATGCGCAAAAGCGTTCTTCCAGAATTTTCGAACTTCCCGCTATTTCCTCCCGAAATGGTGAGTACTTCATGGAAACTAACTGTCCTGCAAAGTAATCAGCAATTTTAGCTTTATAACATATATATTATCCAGCAGCAAGCTTTAGAACATTATATTTTCGAGTGTTTATTTATATAATTTGGAGTGTTACAGTAGTTATCTGGCAATGCACTCGTTTCAGCTCCTAACGCATTTTTTTTTTCAGATGGTATGTACATTGACATTAATGTTAATCTATGAAACCGCTAAAGTTTAATTACGTTACATACATTTTAATCATCTTAATGACTGATAATTTCAAAGGCTATTTGAAAAAGACAGCGCGTTAGTGCGCCACTGAGGGAGCTTAATGTTCTCACTCCTTCATCATTCATTAACCTTATAGTGTCTGAAAACGGTTATAATGGCTAAACGGACATTTTTTTCTAGGATTTTTAATGGTTTTGAACTACAAACGGTTACTTAATTAGTTATTCATATATTTTTCTTTTTGTATTTCAGGTATTATAGGGAGAATATCTGGGAAACAGTGCTTACTGCATCTGCAAACAATCTTGGAGCTTGGCAAAATTATTTCACAACATTTTTTTTTTATATCTTAAACCATTTCTGAGTTAAAGCAAATATTTTATTTTCAAATAAGCCACTGCACGTTTTTACTGAGAAATATCAGTATGTTTTGTTCCTCAAAGCAGAAGTCTATTTATCCAGTATACTGTTTTGACTGAGTGTGATATTAATAAGCTTTGTAACATGAATGTTAAGGGCACAGTTTAATTCTTGCATTTTGGAATGTTATTTGCATATTTTGTTATAACAATGCAGCAGTTGTTTATTTGTTGAAAGAGTAGCTGGATTGCACTTAATCAATGTTGATAGTCTTTAACAGGTGTTTAAAGTTTACATTAAAAAAATATTCAAATTTAGAGGAATGTGTCATGTTATTTGAAATGTGGCTACAGTGAATAACCTACTCAAGTAAACTTTAAGATGTTAATTTTATAATTATGCAAGCATAATTTCCAATTAAAAATATACCTTTCAGTCAACTTGGAACATTTAATTGACACAACATTATATTTCAATTTGAGACTGCTTGTTGGCCTAACTAGGCATGTTTATTCAGCATAGAACATTTAGTTGACAGAATGTTTTATTTCAATTTGTGTGTACATTTAGAGGTAATCAGCACAGCAAAAACAAAATAGTTTATACAACTTAAATTGAGCCAACTAAAAATTTTAGATGCAACAGGTCACTAGAAATTTTTTAGTTGGAGTAGCAAGAATTTTTTTACAGTGTGGATATGATTAGATCTGAGCGTATCTGTGCTTGTCCTCTACAATGTTTTGGCCCCCCATCAAGGATTTGTGCCCTGACTTGCGACAGGCTCTAGACCCAGGAGAAGTGCTATAGATGAGTGAAGGGGTGGATGATCTGATCACGGATGTTGTTGCTGTAGACGTCTGGACCCCGATAGCCCTGTTCCATATGAAAAGTGAGTTTAATTAAATCTCTGGTTGCTTTCGCTTGCATTTAACTACAGATTTTATCATGAGTTACAATTTTGTGCTTTGGGTCAAACTATAATTGGTTCACCTTCAAAAAGTTCAGGCCTGATTAAAACTGGACGAAGATTAATTTAAGCAACGAACAGCCAGCAGCACAAAGAGCTTCTCCTCATGGAGCTCATGAATAGATGTGTTTGTCTGGTGGTCATGTGGAGTCAAATACAAACTGGCCTTCCTTTTCCCCTTCTTATCCCATGACATCTATTCAAAGAGAGAGAGAGAAAGAGAGACAGAGAGAGAGAGAGAGAGAGAAAGTTCTAGTTTCCACGAAGAAGCAAATATGGTGCGAGGAACCAAACCACTTTGTTGCTTCCTCACTGCTGTTTTGTTTGTCCTGGCGCTTGGTATCACACAAGTGATGTCACTGAGGTCACTTCCTGAACAGGAAAGCCCCAAACCACCAGCATATCGTGACAGCACCTGTGTGCTGGTTTGTGATCTTAATGATCCTGTTTATCATCTCAGATAAAGAATACTTTCATTTTGCAGTGAAACACCCTGAAGCTCGGTTCGGTCACAAACTAGAAATCTATTTTTAATCGAAAAAAAAAAATCCAAAAATACTAATATTGACGCTAGAGTTAGTATTTTGGGCTCTTTAGGCTATTCCTAGAGACAAGGATTTTCCACAAGTGCTCTTTGTACAGCCTGAAATCAGAGCCTATTGTTCATGCTGGTGAGAACGCTTGCGTGAGAATGGTTATAAACATGCGAAAAGTACTCCTATTACTAAAATGTCCTAGTTTATCTGAGATGTAACTGGATCTAAAGGCATTATCCTGTCCTAAATGGATACAAATAAAGATATGAAGAGTAGCATTATTTTTTCCAGAAGGCCTAAAGGAGAATAAAAAATAAATAAATAAATAAAAACATTTATTACAAGAATAAAGTTGCAATATTACAAAAGGTCGGAATATTTATGGGGACAATAATCTAAATATTAGCATAATGCATTTGTAATCTTACAACAATAATATTAAATAACCTCGGAAACTTGTTATATCCAGAGGGGGAAAAAAGTTGAAATATTTTGCAAAGCTAAGTTAAAATAAAATTAAAGAAATAAAAAATATATAAAGGGAAAAAAATATTACAAGAGTAAATTTGTACATTTTATAACAAACAATGTCATAATATTATAATAAACTCAGACTTTTTACAACAAAAGGAGTTGTAATATTTGAAGAACAAAGTTGAAATTTTATGAGAATAAAGTCAGTGTATTACAACAAACATGTTATATTTCCAGAAAGAAAAATCTAAATATTACAATAATAAAAATTGAATAAAATTCAAAAATAAGAAGAATAAGAATAAAAGTCAAAATATTTTAAGAAACAAACTGATATAAAATGTTGAGAGCAAAAGTTTAAATATTATTATAATAGATTCTACGAATAAACTTGCAATACTACAAGTTAAAGAATTCTGGAAAAGAAATTAAGTCGTAAGTTTTATATTTCAAGAACATAGTTGAAATATTATTATAATGTCCGAATTTTTATAACAACAACAACAAATACCTATTATTTTTCATTTTTAAATGTAAAATTCCTTCTTTATTCATGTAACTGCTTGTATCTCTTCTCCACCTTTAAACTGACTTTGTGCTTAAAATCTCCGTTTTCTTTCTCTATCCTTGTGGCCCTAACACTCGTTAGGTCGTAGTAATAAAATTGTTCTATGTCCAGTGGTGCCTCGGCAAACAAATTTAATCCATTACGAAGGTGAAATTTCGTATTGCGAAATGGATTTTCCCAAAGGAAATAATGTAAAAGATCCAGTTCAGCCTATAGCTTCACATTTAGATTTTCACTGCTTTACAGGTATAGGACAGGAAGAGCTGTATAAACTCATCACCTCGGCTAAATCAACAACGTGCCTGTTAGACCCAATCCCAACCAGATTTTTAAAAGAAGTGATGCTTACGGTTGGAGAGCCACTCCTAAACATTATTAATTCTTCATTACATCTAGGTCACGTCCCTAAACCTTTCAAGTTAGCAGTTATTAAGCCGCTTCTTAAAAAATCTAATTTGGACGCGAATGAAATAACAAATTACAGACCGATTTCAAACCTTCCGTTCATATAAAAAATACTAGAAAAAGTAGTATCAGCTCAAATTTGCACATTCTTGCAGGATAACAACATCCTTGAAGAATTTCAGTCAGGTTTCAGGCCCCATCATAGCACAGAAACTGCACTAGTTAAGATTACAAACGACTTGTTTTTAGCTTCAGACCAAGGCTGCATCTCATTGCTAGTCCTGCTCGATCTTAGTGCTGCATTCGACACTATAGATCATAATATTCTCATAGATCGCTTACAAAATCATATAGGTATTCAGGGACAGGCATTAAAATGGTTTAGATATTACCTGTCTGATCGCTACCATTTTGTAGATCTAAATGGAGAACCGTCTGGTGTAATGCCAGTGAAATATGGGGTCCCACAAGGGTCAGTTTTAGGACCTCTGTTGTTCTCAATATACATGCTTCCCTTGAGTAACATCATTAGAAGACATGGGATTAGTTTCCATTGTTATGCTGATGATACCCAATTATATATCTCAACTAAACCAGACGAAATACCTAAGTTGTCTAGATTAACTGAGTGTGTCCAGGACATAAAAGATTGGATGACCAATAACTTTCTTTTATTAAATTCAGATAAGACAGAGATATTACTTATTGGCCCAAAAACCAGCACACAACAGCTTTCACAATTCAGCTTGCGCTTAGAAGGATGTACTGTTATTACCAGCTCAGCAGTAAAAGACCTGGGAGTAATATTAGACAGTAACTTGTCTTTTGAAAATCACATTTCAAATATCACAAAAACAGCCTTTTTCCATCTTCGAAATATTGCTAAACTTAGGAACATCTTATCCGTATCTGATGCAGAAAAACTAGTTCATGCATTCATGACCTCCAGACTGGACTATTGTAATGCATTACTAGGTGGTTGTCCTGTATCCTCAATAAACAAGCTTCAGTTAATCCAAAATGCAGCTGCCAGGGTTCTCACTAGATCCAGAAAATATGATCATATAACCCCAATATTATCATCCCTGCACTGGCTACCTGTTCAGTTTAGAATAAATTACAAAATAGTATTACTTACATACAAGGCCTTAAATGGTTTAGCTCCCACATACCTAACCAGTCTTCTGATGCGCTACAATCCACCACGCGCCTTAAGATCACAAAGCTCCGGACTTCTGGTAGTTCCCAGAATTTCAAAATCTACAAAAGGGGGTAGGGCATTTTCATATTTAGCTCCAACGCTTTGGAATAGCCTTCCAGACAGTGTTCGGGGAGCAGACAGGGTTTCTCAGTTCAAAAGTAGACTCAAGACGCATCTTTTTAATCTGGCATACACATAACTCATCCCATAATCTCATACTCCAGTACACCTATACCGAATGGCAACTACGCTAATTCTCCCCATCTGTTCTGTATTTCTCTACCCATCCCGAGGCATCAGGAGATTGTGCCAGCTTCAGTAGACAAAGGCCGACCCTGCGAGGTTCCTGAGGCATCCAGAGAAGGAGCAGCTCCAGCTGGATTCAGCTTTATGATGGTTGGAGCTACACATGCTGCTCCTGTGCTTCCAGTGATCCAGACCTCATCTGCCCTCTGCACCTACTGACTCGTCCCTATGCTGAACTGGTCTTCATGTCAATTTAAATAATTTCTGTCATATTGAATTTTCACCTGCACAACACACAAGATGTTATATAATTTCTATCTGTTATCGCCCAAATGAGGATGGGTTCCCTGTTGAGTCTGGTTCCTCTCAAGGTTTCTTCCTAATGCCATCTCAGGGAGTTTTTCCTTGCCACCGTCGCCGTCACCCTTGGCTTGCTCATCAGAGAAATTTCATTCATTCGTCTCATTATTATTATCTGCACATTTTTCTCACACATCCACACTTCCAATTATTTTCTTTTCTATAATTATTATTATTATTATTTTATTTTTTTATTATTATTATTTTGTTTTTTTATTTTTTTGTTAAATTTCTTAAATTTTTGTGAAGCTGCTTTGAGACAATGACCATTGTTAAAAGCGCTATATAAATAAAATTGAATTGAATTGAATTAAAAGCATTTTTCCAACACTTTCATCATATCATCATATATAAAGGGCAGTGCTTTTTAAGGGCAGTGGTGGCTCAATCGGTTAAGGCTGTGGGTTTCTGGGTTACTGATCGGAAGGTCGGGGGTTCGAACCCCAGCATCGGCAAGTTGCCACTGTTGAGCCCTTGAGCAAGGCCCTTAACCCTATCTGCTCCAGGGGCGCTGTAAGCTGGCTGACCCTGCGCTCTGACCCCAGTTTCCTAATTGGGATATGCGAAGAAGAAATTTCGCTGTGCTGTAAAAAGTACATGTGACAATAATTGAATATTCTTCTTCTTCTTCTATAAAACCAAATCACAGTATTTAGAAATGACATGTAAATAAACTTAAATATTCTTAAATTAATTCTTAAATTTGATTGTGTAAAGCTGTTTTGAGACAATGTCAATTGTTAAAAGCGCTATACAAATAAAACTGAATTGAATTGAATTTACATTTAGGCATTTGGCAGACGCTCTTATCCAGAGGGTAAGGGCCTTGCTCAAGGGCCCAACAGAGGCAACTTGGTGGTTGTGGGGTTTGAACCTGGGATCTTCCGAACCGTAGTCCAATGCCTTAACCACAGAGCTACACCTGGCCAAGGGCCAAATGAAGTCAAATATGAAATAAATAGACGTTAAACCTCACTTTGCAGCGACTGCTTTAAAAATCAAACTGAAACTTCTTTCTACCGTCCTTGCTAACATACTTGGAAACACCTGGGGCCATGTTTTCATTAAATCATGCAAACAATACAGAAAAAACCCACAGAAAAATTCTCACTTTTGAACGGCTCCCAGATGTACACACAACTTAGCCGGTGTTCGGTTTGGTTTGGTTTGGTCCCTCGTATGCTGATTCAATTCAATTCAATTCAATTCAATTTTATTTATATAGCGCTTTTAACAATGGTCATTGTCTCAAAGCAGCTTCACAAAAATTTAAGAAATTTAACAAAAAAAAAAAAAAAAAAAAATTATATATTATATATATATATATAGAATAATTATATATAAAGTAATAAATAAATAAATAAAATTATAATAGAAAAATAAATAAAAACAAATAATAATAATAATTATAGAAAAGAAAATAATTGGAAGTGTGGATGTGTGAGAAAAATGTGCAGATAATAATGAGACGAATGAATGAAATATCTCTGATGAGCAAGCCAAGGGTGACGGCGACGGTGGCAAGGAAAAACTCCCTGAGATGGCATTAGGAAGAAACCTTGAGAGGAACCAGACTCAACAGGGAACCCATCCTCATTTGGGCGATAACAGATATGTGATATATGATATAACAAATGATATAACATCTTGTGTGTTGTGCAGGTGAAAATTCAATATGACAGAAATTATTTAAATTGTCATGAAGACCAGTTCAGCATAGGGACGAGTCAGTAGGTGCAGAGGGCAGATGAGGTCTGGATCACTGGAAGCACAGGAGCAGCATGTGTAGCTCCAACCATCATAAAGCTGAATCCAGTTGGAGCTGGTCCTTCTCTGGATGCCTCAGGAACCTCGCAGGGTCGGTCTTTGTCTACTGAGGCTGGCAAAATCTCCCGATGCCTCGGGATGGGTAGAGAAATACAGAACAGATGGGGAGAATTAGCGTAGTTGCCATTCGGTATAGGTGTACTGGAGTATGAGTACTGGGATGAGTTATGTGTATGCCAGATTAAAAAGATGCGTCTTGAGTCTACTTTTGAACTGAGAAACCGTGTCTGCTCCCCGAACACTGTCTGGAAGGCTATTCCAAAGCTTTGGAGCTAAATATGAAAAAGCCCTACCCCCTTTTGTAGATTTTGAAATTCTGGGAACTACCAGAAGTCCGGAGTTTTGTGATCTTAAGGCGCGTGGTGGATTGTAGCGTATCAGAAGACTGGTTAGGTATGTGGGAGCTAAACCATTTAAGGCCTTGTATGTAAGTAATACTATTTTGTAATTTATTCTAAACTGAACAGGTAGCCAGTGCAGGGATGATAATATTGGGGTTATATGATCATATTTTCTGGATCTAGTGAGAACCCTGGCAGCTGCATTTGGATTAACTGAAGCTTGTTTATTGAGGATGCAGGACAACCACCTAGTAATGCATTACAATAGTCCAGTCTGGAGGTCATGAATGCATGAACTAGTTTTTCTGCATCAGATACGGATAAGATGTTCCTAAGTTTAGCAATATTTCTAAGATGGAAAAAGGCTGTTTTTGTGATATTTGAAATGTGATTTTCAAAAGACAAGTTACTGTCTAATATTACTCCCAGATCTTTTACTGCTGAGCTGGTAATAACAGTACATCCTTCTAAGCGCAAGCTGAATTGTGAAAGCTGTTGTGTGCTGGTTTTTGGGCCAATAAGTAATATCTCTGTCTTATCTGAATTTAATAAAAGAAAGTTATTGGTCATCCAATCTTTTATGTCCTGGACACACTCAGTTAATCTAGACAACTTAGGTATTTCGTCTGGTTTGGTTGAGATATATAATTGGGTATCATCAGCATAACAATGGAAACTAATCCCATGTCTTCTAATGATGTTACCCAAGGGAAGCATGTATATTGAGAACAACAGAGGTCCTAAAACTGACCCTTGTGGGACCCCATATTTCACTGGCATTATACCAGACGGTTCTCCATTTAGATCTACAAAATGGTAGCGATCAGACAGGTAAGATCTAAACCATTTTAGTGCCTGTCCCTGAATGCCTATATAATTTTGTAAGCGATCTATGAGAATATTATGATCTATAGTGTCGAATGCAGCACTAAGATCGAGCAGGACTAGCAATGAGATGCAGCCTTGGTCTGAAGCTAAAAACAAGTCATTTGTAATCTTAACTAGTGCAGTTTCTGTGCTATGATGGGGCCTGAAACCTGACTGAAATTCTTCAAGGATGTTGTTATCCTGCAAGAATGTGCAAATTTGAGCTGATACTACTTTTTCTAGTATTTTTGATATGAACGGGAGGTTTGAGATCGGTCTGTAATTTTTTATTTCATTCGCGTCCAAATTAGATTTTTTAAGAAGCGGCTTAATAACTGCTAACTTGAAAGGTTTAGGGACGTGACCTAGATGTAATGAAGAATTAATAATGTTTAGGAGTGGCTCTCCAACCGTAAGCATCACTTCTTTTAAAAATCTGGTTGGGATTGGGTCTAACAGGCACGTTGTTGATTTAGCCGAGGTGATGAGTTTATACAGCTCTTCCTGTCCTATACCTGTAAAGCAGTGAAAATCTAAATGTGAAGCTATAGGCTGAACTGGATCGTGAGATACTATTAGAGGTTGAACCTCCATTATTTTCTTCCTGATATTATTGATTTTTTCATTAAAGAAGTCCATAAAGTCTTCACTTCTAAACTGTGATGGGATACTCTCTGCGGGCATCTTAGGTTTTGTTAGGCGAGCCACTGTACTAAATAAGAACCTAGGATTGTTTTGGTTTCTTGCTATCAGTTGGCTAAGATGCTCGGTCCTAGCAGTTTTTAGAGCCTGTCTATAGCTGCACATACTGTCTTTATACGCAATTCGAAAAACTTCTAATTTAGTTTTCCTCCATTTTCGCCTGAGGTTACGGGTTGCTCTCTTTAGGGCGCGAGTATGACTGTTGTACCACGGTGCCAATGTTTTATCTCTGACTTTTTTTAATCTGATGGGAGCAACAGTGTCTAATGTACTGGTAAAAATAGTGCCCATGCTGCTAGTCACTTCATCTAGATCATCTGCATTTAGGGGTCTAATAAGAAATTGGGACAGATCCGGCAGATTACTTGTGAATCTGTCTTTAGTGGTGGGATTCATATTTCTAACAGATTGATAGCGTGGGGAGACACAGCTAATCTGTTCTACGGGTAGAGTATATGTCAGGAGGTGATGATCTGTGATATCATCACTTGGAGGTATGATCTCTATATTAGAGACATCTATACCATGGGATATAATTAAATCTAGCGTATGATTAAAGCGGTGAGTTGCTCCAATTATATTTTGCTTAACCCCAAAGGAATTTAGTAAATCCATAAATGTGAGTGCTAAAGCGTCGTTAGCATCATCTACATGAATGTTAAAGTCTCCTACTATCAATACTTTGTCAGAGTTAACCAATAGGTCTGATAGCAGATGTCCAAATTCTTTAAGAAAATCGCCATATGGCCCCGGGGGTCTGTACACGGTGGCCAAGGTAAAATATAGCAAGGGTTTATTACGTATTTCATTTAGTGCAACATTAATGATAAGCACTTCAAATGAATTAAACCTGGGCCTTATTTTCTGGGTAACAGTGAGTACATCATTGTAGATAGTGGCGACACCACCACCGCGACCAATTAGACGGGGCTCGTGCTTATAGAAATATCCTGACGGAGTAGACTCATTCAGACCAAAATAGGCCAATTTCAAACAAAATTTCAGTTCTTAAGGCGTAAATCTTTGAGGAAAGGCGTTTGTATGCTGAGGTACCGCAGTACATCTATAGATGATGAGCAGAATGGTGAACTGGAGTCATGTGCCGGAGGTTGAGGAAGTTGCACCGGTGATGGTTCGGAGGTCTTCTTTCTTTTGTTTGTTAGTTTTCATGGGTGTGGAAATGTTGAAAAAACACAAGAAAGAAAGAAAGAAAGAAACGCTATCAGTTTAGACCACGCCCACTTTATGAATATTCGGACTAAGCATGCAGCAGATCTGCAGAGTGACTTTTAAACATTTTTTCATCTGTTCATGAAGGACTTGAGTAAGATCATCCTGGATCAGCCAATGTGCTTCTGTATGTCAAGCGTAAGTGAGGAATTTCCCAGAGCTTGGGTTTTAAAAATGAACGACCCATGAAGGTTCACCCTGGCGCCACACCATGGCCTGATCTCCACCTCCGCTTAGTGATAAACCCTCGGAGGTAAGACAGAGAGTCCGGGAGCTGCTGCTCATCATTCATTCATTAATTCGTTTGTTTACGGCTTCCTGCTTGTTTCATGAAAGGCTCAAATTGGAAGGTTGGATGTTGTTTATTATCTTTCTCCCTCTTTCACACCACATCATATACACACAAACGAGCCCACCCAGGCCACCATCACATCAGAAATAGACAACAAACCTGCATGAACCCACCACCAGCACACGACACACAGTACTGACATGTTCTTTGTCAAGAACTTCAACTTCTCCATCTCATTAAAGCAAACTCTGTTGGACTCCCACCCCCACCATGGTGCTGTCGAACTCCCTCCGGTTCCACTTCCTTCCTCTTGTCCGTGATTAGCGTTGGATGCTAGGTTTTACAGAGATCGCCTCTAGCTACGACTAGCTGTTTCGCTCATTAGCGAGCACACACACGAGGTAAACATTTTCCTCAAGGCCAGACGGAACAACGCCTCCATCCCACCGGCCTCCTGCTGCTAGCTCGGCTTTGCTTTATTTTTATTTTTTCTTCTTTTTACGATAGTCTAATAAACGGAGGAGGTGCCCGGCCCACTTCCTCTTAAGAGTAGCTGTAAAGGGAGAGCACTTTATTGCTTTGTGTTTGTTCCTGCTCCAGACGTGAAGGTCACGCAGGAGCCACGGCGACCCAGCCGACCAGGGTGAAGGTTCTGTCTTGATGTTTTTCACCTCAAGCTCTTCTGGAAGCTATCAGTTTTTTTGTTAGTTTTTTTTTTTACGTAAGTCTGTCGGTAAGCTGAGAGACCCAGTCTTGTGGTCACGAACTGTAAAGCATCTTTGGTGTGAATTAAAAAGAAAAGCCTCTGAAGCGTGTTGCGTTTGAGGCTTCAGGCAGCTGGAGCTCTTAAAGTCAGGCTCGGGGTTGCGGTGCGCAGTAAACACGGAGCGAGCGCACAGATGGCGTGGTGACAGGCAGATCTCATCAGATCTCCACTTAACACCTTCCTGAGTCCAGGCCGGCTCTGTACCCCAGCAGATCACACTAGAAAAACTCCACAGTGCAGGAAGATAATCAGTCAGACCTGATCTCTGCATTCTGCTCTGGTGTTTTCTTTTCCTTTTTTTCTTTTGGATGGAGGTTTGGGACTCCGAATGTTCCAAACAGGTTATTTGGAGAACTTAGTGTGTGGAACAGGATGAGACTTGTGATGTGAATCCATGTTTCCAAAGACAAATTCAGGAAAAGAAACCAAGTTATTGATGCCCTGATGTTTTAAAGTTTTACACGCAAGGAAACATGAACACGGGCTCTGCCAAGAACAGCACCTTTTAAATGCAGGAAAGGAAGAAAAAAAATCAGTTACGGGACATTTTACTTCTCCAAAGTTTCATATCCTCTAGAAACTGCAATCAATCAGTTAAACACACCACTTGTTTCTTTTTTATGGCAAAGAAACAAGAACAAAGTGCTTAAGCCAGAAATAAAACACGTCAAGGGTGTGCTGTTGGGGGAAAATAATCAGCCATCTGATGTGGGGTTCTTTTTTTTATTATTATTTTTTTACCCCAAAGTGGTTATTTCTCATTTAACCTCATTCATTTGGATAAAAATTTTTTTGGCATCGACACACATCATTACAAATTGTTTTAATGTTTTGAGAAGAAGAAATACATGAAAAAACTATTTTGAGGGGGATAAAACGAAATAGTACAGAACTTCAGAATTTTCAGAATTTTCAGAACATCTAAATGGATCCAAATTTCAAGAAATAAGTATTTTTTTTGCTTTTTGCCTAGCTTTTATACTTTAGGAAAAAAATATAATAAATACTTGATATTTTCTCAGAATAAACTTGTAATTTTACAACAATGTTCTAATGTTTTGAGAAAAAAATATCTAACTATTATCAGAATAAAGTCCAAATTCTAACTTTTTTAAAATCATATTTTGAGAAAAAAAATTGCAATATTTTTGAGAATAAATTTCTAAATTTAAACACTTACATTTTTAAGTTTATATATATGAGAATAAATTCACAATTTACAACTTAAAATCTGAATATTTTGACGGGGAAGAAATACAGAAAAGAAAAAAATTAAGAAGCAAAAAATAATAATAATTATTATTTTGAATAATAATAATAATAATAATAATAATAATAAAACCAATTTCCTGGATTTTTTTCTTTTTAAAGAATGTCAAATCATAACAAGGTTTTATACATAAAAATATTTTTATATAAGAATAAATACAAACTGTAAAAAAAAAGTTATTTTATTATTTTTTACATTTTATTCATTTATTTATTTATTGTAATTTTTACGTCAGTCGAACTTCAGCTCCTCTCCTGTTTGTCCTCTGTGTGAACCCGAGCTGGTACAGGGGTGTGATACAGGCACCCGGGCAGCTGCCATGTCTTTCAGCAAGGCGTACACACACACACACACACACACACACACACACACGTATTTGTATTTCCCCCTGTCACACTGTTTAACAGCAGACACTCTTCTTCTTCTTCTTCTTCTTCTTCTTACACTACAATGCTGACCTTATGACCTCTACAGTATATTCTATTAGTCGTTGTTTTAATATCCTGTGCAGTAAATGTTATTTACTTTGAAGTGATATGGATTTTGTTGTCTGTTTTCCTGACTGTTTTATCTAGAAGATAACGCTGTTCCCAAGAATAAAACATGAAACGTCGGTACAGAGAGATAACGCCGAAGTACAACACACTCTGTTAAAGTGCACGATCTAAAGACGAGTTATAATAATAACGTCTGATAAGATTTCAAAGCTTTAATATGTTAACATCTATAGTTAGAAGACAAAAAAAAACATTGTTTTAATTTTGGATTGTGGGTGTGTGTGGGGGGGGGGGTAAACTTTCGCACTCTGTTGTAAAATAGTCAAATACTAACGCAATGTTATCTAGTTTTAAGTTTACGAACAGGAGTTTTCCACTTGAAGTTTAAGGCTTCCGAAATTTTACTCCTCATTTCATAATGCATTGTTCATCCTGAAGTTTAATTCTCACTAATGATTGGCCGTCGTTAGTGTTGCTATAGTAACAGCACAATCACATGGACTTGTACTGTGAACGGATTTATAAAAAATACAAAGTTTAATCATCGATACGGTGACGTTACAGAGCACTTACTGTATATGACGTTTCTGGAAGGAGTCTCCAGTGTCAGGGGTGAAGCCGCGGTTTAGGTTCTGCACTCGTTTCACAGACATTCGCCAACGTTAAACGTTACGTTAAACTATAAAATAAAGAATAAAGTGTGATGTGATGGATTTTTTTAGAGTGGCTGTAGTGTAAGAGGAATAAAACACCGCAGCATGTGCTGTTAGAGGGAAATTAATTAGCTCCTAAATAACAGAAATAACAGCGCTGTGAATCTAAATGAAGGAAATGAAGATAATTTTCCTGAACAATAATACGACCTCGGTTAGACGTGTTAGAATTCTATCAGCGTTTAACGGACTGAGGAAAAAAAGAAATGTGTGTAGTGCGGTGCGGAAAGAGAGAGCCAGATCCGAGGGGGCACACGGAGGCTTTTGGCTGAGGTTTCGTCCCATTTTTGATCACACGGTAAGGAAATGTGTGTGTGTGTGTGTGTGTGTGTGTGTGTGTGTGTGTGTGTGTGAATAGCTCGAATTCAGGAACTCAAACTCTCCCTAAAAGCTTAACTTCATCGTCAGCGTCCCGTCGAAGTGCCCCCCCCCTCCCAACCGCCCCACCCCCACCGAACCCCCCGCATACACATTCAACCGGAACATTCCACGCTTATCTAAAGCATCGTTCCTTCTCTTTCATTTTGAAGCTCAAAGGTGACCTCTTGACCCCACCGCGACCCCTCGCTGCCCTGCGTCTCTCCCACCGGCTCTCGGAATGAGGGGCGACAAGAAAAACACCCTCTCACATCTCTCTCACATCACACAGGAAGCTCATGACCCTTGACCTTCGGCTCCTTTCATGGACCTGGAAGGCTTCGCTTTTCGCACCTGCGTCACGCCGACTTCCCCTCCAAATTGTGCAGCACGTCCCATTGTTTTTCAATTCTGTCTTCTGTTAACCCCCCCCCCCACCTCCTCCTCCTCCTCCTTCATCCTTCCTTTTGGCTTTCGTTCCCTTTCTGACGCTCTGTGTGAAACTATTCCAAAATAAATTACGCAAAAAAAAGACTAAACTACTAACCTGATGATTTTCACTTTAAAGCTTTTAATCTGAGCCGGTGTGAGGAAACGACTCAATAAGGAAATGCATTGAAATGAAAAGAAAGACCTGGTTAGTGATCAATAAAACACTCTGTGTCACGTATTCAACAGAAACTAATCAGCAATCAAGTTGTGCGACGATGCAGAACTAATGTTAGCATCTGGACAATGATTAATTTCCTAGAACAGCACTTCCTGAAGTGTTTTATTAATCTTCTGCTTGCTGTTTGTTTATATTCATATTTATTTATTTATTTATTTATTTATTACTCATTTATTTCTATTATCATTTAAAAATATTTTTGTTTAAATGTATATATGATTGAATTATATATTTATTGATTTATTGATTCATTATTCATATTTTTGTTTGTATTTATTTCACATACTGTACATTCATCTATAAATTACTTCCTTATATTCTAATTCATTCCAACAATATTTATTTATTATTTAATATTTTAATTTCTTTTTTTTATTCATATCTTATTAATATTATTATTATATTTAGTTTATATTTAAAATTATGCATTTACTCATTAATCACTTATTTATTTGTGTTATTGTTTCATTAATACTTTGTTTATATTTTAAATATAAATTTATTATTCATGTATTCATTATTGCTTATTTATAAATTTTTCTTACATTTTGTATTAATATTGTTTTCAATGTAAAATATTTTATTCACTCATTCATCGTGTTTTTATATATATATATATATATATATATATATATATATATATATAGAGAGAGAGAGAGAGAGAGAGAGAATTTACTTTATTTATATTTGTATTTATCCCTTTAAGGTGACATTTATGCAACGCGTCAGCTACTTGTGGAAAGAAAGACGAGTCTCGGTTCTGTCCTGTCACAGAGAGACGTCACCCCGAGAGAGCGTAAACTCCTCGGTGCTGAAGATTTTCCTGTGAAAACTGTCCCTGCTGCAAAGTGCTGACGCTGGAGACTCCTTCCATAAAGGTTCGACAATCGTCGCCGTACTTTAACGAAACCTCACCGTCTCAATACTTAAGCTGTCGCTATAGAAACAGTAACCTGCCACCAGACGTAAGAAGCATTAGCATAAACAGATAGAATGCTATGCTAATTAGCGGAACATGACCTGATGATGTAATACGGTGACCTTGAAGGCCGCTACCTCGTACACACGTTTTTCACTGTAACTGCTCTCGAGGCCATGAAGATAAAGATGAACTCTAAAGATCCGCTGTCACTCATTGTTATTCGTACGTTAAGCTTTCGGTCATGTTAAGTGTTTCTGAATGTCGCGCATTAGCATTTCCAGCGGAGGGTGAAAGAAGTTTGTTTCGGGGAGGTGATGGAGCGGGGTGGTGGTGGTGGGGGGAGGGGGGTGCAGAGGGTAGGGGGGGGGGAGTCAAGGGAAAGGGGAGCACATGGAAAAGGGGATTAGTGCCCTGCATTGTCCTCTTTAATCCCACCATTTCACCATCATTTAACACCTTTACAAAGACCCTTTACACATGCAGCCTGCTCTCCACTTTCCTTCAGCCTGTTCATGTGTGTGTGTGTGTGTGTGTTAGTTACCATTCCTGACCCCTCCTGCAGTTCAACTCCACCAGACGCCAGGCTTCACCCGGCCCTTTGTGCTGATCAATCATCTGCTGCAGAACAAAAAGAACCAGCACACACACACACACACACACACACACACACACACACACACACACACACTTTTTAAAACATCATTAAGCATATTTAAATATGAAATGATGCAGTATGTCATATGCACTAAAGTTTACCTTGTTTACATAATAATATATAAACATATTTCATGGATTTTTTTTTAACACACACATACACAAAAAAAAGACATTTTTCTGGATTAAAAGATAAATTCTATTTTTTTTCATTAGTAATTATACTTTTTTTTATTTGTTATTATAATCATTTCTTCATATCATTTTTTAAAATTGTTTGTTTGTTTGTTTGTTTGTTTGTTTGTTTTTTAAGCCAATGATATACAACTGAATATGAAATGATTGATTTGAGTATTTTTTATTAATTATAAATATTATGTTTTTTTTTTTTTTTTTGTTCCTTGTTTTGAACATCTGAGATTAAAACACAGGATGTGTCGCTCAACATTCTCTAAATGTTTAGCTAAGATTAAAGTATTGGCACCCCGGTAGCCCTCGGGTTATTAGGTCAAAACATCAAACTCACTGCAGCTTGTCTTCATCACTAGAGTCCCGGAGCTCCAGGTCCAGAGGAATAACTTCACTGAACCTCAGAACACCTTTTGGAGATCCAGGAATTTGAGGTTGTTAAAATGTTGTGATATCGTTAATTTGGCAACATTGTGGACAACGGAACACCTTTTTTGTAATCGTGTTGTTTTTTGAATTACGTTGAAAAAAAAAATGACGTTGTTTCAACAACGACCCCTAGCGCAATGCTGCGCAATATTACGACTTCAAATTATTATTCGTTTATAATTCCTAACCGGAATACTTGAAAATTCTGAAATGCTCGTGCTGATGATGCTATTGTTCGTCTTTTCTTTCGGGGACTAAACCGGTTCCCTGACTCGATCCTGTTTCCTGATAATAAATGCACGCACATTGGTTTGTCAAACAAAATGTAAACTCCTCTTAGTCAAACGATGCTGCATTTTAACTAATCATTACATCAAGAAGCAAACAAAAGATAAAAAAAAAAAAAAGAAAAACAAGCACGGGCCATACGAGCGTGTCAAAGATCTACAGATTTGTCCCATGGATGTCTGAGAAACCGGATGCTAGACAGTTTACAGATGTTTATGCGGCATAAACATCTGGGTCATCGATACAACGTTATTCCAACATCACGCCATCGAATTCATAACTAATAACAACCGGAGTTCTTGTTGCTCCTTGTTCAGGGTTTATGGACACGAACAATGCAGAAAATCCAGAAAGACCTCAAGTTAAACAGCATGTTCATCTTCTTTCGCCTGCTTTTATTAGCGTATCAACATTTTTAATTTGGCATATTTTATTCTTTTTTTATCCGATGTTCTTCCTGATTTAAGCCTCATATTTTATCCAGGACACAAAAATAATCATAAACACAGTCGCTGTCCTACAGGTCACTCAACCGTTAATGCATCTGTAAGCCGTAACCCCTACCGTCAGTGTCAACAACAAAAGACACACAATAGCGACCCGGAACGATGACGGTGTTGTTTTCAGGACAGTGTGAAACTTCCCCTCGGCCACTTGGCGAAATGTGAACTGGGTTGAGTGTGAGGTCAGTGTAACCTTACACCACTTCACCAAGACAAGACCAAGATCTCACCGGCTCAGGTGCTGACCAGGTTACACAGGGGACTTTCCACATCGCCTCTGTGTGTGTGTGTGTGTGTGTGTGTGTACCTGTGTATATGACCAAAAATGGACAAACCAGGCCTCTTCCGGGACTATTTCTCCTTTTCTTTGTACTCATGTGTGTAATGATTAACATTGAGAGACTTGACATTGATAAGAAGAAAAGTCCTGGTTTATACAGTGTTGAATGAAAGTTTGTGAACCCTTTAATAATAAGCATTTTCTATACTATATACGTGCATAAGTGTGAACCAAAAGATTGTCTGATTTTTATAGAACATAATTAAAATGAACACGACATAAATTATTTATTCATTATTTATTTATTGATTCAATAATGCAAAGGTTCGTGAACCTCTATGATTAAAGGTAATTTGTTCATTAGGTTTCCAAATCAAACCCTAAAACCCCCTTTTTTTTAAAAAAAAAAACATTGTTTGGACTTCTGTGGAAACTGTCGAATAGACTACAGTAATGAGCAAAAGTCTTGACCCCCCCCCCCACACACACACCCTCATATCTTCATATTACTCTCAATCATTCATCCACTTTATCCTATATTCAGGGTCATGGGGACCTGGAGCCTATCTCAGGAGGCTTAGGACATGAGGCGGGGTTCAGCCTGGTCAGGGGGCCAATCCATCGCAGGGCACACACACACACACACACACACACACACACACATACACACACTCTGAGCAATTTGGGAACACCAATTAGCCTAACCTGCATATCTCTGGACAGTGGGAGGAAACCATGCAAACTCAAAGCACACAGAGATGGGAATCGAGTCTGGCTGGGAATCGAACCTGGACCCTGGAGGTGCGAGGCGACACTGCTAACCAGTACACCATCGTGCCGTCTATCTACATATTAAATTAAATGATGTAGATTAAATTGAATATATGGGAACTAACGTTTTACTGAGACAGGCTACAGATAGAATTCAAAAACTGTTTGTTTATGTAACAGCCTCAGCAGCGACCTCATTTCCCCTCTCGTCTGTTCCGTCCACTCAGCATTCAGCATCAGCAGTATAACTAATCACCGGCCTGACCATCTGTCATCATCTGCACCTGTTTCTCACCGATTCGTGTCTTAAGTTAGATGTTTATTTTAATGCTTGAATGATTCATAGGTCACAGTGTGGCTCAACAAACAAAGTGAAAAAACACACCCTCTGATAAGCTCAGGTACAGGGACTGGAGTGAAAATGAGAGCCTTTAGGAAGCCTGGGGAACTGTTCCTCAAGACTACATTAAAAATACAAGAATGTCAGACTCTTTGCAAGAAACATCACGACTTTTGCATCTGGGAACCTTTATTTTAAAGGCGACTTCATCCAACTGAGTCCAAAACATTAGATCCAAAACATGTCAAACATGGAGCGCACGAGTTGATCCAGGAGGGTTGTGAACTAAGCATCACACGGTGCTACACTGTTTACGTTGCTAAACTTTTGCATAATAAATTTATGTAAACTTGGTAGAAAGTGAACAATTTTTGCGGACAAATCGCAATTCTTTGTGAACGGTGACACTTCCTGCCAAATAGTGACCAAATACGAATAAACAAATCTGTATCTAGTAGCAATAAATAAATAAATGATTCCCAGTGATTAAAGTAAAATGTACTCATTTAAATAAGTAAATAAATAAATAAAGGGAATAATAGATTTCCTGATTACTGAGGATGTGGATAAGGTTAGAATTAAGTCTGTAATTAATGACCTACAGTAATCATCATGTCAATGTAATGGAGGGTCCTCACAAGGATGGAAAGAACGTGTGTGTGTGTGTGTGTGTGTGTGTGTGAGAGAGAGAGAGAAATGCAGGAAGTAGAGTTGTTATGGCAGTAGATAACATACAAAGGCATGCTAAGATGATGGTGGAGGTGGCGTGACTGTGTGTGTGTGTGTGTGTGTGTGTGTGAGTGCGTGTGTGTTGAACTAAAGACAGACCGCTGGCTTCAGTCCGGTGGCATGTCGAAGGGAGGAGGAGGTTCGAGCAGTGTTGGGTTTCACAATGACCATGGTCCTAAAAGTGTAAAAAAAAAAAAAAAAAAAAAAGCGAGAACTGCCAGTAGTCAGAGCTAATGTGTGTGTGTGTGTGTGTGTGTGTTTTGTTTTTGTTTTTGAGCACATCTCTATGACAGCAGGCCCGTGTGAGTCACTTCAGACCTGAGAGCTTGTGAGATTTTCGCTCATCCAGTAAACGTGTGTCGCAACGTTTGGCTCGTCCCAGCCGGAGAACTCGAGTCCTCTCATGCTGGAGTTGTTTGAATTTCGGGGTCGATCAGGTCCTTCTGCGCTCGCGTTACCCGCGTGAAGCAAACACGCTCCCGAGAGAACGCTGAGCTACCGTATCCGTGTTGTGCTGCGCGACTCTGCGCTGACGCTGTTCTGTAATAAATATTCACCAGCAGGATCTCAGAATTATCTCAAAATCAGAATAAAACATTAATTATGGAATAAAACGTGGCGTAATAGAAAAATAATCAACAACTATTCCCATTCGGCACATGGTTTTATTCCTCTTACACTATAGCGGTTTGCCAGTGACACTTACTACGACTACAAACAAAAACTTTTTTTTACATTTTTTACATAATTATTATTATTAATATTATTATTATTATTATTTTGGGTGGTGAGAACTTAGTTTAGTCGTATCCAATTCCCATCCGGTACTACAGGACTCCCACATTAAGGCTACTACCACCAGACTCCACTGATTAAGTGGTTGAGGCATTGGGCTATAGTTTGAAAGGTGCCAGGTTCAAACCCCATGACCACCATGTTGCCCCTGGATCAAGACCCTTAACCTTCAACTGCTCAGATGTATAATGAGATACAAATGTAAGTCACTCTGGATAAGGGCGTCGGCCACATGTCACGCCACCGACTGCATCTTTTCGAACCGCGAGCTGACAGTGGGACACACTCGGAGGACAGCGCTTTCCGTTTCTTTTGCTTGATTGGCTGTAGAGCCGTGATTGATTGATTGATTGATTAATTCTACCTTCCTTCCTCTCCCGGCTGCGGGATTCGAACGTGCAATCTCCGGATGATACAGCAAGCTCCAGGACAGAGTGATGATGGACCATTCATACAGAGGCTGGTGCATTCGTCCTCCTGTCATTCACACACACACACACACACTCTCTATTTCTCCCTCTGTTTCATTCATTTTCTCCCTGCTTGATCGCCCCCCCCCCTCTCTCTCTCTCTGTCTTTTTTTTTTTACCCGTTATTATAATTTATTTATTTACTTCAGGAGGTTGGCTTAGCAACGGCGCCACAAAGTGAGACACGGCAGGATGAGTCAACCGGCTGTCGCGCTGAGAGGAGATGGACAGGCGGCTGATAAATCCTCTGACTGTGCTTTCTTTCTTTCTGGCTGAATGAGAGAGAAAGGGATGATGAGCCGAGAGAGAGAGAGAGAGAGAGAGGATGTGAACATGGAGGTTTTATTTGAAAGCACTTAAAGCAAACTCCTCTGGTGGAGAGATTAGTGATGCACCGCTGTCACTGTGTCAAGTGGGACGGATTCTCATTCTCTCTCTCCCTCTCTTTCTCTCTCTCCCTCTCTTTCTCTCTCTCTCCCTTCCTGTCCTGTCATGGGAGGCTATAATCGTTTCCTGGAGAGCTGCCACTCAGGAGACAAGGCTGTGATCTCAGACTCTCGACGCTCTGAACTGACTTCCTGAGATGGAGAGAGAGAGAGAGAGAGAGAGAGACCGACAGATTGCATAGAGATATAAAGTGGCAAATGATAAGAGAGAGAGAGAGAGAGAGAGTGATGGTGAGATTGGGAGGAAGACAGATAGACAGAGGAAGAGAAAAAGAGGGAGGAAGGTATAAAGGAGGTATAAAGGAAGAGAGACATTGATGGAGAGGAGGCCAGAGAGAAAGAAAGACAGAAGGAAAGAAAGAAAGAAATATGTCCATAAGTAAGACCTGAAAAGATAACTAGTGTGTGTGTGTGTGTGTGTGTGTGTGTGTGTGTGTGTGAAGAAGTGGTTGCAGTGACTAATACTTGTGTCTAATATCATGCCTTCTGGAGGATCAGTGGGCTAAAACACAATGTTCTCTCTCTCTCTCTCTCTCTCTCTCCTACACGTTATTTTTAAAGGATCTTTAAAATGACTATTTTTACCCACAGTTCCGAGCGGTGCGTGGGCTCGGCCGAGACAGCAGCGGATGATTCATGTCAGCTGGAATGCTCCTTTTGAGAGCTACTGTAGTCAGATCTTTCTCTCTCTCTCTCTCATATTTCATACACATCTGATTATTTGACCCGTCTTGACGACTGATTGATTCCTATAAGCGCGCTCTGAAAGCCGTCCTCCGGAGAAGCGGCGAGCGTAAGAAGCCTGACACACTGGCCTACATCCGTCTCACGCTAATCACCGAAACGAGGTAGATCAGATCCTGAGGTTTAGCCTTAGTCGCTAGTTTTTAAGGAATTAATCGAATATTCCTGGTGAAGAAGAGAATGTTCTGATCAACAACGAGAGACGACTCACGCTGATTTAATCCTGTCTGTGAAAAAGATAAAAGAAATAAAGGAAAGAAAGGCTGGATTTCTGTAAGAGGAAGTTTAGCATCTTCAGCGTACATGTACAAAAGAAAGACGTACGGGTTTGTCTTCATGTTTAGACAGAGTCAGAATCGGAAAGTCCTCTGTAGCTTTTGCGGAATATCGGTCTGTCCCTGATGTTTTTTCCTGGAGAGAAGTGGATTCTTTGATGTCCGTTGTCATGCCAACAGTAAAGCATCCTAAGACCATTTATGTGTGGTGTCGCTTCTCAGCCAAGGGAGTCGACTCACTCACAATTTTGTCTAAGAACACAGAAGAAGAAGATTCAATTATTTGTCCCATGTACGTTTTACAGCAAAGCGAAATGTCTTCTTCACATATCCCGATTAGGAAACTGGGGTCAGAGGGCAGAGTCAGCCAGCTTACAGCACCCCTGGAGCAGATAGGGTTAAGGACCTTGCTGAAGGGCTCAACAGTGGCAACTTGGCGATGCTGGGGTTCGAACCCCCGACCTTCCAACCAGTAACCCAGTAACCCACAACCTTAACCGACTGAGCCACCACTGCCCCAAATTTCAACTCAATTTAGAAACCCTTAGTATTAATTGTTGTTGTTCACTAGCTGGGAATCGAACCCGGGTCTTCCACATGGCTGGCGAAACACCTGCCACTGAGCCACTGAGCCAAGAACACAGCCATGAATAAAAAAATGATAGAGAAACCTCCAGCAATACACCTTTCCAGCATGATGGAGATCCTCGGGGAACAAAAGATGGAAATTTTGGATCCATGTCCAGGAAACTCCTCAGATCTTAATCCCACTGGGATCGTCAAGATTGATGACATCTAAGAATGGGCTGCGCCGTCAGTCAGGGAAGTTGATTGACAGCATGCCAGGGTGAACTTGAAAGGGTCTTGAAACAGAAGGATGCAGATATTGACTCTTAATGTAAGTGTAGTCACTAAAATCCTTATGATGCTTATGAAACGCGTCGGAGTAACATCTAACACAAAGACCTAAAAACAGTGAATCAGCAGAATTTGTGAAAATGTATATTTGTGTCATTATCAATTTTTCACCAAGGCTGTACTCTAATCTAATCCAGTCTGAAAACAAAGCTAGTACAAAGTGGAACAGCTTTAAGATTCTAAGTAGCTGTAGATAAACACACGGTGCCACAACCACCGGCGCGAAACTACAATCAACACGAGCGTGAGTGAGTATGAGTGTGTATGAGTGTGTAAGAGTGTGTAAGAGTGTGTAAGAGTGAGTGATTAATACAAGACTTTCAATATAAATGTTAAACGTTATTCAAAATGAAATCGCGAACTGCTCAGAGTCAGACTAGCACGCAAGGCTAGCTACTTCTCGCCCGTTATATCTCTACAGAATTTATGCCCCACAGTTCCCGACTCAGAAGTTGGAACAAAATTCTTAACAGTGGAAGAAGCCGGCGATGTCATTTACCTTCAGATGACATCGTACGAAACATTCAGCGCTTTCACGTTGCCCATGTCGTCACCACTTGATATTCTGCCAGGCTGCCGCTGGTTAGCTTGCTTGTCGATTAAGTTGGTCTGTGATTTCCGTCAACTGGAAATGCAATGCTAGCAGGAGAGGTAGAGCATAGCGCCACCTACTGTAGCACAGACGAACATAGTGTACTTCAATCAACAATTCGATTCGCTTGCCGTGCTTGTGTAGTGGGACGAGAACAGTCGTGTAAATGTAACTGTACTGAAAAATGGAGACGTAGGGCACTGGTGGCTCAGTGGTAGGTGTTTCGCCTGCCATGCGGACGGCCCGGGTTCGATTCCCAGCCAGCGCCCAAACCCCAGCCAGTGCTCGAACCCCCCAGCCACTGGATACAGTGCCGGTCCCAAGCCCAGATAAAAAGGGAGGGTTGCGTCAGCAAGGGCATCCGGTGTAAAACCTGTGCCAAGTTGTAGTGCGGACTGGATATTCCGCTGTGGCGACCCCTTGTCGAGAGCAGCCGAAAGATCAACAACAACAACAACTGAAAAATAGAGAGGTGGGCTAAGAGAGACAGACAGACAGACAGAGAGACAGACAGGGAGAGAGACAGACAGACAGACAGAGAGACAGACAGGGAGAGAGACAGACAGACAGACAGACAGACAGACAGGGAGAGAGACAGACAGGGAGAGAGACAGACAGAGAGACAGACAGACAGAGAGACAGACAGGGAGAGAGACAGACAGACAGGGAGAGAGACAGACAGACAGAGAGACAGACAGGGAGAGAGACAGACAGACAGAGAGACAGACAGGGAGAGAGACAGACAGAGAGACAGACAGACAGAGAGACAGACAGGGAGAGAGACAGACAGACAGAGAGACAGACAGGGAGAGAGACAAACAGACAGGGAGAGAGACAGGGAGAGAGACAGACAGACAGAGAGACAGACAGACAGAGAGACAGACAGGGAGAGAGACAGACAGACAGAGAGACAGACAGACAGACAGGGAGACAGACAGGTGGAGAAAAAGAAAGAAAGGTGGAAATAGAGAGAGAAGACGTCACCTATCAGAAACCAATCTGACCAGGTGTGTGTGTGTGTGTGTGTGTGTGTTTAATCTTATAAACCAGGCAGGATATCACAGTATGTACAGTAAATACACGTACACTACACGCAGGAGTGTGTGCGAGAGACTTGTTCGCATTAGTGTTGCTTATTTTTCTGAAATCAGGCCACGTTTCTAAATATAGAAATCAGTCTTTCACGAAGAGAAAACCTTCACTTACAAAGAAAAAAAAATCACACACACACACACACACACACACACACACACACACGAACACTGCTGTGATTACACTTGTA
Source organism: Channallabes apus (assembly GCA_030522415.1). Classification (NCBI taxonomy): domain Eukaryota; kingdom Metazoa; phylum Chordata; class Actinopteri; order Siluriformes; family Clariidae; genus Channallabes; species Channallabes apus. The sequence goes on from CM060113.1 coordinate 40,736,423, forward strand.
GTAACTATTTTTATCTTGAAGAATTATTTTGTAATAAAACAAATAATCACACACTCCATTTGTGGCAGAGAACCAGCACCGTGTGTGTGTGTGTGTGTGTGTGTGTGTGTGTGTGTGTGTGTGTGGTACCCGAATCACAGCGCCGGGCTCGGTGGCCGGTGCGCTCGCGGCCCCCGTACCTGTCTGCGTGGGCGCTTCTTGCTCGGGCCTTGCTTCAAAATAATGAATGTGTATGTGTGTGTATGAGTGTGTATGAGTGTGTAAGAGTGTGTAAGAGTGTGTATGAGTGTGTATGAGTGTGTAAGAGTGTGTATGAGTGTGTAAGAGTGTGTATGAGTGTGTATGAGTGTGTAAGAGTGTGTATGAGTGTGTATGAGTGTGTATACAGACCTGCCTTACATAAAGAGCTATTTTTACTCAGCTGCAAGGTTACTGCTCAGTCTCACTTCCTGTCTTTCTCTCAGTGTGTGCAAGTGTGTGTTTGTGAACTTCTATAAGGTAAAGATCTGTAAGAACACCACACACACACACACACACACACACACACACATTGAGACTCACCATAGGTCACACAAACACATATTATTTGCGGACAATGGCAGACTACATTGTCACATGACATTCCTGTGTGTGTGTGTGTGTGTGTGTGTGTGTGTGTGTGTGTAGTGTGTCCCAAACCGTGGGCTAAATGCGTGCTAAGCGGTTGAGTGTTTTTTTTTCCGGTCAGTGCTGCGACACACACACGAGAGTCAAAGACGAAAACGAAAAACACGACGTCCAGACAAAGCACCTCACTGTGTCCTTCACCATTCAACTCATTCCTCTCCAGCATTCCGGTGTGTGTAGGTGGGGCACAGAACTGAGGCTCTGAGGCAAGTGGAGCTCTGTTAATGATCCCCCCCCTACACACACACACACACACACACACACACATACAATGTATGACTAGCTGGTGGTTTTGTGTCTAGAACAGGAGCAGTATGAGTTACACTGTGAGATCCTCCCAAGGTTTTCCACTTGATCATTATGAGAGAGAGAGAGAGAGAGAGAGAGAGAGAGAGAGAGAGAGAGAGAGACTGGGTATAGAAGGAGAAATTGTGAGATAGACAGAAAAGAAAGTGGGGGTAAGAAATTGAGAAAAGGCAGAGGGGAGAGGAGAAGAAGAAGAAGAACGACGAGAGAAGGAGAGGGGAAGACAGATCTGTAACGAGATTTAAAAGTAGGAATAAAAGAGGCAGAGAGAGAGATAGAAAGACACAATATGACACAAAAAGAAAGGAGAGCGAGAGAAACATTAAGAGGCAGAAAGAACGAGACAGAGAGAGAGAGAGAGAGAGAGAGAGAGAGAGAGAGAGATGGACAAAGATACAAGAAAGGAGAGACAGAATAAAAGGCAGAAAGAGAGGGTTTGATGGAAAGACATTGCATGAGACTGAATAAGAGATGGACAGAAAGAAACTGGGGCTAAGAAATAAAAAAAAAAGGCAGAAGAATGTCCAGAGGGAAAGACAGATATGTAAGGAGAATAAAAGACTGGACAACTGGACAGAAAGAGACAGAAAGAGAGAATATGACACAGGCAGGGAGAGAGAGAGAGAAACAAATTGAGAGACAGAAAGAGGGGCAGAAGAACGAAAGAAAGAAAGATGGACAAAGAAAAATATGAAAAGAAGGACAGAGTAAGAGGGTTGATGCAAAGACATACTGTACTGAGAGAGACAGAATAAGAGTTGGACAGAAAGAAAGGCGGCGGAAGGAGAGACACACAGGGAGACAGACAGACATAGACTGAAAATCTATTTTACTGTCCATCTCTGGTGTGTTTCTCCCTATCTGTCTCTTGGTCCGTCTCTCTGTGTCTCTCATTCTATCTCTATGTCTATCTTTCTCCGTCCCCGTCTCTCTGCAGTGTCTCCGCTCTGTCTCTGTCTGTGCTGTGGGTGGTTTGGAGGATGGCCCGCGGCTCCTCAGCGTGACAGCAGAGCTTCCATTACGCCCACCACACTGTCTGCTCCACCTGGCCTTCCCATAATCCCCTGCACGCTCGCTCTGGCCCAGCTGTGCGGTTAAGGGGGGAGACGGCAGGAGACAGGAAGTGGAGACGCGACACAATGTAACCCAGGTGCTCCTTTGAAGTCGTTGTGCTTTGATTGTACCGGAGATAAGACGAGTCGAGGTTTTTTTATTTTGGAAAAAATAGAGCTGACAGATGTGTGTGTGTGTGTGTGTGTGTGTGTGTGTGTGCGTAAAAGAGTGAGAGAGAGAGAGAGAGAGAGAGAGAGAGACGCCTTCTCTCTGAGAAACAATTACAGCATTTACACTTTAGTCTAAAGACACGCCACATCCTCTGGCACTGGAGACTCCTTCTGTAAATATCTAATGCCTCTTTTCCACTGCATAGTAACGGCACAGCACGGTTCAGTACAGCTCACTTCGGTTCGGCTCAGTTCGGCTCGGTTTGCGCTTCCACTGCAGTGTAGTAACGCTTTAGAGTGGGCGGGATTATTCACGTGTCGTTATAGTTGCGGCGCCTCTACTGCCGTGACATCATCGTAAACGCGCCACAAACAAACACACAACAATGGAGCATATCGACGGCATGGTGTTCTTCATTCTCGGCATGTGGATGTTTTTAACAGCGAGACGAAGGAGTTTGTTTCAAAAGAGGCCGACGGCAGCCAAAGAAAATTTGGGGTTAATACAAAAAGGTGCGTCCGATCCTTCTCTGGCTGTTTCTAAATATAGCGGTTCTGTTGTGTCTCGTTTCGCAAGTTCGGTGACACAGTAATGACGATTTTCTCCGGCCAATCGGTGACCAGCAGAGTTTACACGTCACGTTTTGGTAACGGTTCGGCGCGCTCGGAACCTCGGCTGAGGTGGTACTAAAAAAAGGACCAGGTACCAGGTACTGTTCCCAGTGGAAACTCACCCAAAAGTGAGCTGAACTGAACCGTGTCGTGCCGTACTATGCAGTGGAAAAGCGCCATAATAAACATCTCTTTATGTTCCGGAAATGTCACCATAACAACGATTAAACGTGGCATTTTGGAAAATAAATCAACACCTTCCGACCGAAGACAATCAAGAACCACTGTAAAGAACTCCAAGGCCATAGGATATATAGGATCTTTTTTGGGCACCAGAGCGTCTAACAGACATTCCAACACACATTAGTGCTAGAGTGTAGAGCAGCTGGCAAGCAGGAGAGTCTGGAGGTCACTGATGTGTGTGTATATGTGTGTGTGTGTGTGTGTGTTTGTGTGTGTTGAGGTGCTAGAACTCGAGCTGCCACAAGACCGGAAATTGCTGGGGGTGCAAGCAAATCCCGGGCAGAGGCAGCCTGTCATTGGAGAACGCTAGCAATTGAAACCCTTCACACAGGATTAACACACACACCAAGTATAGCGCGGACATGCTGGGGCGGGATACACGTTCTGCTGAACCAGGGACGTGAAGTAGCACGCTGTGGTTACTTTATTACTGTATTTAAAGTCCACATGAAACAACTTCTGAGCTTGTGAGCTTCACCCTCATAAAAAAACAACAACACCACGATATATCCTAGACGCCGAAGTCGAGCGTTAGTGGCGTCCATGGTGACAGAGACATCTTATACATCTAAATAAAACTGTAGATCATTTCAACTGTTTATTCTAGGGGAAAAAAGGGATGGTGTGACCAGACGAAACCATGCCGATGCAAGCTGCTACTGCATGTAGAGAAATACAGCACAACCTCGACATGTGATACTATGTGGCCAAAAGATGAGGAGAATAAACCATGGAGGTGGTGGACAGTCCTTTAAATCACACAAGATTTACTTCATAATTCCAATTATTCTGCTGTAGAATATCAGCGCCGTTAACTTCTGGGATTCAAGGTTTAATCCCATATAGCGTTAAATAGAAAGCTAGTGCGCTATGTACTGTAGGTTGCATAACCCCAGTTCCACACACAAAGTAGTGCCTGTGATCAGGGTTAGAGAGGGATTTGGAATTCAGCTTTGGGTTAGAAGTTAATTAGCTTTCTAACTTGGCGTAGGCATGAATAAAACAACACAAAGGAGCAACATGTGCTCCGAACAACTTATTAAAAAGACAAAGTGTTGTTTGAAATAACATCACGTTATCTAGTTTGTTTTCTTGCTTACAGTAAATGTGTCCGTGACTGGTTTTGAATGTGTGTTTCGGCAGGCAGCTGCTCTCTCCTCAGTATTGCGGACCGTACAGGCCTACTCTTACCCGTGCTGCGACAAACACTTAGTGTAATCAATGATTGTAGATCACCTGAAGGGACAGCGAGTGATACATATAGTTAAACATTCCAGTGTTGACACCGTAGATTATTATCAATAGGCTTACTTGGTCGAGACTAATTGTTGTATAAAGTGTATGTAATTGTTCAAACACAAGACTTGCACAAGAACGCAAAATCGAAAGCAGGATTCTTTGCTAACAATACTATCCACAACAAAAACCAAGGGCTCAGAAAGCTTTATTTCGATTTCAACGACACTTTTCACTTTACTTAGTTTTTCTTTTTCACTTATTTTACTTATACTAACCGCACTGTAAATAAACAACATGATTGGGCGAGTGGGTGGTGGTGGCTCAGTGTGTAGCAGTTACTGATTGGAAGGTCAACGGCTCGAGCCCCAGCTCCAACAAGTTGCTGCTGTTGGAGCCTTGATCAAGGTTCCTGTCTGCTCCAGGGGTGCAGTATAATGGCTGACCCTGCACTCTGGCCCCAGCCTCCTAATAAGAAGCTGGAGAAGAATAAAGAATTTCACTGTGCAGTGTGCTAAAACGGTTCATCTAACAATCGGTTAACTTTTACTTATGTTTTTTATGCCTTATGGAACTAGCTAGTAAGAGTTTTACTGTTTAGTTTAAAACTCAATTTGTGTTTACAAAGCATGCTAGTTACCACAAAGTTTTCTTTAGCTAGCACTAACTATCCACATAATGAGCTTACAACCTAAATACGTCGCTAGTTAGGGCTGTTGTAGCTCAGAACATTAGCTAGGTCCATTCAGTGCATAAACCATAAACATTTTAACCACTAATGTTCGCTTATTAGCTAGAAATATTTATTCGTTTTTAGAATTCTTAAAACTCTTTTGGTAAACTTCTTAGCCGTCCATGTGGCTAGTTTGTGTCAGCTAGAATCTTTCTTGTGTTACTCCATTTGATGTCAACCATTTAAAAAAATTTTTTTTCTTTTTTTTTTTGCGTCATGCTGTTTTTGTCTTGTCATTTGTATTTTTTGTTCTGGAAGCTCCGTCACTAAAACAAATTCCTTGTACGTGCAAGCGTACTTGGCAATAAAACTCTTTCTGATTCTGATTCTGAGAAAGATAGCTAGGTAGAAAGCTTCAAGCAAGCTAGCATAGTTTTTTAAAAGTCTTTTAATCGTTTAAGGAAAAATAAATGATTAATGTTATATATTAGCCATAAACATTGAAACATTAGCTTATTAGCATGGTTGACGGTTTTCTGAAGAGTTTTCTGGTGTAGTACGACTACTAAAAATTAACAAACAAACAAATGCTAAGTTTATAGCTCAATACAGTTGGCTTAAAAAGTTAATTCTTTGATCAAAACTTTCCTCATGAAGCCAGCTCGCTTTCTAGTATAATAAACACTACTAAAAAACATGCTAATCATCAAAGGTTCTATGAAAATTAACACCACATAGCTATCTATGTTGCAAAAGATTTTCTTATTTATTTCCTTACAAAGTGCCTAAAAATAGAAAACATTTTTGATAGCTAGCATGTCTGTTATTATTTATTAATTATTTAGTTAATTAACTATTTGTTTATTTTTATTATTGATGTTAAATTAGAATTTTGCCCAGAAAGCTAGGTAAGTCACAAACCTGTTTAACATGCTAGTGCTATCTCGTTAGCACCTGGTTTCCTTGTAGATAGCTAGCTAATGTTAGCCACCAACTACAATGTTTTTGGCTATTTCAGAAAACTTCCCTTTATCATTGAATACGCATGTGTTTATTACTGTATTAAGCGTAGATTATTTCCTTATGTAAACTTTTACTATAGAAACAGTAACAGAGTGAATATGTTAATATAAAGGTTCAATCGGCAGCTACGCTACTGTAAGAGCTTATGGAAAATATATCAACACCTTCTGACAAATCAGAATCAAGAATTCAACAGCATTAATTTATATATAACTGTGTACGAGTACGTTAATCGTCTTCCGGTATCTTTAAGTTTTCACTACTCTCGGCTAGAATTCGTGACATTATTGTTCTTTTAGTCAAATGAATCGGCCATTTGTCCTTCAAGGACAATTCTTTTTTTTCCCCTCCATCTTTTTTCCATTCCAACACCAGGATTATTTCTGACATCAGCAGACAGCTAAGCCCGGGTTAGAGACAGTTTCTGACTCGTTCTGCCGCAGCCTGCTTCCTGTGCGGAGGCGTCCTGAGCCGCTGATCCTCCAGACAGGAAGTGGGGAGGAGCAGATAGGCTCTCGTTACCCAGAAGTCCATGCAAATCCTGACGTGCTCCAAAGTTCTGCCAGCTCAAATTATCTTCACCTCAGGAAAGAGGGCTGGAGCTACTCATGCTATGCATGTTTTGTGCGAGAGAGAATCCTCAAACGTTAAAGAAAAATAAAACAAAAATACTCCACTTGTTGATGTATAGTTTGGATCCGTAGCGAGGTTACTGATAAAGAATAATAAAGAGGGAGCTAACAAGTGTGCACCTAGCTAGCTAAGAAGCTAATGTAGTCAATATATCTGATGGAGCTACTGTAGCTAGCACTCTCTGCAACTTTGACTGTTTATTTTAACACTAAATGTTGATTACAAAGCCTGCTAGTCATCATGACATTTCTCATTAACACTAGCAAACCAGTTAATCATGTAAAAAAGCTAGCCGGGTAGCTACTAGTGTTAGTGATAGTTCCTTTAGTAAAAAGGCCAGAAAATGCGCTAAGACTATTTTACCTTGTTGGATAATTACATGGCTAGTTGATGTTAGCCAGAAATACTCTTCAAGTCCAGACTGGTAACTATTCCAATATAGCCAATATCAATAGCCTGTAAGCTGTAAGCCACTTTCTTGAGGCCCAGAAAGCTAACTATTTTCAAATAGCTTAAAACATTAGCTGTGGTGCTATAAGCATTCTTGGTCACCAGCATGTTTGTACATTATGTAATTATACAAAACTATGAACCATAAAACCATTTTTTTTATCACATTAGGGTTAGCTTTTAAGGTGCTATGAGGCTAGTCTGAGGTAGATAGGTACTTTATTGTTGTCTAGAAAGCAGTTTTTAAAAAAAATAGTTTCATATAATCTATTATATTAGCATGTTACTTAGAAAGTTCCTTGATACCTAGCATGTTTGTTCATTTTTACTGGTGATGGGAAACTAAGAGATAAATAACCTATTCATTGTTTTTGCTTAGTTTGTTAGCTAACTATGTTGCTAAACTCTCTTATCATCCAGAACACTACAGTAGTTCCACATAGTCTATAACATAAGTATACTAGATACTGTACAGTAGAAACCTCCTTAATGACTAGCAGATTTGTACTTATGTTAAACTGAGCAAACTACGTCAGTAATTATTGTTAGCTAAACTTTGTGTCTTTTAGAAAGCTAGCTATATCATATAATATTCGATTATTAGCTAGAAAATGCCTTGATATCTAGCATGTTTATTCATTTTTACTAATGATGTTAAACATTGTACAAATGTATTAAACTCTTTTGCTTAGCTTGTTTGCTATGTTGCTAGTTGATTTAAGCTAGAACCTTATTTTTACTTATTATTATTCAGGAAGTTTCACGGAAACCTTCTTGATAACTAGCATATTTGTTCCTTTTCAATATACAAACATTAAACTATAAATGTATATAATAAACCATAAACCTACTATAATAAAAATTAGCTAGACTTATATAGTCTATTACATTAACTTATTAGCTAGAAAATCCTTGATAATTAGCATTTTTGTAAATTTTTAATAATTATGGTAAACTATGAACCATAATGCATAAACCTTAATCATATGTAGATTAGCTTTTAAGTGAGCTAGGAGGCTAGTCAGTGTTAGCCAGGCACTTTCTTGTTGTCTAAAAAGTAACCTACATACTTTCAACATATAGAGTAGAACATTAGCTTGGTTTCTAGGATCATTCTAAATAAGTAGCATACCTTTTAATTTTCAACAATGATTCAAACATTAAGGTATATAAATTATAAATGCTAGCTAACTAGCAAGAATTCGGAAAGAGAACGATACAAAAAGAGAGGCAGCTCAGTATGTTTGAATAGACAAAATAGCAATTTATTAATAACTTATCATCTCTTTACATTCGTAGGGTTGGAAGGACGGGACCCAAAGTGGAACCTTCCTCCTTCAGAACAGGCCTTTGCTTTACATTTTTTAAATCCGTGTCAGACAACTAAATTGCATTTCACAGAATTTCCCTGAAGAGCGGAGGCGTAGGAACGTCTTCCGCATCGTCGACATTTCAGAGACCTCGAATCGCACAAAAAAAAAAAAAAAAAAAACATGGCACCCGCTTCAATCTTCCATCGTTATTGACGTTAGACAAAAAATTTTTTAATAAAGGCGTCCTGGTTCTAGATTCGTTGTGAGCATGCAGCCGTATTTGGGACTCGAACATATACTGATACGAGTTTGAACAATACTTTCTGAATGTGCTGACAGTTTATAGCTTTGACAGCAGGTGACAGAGAAGCTTAATGACGAATTAACCGCGTGGAGCGGTTAGTGCACAACGATACTCATATGTACAGAAGATCTAAGGCAGGGGCAACAAGGTGACTCTCAGAGGGTGGAAAGATGCATAAGGAAAGGCTGATTTATAGAGGCTCTTTCATAAAGCAAAGGGAAAAAAATTGAAATATATTACATTATACACATTTGTGATCTCACAAAATCTAAGTTTCTTTTTTGGCATTTAACTCATAGATAATATTGATCAATATTCAGTTTAGATGACATACGGAAACAAACAAACAAACAAAAAAGATTCGGTGCCTGTTTATTTTTTATAACAGGTATACTGTGGCTATAATAACGTCCTTAATATACACACGTATAAATGATTCAAAAGTGTCTCCACACAAACATACTGGAGGACACTGTACTGTGCCATCGTCAACGAGGGTGTCTGTAATTTTTTGTTAAATCCCCCAAAACAGGCAAGTCTTCACTGAAGACAAGAAGAGCACACCCGAAAAATGCGAAGGTGCAAGTGCTAGAAAAAACAAACTGAAATAGAACAAGTCTCTAGTTGCTTTTTTGTTTTTTTTAAACTGTCCAATTCCAGTCTCTTTGGCACGCCAGAAGTTCCTCATTTGGACAGTCTTCACATGCTTGAGTACGAAGATAGAAAGCAGGAACTACCTTACAGAGTCTGAGAGAGATACAGAGCTGCGTTTCTCCGTCCCAATAATACAGCAGCTGCCTTTCCGCTTCAGGCCAAAGCGCGTTGGCGCGTCATCGGCTAACTCACGACAGTCGGCATCTCACGGCAGCTGCGTCAAAAATCGTCCGGAAAACCCTCCTCTGTTTGAGAGAGGAAAAAGACAGAAAGCCACATTGGGATGGTCAAACACCTTTTGCAGGCGCACCCGGCGTCTCACGTGGACTCGAGCGGGTCGAGCTGGAAGACGTTGTGATTGGTGGGCGTGCTGAAGTACAGCGGCTGCGACGGCGCCGTGGCTCGGTTGTCGCACGGGCTCTGAAGTCCCAGTGTGCGCTCAAAGTCCAACAGCTGGCCCATGAAGTTAAAGTTGGGCGAGATGTTTGATTTTTTCATCTTGACGATGTCGTAGGCGTCGTTCATGGACAGGTTGAGCTTCTGCATCAGGTAGGCCACGGTCACCGTGACAGAGCGGCTGATACCGGCAAGGCAGTGCACCAGGACGCCACACTTCTGACCTCGAGCTTCGTCTGTACAAAAAAAAAAAAAAAAAAAACAACATGAAGGATTTCTGGTTAGATTTGCAACCAATAACGTTTGTTATGACATCTAAAACCTGATTTCGTCAAAAACTCAACAATTTTGTGTCTTTATAAACGCGTACATTAACCATGCGCCTGAGAGCGAGAGATAGAGAGAGACATGCATGTGTCAGAATTCATTAGACTCCCGGCTAGAGTGCACACAAAAGGCTCTCATTCAGTACCCTCCTCTCTAGGGCATGACAGAGGAAGAAAACAAATCTTCCATTTTTCTGCTCTGGAATCAGACATGGAAATCGACTATTATGGCCTATCGAATGATCTTTCCGCTCACCAGGTTACTCGACAATGGCACCATTTGGGGCGTGTAAATGTAGAAGTCACGGGGGCGCGCTGTCATGGCGAGCAGGATGTCAACATTACCCCCACCACCACCAACCCCCATAAATGGGCCCCGTTGTGTGGGAGAAAACACCGCCTCTGTCCTACATTACTTTCAATGCTGCTTCCTTCCTGTTGAGCTCAAATTACCTCGCCTCATCTCCTGCTCTGTCATAAGCCTTTTTAGTGTGAGCACATACTCAAACACACACACACACACACACAGCTTGGCTAAAATCCTCAAACAAACACAAAAGGGCAGCGGCAAAGAATTATAGCTGGGAATCTGATGGTAGTGTTTTAAACAAAGACTCTTAATCTTTTTATGTAGTCAAGGTGACGCAACATTAAGGTTTAAGGTTTACAGGCTCCAGTTAGTCTTTTTAAAATGCCATATTACAGTAAGCACCTCATTTCAATGAGAACAGTCTATTAATATCTGGTTATTCAAAGCAGAGAATATGGGCGGAAGGGTGTAATTAACACTTTTTTTTAAAACACAATGGGTAAAAATTTGCAACCTTATAATGCAGGCTTTTTTTCCTTTATTAAATACAGCAGCCTATACAGTGTCAGAAACCATAAAACCACACATGTAACCATTTAGTTTCGAACACGTCAACACTATTTACCAAAAGTACATGAAGTTCTGAATGTCTGATAATGCTGCTACTTTTCAGTCTGTATCCTTATCTTTGAAGACATGGCTATCATCAAGCATTATTTTGCAATGTCACTGTCGTTACTACCGTGTCGCTGTAATGCTTCAACTCCCTCATGAGGAATAAATTAAATTTTTTAAATCTTTGTCTTATCTTGCATTATTTTATATTTTTCTTGAAACGAGTGAATAATGACAATTCCCTTTCATTATAACCCGAGGTCCCTGTTAGCCTGATTCTAATCACGGTCCCCGTAAAACCAGTTTATGTAACAAAAGTGTGTGTGTGAGTTTTGTCTGCTCACCGATGAAGCTGATGGCCTCTGGGAAGAACTGCGATAGGTTCTGGCTCCAGTGGTCCGATATAGGGATCTGTTTGTACTTAAACTCTCCTGCGTTCTCGAAAAGGTTGGGCAGGTTTGGGGTGACGTTCAGGATGTACTTGATGCCGAACTCCTCCAGCACGTCCAGGTTGGTGGAGTCCTTGGCGCAGCCCAGGTAAAGGTGCGGCAGGATCTCGACAGGGAAGGACGGCTGTGGGTTGGATGCCGGGCTGCCATCCGAATCAGTGGCGCTGCCGGGCTCGCGGTCCACATCGGACTCGATGTCCGATGAATCGGAGCTGATGCGCAGACCGCCGAGGCCCAGGACATGCGACGTCGGCGACCCACTTCCGCCGCACGAGCCGTCCAGGTTGGTCTCGCAGAGAGACGGACACTCAGCCTGGAACTTGCTGAAACCGCCTGGAGGGTTAAAACATAATGAAGTTGATGTTTATTTATTTATTTATAGCACACAGGCACATGAATGCATGCATGCACATCTTTTGTATTATAATGATTTTAATTGCCTTAAGAGGCTGAAAATAGTACAAGACGGTTTCAAAATAGTAACCGAAAGTGCCTTATACAAATAGTGCAAATTATATATACAAATAGTATATACTTATAATAACAGATATGTTACACAAATACTTAGGCAAATAGTACCTGAATAATGATATGCATTCAAAAAAGTTTTTAAAACTTATTATTATTTTAGATTTTTTTTTTTTTTTTAAACATACATTAGTATCAGTATGTAGACTTATGCCCAGCATTTTCCTCAACATGTTTAGAGAGAATATGCACATGAATGCATGCACATTTTTGTATTATGGATGCCTCCATTCTTAATATTTTTTAAGGCTCCAGATATACTGAAGACGTCTATAAATAGTGATGACATACATTCAAAGGAAGTTGTAAAAGTTATTATATACAAAAATATGAAGCATACATTAGTATTAGTATGTAGACTAGTGCCGAGCAATGTGTTAAAGATGATGGGAACTATTTAAAAGATATCTGTGTATGTGTGCGCCCGGATGATTGTTGATTAAAAAAAACTATTATCATTAACATATTTAGGAAAACGCCGTGCATTAGTCTACAAACCGACACTACTGTATGTTTTTTAATTAATCAAGCGCGCACACATACACGCACACGTTTTAAATAGTTCCTGTTACCATATTAAGGAAAATGCTCCGCATTATCAGTATCACTATGTAGATTAATGCACAGCATTTTTCTCTATACGTTAATGATGATGGGAACTATTTAAAAAGATGTGTGTGTGTGTGCATATCAAAAACAACCAGTGCTAGAAGCTTGCTCCGGGGCCTTTTCTGAACCCCCGACTGCACTGTAGTATTACTGCACGAGCGTTAACACCGCGTACCTTCGAGGTAGAAGGCTTTGTAGCCCTCGTCCTTCATCCTGCGCAGCAGCAAGCCGAGCACCGAGCCTCCGTCCACGTTCTCGTTCCACTCCCGACTGCACTCGTCGTACAGCACGATGGTGTCGGTCCTGCAGCGGCGCGCGAACCTCTCGCGGTCCTGCCCGTCCGAGAGCAGGGACTTGACGGGCAGGTTGCCCTTCTTGAGCCGCCGCAGCATGAGGCTCGGGATCGCCACGTTGATCGCCGCCGCGACGTGCGACGAGTCGTAGAGCTCGCGCGCGCGGCAGTCCATGACGAGCAGGCGCTCGCGGCGCGTCTCGAGCTGCTCGCGGAGCCACGCGACACTCTTGCTGATCGCCATCGCCGTGTCGGGCTGCGCGGGGCGGAACTTATCGAGCATCGGGGTTTCCGTTCTGGGGTTTTTCGCGAAGCGTCGTCGGTGCTCAGGGCCGCGTCGGGGCTTTCAGCAGGCCAGGCCGGAGCGCGCGCTCATGCTCGGTACAATAATAATAATAATAATAATAATAATGATGATGATTTAAAAAAATGTTCAAACAACAACAATAATGCGCACACGCACCCTCGACAAGTGCTGATTAAAAGAGGAAGAAGAAGAAGGAAAAAAATCCGATTCGTATTAATGGATGTTGGAGACGAGACGCGCTCCGTCCATTCATGCGCGTGCGCTCAGAAAATGCCTGCGCGTTTATCAATGACTCTGAGGAGTAACGCTCGCGCCCTCACTCACTCACGCGCCGCTTCTGGTTATATAACCGCGTCTTCTTCTGCTTTATCTGTTTAACATCCAGATCCGCGCGCTGCTTGCGTGTTTGTGCGCGTGCGTTTTAAAAAAAAAAGGAAGGAAGGAAGAAAGAAACACCGTCGCGCGCAGATTCACCGCTGCGTCCTGATGCTCCAAAGCACGGCGTCTTTTCTTCTGTGAGCTACTCTCTGTCTCTGTCCGTGTCTCTCTGCGAGTGTGTGTGTGTGTGAGTGAGTGAGAGAGAGAGAGAGTGTGTGTGTGTTACTGAATGGAAGCGAGGGCGCGGCGTTTCAATGCCGACATTATCGCGCGCCGACCAATCGCAGCGCTCAGCGCGCGCCGTCGGGGGCCGGATGGAAACCGGGGCCTGCGCTGCTGAATTGTTAATAAGTTTGTCATTCACAAAAACGGAAAGGAATTTCCGCTCCGGATCAACTGACCGCAAACAAACAGCACAGGAAGGAGAGAGAGAGAGGGAGAGCAGGACTCCACTGAAGCTCGGGTTACACACACACACACACACACACACACACACACAGAAAAGCACACCTAAATCTCACACATACACACACATACTAGAGTAAATTGACACTTTTTACAAACATGCATTATAAAATAAAAGTCATAGTTAGTTGACATCATACTATATTTTTTATATATTTTTAATATTTTATATATTCATTCGGGAGCTGTCATGACAGAATGATCAATAGAATTTTTATCATGCCCTGATGCATTGTGCAATACCATCACAATAACAATATCACATGCAAAACCACTAATTATACAATATTATGAAAATCATGTGCTATATATTACTACTACTCTATATGGAATATCAAATATTATGTGCAATATAAATCATGGGTGCAATAACATAAATGGACAATACACTAAAAGAGACGATTCTGCACCTTTATGTACAGTCTGTGTTTTTTTTCCCATAGTGTATTTGTATCTTTTTAAATATGCAGCCACTGGAAAATCAATTTCCTTCGGGATTAATAAAGACCTATCTTATCTTTATATATATATATATATATATATATATATATATATATATATATATATATATATATATATATATATATATACACACATATATTCCAAGATAATGCACTAAATACTTTACATCCAGGACTGTTTTATTATTATTATTATTATTATTATTACTACAAGAAGTGCAATACTTCCTGTTTTCACTGTTTGGTTAACACACATAAATTCCATTGTATATATTATGTTCATCTTGTAGTGCAACTTCTCTTTTGTTTTTTATTACATTTTCTTTATTGCTGTCGGTCTCTGAGAGTTTTAACAAACACTCTATATGGACACAAACATATTTAGCCAACATGTTAATGATTAAATTCAGGAGTTTCAGTCAGGCCCCAACATGTGACTGAGCCCCAGTGCACAAAGCAAGGACTATAAATACATGGTTTGGTGTGGAAGAACTTGACTTGCCTGAACACAGAACCCTGACCTCAACCCCACCGAGCACTGAAATGGAGATTTGCAAAGAGCCAGGCCTTCATGCTCAACAAACCTGAGCTCATAACTGCTCTACAGAATGAATGGACACGGATTCATACGAAGATTCAGAGTTTCAATGTGACACATAATCACCTGAAGTGTCTTGTGCCACACGGTGGTTCCTTCCTCATGGCCGCTCTGGAGGTTGTCCTGACCTGAGGTGTGAAGTGACTGAACAATAAACACATTAGTGAAGCCGTCAGCACACTTTAACACTTCCTGAATGACTCGGCTCAGTTAAGGTTCCTTTTTGTTTGTTTGCTTTTTAATAAATCATTTTACATTCATCAGATGAATGAATGCTGTGACAGCGCATGCCTTTAAATAAAATGAAATTAAAATAACACTCGGACACGCTTTCCATAAACGACACGCCCTAGATCTGACACACGAGCTACTACAAGACATATTACAGTTCTGTTAGATATAAATACAATGTGTATTAGTAATCCATATAAACATGAAGGCTTGAACACAATCGTTTAGGAAGAAGTGGGTATGAATTTAAAAAGGTACATAGTGTAATTATGATGAAAACTTTATATAGAACAAACTAAGTTGTTAATTACTGTTGGGATTAAAAACCATTGCCTACACAATAACCGCAATATCTTTATTTAAAGCTCTGAGGGATAAAACTGGCATAATTGTGTCATCACCACGTCATAACCATGTCATGGCAACCCTCATACAATGTCATGTAACATCATGTTATTATAATTATTTAGGTAACATGATTCTTCTAAGCCCATTAGCTACCTCAAGCTCAATTCCTCTTTTTGTATTTTTAGATTAAAAGCCTCTGAACCCTTCCTTTGAAACGACCCGGAGGGCCTGTGGTGCTCTGGTGTTTGTAAGGGGGGAAAAAAAAAGGAAGGTTTGTCATTTTGATGGAGAACGTAAAGTAGACGCCGGAGATTCGCTGCTGCGTTCTCAGACACGCTGTCTCCACTAGGCAGGTCGAGGTCAACTACCCTTAATAGTCCATTTAGGCCTGCCATTGACATGCGGAGTGACCACACGAGCACAAAGGTGTGTGCAGTTTCAGAGCTTTTAACATACGATGCACGGCGGGAAGCTTCATATAACAGTCAGCTTCCTTTAAAAAGGCTTCCTCTGAGTTTCGACACGGACTGGGTGTTGGTCCGAGACTTTCTGGAGGAGAAAGAAGAAAAAAAAAGCCCTTGTGAGATATTTTTTTGAATGTGGGAGAGCTCAGACCGCAGAGGTTTATGGCAATGCTGCAGTGTATAGATGTACATGTATATCAGGGGTGTTCAAGTCAAACCGGGACTTGAAGATTTAAAAGCGGTTAACGTTTACAGAATTCTGATGACACTCCGCAGTAAAACATTTGAACGGTGCAAACGTTTTAAAGAAGCCCCTCGGAGCGCGCTGCAGCCGCTCCTGTGAACATTCAGCCAGTGAAACACCTACTCCTTAAAAAAAAAAAAAATCTACGGATAATTTGTCACCAACGTAGGGAAGAAAAGACAGATCTGTCTTACACATTACAGGAATGTAGCTAGGAGTTATTACGACATCCCCCATACAGTCCTGACCTCGCTCCAAGTCATTTCCACATGTTTGGGCCATTAAAGACGTTCCTGGGAGGGCCGGTGCTTCAGGCCATCTGATCCTGGCTCCGGCATACTGAGGGAACTTTATACCTTGATGGCACTAGTGTAACTCGGGGATAAATGAATTAGTGTATCATATCGATTATAGGGGATTATATAGAGAAATAAAGGAAGTTTTTAGTCTCATAATTGTACAATCAATAATCCCGGTTTGACTTGAACACCTCATGATATAAAAAGTGCGAACGATGCACTAGTGAAACACTGGGATAAGTGAAATAACGTTTTTTGACTCTTATAATGGTACAACCAAAAGTCCCAGAATGCCTCCATATTATTATTAAGCGTGTCTATGCAATAGACCACTTATTACTATTCGTCTGGAAACTTTGGACGCTCCCACGCCGGAGAGCTTTGGTCCGACGGCCACATATGATACACCATCGCGTCCGGCTCGATCGGGAGAACTTATGGAACCTCGGCTCCCGAAGCGATCCGACGCACCGTTTTCCCGCAATTCCCAAAAAAGTGATTTTGAAAATCGAAAAAGCGTTTTTTATTCTTCTTCTTCTTATTATTATTATTCTTCCGCCTAAATTTTGTCGGGTTTCTTGTCCCAGCAGCGGGCAATTAACCGCTAGTCCAGCACTGTTTGTCGTAGACCCATGAATGAGGTGTCAAATCGTGCGGCTGATCCGGGGATGGGGTGGTATGGCTTGTCTAAGGGGTTGGGCGGTTAATTGCCCCAGCAGGGGGCAATTAACCGTCCATACACTTAACATTGAGATCAGCTTTGAATGAGTTTGTCAACAACATGTTATGCTGATTAGCATGTTTGTTGCATGATGTTTTGGCACTGACCCGGCACGCGCATAGACACACTTAAAATTTCTTCAGGAATTTTCCCTCTCTAGTTATTATTATTATTATTATAATGATGATATAGAAATGAATGACTTCCTGTATTTACTTCTATAGTTAAATATAAAATCCTGCGATCTGTACAGTAGCTGCACAACTTGTCAGATCAGAGGTGTTTGTAAATGATGCAAGTTTCACACAATAACTGTGTTTACCGGAGGAGTGTGTTGGTTGTGTTGCTCACACCGCCCTGACATAGCATCAGGTAGCGTATAAATACTACAAAGTCTCTGGGAAAGTGGCTGAAAATGTGTATTTTTTTTATACAGCCTTTAAATACAGTCTTCATCAGTTTGTGCAAATCAGACGTACAGTACACATGCAGGTGAGGCCGGGAAAAAAAATAAAAAATAAATATATATATATATATATATATATATATATATATATATACACACCACAGTATTCCTATAACTGTGTCATTTCTCAGTAGACGCAGCAGCTCGGGGTTACTCGACCCTTATCCGGCTATGCTCTCGCATTATCTCTTGACTATCAGTTTCCCCCGCTGCCCTGCTTCTATTGTCGTCTCCCTGGCATCTGTTCCGCGACTCCACCTCTGCCGAGTCACGCGAAGCGACACCGCACTTAAAAGTTCATGCTAAGACAGACGTGTGCGATGCGGGCCCTCGTGCTCGCGCGACCAGGTGGCCATCTGATAACAAACCCACTTCTTCCTGTTGTTATCGACAACACGACGACGATGCGACGTGACGCATAAACACAGCGTTTACCTGCGTCGAGTGTTTTTCATGCAGTCAAATGAGCGTAACTGTTGGTTCGGGATTGTTGTCGAGAATCAAACCAGAACGAGGTCAAAATCGTTTCCCTACATCCAAATGCAGTCAAATGAGTTACATGAGAAACTCTAGCAGGAGGAAGAAGTGTGTGTGTGTGTGGAGGCATGTTTCTATGTCTCCATGAGGACCAGAACAGGTTCCTTCAATTTGAAGAATGTCAGATAGGGTTTATCTTGTGAACGGTAGTCATGAGACAGGCACAGATTTACATGAGGTCCTCAGATGGTGGTCCTCAGAGAGACGTCCTTTCCCTCGTTCCCTCTAATACGCTTTTTATTTGGCACATTCCGTATAATTTACACATTTTACATATGCACTGTATATATTTCTATTTACAATTTTATTTTATTGTAACTGTATCTTCGTCTTAAATGTCCTTTTTTAAAGTCACAAACAGTTGTCTAAGCATGTCAGTGTATATTATACCGTGTGGAGTTGAGTACATGACAAGTATAGGGTGTCATAAATGTGTTTTTGGGGGGGGGGGGGGTGGGCATTGGGAAGTCATGGGGCATTAATAACACACTTCCTCAGTAGGATCTGCCTGCTGTGCACCCTCACCTCTCCCTCCATACACACACACACACACTGTGACAGGCCACTTCCCTGTGGGTTCCTGGGTGGAGTTGATGTGTTTTGCAAGTGCCTGCTCATTCACCCCCCCAGACCCCCCTCCCTCCGAGGTCCAAAACAATGGTGGTCTGCTTTTTTTCTTTCTTTTAAAGCACTTTTATCACCCGACTCCATCTCTGCACCGTGTCATCTGCCCTGTTGTTCTTCTCTCGCCGCTCCAGGGAGAGGAGGCCCTCGAAGCCAATAAGGTGAAAGGTCACCCGGGGTGTGCTGGCTTTTCACCAGACCTCTCTCTCTCTCTTCCTGCCTCGCTCTGAGGGACAGGGGAAGTTCCTGTTCTTTCTCTATTCACTTCCTGTCCCACTGCTGCTGTACTATTGTCTGGCGTTTTTCGAGCTCGTCGCTGTCCTTCGTGTGGGCTGGAGCTAGAAATAAATTGGGTACGTGGCGCTCTGAGAGGTGAAGGCGCTCGCCCGAGGCAGGACCTGCGACTCGCGGCTGGAGGAAGAGTGATACTGGATAACTTTTGGTTTTTGTGAACGTTTCAGAAACGCAAGCGTTTTTTAAAAGCATGCCTCGTCATATATAAATAATAAATAATCTGTCTAATTGTTCATTACTATAATAAAAATATATTCTGTATTACTAAAAAAAATAAATAAAGAAAATATGTATTAAACTATTTATCTAACTATATATATCCACTGGATATACTGTATACTGTATAATAAAAATAAAAAGACAACATCCAATTTCCAAATTCTTTTCTTAAAACCAGCTGTTTCATGAACATTAAACGAAACCCGACACAAAGTAAACATTTTATTAAAAAATAAAATAAAAAAAGAAGGACTAAATGGAAAATAGACAATAACATTCTGGATGTTTCTTCCTTATAGAACGTCTTCACGCTCACTGGGTTCTGATTTCTTATGTTCCGGTTCTTTTGCTCTTGGTTTTTGTTTGTATACAGTACGTTTTGGGTCGTTACCTAGCTCTACTGTTATAACCGGTCCTGTTATACCCCTGTCTCACCTGTGCGGTTTGACTCATTGTGAGATGCGGTGACTGGAACCGTGAGTTGCCACGATTTCCCGCTGACGTTCCGCGAAGTTCGCCAAGGTCCGCAAACTTCCGCGAGGCCCACCAAAAAAATTAAACATGTGGAAAGATGGAAATGTACTCACAACTACCAAAAACTCGCGGTGAATCATAATGAACCGTATTTACGGCCACCGCGTGAAAGCGCATAGGTGAGATAGGGGTATTAGCAGCGTTGAGCAGAATCCATCTTGCTACGTCTATCAGCAATCACGTCCTGAGTAAACACCAGTGACCCGGTTGCATCGGCAGCCGTACATGCTTATGCTATAACACTGTCTCCATCGTGCGTGATTATGATGTGGTGAGCTTTGGACCATGAACCCTTCAGCCCTTCCTTTCCTTCTCCATGATCTTCTCTTTCTCATTATTCTGATGGAACCTCATAACCTTTTAAACTTAGAACTTAATCTTCTATCAGAACTGGGCAGGTCCTTTACAATAGTTTTATTCATTTTTTTCCCCAAGTAAAGTCTAATCTGGTCTTTCTGACTTCGACTTCAACTCTTGTAATCAGTCAGCTGACCCTGTGGAAATGAAATTAAGAAAAAAAAAATATGGTTGTAATTCCTAAACATATAGATATTTATAGATTTAACTAACTGTACATGTTTTTGGTTCACCATCGTATAGTCGACGTACACTGGACCATTCCATGAGGGCCTTCCCGTACCTGAATACCTGCGTGTTGTTGTTGTTGCTCTTGTTTTGCATGGCAGCCTGGGGCTAAAAGGAGGGCAAAGGTGTTCTCATGCTGATCTAATTGAGCTTTCAGGGCTGGGACACGCCTGGACTCTGAACTAAAGACTTTTAACCAAAACAGGAAGTAAAACCCTCGAGGCCTCCCCCGAGACCGGCGAGAGGAGGAACCTCGTTCTGCTACGACAGTCACAAACCGGAGAACGTTTAAGAATAAACTTGCTGTTTCATT